>CM042138.1:117498664-117695025 GCA_023376005.1 Doryteuthis pealeii
ATATATTTGCTAGTATATTATAATAAGTGTGCTTTTATATATTACTAGCAGGACATGGGGATATGCCACAGTTTGATATATTTAAGACGGTCTCATTTTTAACCAGGGGGGTGTTGCAAGATGATAATTGTCATATTTTTAAGGAACATGAGTATTATGAATGTATATATATATATATATATATATATATAGTTATCACTTGGACCTATATTAGATATATATATATATATATATATATATATAGTGTGTGTATTTATATATTATTACTATATCTCTTTAGGTATACATAGCTGTAACCCAGAAAAAAATATTTCATTATAGTGAGATGATTTTATTAGAGAAAAAAAATACCCTAACTTAGAGAATAAAGCAATTTGCAACTGAATGATGATGTTTTATAATTCACACTGAACATTATATTTTAATCATCAAAATTCTCAATATAATGGAAGTAACTAAGAAACATTAATTAGAATCCTTTTTAAATAGAATTATCAGTATTATCATGGACTGATTTTATAACGGGAGCCCAACAAGTTCATGTGTCTGCATATATATATATATATATATATATATAGAGAGAGAGAGAGAGAGAGGAGAAAATATATTCCAGATTCACTCAAAATAGGTAGGGAAAAGCTGGTATACCAATAAAATGAAACTTAGAAATAGAAAATATTAATATAGCACTGGTCTGGTTTGCTAAGGAAAAGAAAGCACATTCCCACAAATAAAATGGAAGATCATGAAAGAGCAATAGACCAATGCTGGTAATGGAAACGAATGGAATTTCTGTATATATATATATATATATATATATATGTGTGTGTGTGTGTGTATATAGTGTCTCTGTTTGTGTATGTGTGTGTGTGTATATAGTGTCTGTTTGTGTGTGTGTGTGTGTGTATATGTATATATAGTGTGTTTGTGTGTGTGTGTGTGTGTGTGTGTGTGTATATAGTGTCTCTGTTTGTGTGTGTGTATAGTGTCTCTGTGTGTGTGTATATATAGTGTCTCTGTTTGTGTGTCTGTGTGTATATATAGTGTCTCTGTTTGTGTGTCTGTGTGTATATATAGTGTCTCTGTTTGTGTGTCTGTGTGTATTTATAGTGTCTCTGTTTGTGTGTCTGTGTGTATGTATAATGTCTCTGTTTGTGTGTCTGTGTGTATATATAATGTCTCTGTTTGTGTATGTGTGGTGTGTGTACAGTGTCTCTGTTTGTGTGTTGTGTGTATTTATATATATAGTGTCTCTGTTTGTGTGTTTATGTATATATGTGTATATATATATATTATATATATATTGTACCTGTTTGTGTATGTATGTGTATGTATATATATATATATATATATATATATATATATATATATTTATGGTACCTGTTTGTGTGTGTATATATATATATATATATATTGTGAGGTCATCATCATCTGCAGTAGACTTCTATAAGCAGGTACGCATATATAATATATGTGTGTATGTGCTGCTGTTGATGACTTTTTAACCACTAGGATCCAAGCACTGCAACACCTATGGTAGTAGTGCATGACCATGATAAATAAATCTCATTTGGTCACATTCCATATGAGTATCTTAGTCAGCCTATCAATATTTGTTTTATATATTTACTACTGAGCTTAGTCTAGTTGGTAATTAGTGTAGGACAACTAAATTCAAACATGTTGCCTTACTGCCCTACCCACCCATGAGAAAATCTTCAGGAGTCATTAACATAAAGCTGGTTCTACTAAGGTGATCAGATGCTGTCTTCAAGCCTATTCTGAGAATTCCTGCAAAGACACTAGTGGACAATATTAGTCATGTGTAAAAAAGACATTCATTTGATGCTGAAGAATAATTAAAGTTCCAATTACCATCGAACTGGGAAGACAAGGCAACAAACGGTTGTAACTTAATACAAACCCAAATAGTCACAAAGTCTACTGTAGAATGACAGGATATTTATAAGACTCCACAATGTCATTCAAATCAAGCAGTCAAGCAGCCCTCAAGGAATGGAATCACCAAATCACCCAAATTCATGAATGGGTCATTCTTGATTTCTATATATACCAACTGTCTTGGACACTGCTTAAGTTGTACTTAGTTAGCTGCTGTTATTCAAACCAACAGTACTCTTACTGACCTCAATAGCTGCGTGAGTAACTACACCCTGATCAACTTTTTATCTAAGAGAGGAAGCAAGTCTTTTCCAACACAGATTTAGAGTTATAAAAATAAAACGTATTCCACAACACAGCACAAGAGGTGATTAGGGTTAGGAAGATTATGTTGCACCAGGGCCTGGGTTAATACATACTGTTTTCAGTTAAAAAGTGAAGCAGCCAAATTGGAGGATCTATAAGTCTGATCACTGATAGAGATATTACCTGAATTTTAGTGTCAATTTTTTATTGTATATTTGTATTTATTTGAGTTAATATTCACCACTAAATTAAGTGCATTGACAAAGAAAGAGATGCAGAAAAATAATTATTCATTGTATAAGCAAGACTATAGAACCTCAGGACTCAAGTATTTAACTTTTAATGTAATGAAATAGATTAGAAAGACTAACAAACTTAAATTAGAACACACATATAAAGATTACATTTATTTTAATTATATTTGAATTGGTTTCTATATTAACTGAAAAGTAATTATTTATTGTATAAGATAAATGCTTTGTTCATCATTAGACTTATTGATGTGCCAAAATGCCCTGGCCTCAAAGTAGGTTACAAAAGTGCTTTATTCTGAGTTTATATTATAGGGAAGAATTGGCTCTTGAAAATTTCTGTCTTAAGAATTTTGATTCAATGATTCTATTCATTAATAGCTTTAGATGCTACCTTTTTAAAGGAACAATAAAAGTCAAACTGCACCTTAGTAATTTTCAGTTTTATCATAAAAGTTTAAAGCCAGGCTGGCCAACAATACCACATCATATTTTTATTGGATATTAGCTTAACACTTAATTGGTAATAAAACACTTGATTTTATTACTTGTCAAAGATGAAGGCACTTGTAGAGTACAAATAAACTTTAAAATCTTGAATTTGAAAGTTGCTCCCAAAATTTTATTTTCATTTATGATAATGATTGAAAAAAAAATTATATTTATCTCATTCTGTTTCTCAGAATTTTATTAACAAAGAAAGTGCTTCTTATGTCATGAAAATTTTTATTTAATTATTTTCGATTTGTTGTTTTTACTAAGTTCATCAAGATGTATAATATTTTGTTATATGTTAGTTTGTGTCATGTATATTCAAGCTGTGGTTGACAATATTGTGATAGTGTTCTGATACATTGTACATTGCTTCACTTTGTGTGTGATTTTAAAGCCACACAGAGGAACATGCAACATAGTCTCATTCATGAATTTATGCTTTACAAGTTTAGACTGGGTCATAATGCCACTGAAGCAACAAAAAAACATTTGTTGTATGAAATTTTAAATGCCCACTTGATCACAGTACAGTAACCAGATGGTTCAATAAATTTTTCTTGGGTTGCTAAAACCTCAACAATAAGGCCTAAAACCATGAATTCAGAGGCTGTGCTCTATGATATAAAAGAAAAAAACTAGTTAGTAGCACTTGGAGAGTATCAGGTGAAATTGGCATTTTAAAGTCAAGTGTGGTTCACAATTTCAACAAAGTCATCTGGAACTGCTGAATGGTTCCTCAAAATATTGGAAATGCACAGTTGATTACAGCACAGTAACCAGATGTTTCAATAAATATTGCTCTGGTTGCAAGAATCATGCAAGGTCATGTAGGTCTTTAACCATGGATTCAAAGGTCATGCCCCAAGACATAAAGGCAAATCCGGTGAGTAGCATTTTGAAAGTGTCCAGTGAGTTAGATGCGGTTTGTCACTCTCATGATCTCAGCAAAAGCATCGGGAGCTACCAAATTTTGCCTCATACTATCAAAATGAGCCAGAATATGTACCCTCTTATTTAAGTTTTAATGTAAGGAAATATATTAAATTAGAAAAACTAATAAAATTAAATAAGAATGTATATAAAAATATTACACTTATTCTAATTAGTTTCTATATAAAATCATTCATAGGATTGATGTTAATACATCGGAGAATAAAACCATAATATTAGAGATCAATAGCACCAAATAATTATTTACTAAACCCAGTTTTGTTTAAACCAGTATGCAAAGTAGCCACACCATATATTATGTAAACCATTATTTCTTAGTGATACATTGCAGGATTCTAAACACACCAATAACATGGGCTGTTTTGAGACAAATCTAACTCAGATTTTTATAGTAGATATTGTTAATAAATCAGATTACTTCTATGTATTAATGATTTTGACAATACATTAAATACTGATTGATAAACTTAAAAAAATATTCTATTGTGACATAAGCAGTGATGTAGTTTTGGTTACAGACAGACACCAAATCTCCATTATAATATGATAATATTGCAGAACTTCTGACTAGCCCTGGTACTTTTAAATTTAAAAAAAATATTTTAATTCAAATTTCAGCCAAACCCTAAAGTCCCGTTCATTTTAGTACAAAACTTGTTGAAAAAAAAGACTTTTGGATCTTGTGCACACCAAGTGTACTGTAAATGCCACGTGACAATCGTACTTCCTTCCATTTACTGATATCTTTAGTTTCCATCAGTAAAGGCATCATTAAAGTCAATTATTCATTTCTGCTTTTGCTATATAGATCGTATTTTTCTTTTTTTAAAACCTCAAAGATTTTTTATTTCTCTTCTAGGCTAGGACTAAGTGTTTTGCTTTTAGGAAAGTTAGATTGGATTCTTTTCTACGGCAGATGGAAGGAAAATTGGAACTGGATTCAAGAGTTTATTCTTTGCTGTTGGCAATCAGTTTCCTTGCCTTTTTGAATTCTCACAAATCTCGAGTTAATTTTCAATTCGATCAAGAAAAGAGACAAGCTCAAGGAAGTTGCTTTTAAAAGAGTGGTCTGGTATTTACAGTGCAACTTATTGCTGGGATTTAGAATTATCATTATTTTTTTTTTTAATGGATATCTCTACCCCACCCACCCCTGCCAAACTCATATTTATAATTTATGATGTTCTCACTTGTGCATTTTCTCATCATCATCAGGTGACACGTAGGTGCTTAGGAAATGGATGTCAGAGATAGTTGAAGAGGAAGGAACCAGTTCCGGATATCATTAATTTCTAGAATGAGATATTATCATTAAGAATTGCAATGTGTTTTTCTCTTTCTTGTTTTTTTTTTTTTTTGTGAGTTTTCATGCTTTTTTAACTTAATACATTTGATCTCTACATTTTCTGAATATTCCCAAGAGAATATATTGCTGAGCAGGAAAACATTTCAACTGTAAAACGAGATAGAATTGATTGATTTGCGCAATGAGGTACCATTAAAGTTCAGCTCAGGAGTTGTTTTATTTTAAATATTTGAGTGATTTTTATGGCTTTAATTTTTGAAAAATATGCAATATTTTTACTTTTTGATTTTTAGACATTTTCATTTTACGATCATTGTTAAGTGAAAGAGATAGGCAGATCATAGATATCTTAAAAGGGAGAAATTATCCTCAGTTTACAAATTTAAACATTGTTAAAATCATTTAAAGAGATTATCATTATTATTATTATTATTATTATTATTATTTTTGTGAGTTCTTTTGAGGAAATATTGAAAGGAATCAGCCTGAAGCTTAAGAGGCATTTCCTGATAAAAGAAATTGCATAGGATTTGTGGATTATCATTAATCTGAGATGAGCATAGTCGTCACCAAAAATGGTGGGGTGGTTTAAGCATCGGTCAAATCAGCACTTTTTTTCGAGAATCTATCTGGGATGCAAATGTTTCCCCTCAGCCCCCTGCTTAGAATCAAAATGTCAAACTGACTCTCAACCAATTTCACCTTCATCACCAATGAAATATAGCAGTACCTTACCATAGAAATGTTTATACTAAAATGTCCCCCTTTTTGCAATGATTTAATTGCCAACAGATAGACACATTAAGTTAATATTATAATAAATTAATAGGTTACACTGGGTTTCAGATTTATATTTGTGTTTTATAATAAGCATAAATGGAAGTGTGTGGTGTAAGGGTTAAAGTCATGGGAAATGGACTCGTTGCTCCGAGTTCAAATCCTGGACTTGGTAATAGCATTTCACTTAGCGTTAATACCCTCGGGAAAGGTATGAATCCTACTTTCCCTCCAGCTATGGGTAAATAGTAGGGCTGACTGGGCTCTTTAACCTTAGTTAGGCAACCGGTCTAGGAGAAGAAAAACTCTGAATTCAAACCTGATGAACTCCGCTTAAGAAATTGTCCTTGTGTCACATCCTGCTCATGCGGAGGGGTTGGTAAATATATATAATAAGCATAAATCTTGTTAATTTTTTAACCAGAACCAAAGGTGACAAAGTTCTTTTGAATAGCACCTTGTGGCAACATTGTTTTCCTCTTTATTGGACTACAAAAATTTGTTATGTAGATGGATTTATTTAAAAGGAGTTGTAGATTTTAAAAGCTTATTAGGAATAAAATTTGAATACATGACATGGCTTTGAATTGAAGGAGTATATCATTTCTATACTTATCTGAATCTTTGGTATCTGCTATTCTGAATTGTATCTGGTTTTGTTGTTGGGCTGGCTGGCTTCTCTCTGTTCTTCAATGAGTCTGGAACTGCTTGGGAATCTCTTGGAATATCTTGTCTTCTGCCATTGATAGTTTTTAATAATGAACACTAGACGTTTTTGTTTTTCTTAGAGCTCATTTATTTCACAAATTGAAGATTTTATCCCAAGTAAAAAGCCTCAAACAGACACAGCACTATTCTGATGCATCTCTTCCAGTCTCTGACATCCGTCCACTTTGAAAACTTAGAACCATCTCTCTCTTCACAAAATCTCCTTTCACTCTTTGCTCTGATGGCACTTTTTGGCCAATCAGAAACCAACAACAGGTCAGTCTTTCATACGTCATTCAAATTCCAGTTAAATTCTTTTATCTACATGTATAATAACATTTTGGGTTTTTCCACATTTCCTCATCTCCTTGTTTTACAGTTTGAAGATTTGAAAGTTAATGGAAAATAATAAACTAAACTTACCTCAGGATGAACAGTGTCTGCTGTTGATGAGTCATTAGAAATCCCTGAATTGCTTGTAGGGTTAAGAAGTTAATCTGACCTTGTGTAACTGTTAGCAACAATGTCATCTGAAAGTCGCAATAAGAATTATCGGTTCAAGTGCTTAGATGTTTATTGAAGTCAAAAGATTATAAAGTTCTCTATTCAAGTCTTCTACTTAATGTCTAAGGCAGACTGTCATCAAATGGCCGACACACAGAACATTTACTGAATATTGCTATCATGTCTGTCTCATTATATTAGAAGCTGACATAAATAAAATTGGTAGGATTTTAACACATTCTCCAAGACAATCGCTACAAGCAGGCTTATTATGTTAAAGATTGACATTTTTTATAGATATCATCACTTGTAATTTAGAAGGAATTTAGCAAATCTATCTATATATTAATAGAATTGTTCATTAATTTTCCATCCATTATCATCTTGCAACACCCTCTGGTTAAAAATGAGACCGTCCAAATCATCCAACCGCCCTGTTGGCTAGGGCATTAGAATGCACCAACTGCACCTCTGCAGAGGGGTAAGACTCCCCCAATGGGGCCAAGACTCCGCCAATAGAGTCATCTGTTAGCCATGGGTGGCGACCCATGATGCTTAAGAATAGAACCCAGGTAGATGAGCAGTCCATGACTTGCAAAACTCCACTTTGGCCCTTTCTTGTGCTAGACAGGCAGTCAGAGAGGCCCCCTCTGATTAATTGACTAGTCATGTCAAGCCCTAGCACCTATATGATGGCCCCAACCCTATTGCTCTTATGGCAAGCCCCAACCCTTTTTATCATATGTTTGCTAGAAGGTGGTGGTTGAGGGTCTACATGTCCTGGGAATGATGTTAAACTCTATCTGATTGTGAGGTTCCTGTTTTGGAGGTTTGGGGAATGTGGAGCACCCCTTCTTCACCATTGCCCCCTGGTCCACTCTGACACGGAGTGGTAGTACTTGCTAGGGTCCCATCTATGGGTTAAATAGAAAAGCATGAGTTTATAAATAATTGATTTTCCATTAAGAATGACTTTATTTCAAAACTTTGTCGGCATTAAATGACCCACTGAGGTTTATATGCCATATAAACAAATGTATAAACCAAACCAAACCAAATCTTCTAAGATGAAATGAAAAAAAGAATGTAATTCCTGATTATCAAGTGTCGCTTAATTGCTTAATTCTTATTTCTTATGAGTGTTGTCATCTCAGCTAAATAATGGACATTCCGTTTTTATTATAAAGAAAGAAAGGTAAGAAAAAGGACATGCTACACAGAAAAAATGTAATAAGACAGAAAAGAAAGAGGTGGTGAGCATGTGGAAGTGATAACATTAATTTGTTTCAATCGAACATAAAGAAAAGATAAACAGAAGGAAAGAAAAACTGAGAGAGTTAAATCAAGATTATTATACTTTTATATTTATACTTTATTATAATGAAGTAATTTAACATAGCTCTTAAGTAAACATATTAAACATTATATTAATTAAATCATCATACTGTGGTATATCCACAGGTTCTGCCAGTCACATATACATTATCAAAGTGGCAAATGTCTGAATTGCTGCTTCAGTTTTGTATGGATTTATATGAAAAAGAAAATATATTTGTGTCGTCATTGCAAACTTGCTACACCACTTTTGGGCATTTTTGACATCCACACATGACTCACCATATACTTCCATTAATGAGTAATGTATTTCAATTGGTTTAATGTCTTTTATGTCCAAAAATTGAATAACTGTGCAAATAACTATCAGGAGCTCCATCAGAAACAGACATGACTGCCAAGCCAAGACTAAACATGCCAGTGAGGCAAAGGTGCATGCACGGTAAACACAACAGCCTTGCTAATAGCCACACAAATTATTCCCTTGCATCTCATGCACTTAAGAGCCCTTACTTTTGGGATTACCCATATATATATATATATATATATATATAAAATAAAATATAATAAGGTCCACAAAATGGTTTTAATTTTGTTTTTAGATTTATTATATATATATATATATATACATACATATATATATATATATACATACATATATATATATATATATACACATACATACATATATATGAGAAGTAAACAAACAGACGATGTGTTTTGATATGGCTTTTTTAGCCGACAATTTTTGGGAGAATATGTGCTTAATTGAAGTCGTACCTAATCTTTGAAAACCAACTAATTAATAATCAATTAGGCCTCATCAGCAGAGCTATAGACAGGAAGAATCACACACAAAGAGGTCTTCCTGTCTATAGCTCTGCTGATGAGTCCTAATAGACTGAAATGTACATATAGAGATTGATTTTTCCTGATTTGTTTAGCCTTACATTTGAATAGGTATTCCCGCCTAATTCATTGATTATTAATTAGTTAGTTTTCAAAGATTTCAAAGATCAATTAAGCACATATTCTCCCAAGAATATATATATATATACATATATATATATATATACATACATATATATATATATATACATACATATATATATATATATATATATATATATATACATATATATACATACATATATACACATACATATACATAATTATATATACATATATATATATATATATATATATATAACATATATAATATATATATATATATATATAATATACACATACATATATATATATATATATATATATATATATATATATACACATACATATACATATATATATATACATATATATATATATATATACATATATATATATATACACATACATATACACATATATATATATATATACACATACATATACATATATATATATATATACATACATATATATATATACACATACATATACATACATATACATATATATATATATATATACATATATAAAGTAAGTAAGTAAGTAAGTAAAGTTGGCAGATTGGCCTATTATCAGTATCAGCTGGACAGCAAGGGAGTCTATCCCCTTTTTGCTAGTGCTAGACCAGGGAGATTGTTTTTTCTGTGGTGGAGCAAACCAGATACTTTGCAATTCCTAGACAGATGTTCTACCAACTGAGCTAAACATCAACTCCTTAGAGTTTATTTATATTCTCAACATTTTATTGCAGTCATTTTTTTAAATTGCTCTTTTGTTTTCTAAATTTTATGAATTATTGTTTGTAGACATCCAGTGTCTTCAAACTGTGTATTATAATAATTTCAATGAAACCTCTTCAGCTTGAAGAACTAATTGTGAACCTAATTGGAAATGTGTAATTAAATGTGAGTAATTATTTTACATAGACAAATAAGTTATTTTTTCTTACAATGTTTGAATATTTGAATTATGTACAATAAGTTAAGTCTTGAAGCAACATGGCTTCCCTCTGATTATTGTTCATTGTTCAAAATGCCCTCTGTCCATGAAGAATTTTTTTTTCTTACATTCAAACTTTCCCTTAGGTCAAATAAATATCCATTTGATAGTTCTATATGAAATCATTTAGATGTGTATAGAGGACAGACAAATGCTTTGTAATTATTAATATATATATGACAACAAGGCCATATAATTGTTAATATATATATATGACAGAATGGCCAAAAAGAGACTGAATTCTTTTGTTACATTGTAAAGAAAAGAACAATCATTTGTTTTGATTTTTGTTTTTACTTCATGTAATTTTCTATGAAAGTACTTTGCAATTCTTTTTCTGTCTTTTGTGCCATTTCCAAGTATTGTGGAAACAAGGGCAGATAAGTCTTTGGGAGTAACCAAATTGTCACTTGCTTCGCAATACAAATTCAATTCTTATGGAAAATTGGATTTTTGCTGTTTGGATTGAATTATAGTGAAGAAGACTTGCACAGTTTTACTCTTGTTCTTCCTTTACATCTTAGATTCTTCTGTACATCCAACAAAATAAATCCCAAATGGTTGAAAGGTTTTCATATTTACCTTTCCAGTGCATGTTAGTGTGAAATGGTACATTAGCTTTTTTATTAGTGTGAAATAACATAGTAACTTTTTTGTTAGTGTGAAATATGACATATTAGCATTATCCATCACAGTTTCTCCAAAGATAAATAAAAGGTATCCCTTTCAGAACACCTCATAGTTCATAAGGATTATACCTGGTTTGGTTTGAATATCAACCTTCATGGGTTATTTTATGCCAAAACCACTCTTATAGATGAACAGCAGTGACACTATTTAGTGGGTGAGGAGGTTCATACTTTTCCTAAAAGTGGACATAATAGCACAAGTGCAATTCAAACTCCCTTACTATGATGTCATAGTCCAGCGCTTTAGCCACTACACCACTGAGATTTCACACAAGAATTATCCCTGTCAAATTTGTTATAATTAACAATAGAGATCATTGAATACAATCAATTTAATCTGTTTAATTCTTTATCTTTAAATCTGGAAAAGTATTGCATTACAGCCCTTTTTTAGAGGTGTAGTACTCTTTCTAAAAGGACTGTTGTAGTTTTTCCATGGTAACCCGTGTTAGAAAGAATTAAATGCCAATCACTTTGCTTGTCAAGCAACAATTTTATTATCACTGTTGAAAATCAAAGAAGTGACAGGTCTCTGTCTGAGCCCTTCTTCCAAAACTGACCTTTTTATAATATCCTAAACATTTTAATTTATTTATTAAACTCTAATCGGTTTGGCACACGTCAGTATTTCCAAAGTTTCAGCTGATTATTTGTGACGTAGATACAGCCATTAGAATTAGCCATTATTCGGGTTGTTTTTATTTTAACCAAATTTTTCTCTCACATATTCCACCATTGTTTTCATTCCAGCCAAATATCTCTTTAACATTATTGTTCTTTCCCTTCTCTTTCCTTAACAAATCCAAAACCTAAATAATAAATTACTAACAACTAAAATAATTACTTGAGATTAAGTATTTTACAAAAAAGAGTAGAGTTTTCTTGGCTGTGTTTATATTAATACAAAATATATTCTGAATAAAGTGATTGTTGGTATTATTAAAGCTCCTCAAATCATATTCATAATTCATTTGACACTAAATTTAGTGAACAGTATTTTCCACTTATCGAGAGCCATATCTTTGTGCAAAAAATCTAAAATATATGACATTTTACATTCTACCCTATCTATAAAACAAAAATACCAAAATAATCTGACATTGGTTTTTGAGTATTTTTACAATTTTTTACAAAGTCTCTTATTTTTTGTATGAATATTCCAAGGTTTTAGAGTGAATGTAATAAATTTCATTGTCAAACAATGCCAGTGGCTTTTTATTCCTAAACATGCTGTCATCTTGTGGCCTCAGCTCTAAGGCATAAACATGCACAGGCAATCCAATGTGAATTTTAAAGTAATCTCCAAACTTTAAAGGAAAAACTGAAAACACATGAGCCTGATATCTGCATAGATTTTCAGTTTTATATAAAGATAAAACAAAAAAAATTGGAAATCAGATGTTCTAAAAATTTCACTGAAAGTGAAGAAAATATTCCTGTTTTTTATTCATAAAGTAGAAAACAAAAACATTACATGCTCATCTCAAGTGCAGCCTCTTTTTTCTTATTTATATTTTGTAGGGGGCACTTATTGTGCAACAGTTACTGTCATAGGAAGTGGATTTGGTTACCCAAGTTCAAATTCTGAGCAAGGCTGTTTGCATTTCAAATAGCATGTACCTTTCTCAAGGTACACACCCAACTATTTTCCCTCTAGGTATGGGTAAATAGTAGGGCAGACCAGGCTCTTTATCCTTGGCATGGCAACCAGTCTCGGAGAAGGAAAATTCTGAATTCAGATCAAGTTCAAATCCTGAACATGAATGTTTGTATTTTACATAGCACTAATATCTTGAGAAAAGTACACATCCAACTATTTTCCCTTCAGTTATGGGTAAAAAGTTGGGCAAACTCGGCTCTAACCTTGGCATGGCAACCTATCTAGGAGAAGAAACTTTGAATTCAAACCAGTTGTAGACCTGTAGATACACGAGTAGTGTCCTAATAACCAAACCAGGTTATGGAAACAGTGAGACATTTTTTTCAAATTTGAGTATCCAAATGCTACTTCCAGCTAGCTCCCATATGTTTTTGTTTTTTTCAGCATATTGCTATCAATTGCTTGTTTGCCTCGTTATTTCCATGCTTTGTCAAGGGCTGCAGAATATGCCTACACCTCTGCAGAGAGATAAGATCCCACTACCACCAGCTGCAATGGGACCACTTTTTAACCATGGTTGGCAACCCGTGATGCTTAAGGATTGAATCCTGATGGCTGAGCACTCTACTTTGAACCTGATTTTGGCTAGATTGGTGGTTGGAAAGGCCTCATCCAATCAATCGGCTGGTCAAAACAAGCCCTAGCATCTATATGATTGTCCCAACCGGATTGCTCATGCCAAATCCCCAACCCTTTTATCATGTGTGCTAGAAGGTGGTGGCTGAGGGTCTTTAGTGTCCTGGGTATGACACTAAACTGATTTTAGTGGTGAGGTTCCATTTCGGGAGCTCTGCAGAGTGTGCAGTACCCTTTCATTGCCATTCCTTCCAAGTTCAGAGTGGTAGTACCTGTTAGGGTCCATTCTATGGATTATATAGGACAATAAATAAGTTTTTTTTAATGAGTTTTTTTTTTTAATTTTATACTCAACAAGAATGAATAAAACCAAAACATTTTTAGCATAAAATAACCCATGGCTTAATATGCCATAAAATCCAACCCACCAACCTAATCATTTCCTTTCTTCCCAATGACCAAATAACTGGTACTTTTAATTATAAACTATTTGATTGCTGGATAAACTGGAAAATCTGAGTCAAATAAAAATTTACATTGTTTCTCCATCATCATCATCATTTTGCACAAGTAGCATAGATATCCATGACAACCTCTGGCCAACTGTATCTATCGTTCATTGCTTTTGAGAGGTCCTCTGCACAGAATCCAGCATCCATGCAGAGCTGGTCAATGTCGGTCTTTGCAGGATTGCCTACACTGGCATACTCATGTGCAGGTTTTCACAGAACGTCACTTATGAGTTCATCTTTGCTTCTCCAGCAGTTTCCAGCATGTCTTGTTCATCTCACTTGGATGGTTTGTGTGCTAGGGGGCAAGTGGCTGTACAGCTGCTTCTTAGTCGGGTGTTGTTTCCGCAATTTGTTCAAGATTGTACACAGCATTCTTGTGCAGCTTCCATCTAGCTTATTCTCTAGGTACTTCATAAGGGTCCAAGTGGTGCAGCCATACAATAGCACTTATACAACTATGGCTTGGAAGAATTGTTGCTTTAACTTACCACTGAGATGGGATTTCCATATAACTGATTATCTGTTTATAGCAGACCATACCTTCCCTATGCATGCATTAACATTACATTGTTTCTTAGCAATATGTAATACTTGTCCTTGATATGGCACTATACTCGAGAGTACCCCTATAATGCTATGACCCAGATTAATAATGCCTGTTAAGGTCCCATCTATTGAACAAATAAATCAGTTTAAAATTATTTGTATTAGGAATGCTTGAAACTATACAACTGCTTGAAAATGATTTGTATTAATAATAGTTAGTTGAAGCTAAAAAAATTTATTAAAGATTATCATTATTATTGGTTACTTGAAACTATACAAGTGTGCAAATTATTCTTATGAGATAGGAATACTGAAAACCATATAACTTTGTGCAAACAAATGATCATTATTAAATTGAAACCATAAAATTGTGTATAAATTATTAGTGTCAAATAGGAATACTTAAAACATAATTGTGTGCACATTATTTGTATTAAGTAATAATGAAAATATATGATACTGAAAAAATAAACAATGAATAGTTACTTAAAGCTATAATTGTTCATAGACAATTATTACCATTAGTAACTTAAAACCATATAATTGCTTGAAAAAAAAAGGCTGACTTTGGCACCATAAAACCAATCAACCAATGATACTCAAAAAAATTACAGCTGTCACTGTGAAAAAAATTTAGAATTTTTCTTAGATTCTTCTATTGATATTAATCAGATAATTTTGACAAATGATGTTTTTAAAATTTCAGTAAATGATTCTATGTTGAGAGCAAAGGTGTGAAATTGCTGTATCATCCTTGACTATCAGGATGGACAATAAATAAACTTAATGATTCTTTGTTATATATTTGACTATTAGTTCTTAATGTGACCAATTGTTTCACACACACACACACACACACACACACACACACACACACACACACACACACATATATATATATATGTGTGTGTGTGTGTGTACATAATTATACTTAAGTTGATGGAATCAATTTTTGTTTCTGTTTTAACTGTTTAGTTTAAAGACATGAAAATTATACTAAATTATTCCTTAGTTCTAAGATTGAGTTATGTTTGAAAACAATTCCATTTTAATTGGTTATAATTAGTCATAATTTGCAATTATGTCAAAAACAAATCAGTATGTCTTAAATAAGTCTCTAAGACTAACAGAGGTGAAATATTAATAGAATGTAATTGTGTGTTCATTATTCATTTTTTCCATATTCTTCATATATATATATATATATATATATATTGGTGGTTGGTTTTGAAGGCTATCACAATGTAAGTGTAAAGAAAAATAAGGTAACTATGATGTTATTTATTTACCTTTGATTTAAATCATAGTTACCTTATTTTTCTTTACACTAGTATTGTGACAGCCTTCAAAACCAACGACCAACCTAATATAAATGCAAAGCTTCAAGCAAATTATAAAACTTTATATATATATATATATATATATATATATATATATATAATATTTTAGCAGCAAGTTATTATTTCAACATGTCTGGTTAAAGACTACAGAACTTTTTACTTTCCTGCAAGTTTCTTTGTGTTAGGGTCCTGTTGATCATCTTCCGGAGGATTATTTCTTTTGTATTAACAACAAAAACGTCTACAAATCATTGAAGCAATCAGTATTAACAATAAACAACTAAACATGAATAGAATAGCATTCAACACCTTACTGGTTACCTTACCAAGTCTTAAGACTTCAGTCTGCCCTATTATTTACCTGAGGCTGGGAATGAGAAGGATGAGAAGTAGAACAGATAGATTCATGCTCTTCTCAAGGACATAAATACAAAGTGAAATGTAAAGAGCTATGTCTCCAGGGTTTGAACCCGGGTCACCAATTCCATTTCCTATAACTGCTATGATAAGTGCACCTTCAGTGATCAGGTTTTCTTTGCAAGGATGAAAAGAAAGACCGCATTTCACATCTCTCATTGTCTTTCTATTAATTTGGAGAGAGGAATTCCAAGGACAGCATATTACCGTGTTTTTCATCAACCCCTTCATAACAAGTGTCTTTTTCACAAGATTCCATTCTTCTGAGTGAACACTAAACAGATGTTGCTCTTAGATAAGTTTTAAAATTCTATGAAGAGAAAGGTTAGAAATAGTGTTATCGCTATGAGTAGTGAAACATAATGTGTCTGGACCTTAAAGTGTTGTATTGTGCTCAAACCATAATAATAATGCATAAACATCTATTAATCTTAGTTTTATGGCTCAAATGAAATATTCTAACTTGCTCTTCTGAAAATTTACCATATTCATAAGAAGTTATATAGTTTTAATGTCTTTATTAGCAGGACCTGTGGATATACCACAATATGATAATTTAATTATTACATTTCATATGTTTAATTAGGAGCTATTGTTAAATAGTTCAGTATGTAAAGAGTATGATAATCTTTATTCAACTCACTCTCACTCCTTTTTTCTTTTTCATCATGTGTGATTGAAACAGGTTAGTGTTATCACTTCAGTGCACTCACCTCCTCTCTCTCTATTTTACTCCACTCTTTCTTTCTCTCTCTCTCTTATTATATTTTTTCTGTGTAGCATGTCCTTTTTTCTTTTTCTTTCTTTATAATAAAAACTGATTGGTCCATTATTTAGCTGAGGTGACAATATGCATGAGAAATAAGAACTCAGCAGATAAGCAACACTAGATAATCAGAATTTAGATTTTTGCATCTCATTTTGGAGGATTTGAGTGTATCATTTTTAACCAGAGAGTGTTGCAAGATGATAATGGCTATATAATTCAGGAATACAAATATTAATATATAGATGGTGGGCTTGTTTAGCTCAGTTGACCGAGCAGCCGCTTAGGAGCCACAAGGTTCTGGGTTTGATATCGGACCTTACCAAATTAACAAATGAGTAGTACAGCTTGGATCTGTGTTGTAAAGTAAGGAGCTGATGAATGGTGTGGGGCTCCACCTCAGATTCAAAAACAATATCCCTGTTCTAGTGCTTGTGAAAAGAGGATAGAATCCCTTGCTGTCCAACTAATACCAACAGTAAGCCACTCTGCCGAATTCATAACTAATGTTGAAACAATGTATTATAAATTCTTTGAGACTATTTTGAACTTAGTCGTTAAGTACAAACCTTTTTGAAGTCTAATATAACAGAATCAATGGAGACGTGTGATGTAATGTGATTATTGTAGGAAATTGATTCAGTTATCTAATTAGTATTATTTGTATTATTCAGACTATTGTCCTCACCTTCATTGTTATCTATACAACATTTTGGCTGATGTGCCCTCCAGCCTTCTTCAGGTATTTCTTGTCAGACTCAGGAACCTTCTTTCTGAACTCTGGAACCTTTTTGTCGTAAGAAGGCTGGGAGGCACATCGGCCAAAACGTTGTACAGATAACAATGAAGATGAGGACAATAGTCTGAATAATATAGATAATACTAATTATCAAGACTCAAATCCTGAATGAGGTTGTTTACATTTGACACAGCACTGACACCCTTGGGAAAGGTATGCATCCATCTATTCACTCTCCAGCTATGCATTAATAGTAAAGCAGACTGGGCAACCAGTCTTTTTCATTTTTTTATTTTTTTATTTATAAAAGTGTAGGTATGTGTATGGTGTAATGGGTAATGTCGAAGGAAATTGACTCGGCGACCCAAGTTCAAATCCTGGATGAGTCTGTTTGCATTTTCACATAGCACTAATACCTTTGAGAAAGATATGCATTCAATTATTCTCCCTCCAGCTATGGAGGGATGCAGTTTGATGGTTATCATCATGAGAAATTGATTTGGTAACCCAAATTCAAATTCTGGACAAGGCTGCTTATATTTCACATAGCACTAATAACCTTGGGAAAGTTATTCATCCAAATATGGGTAAATTGTAAGGCAGACTGAAATCTTTAACATTATTTAGGCAACCAGTCTTAAAGAAAGAAAACTCTGAATTCAACCCTGTTAACTCCACTTGAGAAATTGACCTTGTGTCACATCCTACTTTGGGTGGGGGGGTAAATATATATAAATGATAAAAAAAATTCTTTAAAACTACTTTGAACTAAGCAGTAAAGTACAAATGTTTTTGAAGTAACTCTAATATAACCAAATCACAAATAAGATTTCTAATAAAAATTTCACTGGATTATAGACATTTTCTTTTATTAACATAAAACGAGACTTTGATATTAAAGATTTATTATTCAGATTAAAAGTCATTACAATAATTAATGCATTATTTTCTGCAATATAATCAAGTAAAGTTGATATATCATATCCTCAGGTTTATTGTATCTCCATGATTTGGAAATGGATGTACATATGTGTGTGTAAGCTGTACCCATGGAAATTCTGCAGAATACATGCATAGTAAGTGAACTGTAAATAACTTTCTGAGATAAATCATTATCGATTTGTATTTTATAATTTGGTGAATTGCTAACAACAAATATATCTAACGAAAATAAATTAAATATAAAATTACGATGAAAAAAAAATTTAAAAGAAAAAAGAAAGAATCTTGAATGGAATATTGAAGATTTGTATTTTTTTTTAAGTAAGTAGCTCACATTTGTATAGAAATATATTTGCATCTTATTTTTTAAGAAAGAATTTTTACGACAACTTTGTGGCTGGTTCAATTTACAATAAGACTAATTTTGCTGGTTTGTGAGCAGGTCAAAGTTCATAATAGTTCTATCACAACTAGGAATGATTATAAAAGCTGTCAACAAAACAATTGATTAAACCCAAAAAACAAATGACCTGGATTATTAAAAAATAAGATTAAAAATAAATAATAAAACAGTTATTCATTTTGAATAATTTGGTTTTTTTCTTTAACAAATATTCTTTAAAGCATTAAGTTATGAATTATATATATATATATATATATATATATATAAAGTTTATTTGGAAAGATCACTAAGTTTGTCAAGTTATATTGAATGTTGTTCAGAAGCTGGTTTAAGGCAGAAGGAGTGCTTGTTTTGGGGATACAATTTATGCAGAATCCTCACTTAGAGAAAGGAAAAGACAGTCATAGCAGGTTTATATATATATATAATATATATATATATATATACACAATCTATATATCAATACTCATGTTTTTCAATCTTGCAACACACTCTGGTCCAAGATGAAATGCACACATGTAAATCCTGAATATCTGGTGTGCTTATCTGCCAAATTCTTATTTCTTAGGAGTATTGTCGCCTCATCTAAATAATGGATCATTCCATTTTTTATCATAAAGAAAGAAAGGGAAGAAAAAGGACATGTTACACAGAAAAAATATAAGAAAGGAAGAAAGTAGGGGAAAGCATGCAGCAGCAATAGTACTAATCTGTTTCAATATAATCAAAAGAAGGAAAGAAAGAAAAAATGGTGAAAGAGTTAAATCAAAATTATTATACTTTTTACATATTGAATTATTTTGCAAAATCAACCATTGTAATAATTAAATTATCATACTGTGGTATATCCACAAGTCCGGCTAGTTCTCATTAATCGCCCAATTCTCCTCGGATTATTAAAAAATAAAATTAAAAAGAATAATAAAACATTTATTCATTTTCAATCTTTATTCTTTATAATAACATACTTTCTTTATTTTTTAACAAGTCTCTTTAAAGCAACGTATAGAAATTTGATAAATTCATTTTTTAAAAATCCCTAAGTTTGTCAAGTTATATTGAAGGCAGAAAAAAATGGTTCTTTCATATCTTGAATGGCAACCCCAATGGTTGGCCATTTGTTTGTTTCTTATACAATTCTCAGAGGATCACCTTTCCTACCCAGTCACACCTAGTCTTATATTCATTTTGTTCTAGTTTGCTGGATTCACTTCTGTGATTAACCATTTTGTCTCTGTAACACACCTCAAAAATTTGCTATTCTGTTGCTTCTTATCTCTTTGATATCAGACAGAACAAATGGTTCTTTTGGGGAAACAATTCTATGTTGCACCCTCACCTGGAGAAAGAAAAAGACTAACAGACATTTTCAAGTTTATATATATATAATATATACAGTTGATCTGTAGCCCAATGCTTTTATTTTTCATATGAAATATTTTTTAAACATAATTTCCACTTTTGTCAATGCACTTAATTAGCGAATATTAATTAAAAAAACTGAAAATTATACAGCAAATATCTTTTAATAAAAATTCAACTAATAGCTATGTTTTAGATTGTGAACATATTCATGCACCCTCATATATGCAAGGTGTTGTGTCACAAATAACATTGAAATCCAGAAGAAAAGTTAACATGGTTTATTACCCTTTAGTACAAAAGATATGAATCAGTCCAACATGCAGCTCTTTAACAACAGTAATTAAATCTCTATAGTAAGACTAGGTATTATTTTACCACTTCCTGGTGTAATCTGTGATATTAATGTTTCATTGGATGAGTCCAACTTTCTTGTAGGTGAAATATCTTCCCTTAAAACAGAATGGCAAGGCCAAACTTTTGGACAGTTTCAACATGAAAAAAATATTCATCCTAATACTTAGTTTCCTCAACTTTTGGGTTGCACTTTGTATTCATATTTTCACAGGCTCACAGTGGTAAAGCCTTACTCTTCTTATCTAAACAGTTATGTCAGTGTCTAAAAAACCCCAAAAAAACTGTCAACAAATGATGACCCAGTGTGTCAGGTATTGTTTTGGAGCTGAAATATCATTCCCACTGTAATCCTTGTCCTTTGTATGACACTAAATTGCATCTGGTACTGTGACTCCAGTTCTGAAACTCTTGAGAATGTGAAAACACCTCTTCATTTCCATTATTCCTTTGTTCACTCTGACCTGAACATATCACTATAAAAAAAGAAACAAAGAAAGAAAAATTTCCATCACTGTAGAATTGTCAGTATGTCACTCTGTTATTCACCTTATAGGCATAAAAAGGGGCCAGCAAGGTCATTTCTAACTACATTGATATAATAATTTCTAGATGTAACATTGTGGACTCCATTAAAAGAAATGACATTGTAGGTAAATATCTATATGTGACATGGTGAGATCCATTTGGAAATGTGTGTATGGTCAATTTAGAGGAGTAGAAGTATAAATTGTAATATTCATCATATACTTATACTGTTCTACTTACCTCTGAGATGAACCTGGTTGTTGAACTCTGCTATTTTGGATTCAGAATCCTGAGAATGAGCTTAGCCAAGGTACATAGTGGAATATCCAACCTGCTATATAAACCACCTACCAACTCTTGATTCTGTGAGCAGATTTAACTTGCAATACAGCTGAATACTGATCATCTAATATGATATTCTACAGAATCTAGGGATCAGCTGACTAAAATCCCTTGTATGTAGGGAAAATGTAAATTTATATTTTATTATTTTACTTTATTTAAAAAAAATTTATTCTATTTTTAAATTATTTTTATGTATTTAACTACAAAAGAGAGCTACTTACTTCATAATATCTTATGACTAAAAAGAAAATGTCAGACGAATAAACCAAGTTGGATAGAAATTAATATTTTTTTATTTTTAATAGTGGCTGAAATGTGGGAAATAATAAAAAATGGAGACAGCAATAAATAAATCAATAAGATGAATAGAAAAACTGGGGAAGAAAGTAAATAAAATTTAAAAGATGTAAAAAAACAAACATTTTATGTCGAAGGTGGGGAAAATTGAGATGAATGACAAAAAGGAAGAAATATCAAACTGATGAAGAAAAAATTTAAAAAATGAGAAGTATTATAAATATATTTAACTAGAAAAAAAGATTGCTACTTACTTACTAAAATCTAATCATAGATCTTTCTATTCAACATTTTTTTGTTATAATGTTATATTCAATTTTTGTTAGTGGAGGTGTTCAAATGGTAAGAGGGCCATAGCAGATATATATATATTTTTTTTTTTTTTTTTTTGGGGGGGGGGGTCTTATTTTTTCTTTATTGTTAAATAAAACCCTGTAAAAATATTACAGGAGGTTAATATTTTGCTGCTACAGCCCTGTGTAATTGTTGTTATCATAGGAAATGGACATGATGAACCAAGTTCAAATCCTGGATGAGCCTTTTTGCATTTCACATAGTGTTAATACTCTTGGGAAAGGTATGAATCCAATTATTCTCCCTCCACCTATACTATTACTCTTGTACTCTCTAACCCATAGTGCTAGTATATGTTATGGTCTTATCTATTGCCTAAAAATTAGTATTAGGTAAGAATACTTGAAACTATACAACTGTACAAATGATCTCTATCAATTATGTACCAATCATTAGTATTTGATAGAAATAGATAGTGAACTTTGAAATATCCTATTATACAGGTAAAAATACCAAGAAAATTTGGTAGTCAAAGAATTAAATAACCCAACATGCTATAAAACCAGCAAACTGTTATTCAGATTTATACAATATTATTTTTATTTCTAAAATCATGTTAAGAGAAAGATTTCCAAAATTGAAGATTCAACTTCTGTCATTAGATCAACACACTGAGACATATATATATATATATACACATATATACATACATATATGTGTATGTACATACATATATGTGTGTGTGTGTGTACATACATATATGTGACATACATATGTGTGTGTATGAACATATATATATATATATATATATATATACATACATACACACACACACCAACCCTCCACACAATCAGGATGCAACGCAAGGTCAATTTCTTGAATGGAATTAATAGGTTTGAATTCAGAGTTTTCCTTCTCCTAGACTGGTTACCTAGCCAAGATTAAAGAGCCCAGTCTTCCCTACTATTTACTCATAGCTGGACAAGAGTAGTTGGATGCAAATTTCCCAAGGGCATTAGTGCTATGTAAAATGCAAACAGCCTGTCCAGGATTTGAACTTGGGTTAATGAGTTTATTTTTTTACGACTCTAACCATTGTACCATGAGTACTGAGATATATAAGCAAGTTTTTGCATTTACAAATCTCACTAAAAGGCCTGATGGTGATCTATGAAATAATGCTTGCATGTTTTGGAAAATGCAGTAAATAACATGTTGCTGCTAGAAGAGTTTGTCCAGCCAGTTCCATTTTGCAATGACCTTTTCTGAGAAGAGTTTTTACTTCCCTTATCTTGAGGTCCAGCTGTCTGCTTGTCGATCAAGCAAACTTCATTGTAACTGATAGCCATTCAGTTCTTGTAATGTCCTACTCTGACCCTTGACCTTAAAAAATGTGGCCTGGTTCTCTTGTTACTGAAAGCTAATCATTGGTCATCATTGTATGAAAGCCAATAGCTCTAGCATATAAACAGAACTAAATAATATGACTTTTTTTCTTTTTGTTATCATTTTTTCATTGATCCGTCATGTTGTTGGGACTAGTTTGCAGTGCTCTGTGTTCCACATGACATCTGTATTCTAATGAATACTACGCTAAAAATAAATAGTATGATCTATGAAAAGTATCAGTGTAAATATTAGGACATCAGTCAACTAGGGTTAAAAGGTAAGGAAAGGAGATTGAAGACTGTAATGTATTGCTTCAAGTTAAAGGATGTTGATTGTTCTTGCAATACTGAACAAGTTTGCCTATTTATGTTTATCAAATTTACTGCCTAGGATGCCTAAAAAGAGACCAAAAATGAAGTATTTGTAGTATTTGTTTTTGGAAGCATTGGCTGTGGTGCCTTTTGATTGGCCAAAAAAAAGGTCACATGGTATACTCATGTTCACAGGTGAACATGAACATATCATGTGATATTTGGATTTTGTGGGTGATTAGGCTTTTGGTTATTTGGTGCAAGTTGCTAATTTCTTTTCTTATACATATGGTCAGGTCAAGCCCTAGCACCTATATGATTTTCCCAACCCTATTGCCCTTATGGCAAGCCCCAATCACTTTTTATCATATGGGTGCTAGAAGGTGGTGGCTGCGGGTCTACATGTCCTGGGAATGAGTTAAACTCTATCTGATGGTGAGGTTCCAGTTTTGGAGGTTTGGGGAATGTGGAGCACCCCTTCATCACCATTGCTCCCTGGTCCACTCTGACCCGGAGTGCTAGTACCTGTTAGGGTCCCATCTATGGGTTAAATAGAAAAATGTATTTATATAAAAATTGTATTATCCATTAAGAATTGATTTATTTCAAAACTTTATCGGCATTAAATGACCCACTGATATGCCGTAAACCAAACCAAACCATACATAGTTTTCTTAAAAGGAATTAGGGAAGAGAAGAGACAAATAACAAGTTGTACTTTTATAGTTAGACATTTATTCCTAGGTTCCAACTATTTCTTTGGAAAATGACTTTCTCTCTGAACTAGTCAGTAGCATGTGCACCCAGTGACGTCTAAAAGAAAGATTTATTTTTGACACCAGGAAGGAGCTTTTTCTCTGTGCATACCCAGAGGGTTCTTTCTGTTTGAGACCTCCTGAAAGATTGTTATTTTTTTGTGTTTTTTTTAAATTTTTGTCTTCTTTTATTTGGTTTTATGTATTTTTGGTTTTATTTTTCAATATATGTGGCCCAGTGGAGGCATGCTTAATGTAATGGTTATTGTCATAGAAAATGGAATCAGTGACCTAAGTTACATTTCTGGATGAGGCTGTGTTTTACCTTCTGCTGATGCCCTTGGGAAAGGCATGAATCCTTCTCTTCTCCTCACCCCAGCTCTGGATAAATTGTAGGGTAGACTGGGTTCATTAGCCATGAGAAGGCAACCGCTCAAGGAAAAGGAAAACCCTGAATTCAAATCAGCTGTACTCTGCTTGAAAACTCACCTTGTGTCACATCCTGCTCATTGCAAAGGGGTTGCCTAAATACATATATGCAGCTCATTGACTTTAGCTGTGATCAAAAGGGTCATTAATCATAATGAAATTTGACTTAGGATGTAATATCATTGTGAGCTCCATATCTAGGGCCCTTTGTCAAACTAAGCCAAGCTCAATAATTCACTGCTGATTCTATGTATACATGTTTTCATGCAGCAAAGAGATTTGCTGTACTAGTCTTCAATGAGACTACCATTTTAGGATTGACTAGTGGTGGTTACCTAGCATTGTGTATTGATTTGTTTACTTTTGAGATTTACAAATGCAGGACATTTTTAAGTAGAATTTCAATGCTATTTCTATGTATATTTTAATTTTTAAATATCTTCAAATATAAAACAAATCTTCATTTTTTTCACAAAAAGCCAGAACTGGTTATATTTAATGTGTATATATATATATATATATATATATATTTACTTTGTTATTAATTATTTTATTTTCATAGTTTCATCCAGACATACATACATACCAACTGCTCTTTATATATGTATAGATAGATTAATTTTAGTATCATTTTATTTAATGTTTTGTCATGTAAAGGATGCAGAGTTTGGTTTTCAACCTGTTTACCTGGCTTGGAGTATACATCTGACACTTGTAACTATTAGATAACTCACATGGTGTAATGGTTACCAAGCTGGATTAGCAAACTATTGTTAGTGAGTTCGACTCTCACTGGGTTTCCCATATTTGAGGCCTTGTGTCGCAATTCAGCTAAACTTAGTAAATAACAATTTAAGTAAACAATTTACTCTAATTTTTTCCTGCTTTTACTTTTCTTTTTTTTTAATTTTTATAACTTCTAAGAACTAATGATAAGACAGGAATTAAATAGATAAAAAAGATTTGAAGTTTTTCATTTTTAGAATTTTTTTTCAACTTTTAGTGTTACTATTTATTCACAACCCTCAGGTTGTTTTACATTCTACTGTGATAAGTAAGCAGTACAGATCAGAAGTAAAAATATAGCCTCCAGTGAGATTTGAACTCACAAGCTGTATCCTTGTAGGATGCTCTCCCCAGGATACAAGATCTAAGTTCAAATCTTATTGGAGGTTACTTTTCTTTTTCTTTTTTTTTTCTTTTTTTTTTTCTTACTGAACAAGATTATCTTTTTTTTGTTTTTGTTTTCTTACCAAATGATTATTGATGTAAAACAGCCTAAGTATTTTAGTAGAGAGAAAGGCAAAACTCGTGAAAAAATTAATGAAATGCTTTAAATAAAAAATTTATGCAGTTTACTTCTAGCTCCTAGGTTCAAACAAACTTGGTGATATGGAACTAAAATCAGATATTACTACGTGACTGAATTTGAATAAAACTTGTTTGTGAATTTTTGTAGTCTAATTGCAAAGGCAGTGTGTCAACAGGATCTCCTAAGAATAGCAGATGTGAGTTCCAATCTTGATGAAGAATTTAAAGTAATATGAGTGTGGTGATTAGATGCAACAAAAAAGATAAAAAGAAAAATTAGTCAAAAATTTAATAATCACAAACATACACCTAAGAATTTTGAACAAAAATATGAAATGTTTTAACCCTTTATCTACCAGGGCCCCCCAAAACCACCTGACAATCAAAATGCTGGACTACCCAAACATGCCTGATATCTATAAGTAAAAGTATCGAAACATCTTTGTAAATTATCATCCTACCTCATTAAAAACATCTACTACTTTGATTAGTTACTTCCTTCATTTTGTGGAAAATTCAATGCCTATTGTGGATGTCAGTGGTAAATAAGGTTTAATTGAATCAAAGCCAGAATATCACCTGATATGAACAACAGAGAAAATCCTAAGTGCAAGTGAGGTTGATTTGTTTAGTCATTTGATTGGTTAAAGAAAATATTTGCTGTTTGTATTTTCCTCTCACTGAAGGTAATAAAGAAAAATAATAACATTGTTAATAAGTTAACCAACAGTTCCCATATTTATTGAGACAAAGAAATTTAAATTCATTTTGGTTAAGACTACTCCCTGTCATTTTATGGTTATGACTAAGTTATATATATATATATTTACCAACCCCACCGCACAAGCAGAATGTGACACAAGTCAATTAAGCGGAGTTTAACAGATTTGAATTCAGAGTTTTCCTTCTCCTAGACTGGTTACCTAGCTATGGTTAAAGAGTCTTGTCTGCCCGGCTATTTATCCATAGCTGGAGGGAGAATTGAATTCATACCTTTCCCAAGGGTATTAACGCCATGTGAAATGCAAACAGCTTCGCCCAGAATTGAACTCAGGTCAATGAGTCCATTTCTCATGACTCTAACAATTATACCATGGGTGCCTCACTAAGTCACTATGACAAACTTCCCTATCTACCATGTTCTTAGTGTACTAATGACAAGATATTTCTCGACAATGTATCATTGGACGTAAAAGAATGTAGAGAAAAAAATGAATTCAAGTCTAAAGAGGTCCTATCACTGGGTTGATCACATGTGTTTTTCAATGCTTTCTGCATTCATGCATTCATCTTTAGATCCACAGAATATAGAATGGTTGAGACAAAGAATTAGATTATAAAAGGAAAATAAAGACGAAAGAGTGCTTTGGAGAGAACAATAATAATAGATAATTTGGAAATTATTAGCTGTATTAATTATTGGGAAGAATTTGGTTGCTTGTCCTCCTTAGAAGGTAAAATGGTTTGATGTAGTCATAGACCAAACTTAGCTAAACAAGGCACCCAGTGAGAATCTAACTCACTATCAATGGTCTGCTTGCATATCTAATCAACCATTACATCACACAATAATTCCCTGAAAAGGTTAGCAGAACTACCAAATTTGGTATGAATTTTTATTGCAAAATGAGTCTGATCAGCTTTGTGACTGGTTGTGGAGGTTAGTATAAATGTTCTGCCACAGATCTTGGCAACTCTGAGATTCGGATAACTTTCTGTTAACAATAATAAGTTTTTATTGTGATTTGTTGACCAAATTCATATGAACATGTATGGTCACAAAAATAACTATTAAGCCTATAGCAATTGCTAAAATAGTCCATGTGAGAGAACCTATTTGTCTAATAATTCTACCTTTCCAATTGCATTGAGCTTGTCTGCTAATTCCCTTACACTAATGTTCCTAAGGGTCCAAATATGCTGGAAATTCATTGAATTGAGAAATTTTATTGTTAGGGGTCCCCATAGTTCTGTCCATCTTTTAATTGTGGCAAGGTAAGGAAGAGTCTTTTATTTCAAATCTTTCTTCAACCTGGTAATATGGTTAGAAGGGCGATGGTGTACTCATAAGTCATGCAACCCAAAGGGAAGTTTTACACTAGAATAACTGTATATCATTAAGATAACTATAATTTTCCAGCTATTGTTCATTATTGGCATCTCTTCCTCAAGTGGACACAGCAGATTTAGACTTTCCTCCTTATCTGGACCAAATCAGTTCTTCTCTACTCCTTTCCCTACAGTGTCAGCCTCAGCTACTTCTTTCTAATTATTTTGTAAAAACAAGTTTTTGTATGCAGAAGTGATGTTAAATTGACATGTTGCTTATTCATTTGTGTTCTAATATATTGGATTAATTTCCTAATGAGTGACACTCTTCCTAATTTCTCTCCATTGGGCAAATTAGCCACCATTACTGGGATTTGGCTTCTACCATTTCCTTTTACCACAAACTCTACTAGAACTACCACTTAATTTTCTGGGAGGACTTCCATTGTTGGAATCACTTGATAAAATATTCCATTCTTCTGTGCTGAAAACGCTAATCTAGCAATGGAGGAAATAGTGATGCGAGGAGGGATTTTAACATCTTCCACTGAGTAAATATAAAACTTGGTATTGATGATGCTACCAATTGAAATTTCTACCCTCTTGGTTTTCAATTGGTTTGGATTAAAATTCATCTGAGCTTGGTTTGCTTTTAGCCAATCCTCTCCCAATATCATGGCCCAATCCAACTCTTGTGCTATATACGGCTTTCACCACATTTTAATCTCCCCTATTTCAATGGATACAATTTCCTGTCTTTTAGATTTGGTTACAACCAGATTTGAAGCACTCAACTTTCTAGTATGAACCTCTAATTCCTCATCAAGCAAATTGCAGCCAGGAAGCATAGCACCATTCAGAAGGTGGTTTACTGGTATAATGTAACACCAAAAAATAATACATCAGATTATTTGAGTACCAGGTCTGTATAAAAGGCATTGATGCTGCATTACCACCTGTGCTAGTGGAGCCTGAAATGTATAAGGAGGGGGACCTGGTTTAGGTAAAGGCCCCACACAGCCAATGTACTTGCAATTTGGGAAAGAAAGTGACAAAAATCTATAGCCTGCATGCAGTCTTACTTGATGGGGATGTGACACATCATATTAAAGATCTCCGTCCCAGTGTTGAAGCCAGTGCAACAATGAGTGATCATGGCAGTACATTTTCTGAAGACAAGTTAATAGTGGAATGAGACAGATCTCCACATATGGACAAGTCATTGTCTCAGCAAAGCTTATCCAAGGATCCTGTGGATGGGGACACATAGGAAAGAACAGGTAGAAATCATCCCTTATAAAGATGCACTCAGAAGAACTGACTAGCTCCCCATTATCATCTCTATGATCATGAGATCAAAGAGGAATGTGGTTACAATGAGGGTGTACCTGTCTGAAGAAAAAGCCCCCATGTTGTGGGTGTGGGTGTAGGCGACTCAAAAGTTCAGCAGCACAGATGCAAATTCTCCCAAGTAACCTCCCATAGCCAATCATTGGTGGCCGCAGATCTCTATAAAAACAGGCACTAGTTGAGCCCCTGGTAGTTTGTTTCAGTATTGGCTCACAGTTTGTTTCCTGTTATTATGTCCATTGTGCTGCCCGTCAGTAGTTTGTTTCCCATTACAGCATTAATTGCATTGCTCATTGGTATTCATTGTGGTGTAATGATTTGCAAGCTAATCTTGCAGGTCTGTTACAACTGAATAGTGAGTATGATCCTTGCCTGATGCCCCATACATAAGACTTAGTGTCAAATCCTACCCATAGTGTAGATAATGTTTTTTCCTCCCCCATTTGAACACACTGTATTTAGATACTAATAGTAAGAATACATATGGTGTGATGGTTAGAGTTGTTGGAAATAGACTCATTAACACGAGTTTAAATCCTGGACAAGGCTGTTTGCATTTCACATAGCACTAATACCCTTGGGAAAGGTATGCATCCAACTATTCTCCCTCCAGCAATGGGTAAATAGCAGGAGAGATGGGGGTTTTTAAACCTAGGTTATGCAACCAGTCTAGAAGAAGGAAAACTCTAAATTCAAAATTATTAAACTCCACTTAATAAATTGACCTTGTGTTACATCCTGCTTTTGCAAAGGGTTGGTAAAAAAATTTTTTTTAAAATACATATATATATATATATAATTCATTGGAAATTAGTTCACATATATGTGTGTGCATATGCTTATATGTTATATTAACTCCCATCAATCTGACAAAAAGTTTTAATGTTAACTCATCTCTTTAGGCAGGCAAAATTATTTCACTTGCCTGAAGAGATGTAAAATGGTAAACATCTACTTTATAAAATGATATATTATAATAAATATATGATATGTTTATATATATATATATATATATATATATATATATACAATATGAAATATAATTAGCATTTTATATTGTGTATTTTCTGCTGAATATTTCACTTGCCTGAAGTGATGCACTAACATAAAAACAAACTGTCACCAAGTCCACATATGAAATGAATGTAATATTTAAGCTCTATTTTACTTTAAGATATTGAGCACTTTATATATCATAATGTAAAAATTTAAACAAAAACCACAAGGAAATGATATATATGTTTCAAATATGTGTATATATTAGATATTTCCTATGTGTATATATACAAGGTTGGTGCATAATGTGAGAAATTTAATATTTAAAAAAAATCATGCCTCCTCCCACAAATCCTAAAGTGCCTTTAAAAGGATGTAAAGAGATAACATTTTTGCTGTATTCTCAGAACAGATCAAAATCATGCAGAGTTTTGCTCTTTGTCATATAAAAGACTAGAAGCATCACCTGGGTAGAAAAGGGGGAAGGGTCAAAAAGTTAGTCTCACAGGTTCATTATTACTAATCATGAGTTGGATCCTAGTAGGATGCCGTACATTAAAAAGACCTTGCGTTGATTTGGCCTGGTTGGGCGTCAGAAAAAAAGGGCACAGACACTCTGAAAAGAAAAATCAGTGTTTAATTCACCAAAGCCTTTGCATGAGCACGATCTGACACAAGGTCAATTTCTTAAGTGGAGTTTAATAGGTTTCAATTAAGAGTTTTTTCTCCTAGGTTGATTGCCTAACAAGAGTTAAAGTGTCCAGTCTGCCCTATTATTTACCCATAGATGGAGGGAGAATAGTTCAATTCATCCCCATCCCAAGGTTTAGTGCTATGTGAAATGCAAACAACCTTGTTGAGGACTTGAACTTGTCATGACATGTTCATTTCCTATGATAATAACCACACACCTCAAAAAATTGTTGTTTATAGATAATTCTGTAAATAATCATTGCTATATTTAGGACAAAAACTATTCAAGAGGAATTCAAGATGAATGCCTGATTTTTAGATACACAAGTGTTAGTTGCATTATATTTGAGATAGTATTGCACTCAAATAAATACATTATATATGAAAGGGAGAAAATTATTCATGCATATGCATGGTTTAACTTTCAATAAAGTTTTGAAGAAACCAATCATAATCCAAGAAGAAACTTTGTAATGTCTTTTAGAAGAGTGTTGAAAAATAAAAAGCTTTAAGATTTGTTTTGTTTGTTTAGATTTTTCCTCATATTCTTTTTAACATTTTCTTCCCTGTCCAGTTCTTCTAGTATTGTCACTATTTTTGCTTCTGTATATCTCTTTTCAGCATCTTAAACAAAATAATATATATATATATATATATATATATATATATATATAAAAGATAAATGGAAGAAATATATATATATGTTGGCATTTAGTGAAATGGCTGATTAGGAATTACAATAAAACATTATGATGAAAGAGAAAATGATTGTGATGTACATATCTTGATAAATAAAAACCAAGATATATTAATGAATATTGATTACACTTGCATTAGATCTGTTGTAACTGATGAGCTTAAAAAGAACAGGTAATGAAATACTTTTTGAATATATATTCTGTATGAGGTGTTGGCTTCCTCAATTGCTAAGATACATATTGTCCTCATTGAGTCTTTGTATTTTTATAGAGCCATGTTTTATGGATTCTCATTTTTCAAAATAAGGTCAACAGATTGCCATTCATTGATGTATATGTAATTGTACACATATATATATATATATATATATATATATATATATATGTGTGTGTGTGTAAGTTGAAAATGGAAATCTGACGGTATGTTGAAAGGAAAAACAGGAGTTTGTTCATGTACACATGTATTTTTACTCTGATGAAGGCAGTTAATCCTTGTATGCTTAAATATTTTATAATTTTCAATTATTATTATTATTATTTTATTTTATATTTGAAATTATAATAAATAGAATATATGTCCACATGAACAAACTCCTGGCCGAAACACATGTTAGTAAATGTATTTCATCCATTCAACATTTTCTTTCCTTTATTTATTTTTCCTTTCAATATATATATGTGTGTGTGTGTATTATAGAGTACAATACATTTAAGTTGTAATTGTTACCAATGGTTTCAAAGAAACATGTTAGCCACTTATCATTAAGACAACATGCCTTGTCTTGATGATAAGTGGCTAGCATGTTGCTTTGAAACCAAGGGTAACAATCACACCTTAAATGTATTGTACTATATAACAAATAAATACAGCTCTAAATTAGTCCTATAATTGAGCACTTTATTTTCAATCCTCCGACATTACTAAAAAAACTAAAATATATATATATATATATATATATATATATATATATATATATATATTCAAACACAATTATAATTTATTTCAAAACATATTTTACTTCACACACACCAGTGATATATGCAGATTATTTATATAATATTTATATAAATAATGATCAATAAGCAAAATTTGAAATGTTTTTATGATTGAACACTATTTGTAAATTTAGGAGACTATATCATCAATATTGATTATTTTATATATACTAGCAAATATATGCCCCCTCCGGGTGCAAGTATTTAAGTTTTAATGTGATAAAATATTATATTAAATTAGAAAGGCTAATGACACTAAATAAGAATGCAGATAAAAAGATTTGTAACAGAGGGGGGTATAATAGAAAAATAGAACAACTGAAACTTCCTCTTCCATCACACCCATCTTTAATTGCTAATTTTTCCTGATTTAACTATTTAGTTAAAATAGGAAGTAAAGAATAAAATTACTGTTATTTCTTCTTGTTAATGGATTTCTTTTAAGATTTATCCCTGGAATTTTTGCTCATAACCATTAAGATAAAACCAAACAATTAGAAATCAAAAATACTAAGCACATATTTATTAAAATCAAATTTTTAATATCAATATGCAAATTAGCCTTCCCGCTCACACTGTATACCGCTATTTTGTTGTATATATAAATACAATTGCATTTTAGTAGATATGATCAACAGTATTAATAATGTAAAAATAGATAAAAATAAAATAATTCTATTAATAATTGAGGTTTAAATAAAAAATAAAATCATGGAGAATGTGATATAGAGAACAAAGGGAATTGTGACTTGAGTACTGCTATAGTTTTGGTTACAAACACACAATCTCAATTATAATAAGATATATAGTTCCCGTGGCATAATAGCCAACATGATAAACTATGTCATCATTTAAAGCGAATTCAAACTCAATTCACACTATCATGTTTATGTTTGGACTGATATATCTGGGAAAAGTACGAACCCCCTCATCCTACCAGCTATAGCTGAAATAGTACCATTAGTGTTCTTCTACAAGGATGGCTTTGGCATTAAATAACTTATGAAGGTTGATATACCATTTAATAAAGAAATCAAACCTATATATGTATATATATAATATTATGCAGGTGAGTGTGTGTGTGTGTGTGTGTGTATGTGTATATATATATATATATATATATATATATATAATACTTTTAAGTTATTCAGAAGATTAATATATCGCTAAGGAGAAGATAAAAAGGATATAGAAATGAATGCAATTAAGTTAATTTTAATTAATTAATGTCATAATTACAGTCATTATCAAAAATAATTGCAAGATGTAAAGATAATTTCTGTGTTCCTCTTTCTGAGAATTCTGTGTTTTTTGGTAGAAAAGAAAGATGAGAGACTTGGTTTTGAATATCCTTGCAGTAAGAAAATATTCGAGTAGTGTAAAGAAATGATAATTTAAAAGAACTTACTCTGCCTAGGAGGAGGTTAAAAAAAAAAACCAAAATGTTTCTACTTCATGACTTTATTTTCTGCTGGATTTGTTTTGCCGGGTGAAGTGTTGCATTGTAATGCACCATTTAATACCTTCAAGTTATTGACAATAAAGCCCTGCGAGAATGGTTTCTGTGGAATTCAATAGCTTGGTGGATAATAGTTTTTTTTACAGTATCAACCATAAATAAGTACTCTTCTAACTTAATTTACCCAACCCTTCTGCTATAAGCAGGATGTGACACAAGGTCAATTTTTAAGTGGAATACAACTGGCTTAAAGGGCCGGTTTAGCTCAGATGGTAGAGTATCCACCTTGGAACCACAAGTGCATCTTATAAATATTCTACAGTGAAAATAAATAGTAGGACAGACTGGGTTCTTTAGCTTTAGTGAGATAACCAGTCTAGAAGGAAAGCTGAATCAAAACCAGCTGTACTCTACTTAGAATTTGACCTTGTGTTGCATCCACAAGGTGGTAGAGAGGTTGGATAAATATATCCAGTGCATCTAGTAATTATTCTAAAGTGAGAGGAAATAAGCTACAATAAAAAAAATAGTAGGACTGCATGGTTCTTTAACCTTGCTAAGATAACAAATCATGAAGAAAACTTTGAATTTAAATCATGAATTTGCTTAAAAATTAACCTTGTGTCAATCTTGTTCATGGTATAGGGAGTTTGGTAAATAACACATCACTCAACTACATAAGTCCTGACATATAAATGGCACTACTAATAAAAAAATCCATATGATTTTTATAAAGTACTAGCCTTTAAATGGCATGTGTCAGAATTTGAGCTCAATTGGATTATTAGTTCATAAATTACAGTTATTTAAGTGAAGCTACTGTTGCAAATTTTCAAAACAATGGAAAAATCTGAATTCCATGTGTTGATAAAACATTGCTTTCTGATGGGAAAAATACTCTTCAAGCAAAACAATGGCATAAGTGTTATTCGGACTCTGCTCCATCAGAAACAATAGTTAAGAGGTAGTATGCTGTCTTTAAATGCGGCCATACAGACACAAATGGTGCTGAACGCTCAGGTCACCCAAATTCGGCAGTTGTCCCGGAATAACACCAAAAAATTTCACAAACTCCTTTTGGTCGATCGTAAATTGAAGTTGTGTGAGATAGCAGAGGAGTTGAAGATATCAGAAGGCAGTTTATTTACCATTTTGCATAAACATTTGTCAATGAGAAAGCTGAGTTCAAAATGGGAGCTACATTTGCTTACAGTCAATCAAAAACAACAACAGGTCAATGATTCAGAGCATTGTTTGCAACTGTTTCAACACCACAAAAAGGAGTTTTTGCATAAATACGTGACAATGGATGAAACATAGATCCACCACTTCCCTCCAGAGTCAAATCAGCAGTCAGCTGAGTAGACAGCAGCAGGTGAAAGCCGTTCAAAGCGACCAAAGACGCAAACATCAACAGGCAAGGTTTTGACCTCCTTATTTTTGGAAAAGGTATTTTGTTCATCGATTACCTTGAGAAAGGATGAACCATCAATAGCGAATATCATATAGCATTATTGGTGCGTTTAAAGGAAGAAATCGCCAAAAAACTAGCACAAATGAAGAAGAAAAAATGCACTGTGTCTCAAGTCAATCCCAATGATGGCAAAACTACATGAATTGCACTTCGAATTGCTTCCGCACCCACCCTATTCGCCAGATCTGACCCCCAGCAACCACTAGCTGTTAGCAGACCTCAAAAGAATGCTCCAGGGAAAGAGATTTGACTCCAATGAAGAATTGATTTTGGAAATGAGGCATATTTTGAGGCCAAAGATAAATCGTTTTACAAAAAAGACATTGAATTGTTAGAGAAGCATTAGAATCAGTATAACATCCTAGGAGACTATTTTGATGAATAAAATCGAATTTTGCCTAAAAGTTATTTTATTAGTAAGGCCCGGGACTTATTCAGTGATGTTTTATATATCTATATATTAATAATTGTGTTCCTTAAAAGTACAACTGTTATCATCTTGCAACACCCTCTGGTTAAAAAAGAGACCTTCCAAATAGTCGAAGATGAAATACAAAAATGTAAATCCTGATTATTTGGTGTTGCTTATCTGCTGAATTCTTATTTTTTTATGAGTGTCACCTAAATAATGGACCATTCTGTTTTATTATAAAGAATAAAAGGGAACGAAAAGGACATGCTACAAAGAAAAAATATAATAAAAAAGAAATAGTGAGTAGGGGAAAGATAGAGGGTGTGAGCATGTGGAAGCAATAATGCTCATCTGTTTCCATCAAAATATGAAAAGAAGAAAAGAGAGAGAGCTAAATCAAGATTATTATACTTTTTACATATTGAACTATTTGCAATAGCTCTTAAGTAAACATATCAAACATTGTATTAATTAAATTATCATACTGAAATATATCCACAGGTCCTGCAAGTCATATATATTATGCTTAAAACATAATGTCCTATTTTTCTAAGGGGTTCAGTTATTTTCTTCAAGAATTTTCTGTGGTCTGATCCTGATCAAGGTTTCTGGGCTAAAGTGATACAACCTGAATATGTTATTATATTTTATATTTCTGTTGTGATAATAGAGTTTGAAACAAATGCAAAGTGCCTCACCATCAAGAAAAGAATCAACTCACAGACATTGAGACCATAAACAGCAACTCTCACAGACTTGGAAGTTTTTTTTTTCTGCTGATGATGGCAGAGGCTTAGATTTTGGCTGAAAAGTTTTACACCTTTTTCTAATGTATCTTGACAGAAATGAGATGGACTTGCCACTGTTCACTGACAGACAACCATTATTCTGACTATCTTCCAGTCATTCTTAAAGATATATCATGTAGAGAGGCTTATATAGCTGTGGAGATGGAAAAATTCTGTTGCACGAATCTCTATGGTATGGAAGGCTTGAAAATCAACATTAACATTCTATATCTTAGCTGTGCTGTGTATCAACAGCTAGAAATAGGCAACTGCCTCAGCCACTGAACTGTCCTGGCTATTCTTTTCGATATACCTACTAATTCCATCACCATATTTCATTTTATTATATTACTAATAAATACACAGTCCATGACTAAACTAAAAGGATTTTAGTGACACCAGGGCGTGAAAGAAAGGGAATAGAGGGGAGTAAGAGGAAAACAATTAAGCAAATTCTGTATCAAATTTTTAAAAGATCGTTAAGAATTTGTGTATTACAATGTTGATTCCTTCTAGAAATTTTTTTTTTTTTACTTATAAAACATTATTTTTTAAAAAGTAGCCCTAAACTCGTGAGGGTTTTGAAATATAATTTTATTTTTCTGAAAACGTTTTTTGTTCCTATGACAAAAATTTAAAATTAGTTCTTAATGGCTTGTTGTGTTAAAGGGATAAATGTATTGGTTTAATTTATTTTCTTTTTTACCCCTAAAAATGTAACAAAGATAAACTAAGAATTTGTTGATGGTAAAGTTTGCATATTAATTCAAATGAAAATTATCCTTTTATTCTATGAAGAGTTTCACAAATCAATTAATTTTTAATTATTGAAATATATCATATAATTAATAAAAATTAGAAACTAAATTTTGTATTTTTCCTTATTATAAATATATCAAAGTGTATGTATGATTTTATTGCTTAACAATATCTCTTTTCTGAGTTATAAGCAGTTGAGGCTTTAGAATACACAGACTGCACCTCTGCAGAGGGGTAACCTCCAACAATGGGACCACCTGTTGGCTGTGGGTGGCTGAAGATCTTAATGTCCTGTTAATTAATGTTAAGCTCTATCTGATGGTGAAGTTCCAGTTTTGGAGCACTGGGGAATGTGGAGTATCCCTTTATGACCATTACTCCCGAGTCTACTCAGACCCGGAGTAGTAGTACCTGTTAGGGTCCCATTTATGGGTTCAATAGAAAAATATGATTTTTTAAAATATGTTTTTTTTTTAAATTAAGTACCAATCAATAATGAATAAAACAAAAATATCTTCGGCATAAAATGACCCATTGGGTTGACATGCCGTAAAACCCAACCAACCTACCGACTCATAAGTTAGCACGTACATACCAAAACTGATCCAACTCCTTTTTTAGATAATATATTTTAAATTCTATATGTAGGATAATGCCAATATTTCTTTCTATTAACACATTGGAATCTTTCTGTTGTGCAATTTCAAAATGCTCTTTTGATTACCATTTAACTTATTGTTCGCAATGCTCTTATTCTTCAAAGGAATTTTTGTTATGTTTTCTTTTTTAAGTAGAGTCTAATCCAATTGTTTGATATTGGATGTGTAGAGAAAAGAAATTAGCACTCATTGGCACAGAGAATGTTGACACCCTCCAATGGTGAATGCTGACTCCTCTTACACTGAAAGCCATGGAATAGGAAATAAAGCACTGACAACAGGTAGAAGTGGGGAGGTATTTAAACTTTGTGAAGTAGTATGACATAATTTCAGAAGACACATGTGAGGAAAGTGAAAATGCATTCATGATACAAAACAAAAAAGTACACAGATAATTTAACAAGTAGAGTGTTGCTGTCAACCAGGTACGAACACTCTCTTGGGCACTTTATCTTTCTGTCTCTCCCTCAAGTACATGAATGGCATGGATATAATATAGATATATAGTATATATTTGTATTTACATATATATAATTAGAAGTAAAATGAAATAGAACTAAGAGATGACTCATTGTTATAAATCTGTTATATCCCAAGATGTTGTTGCTGTCAGCCAGGTATGAACTCTCTCAGCAACTCTCTTTGGTATTTTATCTTTCTGTCTCTCCCTCAAATATGTGAATCACATGGATATGATATATTTGTATTTACAAAATATATTTACATATGAGTAGAAGTAAAAAGAAATAGAACAAAGACGGTTCATTTTTATAAATCTGTTATATCCCAAGATGTTATGATAACAAAATATAACAAAACAGTTAAATATATTTTTAAGATACAACAATATTCATTTTTATTTTCTCACCCCTCAGGGTACAGCAGGGTGGGTTGGATAACAATTTACTGTCAACAAGTCGTGTATTCATCGAGCAGCCATGTTGTTGTCAAATACTACACTTTTTTCAGTGAAGAGTAAATAGTTCATTAGGGGAGATAACTCTTCCCTAACAGAATTCATATTCATCTATTCTTTCCTGGGTCACCCAACTACATAACACAATATGAAATGAAAGTTTACTATTGATTTGTTGACAAATGATGCTCCAGTCCCTTTTTTAATCTGGACAAAATCATGAGAAAAATTTGATTTTTTTGCTGCTTTGATATCACAACTGAAAATATTAACTTTGATAAATAAAATGCAAATGCTACTTAACTAAAAATAAATAATAATAATAATTTGAACAAATACTTCGACCTTGCTGGAGAACTGAAAAAAAACTGTGGAACATGAGGGTGAAGATGATACCAATTGTAGTTCATGCCCTTGGAACAGTCCCAAAAGGCTTAGAACAAAACTGGAAAAATGGAAAATGAGAGGAAGCAGTGAAACTGTCCAGACAACAGCATTTTTAAGATCAGCTAGAATACTCAGAAGAGTCCTGAAGACCTGGGGAGACTTGCTATCACTCAGACTCTAGCAAAAAACTACAAGCTAATGCTGGTATGAAAAACTCAGAAGGATTTATATATTAATATCCCACCTTCCTTATAAATACCCATCTACCTCAATTAGCTTTTGCTATCTGTGGACTGTGAGAAGTTAATCTTATAAAAGCAGCTAAATGTTGCATAATTAATAGGTACCCTGTTAATTATGCATGGTCAATGTAGAAAATTTGTTTAAATTCAAAATAACATTTACAGAGATTTTGATGGATGTCTCTTAACATTATTTTGACCCTTCTCTTCCTGTAAAGCATGAGAGAGTTTAGTAGTAGATAATCAGTGTCTAGTTAGCCGCTGAAGAATGAAAACAAAATAGCGATTGGCTATTGCGCGGTTGAGTGGGCTGAACCCATGAAAGAGAAATAAGACACAAATAAAATGCATGTGAATTCACCAAAGAAAAGTCTTGAGTTGTTAACTAAGAACAAACTAACAATTCAGGACATCTCAACTACATTTTAAGAAAAGGATAGTCAGAAACAGTTAAGACAAAACAGATAGGTACTTAGCCCAAGTAAGAAAACCAGCTACCCAGACAGATCCGAATAAGAAATACAGAAAAGATACGAGATAAGATGTAAACACGCACAGGTATATGCATGTTAAGACAGCGGTACATCATTTAAAAAACAAAATATATTCAATATTTTTTCACTATCAAACTTTTGCCAATGTAATCATAATATATTGTGGACTCTCTGCATTGGTGATTTCTTTACACCAATTAATATTTGAATTGCTTTGAAATTTGACCTGAAATGTTCACCCTATGATGCTCAATGCTTATTTTGAAACAATTCCAATGTATATATAATGACTGTATAGTGCTTTACTTATTTTCTTGATTTTATCTTTCTGATTATGATATTAATGTACATTAATAGAACTTTAAATGTTTTTGATTTTGTTTTGCTGCTTGTTTCTTCTTACCTGATGTACATTAACTGCATAATAACTGTATGATGCTTTTACTATGTTGAATAAATTTGTGTATGAGTTACCCCCCTTGTCTTTTATAAATATGAGTAAGGAGGCTATTGAAAAACAAAGCAACTTAGTCGCTGGAAAAAGGTTGTTTCTACCACTCATATTTATAGGAATATTTCACCCAGCCTATATCTCTACATTTTGTATCGACCTTGTATTGTATGAACCTTGGACACTTGAATTTTTGGCTAGGATTGAGCAGTCCAGATTTGTCAACCCTGGTTAGCCAAACTTCAAGGTCACTGATATTTTTGCTGATGGTAGATATGTTCTTCAAGCTCTCTTATTGAAGGAATGATGCTTCTGGAAATTCAGAAATAAAACTTATCTACAACTTTTCTTTTTCTTTAACAGAAATGATCTGACTTTGACAGTTTAAATCTCATCCTCACATGAGATTCCCAAGTTCGTGTAGGATTAATCTGCTGTTAGAAATTAATGATGTAGTAACTGTCAGGTAATCCATATAAGTTCTAATTAATGGTTGCTGCAAATTTGAGGGGTCCTTGGCAATCTTCTGCCATCAGCTGAACCACCATATTCATAGTCTGAATGAAGAGGATGACAGAGATGCTAGAGCTAGTCACAATAGTTTCATAAAACATTGGTTAGTTGATATAAAGTTGGGAGAAACCATATCTGAATATTAAAAGCATAATCTTTCTACTTTTAGAAAATAAGTATTCCTTGAAGGTAAATATTACTTTCGAAATTTTGGTCTAAAAAGTGTTAATTGTTTTACTTTGATCTCACAAGTGTTGATTATTTTATGTTTGGTTTTAAAAATGTTAATTAATTTATGTTTGGTATTTTTTGTATTATTCAGAGTATTGTCCTCATCTTCATTGTTCGAGAAGGTTCTCGAGTCTGACAAGAAATACCTGAAGAAGGCCAGAGGGCACTTCGGCCGAAACATTGTACAGATAACAATGAATATAAGGACAATGGTTGGAATAATACAAATCTATTAATAATGGAGATTCGCTTGCAGTTTTTGTCTGTAACAAAAATGATGTCAATTACATCACATTACCCAAAATCGTCATTAGACAGTTCTCATTGTATATAGTTTGTTTTATTTTGATACATATTTAAAGTTTACATTTCAAATTGTTTTACTTTTTAATCCTTTAATGAATTTGATGATTTTACTTACATAGGGTACAAATTCGCTGACATTGAATTTTTTGCTCCCACCCCCAGACAATATGTATCAAAAATCTATTTTTACATCGCCCGGAGGGTGTTTTTTTTATTTTGTACTAGTAATACTAATTATCAAGCCCCATGTAAAAAAAAATCAGAGAAATATTTTACTTTTGGTCTGAAAAATGTTAATTATTTTCACCATGTGGACTTATGTAGTCATAAACAATTTCCTTTTTAAGCCTTGTGTCTTTCAGAGAGTGACATGAATACACTTATTTCGACGTGATTCTAATTGTCAGCAAAGATTGGATTTGCCATTTTGTGGATATTTTTTCATTAAATCAATTGTTGATTATTTAATGTTTGGTTTTAAAAATGTTAATTATTTATGTTTGGTCTAAAAATGTTGATTATTTTATGTTTGGTCTAAAAATGTTAATTATTTTATGTTTGGTCTAAAAATGTTAATTATTTTATGTTTGGTCTAAATATGTTAATTATTTTATGTTTGGTCTAAAAATGTTAATTATCATAATTTTGGTACTTTTGTTATTATTCAGACTATTGTCCTCATCTTCATTGTTCGAGAAGGTTCTCGAGTCCGACAAGAAATACCTGAAGAAGGTCAGAAGGCACTTCGGCCGAAACGTTGTACAGATAACAATGAAAATGAGGACAGTAGTCAGAATAATACAAATAATACTAATTATCAAGCTTCATGTAAAAAAATTCAGGGAAATATTTTACTTTTGGTCTGAAAAATGTTAATTATTTTCGCCATGTGGACTTGTCAGTATTTTAGTCATAAACAATTTCCTTTTTAAGCCTCGTGTCTTTCAGAGAGTGACATGAATACACTTATTTCGAAGTGAATCGAATTGTCAGCAAAGATTGGATTTGCCATTTTGTGGATATTTTTTCACCCCCCACCATTCCTTTGAGTGATAAAACCTTAATTGAAATCTCTCAAGAGACATTAACTGTTCTAATAAATAAAACTCTTAATCACCCAATGAATGTGTTTAGCATTTATTAATTTTAACAGGAATCACTTGATGATGTGAAATTCTCCATGTCTAAGCAAAAATGTCAGATTTAAAAATTAATTGTACTTAGATTATTGAGACACTTTTATCTGTATTTATAGTTTTTTTTTTCTCCTTCTTTTTTTCTCATCATTATTTAAATTTTCTCCTGTAAGAGGTGTACCCTTCAATCCAAGAGAAATGACCTATCAGACGATTTGATATGTGTAGTTATACTTGTCTAATGAAGCATCTCTTCCACAAACCCACACACTGTAAACACTAATTAAAATTGATGTTTATTGATACTTTCCAAACATTCTCTTCACTAATACTAGTACCAATATATCCATTAGATAATGGTCTATTTCTATTTCTCTGCATATATATATATATATATATATATATATATATATGTTGTAGTATAATAGTTGTAGAAAATGGACTCGTCAAACCGAGGTCAAATCCTGGACCATGCTGTTTGCATTTCACATAGTGCTAATACCTTTGGGAAAGGTATGCATCAAACTACTCTCCCCCAACTATGGGTAAATAGTAGGGCAGACTGGGCTCTTTAGCCTTGGTTAGGCAACTAGTCAAGAGGAAAGATAACTTTGAAAATAAATGAAGCTTAAGAAATTGACATTGTGTCACATTCTGCTTGTGTGAAGAGGTGGTTGTGTATATATATATATATATATATATATATATATATATATATATATATATATAACACTCTATACTACCTGCTAGAAATGATAGGCTATGCCTATCCATTATGTAACATATGCAAGGTGACCATTTAGACAGAATTGTTACGTTTTTAAGGGCCATTCCTTGGCCTTATAGCAGAAGCGCTTATCTGGTGGAATTGGATCCTTGATAAAGAGTTTGTTGATAATGTGAATCCTTTGGTTACTAAAGTGTTGTCAGTTACTGGTATAAAGTCCTTCGATAACGAATCCTCTTGGTTACTAAAGTGTTCTCAGTTACTGGTAATCAAAGAAGTCCTTCGAGAGTATTGGTACAGATCCGGCAATCCTATGTGTCCGTCCTCAAAAGTGCAGTTTTAATTATGACCAATGTGGGGGGTTTAAGTACTCTATCAGGCCAGTAGTATTGCTAGTGATTGGTTACAAGAGTCAATCATGTGACCGTGGCTAGTCTATAAATAGAGGTGGGTATTTAGAGCACATCCTATATCCAAATAGTCCCAACAGTTACAAACAGTAATTGTTACTATGACTTAAAGAGCCCAGTCTGTCCTACTATTTACCAATATTAGGGGAAAATAATTGGATGCATACCTTTCTCAACTGTATATGCACTATGTGAAATGCAAACAGCCACATCTAGGATTTGAACTGGTTGTTGAGTCAGTTTTTTATGACAATAACCATTACTCCATGAGTTAGTCATGCTTAATGCAAACTAAATGAACCATTGTTTTACCATTATTTCCAACTACTCTACCTGCTAAAAATGATAGGCTATGTCTATTCATTATTATAACACATGAAACAAATGCTAATTATTTTGCAATGATCTTGCAAAAAATAACCACTAGAATGTCAATGAAAAATGAGGGCATTAAAATTAAAGGAGCATTTTCCTAACTTTTAGATCTGGCCTGTAGCTAGTGAAAGTTCTGGAGTCTATTTAGATAGCACCTCGAGTTCTAGTCCCTATGTTTCGATCTGTTTCAAACTTGTTTTATGGTTTATGCATTTGCAGAAGTGTCGGTGTTATGAATTTTAAAAGCTAGAGAGTGGCTTGTGGCTTACAGGTAATTGAGTTGAGCTGTGCATGAAAAGTAGATTATTCAGTACATTGTAAGAGCGTTGTGAGAATTTGTTGGGGGTGACAGCTAGAAAAGCAGATAACAAAATAAGAGGAAAGAAACCTTTGAATCCCAAACATCTACGCCTGAAAATGACATATCTAACTCACAAGACTTTCAAGTGTTACCACCATTAAAATACTTGCCAAAGTTAGATTTTGTGGCTCAGTGAAACTGTTGTATCTCACACAAAAACTACTTACACTATTAAAAATATCTGTAATGTATTGCACTATATACCAAATATATATAGTCCCTGTATAGTGCTTACAATGTTTTATTTTCTTGTTTGGTTTTATCATCAAAGTATCTTGGTCAGCCCATGAACTTTTCAGCTGTCCATCGTATATTGCTTGTGCCTCTGAATTTGAAAGTAAAATATATATAAACTAGCAGGACACATACCACAGTATGATAATTTATTTATTACAATGTTTGTTTACTTTAGAGCTATTGCTAAATAGTTCAATATGTAAAAAGTATGATAGTCGTGATTTAACTCTTTTTTTATTTATTTCCGTCTTTTCATTATGTTCAATTGAAACAGATTAACATTATCACTTCCAGAGGCTCACGCCTTCTATCTTTCCCCTACTCTCCTTATTATTATATTTTTCTGTGTAGCATGTCATTTTTCTTACCTTTCTTTACAATAAAAATGATTAATGGTTTTCCCCTTCATTATATCTTTATAATAAAAACTATGAATGGCTTTCACCTTCTTAGGTAATGACCTAAATTTAGTAATAAGTAAATTATTATAAATTTTTCTGAGTAAGAAGCTCAAAAATAGACATGTTCTACTCTGTAAAATTAATCCCCCACATAGACATCAGTTTTATCTGTGTCCTGGGTATGATGTTAAACTGCATCTAATGGTGAAGTTCCAATTCTGGAGCTCTGGGGAGTGTGGAGTACCCCTTCATTGCCATTACTATCAGGTCAACTCTAACCCGGAGCGATAGTACCTGTTAGGGTCCCATCTATGGGTTAAATAGGAAAAATGAGTTTTTAAAAAAAATGTGTTTAAAAAGAAAAATTGAGTTTTAAAAAAAAGATTGACTTGAAAAACATTTTTGGAAGAATGAATAAAAATACATCTTTTGGCATAAAATAACCCAACAAGGGTTGACATGCCATAAAATCCATCCAAGTAACCAACTAACCAACTAACCAACCAGTTTTATCCTTTATTAAAGTAACACAAAATTGCAAATAACCAGAAGAAAATTTTTTTTAAAATTCTGTTTTGTTTTATCACTTAGCTGGTGTCATAAAAATGAATCATGATAAAACACTAGTGAATCATGAGTATAACAGGAGAAGCAGCATTTGAAAAAAATATCCCTTTTTCCAATTCATTAAGCCTGATGGATGTTTTTATCATGTTGAATATCTCATGCAGTATTATTTTTGTGGCAAAAAGGGACCAGGAGGCTCAAACTTACCTGATGTAGAAAGACCACAATGTCTCGCCTGCCCAGATGGAGCTGACATTTGCAATTCACTCAATGCGCATGCATGGTCCTAATTCTTTTAAGAGTATTGCTAATTTGCATGTGTGGTCATTAGACTGAATAAAAAGTGAGCTGCACCAACAAGTTGCACCGTGATCTCAGGATGCTTTGCAGCTAATAAATGTCAAGGTGTTGAATGGTATAGTTCCTCCAGGCATTTACTAGTTCAGTCCCAATGGACACACTGCAACAGATTAAGTAGTTGTTGCTTCTACTGCTAGGAACAGTCCACTAAGTTGAGGAGGTGTTTGACTTGTTCCATTAACCAATACTTAACAGTGGCTATTTACTACAATATTTATCAGTTAAATTTTGTAGATATTTTTAAATAATTATTTTCAACTTAATGATCTATATCATAATGATCCAATATTTCCTTACATGAGGTGCATTACAAAAGTACTAGCAGGACCTGTGGATATACCACAGTATGGTAGTTTAATAATTACAACGTTTGATAGGTTTACTTAAGAGCTATTGCTAAATAGTTCAATAGGTAGAAAGTATAATAATCTTGATTTAACTCTCTCTTACTTTTTTTCTTTCTTTCCTTTTCATCTTTACATTATGTTCGATTGAAACAGATTAGCATTATTGCTTCTGTGTGCTCACCCTCTCTATCTTTTCTCTATTCTCTTTCTTTCTTTATATTTTTTCTGTGTAGCATGTCCTTTTTTTCCCCTTTCTTTCTTTATAATAAAAACGGAATGGCTGAGGTGACAACAATCATAAGAAATAAGAATTCGGCAGATAACAACACCAGATAATCAGAATTTACATATTTGCATTTCATTTCGTTATTTCATGTCATTAATTTGGATGGTCTCATTTTTAAACCAGAGGGTGTTGCTAGATGATAACCGTCGTACAATTAAGGAACATATGTATTAACATATAGATGCTCATTCTAGATTCCTATCTTTATTTGCAATTATCTATTATTATACTAAAGCTGAGTTAATCTACTTTTGCTTCCTAAAGGCTTTTTAACTGTTTAGTTTAATGACATGAAAATTATACTAAATTATTCCTTACTTTTAGGATTGAATTATGCTTGAAAAAAATTCTGTTTTAATTGGTTCTAATTAGTCATAATTTGCAATTAAGTCAAAAACCAACCAATCTCTTACTTTTCTCTGTGTCTATCTCTTTCTTCCCCTCTATGCGTCTCTTGACTATCTCCTCGTTATATGATGTTAGTTTCTCTGGAGAGCAGAGAGAGAAAGAGAGAGAGAGAGCCAGGAGAATTTGAAATGTATTTCTATGTTAAATTCCACAACCAACAACCCATAACTAAAATGGGGTCAGACATTTCCTTTCTTAGAAAGCTAACAAAATGATTTTAAGGTTTCATCCGACCATATTTATTTTTCTTTAAATTTTATTTGCTTTGCTAACTCACTTTTCCCTAATGTCAATTATCTACCCAGAGCTGAATGGGTGACCCAATGGGTCACGTTTTGTCTAGAATTATATATTCTATAGGGAGAATGTGAATTTATATTGAGTTTAATGGATGGCAAAGGCCGCTTTCAGGCAAGTTATGATAAGACTGTATCTATGTATATATGTAAAAAAAAGATTCTGTATGTCTGGACTACAAATGAGTGCAAGCCCTTTTATAAAGAAAAAATGGTTGAGAGCTGCAAAGACCAAAGTTGAATAAAATCCACATTCTACTTTTGTCCAGAAGGTGTGTGTGTGTGGGGGGGGGGATAAAAACCGTTTTACCTCTTATTTTACATAATAAAAGCTGAATAAAATATAATGATATTAAAAATATAATCAATGATATATTAAAAATTGATAGGAAAAACTGATGATTTCATTCTCATTATTTAGGTACTATATTACAAAAAGTTGATAAATTGAAAAATTTTATAGAAAAATGATTTGTATTAATCTATATATAAATATTTATAAGAGATTTATTTTTAACTTTTTAATCCCGGGCAATGTCAGGTAGCTCTGCTAGTATATTTTTTATGTTGATAAATAGGTGAAAAAAAAGAATCAACTTTTGCTACATTTTTTTCTTATACATTCACACAATGATTTTAATTTTGCGCTTGGTCTAAAGTTATGTTATGCTATTATTCCACATATAGTAAGTGTGGCACATACACAAATGTTTTGGAAAAAAATCTTAAGTTGAAAATTCATTGAGATGATGTCTAGTCTGATGTCTAGACATATTCACTTTATCATGTAGGCTGCTCAGCCATGTATATGTTTTCATTTAATTTAAAATTTAAAAAGAATGTAAGGATCCTATGTAATACTTTTTTTAGCATATTGCCAGGGTATTGCATCTGTTAAGTCAGTGTGAAAAGAGGGTCATTAAATTTTTTAAGTAGCAAGAATTAGCCCATAAAAATTAGTTCACATCACATTAACAGGAGGTGTCAGCCTCATCCTCTGGACCTTTTGGTAACAGACCGTATTTCACTTTGCATCATCATCATCATTTAATGTATTCTGCCACTGTAGTTTGAAACATCTTACTACAGTATTCAGTCCTTCTTCATTTGAAGCCACTGTCCTTTCCTTTGTGAGGGTCCTTAGCTCCCTTAGGCTTCTCAGATATTAGGGTCCCCAGTCCTGCATTTTGAAGCTCTGCCTACAGCTTACCAAGTTTGTGAAAGGCATATATATATATATATATATATATATATATATATATACTGTTGTATATCACCCCTATATCAAAATCTATAGCTGGTTTATGTGTAAGTGATTGAGATAGGAGGTTGATGCTATCAATGATTCACCTTTTAAAAAAATGTTTTCTTTATAATATATATACTTTTTTTAGTGATGGAGTTTTCTTTGTGCTGAAAATTTTAATCAAGCCATTATAAAAACAATACAATTACTAAAAAAAAAAAAAAAAATGGGGGAAAAATCGTCAGACAAAAAATATTAATTACAGTACACAAAAAGCAAAAACATAAAAGATTGCCCTACACAAAATACCAAATTACATTACAGGAAAATTACAGGAGATGAAAATTTTTACTACAAAGAAATTACATTATGCAGAAAAGAAAAACTATATTAGAAATAGAAAACAAAATATCATGAAAATAATGCCATTGTTCCCCCCACCCCCATCCCCCTCTCTGCTATATATAGAACAATAAAGTGAAGGTTTCTTCCCTACCATAAGCAAAAATTTCAATAAGTCCCAATAAATAAGGAAGAAAAAAATAGTTTGCCAGGTATATCTATGTTTTTTAATTAGAAAGCAGGTGGTCAATAAAATGAAAATAGAATTTGAAGTTTGCTAGATATGATCTACACTTGAAGAAGGCAAGAAAGCACACCATATAAAATGTTTATTATGTTAGAGAATATCATTCACTACTTGTTATACCAAGTTATGACAAAGATTGGTAATATATAGTTCTATAATGCATAAGCATTAAGACACAGTTATCTGCTAATTTTGTATGTTATTTCTTTTAATATTTTGTTTTTAAACCGGATCCCAATGCTAAGCCAAATTTCTTACTAACTTTAGCAATGATTGAATTTCATAATTAAAAACCATGCAGGCGAAATTAAGGGCAAGGATGAAATACAACAATAACACTGAGACCAGAAAATAAACTACTTTTATTTAAACACAGGAACCACATAGACACAAATGTAGAAAGAAAAAGGCAAGAAAAACCCAGCTATGTTCAATAATACACAACGAAAAGGGACACTTCCTTGCATTTATAACTCTCTGTTTTTGTAGAGCTGTTGCTTCTATGCCTTGCCTCAATGACACTCTCCTTTACATAGTTTTATCTAATCCTTACACCATGGGTAGACTGTGATAGCCAGATATTAAGGTAATGACCCTTCTATGTATGGATGAGTAGTTGAGGGTCAGTGCTAAAAATTGCTCGGCTCTGTTAGCATTCCTTCCCTTGGAAGCTACCTCAGGCAAGGAAACTGACCCTTACCCTTTTAGATTAGGGGCAAGTGCTAGCAGGGAGGATGATCCTCTGATGCCAAGCTCTTCATTGTAGGCCTAGTCACAACAGAAGTTCAAGCCATTATTTACCTCACCCCATTGGGTGATCACTGTAAGCAACCTGAGTCCTTTGTTTATCAAAATGACTTGATTTGGCATTAAATGACCCAAAAAGGGTTGATATGCCATAAAGCAAAACAACCAGACCAAACTAAACAGATGTACAAACAAGAACAGTGACAAAATGTGCTTGGCACCTTTTGGCATTCACCCCTTGGGACTTGTCTCAGTCATCAGGCAATGAAGCTAACCCCTTGCTTTTTTAGACTAGGAGCAGGTTCTGCCTGGGGTGGGGAGGAGTTATTTACATTTTATTTATTTGTTTTTGTTTTTATATATTTGACATAATTCACAAGATCTCTTTCAGGATGGACGAGTTAATTAGTTTAGTGGAAAACTTCTTCTTTTTTTTTTAAGAAAGAAAAAAAAAAGAAGAAAAACCTCCTGCAATTGTCAATATGAACTGAAACGTATCCATGAGCAAAGAAAATTGATGTGCCTTTTGTTGAAATTCCCCAAACTAAGTAAATATTTTTTTTGTATTGTTATTTTCCTATAAACTGACAGAGATTGTCAGTAAGACAGAGAAGGAAAGAGTTAAGAGAGGGAAAAAAAAAAGCTGCAACAAACTGACTTCCTGCTTCAATATATTATAAAACAGATAACTGCACTGTATATAGAGGTTGTTCAAAGAATACATTCTGATAGATGAATATCTGCAGCTAATAGGAAGACATATACATATATAGGTATTTCCTAGCTTGGTCTGACATAAGGACATTTTTGTAGAGCATCTACTTGAGATCAATTTTACTCCATTATTATTAATTTTTGACTAGTTTTTCTTTTTTACTTAATTTTGATTTTTTTCCTGTAGATGTATACATGCAGCTGATAAGATAAATATATACATGTAAATGGAGGCACTCTTCATGTAATATGTATCATCATAGGAAATAGGCTCAGTGATATGAGTTCAAATCCTGAATGAAGCTGTTTTCATTTCACATGGCACTAATACTAATAGGAAAGGTATGCATCCAACTATTCTTTCTCCAGCTATGCAGACTGGATTTTTTTAACCTTGACTAGGCAACCAGTCTAGGAGAAGGAAAAACTCTGAATTCAAACCTGTTAAACTCTGCTTTAGAAATTGACCTTGTGTCACATTCCTATTTGTGAAGAGGAGTTGGTAATTATATATATATATATATATATATATATATATATCCTGTTTGAGAAAGAGAATTTGTCTATTGTCGATTTTGAAATATGTCTTCTCTTTTCAAAAACTGTTACAATAAGATATACATGACTGTCCATGACTGAGAAACACGTGGGCAAATGTGCTTATATTTGAAACTACCTCATAACTTTTTTGTAACATCAATGTTTTCATTTTGAATTCATATTATTTTCATCTCTGCTCTCGATAAGTCCGGTGTAAAAAATAAGCTCTGAAGATGATTTTTATAAATCGAAATATTGTTCAATATTAGCTATGAATATGATATAAAATGTTTTCACTTTAACAGCATATTGTGTTGTTTTCATATCCTTTTATCTATACTCATATATATGTGTGTGTGTGTGTGTGTGTAAAGGGAATGACTCACCGGTAAAAATATTGGGTTGGTTTCAATATTTGGTTGGTATAAGTGTTACTCGAATAAGTCACAAATATAAAGTGCTCAATATTACAACATGAACTCCTGCAATTAACTTTAATTAATCAATATCTTGATTAATTCAGTGGATTTAACCCTGAATATCGTTATGATGGAACCCGAGTAGGTTATTTCTGTACACACTATAATACTATATATATAATATATATGTACATGTGTACATATTTCATAGCTTGGTGTGACACAAGGCCATGTTTGTAGAGCATTTACTTGACATCCAATTTGCTACATTATTAATTTTTGACTAGTTTTTCTTTTTTTAAATTTGATGCTTTTTATTGCAACACTCACGTAATTATTTTATGATCATCTTATGAGCTGAATGGAAATAACAAATTGTAAATTATGCCACTTTTAAGACTTGCGATAATGATGAAAAGAAAAACCATTCAAAGATTAATAATGATGATAATCTTTTCATCTTAGAACTTTGAAACTTATTACATCTAATACTGTTTTAAAGCGATCTTATTTCTTCATATATATATATATATAGTATACGTGTGGCTGTATACAGGCATACTTATCTTCTTGGATATTTAACTTCTGTTTCTTCTATCTTCCATCTTAGCTTGGGTTGGATCTATCTATCTCTGGGCTGGTGGCTGGATTTCTTAATCTGTGCTAATAGATGTTCTTATCTGGATCTTCTGTTATTTTGGATCAGATCTGGGATATCCTGTGTTGTTATTTTGTTCTTAATCAACAACACAAGACTTTCCTTTTGTTTCAAGCTCATATTTTATTTTGATGAATCCCAGACCAACAAGCAAAGGCTCTGAGATTGGGTTATTTAGACAGGAGAGGCCATGGCTGCCTATCTCATCCAGTCACCAGCCAAAAACTGATTTTCTAAACTAACTTCCCACGTTTGCACTGGTGAATCAGAGAAGGGGTCAATACAGGGTTACATCGTTTCACTTATCTTACCACTAAACTGTTATTCTGAATCTACAATACATTTACAGTACTAATATGTTATTATGTAACATATATTTATTGTTAATTATGTAACAATATATCTAGAAAAATAATAACTAACAAGGTAGCATAGCATAGTCACAAATGACTGCTATGTGAGTGAGGCCTGATTGATGTGGGAAAGGGAAACAAAAATTCAGCTCTCCTCAAGTGTTAGTACCTCTGTTGTTTAATTCCCTGTGTTGAGTTTCTGAACCCATGGAAGTATGTGAAAATAGATAATGGACACAAAGTAGATTCTTCATTCTAGTAGGAACCAACTCTTCTTGTATATTTTAAGGGTTCAGTTCCTTTATGTCCACACTACCACTGACATTTTCATGTCCCCAGTCATAAAAAAAATCCAGAAGCCCAGCTTCTTTTATTGGGGTTCACAGAATATTTCTACTTTGCATGGCCAGACCCTGCCACAATTTAGATGACCAATAAAAACTGGTGACATCGGCTAGTACTGGTCAATAGCTGTTTTCAGTCCAGGAGCTAGATCATGCCTATTTTATTGCTCCTAACTTTTACAAGGGGACAGTAGCAGTCTAGGGACAGTTGGAATAATAAGGAATATAGTCATATTACTTATTTTTGCTGTGCTTATCAGTAAGGTATTTGTAGCCAATACAAGCTCTTAAGGATAATGTTGCAAGTTCAAATATTGCCAACAGCTTATTCATAAGTTTCAGGATTAATTTATCAAATAATAACCTGAGAGGTAAAAAGTAAAAGAAATATGATGAAAGTGTAGAATAATCCAATTACCGTCAAATTGGTAAAACAAAGTAACAAGGAATCGTAATGGAATACGAATCTATCTTGCTGCAATTCTACTGCAAAATGCCAGGGTATTTATAAAGCCTCATAACATCATAGAAGCCAATCAGGACTCAGGGAATGCAATCGCCCAAATGCAAGAATAGACTATTCTTGATTTCAATATATACTAACTGTCTTGGCACTGGTTCAGTTGTGCTTAGCTTGTTGCACAAACCAACAGTACGTTAACTCACTTCAACAGAAAGTAATATCAATTAAAAATTATTAATAATTGTCAAAATAATCGATTAAGGAATTCCAGCAACTCAAGACTATTACTATGAATTGTATTGATGCACATATTGTAATAGTTATAATTGTAGAAAATGGATTTGGTGACCAGAGTTCAAATCCTTGATAAGGCTATTTGCATTTCATAAAGTGCTAATTCTCTTGGGAAAGGTATGCATCCAGTTATGGTAAATAGTAGGGCAGAAAAGGCTCCTTAACTTTTGTTAAGCAACTAGTCTGAGAAAAGGAAAATTCTGAATTCAAAACCTGTTAAATTCCAATAAAATTGATCTTGTGTCACATCCTACTTGCGCAGAGGAGTTGGTAAATATATATATATATATATACACACACGCACACAAAATGTAAGTTCTTTTATTAGTTTTTTTACACTGCTCTCTTTATTGGGAATTAGGTACTTTTTATTCTTAATTATATATATATATTTATAAAGAAAGAGAGACATATATCAAGTAGTGGACTCACATGTGTGTTTACATAGATATAATTTTCATGTGCGTACTGCCCATAAATTATTTATATGCGGTTAACAGTGTACATATATTTGACAGGTTGAATAATGTACTTTACTGCAAATACAAATTTGTCCAATTTACATTTACAAAGCTTTTTCTCATACCAAAAATCACTAGTGCACATAAATCTTAGATATACACGAAAGTATAATATATACATATATATCTGTGTAAATGTATGCTCCATATGTAAATGTCTCATGTACTTAATTATGCATTAATATCCACTCTCTGCACTTTAATATATATATATATATATATATATATATATATATGGTTGTATGTTGTTTCCACATAAAAGAAAGGTAATTTTAGTTGTATCACAGTCTATAAGTCATTTAATTTTCTCAAAATTCTATGAATGAATGAGTACATAAGTCATCTTGGAGGAAAGTTAGACATAAATTTTTATTTTTAATCATCTGATGATGATTGGAATTTAATGTTGAAATATAATTATTCCTCTTGTTTACTTAAATTTAAACCACTTGATTGAATCTAGGCTGATATCACTTTTATTTAGTTATATCTTTATTAATCAATGTAATACAAGGGGATGTTTATTCATGCATAACCCAATATATATATTATATATATATATATATATATATATATATATATATATAATGTTTGTGTGTGTATGTATGTATATATATATATATGGTATTTGTGGAAAAGGTGACTTACCAGTGAAACAGTTCACAATGGTTAGTTGATGCAAGATTCACAATGATAAGGCAGCGATATAACAAATATAAAGTGCTCAATACATTGGTAGAGCAAATTTATTATGATAATGGTACACGGTAATAACCTACTCGAGTTTCACCATAAGGATCTTCAGGGTTAAATCCACTGGATTAATCAAGATATTGATTAATTGCAGTTGATTGCACGTGTGTATTTTTTTGCAAAAAAATACACACGTGCAAAAAATGGCGACTTTTTGTAACCTTTTTTTGTCTGTAAAATGAGTTCTAGAGCTTCTCTACACCTAGATATTAGTTTATAATAGCATTTTTGTCCAAGGAATCCAAAAATGCTAACAAAAACGTCTTAAAGTCAACCAATTTTATAATTGATTTTTTCATATCACTATGTGACACTGCATCTATGTCAACAACTTTTTCTATTATTTCACATATATTGAACATCATTTGTACTAAAAAATAGTCTGATATTTGCTCAGAACCAATGCATTTTGCTAAAATTTGTTAAAATATGGCACTTAAATTTTTCTGAAATTTTTACCAGGTATGGACTATCTTAAAGTTAGCCAATCCCCTAAATTTGAGTTTCCAATTCCCAAAATTGGCAGAGTTATGTTGATTCTAAAAATCGACATAACTCACCAAATTTGGGTGTGGTGTCGCGAAAAATGGCAACTTTTTGTAATCTATTTTTGTTTGTAAAATGAGTTCTAGAGCTTCCCTACTCCTAAAAATTGGTCTATAAAAGCATTTTAGCCCAAGGAGTCTTAAAGTTAACCAATTTTAAGTTATTGATGATTTCTGATTTGCAAAACTTTAACTGATGTTGTAGCTTCAGCTCTGAGCAAATATCAAACTATCTTTTTGATACAAATAATGTTCAATATATATGAAATAATAATAGAAAAAAAAATTATCATAGAAGCAGTGCCACATCAGGATATTGATCTTGCCAGGAAGAAATCATCAATAACTTAAAATTGGTTGACTTTAAAACTTTTTGATAGCACTTTTGGATTTCATGGGCAAAAATGCTTTTATAAACCAATTTTTAGTAGTAAAGAAGCTCTAGAACTCATTTTACAGACAAAAATGAATTACAAAAAGTTGCCATTTTTTGCCAACCTCACCAAATTTGGAGAGCTAAAAATTTACATAACTCCACCAATTTTTGGAATTGGAAGCTCAAATTTTGGGGATTGTCTAATCGTAACATAGTCCACATCTGGAAAAAAATTTCAGAAATTGAAGGGGTAGGTGACAATTTTACTTTTTTCTGGATGATTTGACATGGAATTATCTATATATACTAATCCTATTAGTAAACCCTTGCGATAAGGAAAAAACCCGGCAAATAATTTAGAATATACTACAAAAATTTGCCTGGGGAAAAAAGAAAAGACCAAGAGAGTCAGACCAACTGAAAATGATCAATTAACACTATATTACTTGGCCAAAAGAAAAAAATATATATACTGCTGGGTTTGTCTTAAGCTGAAATGTAAAGAGTGCTCAATACCTAAGTAGAGCAAATAGCAATATTAATCCTAATGAGTCAGGTCTACCAACTAAGGTTTCGTTTACTAGCTCATCAGGGCAAGAATCTGATTATATATATGTGAGAAAATAGAAATTAAAACATTTCATTCTTTTCAATGATTTATCTTGTATTGCGCGTTTAAAAAAAATCAAAACTTTGACCTGCAGATGACCTTCTGTTTGCTTGCTTAATATTTTGTTTTCTATTATTTCATTCTATTTTTATATTTTAAATAATTTTAAATAGAATTTTGTGAGTGTAAGCGAATTTGGGTCAAAACTTATATTGACAAATAATAATAATAAATTTCCTTCATACTCAAATATATATATTTTTCTTCCAATTATTTTTTCAACATATATATATATATATGCATTCATACACCAGGTTCTCTTTTTCTGAAAGTCTATTGTTGTCTAGCTACATTTACTTGTTTGTAATACTGCATTGTGTGTAAGCATATAGTGTTTTGTATATTTCAACGCATATCTATACATTACTATCATGATCATTAAAATGATCTGTCTGTATGTGAATAAAAGGCATTTATAGATGGTTTTATATATACATATATATATATATACACACACACACACACTTACACATGTATATATATATATATACACACACACACACTTACACATGTATATATATATATATATACACACACACACTTACACATGTGTATATATATATATATATATATACACACACACACTTACACATGTATATATATGTACACACACACATATAATATATATATATATATATATATATTCACACACTCACATATTAGTGAGAGAAACCTGTCCAGATGATCACATACACATGAAGGATGATCCAGAAGTGATGCCTCCTATTTGTTTTTTACAAAACCTACAACAGATACAGAGAGCACAATGACATGTTGGATATTGACTACACATTTTTAACAGCTCTTTCAAAAACATGCATGCCTGTATCTAATATTTTATATTGAACTAAATAAGTCCAGATGTATATGAGAAAGAAATGAGAACAGATGATTAAATATATATAACTAAAGCAATTGAAGATCATCAAGTAGAAATAAACTGTGGTATTCAACAAAAGTTGTTTAAATAATATATATATATATATATATATATATATATATATGGAGGCGCATGGTCTATTGGTTAGAGTCATAGGAAATGGACTCGTCAACACAATTTCAATTCCTGGAAGAAGCTGTTGGGATTTCACATGGCGCTAATACCCTTGGGAAAGGTATGAATCCAATTCTCCTCCAGCTATGGGTAAATCGCAGGGCAGACTGGACTCTTTAACCATGGCTAGGTAACCAGTCTAGGAGAAGGAAAACTCTGAATTCAAACCTGTTAAACTCCGCTTAAGAAATTGACCTTGTGTCGCATTTTGCTCATGCAGAGAGGTTGGTAAATATATACATATATATATATATATATATATATATATATATAGTCATTTACAGACACCATGTTTTGACATATCACATCTCCTCAGTGTGGCTAGACTTGGCAGAATACCTCTAGAGCGAAACCCAATTGATTTTTCATCAGTCCAATTCCCTAACCCCTCAGCTGTCAGCACCTACCAGTAAGAAGCCGAATTTTAACTGATAAATACATACATAGGTATATATATGTTACAGTCACTTAGAGAGCTCATATTCGTAAATAATATATATGTGTGTGTGTATGTATGTTAGGGTGACGGAGACATGAAGTTAATGAGCCAAAGAAGAGTATAACAGCTTATGTGACCATTTAGTATGCAGGTCACATACCACTCAGTCACCAGGATCCCATCCTCAGGCATTATGGGTTACCACTCACAGTCAACAGGTGGCCCTAATATGGTGGAGGGGTCTTACACTTCTGTAGAGTGGCAACTGGTGTATTCTACAGCCCCACCCAATAGGGTGTCTTTCCAGGAAATGTTTATTAAATAATATTATATACATATATAAAATGTGTGTGCACATACACACATTTACAAGATCTGTCCAAAATGTTAGTTTTGTGAAATCTATCAATATGGAAAAAGAGCATGGTACTTCTTTCAAAAAATCTCCATACCCTTGACAATGATAAAAAATGCTGTATCATTACTTTTTTTTTCTTTATTTGACTATCTTTACAATAAAAATGCATTGGACAATGATTTTACAATAAAAATGCATTGGACAATGATTTTACAATAAAAATGCATTGGACAATGATTTTACAATAAAAATTCATTGGACAATGATTTTACAATAAAAATGCATTGGACAATGATTTTACTATAAAAATGCATTGGACAATGATTTTACAATAAAAATGCATTGGACAATGATTTTACTATAAAAAGCCTTGGACAATGATTTTATTATAAAACAGCCTTGGACAATGATTTGTACTATAAGAATTCATTGGACATTGCCATATAAAAAATAGATTTTAATATCTTTTAAGATATTGGTTTCGAGGTTTGGTAAGTGATCAAATGCTTTGCATACCACTTCATCTAACAAATATTCATATTCTTGAGCAATTTTCTCTTAGATCAATGTTATATTCTTTAAAATCAATTGAAGAATTTTCGGAAATAATAATTGATTCCTATTAATAGCTGATTATTGATTGCCACTAACAAGTTCCAATGTTCTCAATAATTGTAGGTTAGTAGTAATTTAGGCTAGCACATGTCTGCTTCCAATCAAAGACTTCAGCTGTATGGCTGTCAGACCTTTCCTTGGTATTGCCTTGCTTCTTATTCATCTCTTAAATCTGTCACATACTCGATCCAAGTACCACACCCAAGTTCACCTGGCAGGTGAAATGATATGAGGGTGTGGTGTTAGCACACGTATCACTGCGTAGAGGAGCTGCATCAGACAGCCAATGACTAGGGTGGAGATGGTGTACATTTGGCCTTGCAACCATGTCTACACTACCAATACCTTCAATTGCATATACCACTGCATATATTCATTATTCTTTTGGATCCCATTAGCAAAATAAGGATTCTAAAATCTGAGCAACCCAGGATCTTTGTATTTCATGACCATGCTTCCACACCCCTGTTGGCTGTATCCCATCATTGGCATTACTCCCAGGTCCACTCCTACCCAGAATGGTAATAGCTATCAGGGTTCCATCTATGGAGTAAAGAAAAAAATGAGTTTTAAAAAATTGTGTTTAAATAAAAGAAATTTGGGATACCCATCAAGAATGAATAAAATAAAATGTCTCAGCATAAAATAACCCAACAAGGGTTGACATGCTGTAAAATCCAACCTGCTAACCTTTTAGCTGGGAATGTAGAATATATCGACTGTACCTCTAAAATCCCTCCAATGAGGCCACCTGTTGGTTGTGGGTGGTGATCCATGATGCTTAAGGACGGAATCCTGGTGGCTGAGGAGTCCATGACATGTAACACTACACTTTGGCACTTACTTGGGTTAGACAGGCAGTTGGAGAGGCCACCTTTGATCAATTGGCTCGTCATGTCAAGCCCTAGCACCTATATGATTGTCTCGATCCTTGACAAATTCCCAATCATTTTTATCATATATGGGCTAGAAGGTGGTGGCTAAGAGTATTTGTATCCTTGGTATGATGAATGGTGAAGTTCCTATTCTGGAGATCAGAGGAGTGTGGAGTACTCTTCATTGCCATTACTCCCAGGTCCACTCTTATCCAGAGTGCAAGTACCTGTTAGGGTCCACTCTATGGGTTAAATAGATTGAAAAAATAACTTCAAGGATGAATAAAACACCCGGGAGAGGGTGTGATGAAACACACATTGCAGGATTTTAAATGCATGGCGGTAATTCCAAGTCAAATCATCTAGGCCATGTCACCCATGCCCTTCAATTTTTCTGAAATTTTGTCCAAGTGTGGATTATGATAAAGTTAGACAATCCCCAAATATAAGCTTTCAATTTTAAAAAATTGGCGGAGTTATGTAGATTTTTAGCTCTCCAAATTTGAGTGGGGTCACGAAAAATAGCGGCTTTTTGTAACCTATTTTTGTCTGTAAAATGAGTTGTAGAGCTTCCCTACTACTAAAAATTGTTCTATAAAAGCATTTTTGCCCATGAAATACAAAAATGCTATCAAAAAAGTTTTAAAGTCAACCAATTTTAGGTTATTGATGATTTCTGATTTTTTCTTAGCTAGATTAATACTGTGTCTATGACAACACATTTTTCTATTATTATTAGATATATATATTGAACATTATTTGTATCAAAAAGATAATTTGATATTTGCTCAGAACCAAAGCTACAACATCAGTTAAAATTTTGCAAATCAGAAATTATTAATAACTTAAAATTGGTTAACTTTAAGACATTTTTGATAACATTTCTGGATTCCTTGGGCTAAAATGCTCTTAGAAACCAATTTTAGTCTGACTGATAAATAGTTATTTTTTTATCTTTGTAAAGACAAAATCTGTTATAATTAGTTATGTTTTGCAGGAACTTGTCTCAGCTAATTATTGTTATATAGCTGGGGGGTGGGGGCATAGATTCATGCCAAGGGCATTGACATGAAGAAAAACCCAGTCTTGTCCACGATTTAAACTTGAGTTGCCGATGCCATTACCTACATCCTTTAGCTGACTAACATAGGACAATTATCACATATTACAAAGCTATTAACCTGTTATGTTAGCCACCAAGGGACTGTTAAGAAACACCCTCAATGAAAAGAAGAACTTTGTTAATGTGAACACATCTTTGTACATATATATATATATATATATATATATATATAGTTGAGTACGTTAGACATGGTAACTACTTTTTGTGCACTCCCTGTTATATTTTCAATAGTACCTCAAGTATTCTGTTGAGGTCTCACATCTAGGTACCAAGTTATCATATAATGACAAACTCCATCAATTGGTGATCCCAACATGATTTGAACACGTAACTCCAACAGTGCTATGCATGCTTCCAATAAATATTCATGTTGAATTTGGTAACTCAGCATCTAACTATTTTGGCTGTCTATAGAGAACAGACAAACAAACTCAATTATTAATATAGATTCAATACATCTTTTTTTTTTTAATAAAGCTAGGTAAGAAAATGTAATTTGATGGGCAAAGCCAAACTCTCTTACTAGTTTTACTTCTTGTTTTTTCTCATGTATTGAGGAATTAGTTGAATTGCCCAACCTGATCTTATTTCTTCTTCTTTTCTCTCTCTCTCTCTCTCTCTCTCTCACTTTCTCTATATGTATATATATATATATATATACAGAGAGAGATAGAGAGAGAGAGAAAGATATATATATATATATATATATATATATATATATATATATTCCAATTTTCAAAGCAGTTTTGCTTCCTCTACTCTGAGGTAAAATAGAGGGGAAATATTCTAGAGAAACTGTTATTTATAACACCCGAGGCACTATGAGTATGTAGGCATCAAAGCATTTTGTGGCATGTGTAAAACCTACCTTTCAGTCGTCTTAATGATATTCCCAAGCACCTTTTTCTCTGACACAACACTTCATCAATATTCAGGTCAGGAAGGGCAGAGGGAAAACGCATTGTAAAAATGTCAGGTTAGTTCCATGCCTACTTTCTTATTTCCTGACTGGCTCTTTATGTGGAAGGCAGTCAACATAAAATGTCGAAAACTTTCATTTACTCTAATGATTACATATGCTGTATAACAGCAAATACCAAATGGATATGTAGAAATTCATTTGATATTATTTTATCAAGGAAATGCATTACAACTTTTTTGAATATTAGCTGTTTATGTAACCTGTGATATCATGGGCAGAATTTATGAGACAAATACTGCAACACATTACATTCCCTTTCATGATTGCATATACTGAAAGCATATACAGAAATTCTTTGAATGTTATTTTGCTGTAGAAATATATTAAAGCTTATTTTAATAATAGTTGTTAATGATAGGAAGAGGATTTATTAAATAAATCAAGGTTGTCATTCATTCAAATAATACTATATAATATTTAGTTATATACTCTACAAGAAAATAAACTGAATGAGTCAAATACATAAGATAAACTACTTAAAATAATATCACAAGTGTATTTTTGTCCTAATTGTATTTGAACTTGGTATTTGTAGGCAACACTTTGGATTCTTTTTTACAAATAATGTAAATGCATTGCAAGTGATTTTTTTTTTTTGCTCTTGAACTGCATTGCTAGTGATCTTATTATAGGATTGCCTTGCAAGGGATTTTTACATTAGGATTACCTTGTAATTAATTCTATTATAGGATTACCTTACAATTGATTTTATTATATATATTTACCAACCCCTCTGCATGAGCAGGATGTGACACAAGTTCAATTTCTTAAGCGGAGTTCAACAGGTTTGAATTCAGAGTTTTCCTTCTCCCAGACCGGTTGCCTAACTACGGTTTAAGAGCCCAGTCTGCCCTACTATTTATCCATAGTTGGAGGGAGAGGAGGATTCATACCTTTCCCAAGGGTATTAACACTACGTGAAATTTCAATTACCACATCTAGGATTTGAACTCTGGGCGACGAGTCCATTTCCCATGACTTTAAACATTACACCACGTGCTTTGATTTTATTATAGGATTGCCTTGTGAGTAATTTTTACTATAGAACTGAATTAGAAGTAATTTTGACTCTAATATTGCATTACACATGATTTTATTATAGGAAAACAAAAAAATTATGAAAACAGAGAATGTCATAGTCCAGAAATTAATGAAATCATCGCTGATAGAATAGCATCATTATATATACAATGTAAATGCACTGCTAATAATTTTACCCTAGAATTGCATTAAAAACCAGAAATAAATAGTTAGGAATTAATTCAAATGAAAGTATAGGGCTACTACTAAATATGTGTAATGTAAAAGCATCGCTAAGGATTTTTGAAAATAAATGAATTGAAAATCAGAAAGAAAGTAATTTTCAGTGATCATTAGAGAAAATTTGCTAACAGATTACAGTTTTTACATGTATGAATATAAAGATATTATTAATTATTTTCATATAGTACCTAAATAATGACAATGGAATCATCTGATTTCCCTATAAATAATTTCTGACAAAACCTCAAAAGAGAGAAACAACTAGATCTCACAGGATTTGTTAATTCAACCAAGCAATCACTGTTCACCATGTATTTTTGCTTATTAACCCTTTTTTGTGTTTCTCCCTATTATTTCTGTTAATTCTGATACTTGAATTAGATCACAAAATATTGGATTGTTAATAGTCAGGATTTAATTTTAGTATTACTTACATAAGTAAAATAATGTATCTATACACTATTTTGTAACAAACTATTGATTATGTGTAATGCTATCTCTGCATCTTCAAAACATATTCCTCCTTTTTTTTTTACTTTGATCTTCCTCTTCATTCTCACCTCACCAGACATTTCATTCAATAGAAAGTAAAAGTTCAATACACTGAATCATTCAAGCCATTCATCTTCTCCTGGGTAATAGCTGGTAGTATTGCTGGTATGGCTTCTCAAAAACTTGGCATGAGATCAACATCAACTGGTGAAATTACCTAGGGTAAGCACACGAGCAGTTCTTTGAGTCCATGGGGAGCAAAACATGGTTTCTTATCTAAAAAGCTAAGAGGGTGAGGAATAAATACAGCTAGGGTGATGATGGAGAAAGTCAATATGGTTGACATCATGTAATGATTCCTTTTTTCTTTTTTCTGGAATAGTTTTTTTTTTATTTTTTTTTTTATTTGAAAGCAACCTTTTCAAATTCAGCAGTATTATTTTCCAAGAGAATGCACATTTCTTTTCTTTTTTTTTTTTTTTTTTTTTTTTTTTTTTTTTTTTTCTTTGTTTATTTTTTCTTTTAATGTAAACCAGGATGCAAGACAAACATTAAACCACACGTGGTTAAACTACACCTTTGCAAAAAAGGTTAAGTAGTTACTAATATATCTTTGTAAGTGCAGTGGATGGGTTACTAATTGTGAAAAATATTAGCATAATGCCTGTCAAAATTACAGGATTATTATTAGATCAGCATTTTTACATAAGATTAGAGTATCTGTACAATAGGAGCAGTGTTTCATTTTCTGGCCCTTTGACTTTAAAGAAATGTACTATTTATGCAATCAGCTTTTTCTCCAAGTGATTTGTTAGGATCCATATGGTGCTGCCATACAGTAACACAGATAGGGCTATGGCTTATTCATTTTTGATGATGTAATTGGATATATATATATATATATATAAAAACACATCACTCAATAAGTCCCGGGCATAACTTATAAAACAACAACTTTTAGGAATAAATTTGACTTTATTCATCGACATAGTCTCCTTCTAGGGTGATACACTGATTCCAACACTTCTCTAACAATTCAATGACTTTTTTGTAGAACGATTTGTCTTTGGCCTCAAAATAGACCCTAGTTTCCAATATCAATTCTTCATTGGAGCCAAATCTCTTTCCCTGGAGCATTCTTTTGAGGTCTGCAAACAACCAGTAGTTGCTGGGGGCCAAATCTAGAGAATAGGGTGGGTGCAGAAGCTATTCGAAGTGCAATTCATGTAGTTTTGTCATCGTTGCAATCGACTTGTGACACAGTGCATTGGCTTGGTGAAAGAGCACTTTTTCTTTTTTATTTGTGGCTGTGTTTTGGCGATTTCTTCATTCAGTTGCACCATTCATATATATATATATATATATATATATATATATATATATATATATATATATTGTTATATATACATATTTGTGTTTTTGTGGCAACCAGCAAGTTTCTACAAGTCCCTGTCCAAACTCTCGTGGTTCACAGGCACCAATTAGGAATATGTAATGTAGTGCCTTTCTTTTCACGGCACTATTATTGTCTAAATTGCGTGTATATGGTATGGTATATAAACCTCTCATTGTTTACAAACAACACATAGCAGTAATCGTCTGTAGTCCGCAAATCCTTCCCCACTTCTTGTTCAAGGAAGTATCGCTTTACGCACGCCGCGTGCCCTTCGTTACAGCGAATTGACTTTACCTCAACGGGTATCCAGAGGTCAGGGGAATTTCATTGATAAAAAGATCCCCCTAGTATTTTCTCGTCGTAGTAAAAGAAGAATGATAATACCGTGTTTATTTTTCAGAAGTTTATTATATTCAAAACTTCACTATAACTTTTGAGAGAGAGAGTCCCTAATAATATCTGCGCTTAATAAGAAGTGTATTTTAACTGGATTCAACTTAGGGTTTCAGTCCTTCGTAAATATCTCGGTGACAAGCTTTTCTTAATAATAATAACAGGCCGGTGCTTTTCGTCTCCAGCGACAACAGATTACAATTCCGTACGGCCTCGACTAACCTTCGATCACTGCCTCTCTGGCCGACTGTGTCACTCACTCGCTCTGACTCTAACTCCAACTGCCTCTGATCCCTCACTGACTCCTTAATATAGTTTGTCTAAATAATCTTCCAGAAGTTTCTTCTTCTGGTATTTTTGAGCTCGTTCTGGACATAATCGAAGATTCGATTCCTTCGAAAAGTTCCAACTTTTTCTGGTCACACAGAGTTCACGAGCCTAAGATCAAAAGGCTCTCTGTAGTCACTAATCCTGTTTTTTCGTTAAACATAGTCTTATCGTCTCCTTTCTCTCGTTAAAAGATTTTATCTTTCTAACTCCTTTTTCGGTGATTCTACAAAGACCACCCAGTAATATAAGAGAATCGGTAGTACATTTTTCTAAAGGTTTTTTTCTAAGTCTGGCACAAGGCCACAAATATAGGTGCTGGGTGGCGATTACGTAACAGTAATCTATGAACAAAATACATTGAGCATCCAAAAATACGGAAGCCAAAACCTTGCCTGCTGATATTTGCATCTTTGGTTGCTTTGGACGGCTTTTACCTGCTGCTGTCCACTCAGCTGACTGCCGATTTGATTCTGGAGTGAAATGGTGGATCCATGTTTCATCCATTGTAACATATTTATGCAAAGACCCCTTTTTGTTGCATTGAAACAATTGCAAACAATGATCTGAATTGATGGTGCATTGTTGTTTTTAACTGTGAGCAAATGCGGCACCCACTTAAGACACCACTTTCTCATTGACAAATGTTTATGCAAAATGGTGAATAAACTGCCTTCTGATATCTTCAACTCCTCTGCTATCTCATGCAACTTCAATTTACGATCAGCCAAAATGAGTTTGTGGAGTTTTTTGGAACAAATGCTAAATTTGGTTGACCTGAGTGTTCAGCATCATTTGTGTCTGTACGACCATGTTTAAAGTCAGCATACCACCTCTTAACTATTGTTTCCAATTGAACAGAGTTCAAATAATACTTATCAAGCCATTGCTTTGCTTGAAGAGTATTTTTCCCATCAGAAAGCAATGCTTTATCAACACACAAAATTCAGATTTTTCCATTGTCTTGAAAATTTGCAACAGTAGATTTACTTATAGGTATATAACACCATTTCTAAAGAATCGACATCAACAGTTCTAAATCTGAAAAGAAAGACAGAGGAGAACAAACCAAGACAGATAGATATGTAAGATGACCAAAAGGGCCTACTTTGGTCTACTATTTACCAATAAATTGATACATTTTTTTTCCAAACACGGGCGGGGGCAAAGTTTAGGTACCGGACATGTTATGCCAAATAGGGTCCCTTAAGGGAAAATTGTAATATTGTTACAAGTACCTAGTACCTCTGGGGGGGGGGGTATTCCTAAAATCAGGTAACCAAGTGAGTTGCTGGAAGACATCTTTCCTCATGCCATTTATAGTTTTTAAGGTGACTTTTTTTTTTTCTCAGGAGGTTTTTATTTTCCCCCAAGTCAAACTGCCCTGAGTGAGAGCTATGTCTCCCTCCATCAATGCATCATTTCAAACTCTCTCCCAACTCTAACCTCTCACTCCTTACTCTTTTACACTTCGCCACATGACATGTCTTGATCGATAAGAAAATACTGTTGTGTTGTGCTGACTAATCCTAAAGATGTTCCATGCTAATTTACATGTAACTTTACAATTCTGGCTCTTTCTAATATCTCTCCCTCCCTATTATGTTAAAATATGCCATAGTTGAACGAGCTATCTATCTTAATTAAATTCTAAAATGACTTGATTAGTTAAGTTAAAGCTAGTAGGAAAATTTATTATCTAGATATATAGATAAGTTATCTATATATTTATATCTAGGTAATAAATGTTATGCTTAAGTAAGGTACCAGGTACTGTTTACAATGTTACAATTTTACCTTTTCTGTGTAAACTTTGACCCCCCCACCACCATCCTAAAGCTATTAGAGTAAAGTGGAATACAAACAGTTTTGTCCATGATTTGAACTCTGTTTGTCAAATCCATTTCCTACAATGATAACCGTTGCATGACATGTGCCTTTATTACTTTGAGATTGGTTGTGAAGTAAAACATCTTACCTTTCATTTTTAGTTTTATAGAATTGAACCCCTTCTAGGCAATGCTTCATGACAGCTCTTAATATGCCAGTTCTGGTTTCTTGTCAAATTATTATCTTTACTTTCTGGTGTGTTTGGGACTTGTTTGCACAAACTCTTTAAGATAAGCCTAAAGGGGAAAAATGGGACCAGTCAAATCTGTCAAGTTTTAAAATGAAATGTGACTTCTGCACCACCCTGTGTATATGTGTGTGTGTGTGTATATATATACATATATATATATATATATATATATATATACTTTGAATAAGAAAAAAAACTCAACAAACCATCAGTTGGCTATTATAACTATTTCAGCTGGTAACTCCATAAATGAACCCAGTCTCATCAGATAACCCCCCTCAAATTTATAATTAATTTATTAATTATCTTAGATTGAGCTCTTTTAGGGATTTTAAATAATCCTTGTATAAATCTATAGGTATCATCTGCATGGGCTGCATTGTGAATATATGGAGGATATAATGATCCCAAATAGAATAATCCCAACTTACCTGTCTATTGGATACTTTTATCTTTATATATATATATATATATATATTTGTAGAAATGGCCTTGTTCTGTGAAGAAGTGCTAATCACCAAATATATATATATATATATATAGATGCTGATAGTTTAATAATTTAGTGCATTCTGGGATGCACATATTTGCTTTGAATGAGTCCCTGTGAAAATTTATGGGTCCCAACCCATAAATTTTACTTAAATAATGATTTTGTATCACATTTGTACTTTGAAAGTGGAGGTGATGTAGCAAGTAAAGATAAAAAAGAGTACTGGTTATTGATTTTTTTTAGTGGGGGGAGTAAACCACTCTCCCATAATTACAGTAACTTCCATATCCATGCTAGCACATGGGCAGTTTTGTTACTTACATAGTCAAAATTTAAAGAGACCAATATATATTTGACTACTCACCTTATATAGAAATTTCTTTCATATATATATGCATAAAATGGGTGTATATTTTTTTTCTGCTTTAAGAAATAACCAATATCTAGCAGTCGTTTTTATGAAAAAAATTTTTTTTCTTTTTTATGAAATTTACCGTTGCTTACTTTTCAGTCGTCAACTGTATAGTTTCCCCGAATGCTGAATTAATTCATCGCCATATCCAAGTCATTTGATTAAATTCATACAATCAATATGAACGGTTTTCTGTTTCCTAAAGTGAAAAGGTTATTTATGGTAAAATATTACCCAACTTTTCATTGAACTCCAGAAATCTATACAAGAAGAATAGATACCCAGTGTTAGTTACTTTCTAACCTATATATATATATATATATGAGACAGAGATGGAGGGAGGAGGTGGAGAGAAGTGAGCAACCTATATTATGCATAATATTTGTAATATAAAATGAAACCGTGCTCAATATCTATGATAGATCCACTAAAATGTTGAATACAAACTATGGATAAAATTACTTTAAAAAAATCTCTTTTTAAAAATATTTAAAACTGAACGGTCAACACAAGATTCATCACAAGCTTGTGATAACTGTTTACTTTTGAATATTTTTTTAAAATTGATTTTTTTGAAAAAAAAACCCAGCTTTTATCCATTGTCTACATTTGATTTTATAAATACAGTCAACAACAAAATTATTCATACACCTATGAATACTGAATATTTTGACTCATTTCTTAAAATTTAATACACGTATGATGCCAGACTTTTTATGTTATTATCTCTTTTTCTACTTAAAGCAGCCCTCCCATCACTGTGATCCTATCATAAACTGCTGGCAGCATCTCTTACATGTATCAATTGTTTACACTGAAAAATCATGACGTGAACACCCTTGCCATATTTTGTTTTCTCTATAAACCAACCTGAAACTGGTTCTTGATCATTTTGCAATAGGGAACCAGTTGCTAGACAAAATTTTAATTTGGTAGGCAAAGAGTTAAGTACAAAAAAAAGAATATAAAACTCAGTTTTGAGAAGGATAGGTTAAATTTACTAAATATGGGAAGAAAAATTAACCAAAGAAGAAAAGACAAAATTATACATACAGTTTTCACAATATTGATAGTCAATAGCATGGCTTCACATCTTTATAATTTGCTGCAATTGTTTCCTAAATTTTTTGATGAGATTTGAACAAGTCTTTTCTGGGATTTTCTTTGATTCTTCAAGGTTTACACATCCTAATTCCTGAAGGTTTTTGGGTGACCAATAATTTATTCAAATTTTCAATTCTTGCCAAAGATTTTCAATAGAATTTAAATCAGGTAAAATAATAAGGGCAGACTGGGCTCTTTAACCTTGGTACGACAAATGACCTAGGATAAGGAAAACTCAATTCAAACCTGTTAAACTCTTATTAATAAAACTGACCTTGTGTCACATCCTGCTTGTGGCAGGGGTGTTTGGTAAATACATAGAAACTTATTTCTAGGCAGTATTGTTCATGAAAAGTTAGAAGAAACTAAGAAATTATTTTCTTGTCTAAGTATCTTCCTGCCACCAGAATGAAAGTAATTATCAGATTGATAAAAAAACACAAAAAGGAAAACAGAATTCAAACTAGCTGTACTCCTCTTGAAAAATTGATCTTGTGTCGTATCCTGCTTGTTGCAGAGGGTTATGTAAAATACATACAAGGGGTGTACTTATTTTTAGACAGCTGCATATTCATATTTTGTATGTTATTTTTTATCATCCATTAAGGTCAGTGAGAATCTCTTGTGTAAAACGGTTATAATTTGAAAGGTATTCTATACCTCCAAATCAAAAGGGCTGATATGCCATTAAACCAGATAAACAATAGAGTAGTAATACCTGCTATGGGTTAAATATTAAAAAATGTGTTGAAAAAAGATTAAGTTTTTAAAATAAATGAGTACCCATCAAGAATGAATGAAACATTTTGCATAAAATAACCCAACACAGGTTGATATGCTATAAAAATCAACCAACCAATCCCAATTGGATCTGGGTGATCATTTGAGTCTAAAATTTGAAGCAGAAGTTGTATTGCTTCTCCTTACCGTTCTTATTAAGTGCATGCAGCAGATTTAAATAGTAAGGTTTCACCTCTGACCACTTCCACAGAATAGGCTAAACTATGGCCTGAAGGAGGCATGTATCCCAACTTGCCCTGTTTGTCAATTCCCTGGAACTAAGCTTCACTGCCTCCTTGGACATATATGGCTCTTGCTCTTGCCGTATTCTTACTCACTTATAGGCAGCCATTCTGCTCAGGTTGTTTATCTGAGCAAATAGTGTTATTTGCCTGTTGGAGATTTGCAGCATTCAGCATGCAAGGACTTTTGCTTTGCAGTGAGATAATCATGTTTAGTTAAACTGCAACAAGCAGAATAGTTTCTCCCCTGGAATTACCATAATTAATAGGAGTGCCCCCTGGTGGTAGAAATATGTACCACAGTCTGGAAACAAAGATTCAATTTAATTAAAACTACATGTCCTTAGAAATTTTCAGTAATGAATATTTGAAAATTTCACCCACCTCCTCTCTTTCTCCTTCTCTATCTCGAATAATCTATATACAAGGGTCAGTCAATAAATAAGGTGAATATTGTCTCAAGATTTGGCAATAGGAAGTGTTGTTTACAGTTGCACCTTTTTCAAGGAAATCAATAATGAGGTGTCCTTTCATGTTCCAGAAACTGTCAGCATGACCTTCTTTACTGACTGCTGGACTCGGAACTTTTTCTTTACTTGGGAGTCAGTGTGTTTCAACTCCATAGACTGCTTTTTAACTTCAGCTCGTAGTGGCAAACTGGTGTTTAACCATTTTTAAATGTTTTTTTTTTTACTTAAACATTATTCTCTGTACACATTAAATTTTACATGGTTTGCATTTCTTGGCCACCAAAACTTGATGACTGACCTCTGTTCAAACTTATAGTAATATGTTTTATTTTCCATGATTTTGAATAGCCTCAAAAAAAATATTTTGTGAGATTAGAGTAATTTTTTATCTAAACCAATTCCAAACAATACAGAGTTTACGTTTATGGAAAATATTTTTCTTCTTTTCAAAAAATATTTTCTTCTTTTCAAAAAAGTTCCTGTTATTTATTGAATGATCCTCGTAAATGTTTTCACATCAGGGCACTGAAAACTTAATTCAACTCATAAATCATTAGTACAGGTGTATTTGATAATTAGTGGATGCTCCACATTTTTGCACCTGTGCCAGATTAAGGTAATGAGTATATGTACACACACACACACACATATATATATATATAATGTAGTTTGCTATGTTTTAAAATAAGTGCTCAATATCAATGATAGAGCATATGTAGATCTAAGTTAGGATAGCAAGACAGACTCAGCAGACTTGGTCTGATGATGACATGGGTGAGAAACTCACAGACACCAAGCACTGTTGACACTGTCTATGCTCTGCTAACCTAGATCTATCACATATATATATATATATGAATATATCCCCTATCCCATCAATTCTTCCTTTTGTCCATTGCAAGACTGGTTTTCCCTAAGGTTTGTAAGACATTGGAAGCAATGGATTGCCACACAATTCAGAGTTATCTTTCTTTTTTTCTTAGCATTTCAATTGGTTCATTCAGATTGAATTGGATCAAGTGCAAGGTCTTCATTGGATTGCATTGTGGGATGTCAAAATCAGCTGCATTTTTTGTTGTTTTTGTTTTTTAATCTTTGTTTGATTTTTAAGAAGTATATATAATATAAAAATGATAAAAGGGTGTTCCACATTCCCCAAAGTTGCAGAATTGGAACTGCACCACTAGATGCAGTTTAACGTCATAACCAAGACATTAAGACCCTTAGCCTTCTAGTACAGACATGATAAAAAGGCTTGGGGGATTTACCATAAGGGACAATCATATAGCTGCTAGGGCTTGACATGACCAGCCAATTGATCGGAAGGGGCCTCTCCGACCGCTTGTCTAGCTTAAGTAAAAGCCATAGTGGAGTATTGCATGTCATTGATTGCTCAGCCACCAGGATTCCGTCCTTAAGCATCATGGGTTGCCACCAACCGCCAACATTGAGGGGGGGGAGATTTAACTCCTTTGCAGACAGCATAGTGACATGTTTCCTTGTCTATATGAGATGCTGTATAAGTTGTTGTGATCTCTTGTAAGATTTACAGCTCTTTAAGCCTTATTTTGATGGTAGCACAAATATCAGTTTAGTATTCTCTACTACAATTGTATCGGATATTGCACATGCAGTTTTTGGTCATTTATAGTATTGATTACTTCTAAATATATTCTTTAGAATTTGATTTTTTTTTCATTGCATAGAAACAAAGGCAATGTCCACCTGACCTGACCAATCAAATTTTGGTTTTGCTCTCGAGTTCATGTTCCTCGAGTTCTACAAGAAATGCTGCAAAGTATAACAGTGTATAAATAACTACTGTGCTTTCTGCATGGCGGAATTCATATAAGATCTTTGCATTTCTATGTTTTTACTCAAAAAGAAATAAGTCTTGATTATCAGCAACCAACATGGCTTCCAATGGAATGAATAAAACTATACATCAGAGAGATTATCAAACTCCATTGGTCTATTCATTAAGAATACATCTTTAGTAAAAGAATAAAAGAAAATCTTTTAATGTTTCCATAATTTTATAAAGGCTACATTATTTATAGTTTAATATCCATTTGATAATTCCTTTCATACTAGTGGCAGAAAAAGTCTTTGACTAGAAAATAATTTTTTGGTCTTTTCTAAACTTTTTATGTACATTATCACCTATAAATAAGTATGGATGCATTTACTCCACTGCGAATAGGATGCAACACTAGGTCAATTTTATCAAGCAGTGTTTAACAGGTTTGAATTAAGAGCTTTGCTTCTCCTAGACCAATTGCCATACCAACTTTAATGAACTTAGTCTGTCCTTATGAGAGCTGGAGAGAGAATAGTTGGATTCATACCTTTCCCAAGGGTATTAAGCACTGTCATTGGGGCTTTAGAACCGCAGCTCTGCAGAGGGGTAAGACACTTCCCTTCATAGGGCTACCTGTTGACCGTGGCCGGTGACCCATGATGCTTTAGAATGGAATTCTTACTACCTGCCACTTTGGCCCTTATTTTGGTTTGGTCCTCTACTCCCCACCACTCAATAAAGGGCCAAACCAATGGGTATTTAAACAAACTACTAAACAAATTTCCCCGTTTGGTCTGAAGATCACATTGGCGAGAAACTGTCAGTAACCAGGTATTGACTCCAAGTCCTCACTACCTTAACTCAAATATATATACATACACACACAAATGCTTGAGTGTACGTATTGTACTAAAAATGAAATTGGGTGGTATATATATACATATATAATATCTAAGGAAACCATTACAGTTTTTTACCCTACTGCCACACACACACAGACACACATATATATATATATATATATATATATCCTGGAGGCTACAATTTACTGAAATACTGCTGCCACATATATAACCTCTAATGACCAATCTTTATTTACCATGGTAAAAGTGGCATCGATAAAGAAAAATAATAGAAAGTATACTTTAAATAAAATATTACCTAGCTAGAGAATTTTCTTCAGTTTTGCCTGTAGAGAAAATTCAGAAAGAGGAAAATCTCTCCAGAATTCTGATTTTAAAATAATTCTTTTCCAAGTTCAGTTGAAATGAAATCTAATTTACACTGAAAGATTATTTCCTCAAAAAAAAAAAGAATGCCTTTCTACTCATTTCTGTGAGAAATCTGACCTGATGTCTGCAGAGTTCGGTTCAATAAAGGAATTCCATGTCAAGTGCCCAAGTCCTGAAATTTCTCAAGTGTATTGCAGACAGGAATATCTTTGACAAATCCCATAAAACAGACATTTGCAAGACGATAGGAAGAAGAGACAGAACAGACAAATAAAATTTTAGAAACAAACTCTTCAAATCAATGCCAATAATAAATCCAAACTGTTACTCAGACAATAGTATATTGCAAAAGTTATTGTTTTTATTTATCTTTTTAGAATATTGTTTCTAACAATTCTTTTTTTTTTTTTTTTGCGTAGAAAGTCCAAACTTGGACAGTTACTTAGTGCTTCAAGCTTCCATATTTCTTCCATTTTGCATAATTTGTTTGTTGCTTGTTTTTTTTTGTTTTTTTTTTAAAGTTTTTTATTATTCTTATTTTTTTATTATTGTTGTTGTATTTTTCAACATTAGACTTTTTGACACTGCAGCAAGTTTTTAGTAGTTTTTCATATGTCATATTGTGCAAAGTCTTCTACAAAGTTGTTTTAGACAATAGCATTTGACTTTTTGGATGTAGCAGGTAAATATAAAATAACTTCCATTATATTTCTGCATCAGTGGATTCTTCTGAGTGGTGTTTACAACTTTATTTTTTCACTGTGTAAATTTTCCATCTTAAGGAGCATATCACAATCACCAATGCCAGGGAAACATTGATATAGTAAATCATATTTCTTCTTTGTGGTAACTTGAGTATCAGAGTTAACAGAGAAATAATAGGAAGAAACACAAGTATTAAGGATAGAGAAAAAAGGTTTTCTAAGTAAAGATACAGGGTGAACAGAGTATTAACAATTGCTAGGATGAATTAGCAAGTCCCATGAGATCTTGTTGTTTCTCAATTTCAAGGTTTCATCAGATATTATTTATAGGAAAAACAATAATTTTATTGTCATTATTTAAGTACTACATGACACTTATTAGTGTGTTGTTTAAATTGATTTTTGAGTTTGTTATTTTCCAGCACATCCAATGATATATATATATGATTAAAAAATGAGGAATAACAGATAAAACACAAACAACTTTATTCAAGTGATATTTTTGCCTCAGTGTGTTGACAAGATTTCATCAGAAATTTGAGACAAGACCTGCAGTGTGTGAATATATTAAAAAGGAGGGGGAGAAATCTGTTATTTCCTCATATATATGTATAACATTTCAATTCTGGAGCTCTCAGGAGCATGGACTACCTCTTCATCATCATTACTCTCAGGTCCACTCTGGTCCAACCCGCTAAGCTCTCATATATGGGTTAGATAGATAGAAAAATGAGTATTAAAAAATGTGTTTTAAAAAATTTAGTTTGAAATAAGAAAGAATGCAATATCCAACAATAATGAATAAAACAAAATATCTTCGGCATAAAATAATCCAACAAGGGTTGACATGCCATAAAATCCAACCAACTACGTCTATTATAACGTGTTAGATATGGTAGATGCTTATTGATACAGAATATAATTAGATATACTTCTGTCATTAATACTAGTTAGGTTGAGTGTATCATCTTCTGTGGCATTTTCTTGTGTTTATAAAGAAACTTGTGAACCTGAACTAATGTTATTTCATTGGATCCACATGCTTTTAAAAAAGTTCTTAGTTTGTTTCTATACATTTGTCTAAAGGCAATACGAGGGAGAAAAGAGTAGATGGCTGTTTCCTGTTGATATTTCCTAAGCTCAGATTAGTAGCACAAAGGATCAGATATAAAAAAAGAGATTAATTTGAGATTCTAGCCATTTAATATTCATTAAGGTCAAATGATAAGAAATGTAGGTAGGAAGATTGTGTTGCACCAGTTTTTTCATATGGGTAATATCTGCCTGACTTGAAAATAACTACTTAAAATCCAGGCTTTTAGATATTGATTAAACTTAGCTTAATACTGCATAAAAGACCAAACAAAGGTAAATATATTTATGGAGAGATTGTATTGCACCAATACTCCAGTTGAGAAGGAGGCTGTCTATGAAATACTGGATTTAAACTTGAATATGGATAATTCCATGTCAAATCATCTAGGCCATGTCCCTCACCCCCTTCAACTTTAACTTTAACATAATCCACACATGTACAAAATTTAAGAAAAATTGAACGGGTAGGTGACAATTTTACTTTTTTCTGGATGATTCGACATGGAATTTCCCATATAGTTAATTTGGAACAGTCAGTTTTTTTAATAATACTAATCCACTATATATATATATATATATATTTATAAGGTGACATGGAGTCAACACGAGGTTACTGACAGTTTTTTGCCTATACATTCTTCAGATCTTATGGGCGAGAAACTGTCACTAAGCAGGTGTTGACTCCATGCCCATGCTACCTTAACTCAAATATAAATGCACTATCAATGATATTGAGCACTGTCAACTTAAAATATAGCACCCACATTGTGTGTGTGTGCATATATATATATATATATATATATATATATATATTAATTTTGTATAGCGTGGATATGAAGTCAACAGTGGTTGGTAACTGTTAGTTTCTTGCCTATGCAATTTTCAAACCAAGAAATTGTCAGTAACCAAGAACTGTCAAGTTGATGTCCATGCTACCCTAACTTAGATACACATGCCCTATCAATGATATTTACTAATAAATATAGCACATATATATATATATATATATATATATACTTGTGTTCCTTAAATATATGGCCATTATCATCTTGCATCACCATCTGGTTGAAAAATGAGACCCTCCATATTGGCCAAGATGAAATGAAAAAATGTAAATCCTGATTATCTGGTGTTGCCTACCTGCCAAATTTTATTTCTTATGGGTGTCAACACCTCAGCTAAATTATAGTCCATTCTGTTTTTATTAAGAAAGAAAGGGAAGAAAAAGGACATTTACACAGAAAAATATAATAAGAATGAAAGAGTAAGGGAAAGACAGAGAGAAAGGGAGTTAGCACTCAGAAGCGATAACACTAATCTGTTTCAATCAAACAAAATGAAAAGATAAAAAGAAAGAATAAAGAAGAATGAGAGTGAGTTAAATCAAAATTATTATGCTTTTTACATATTGAAGTATTTTGCAATAGCTCTTAAGTAAACATATCAAATGTTGTAATAATTAAATTCTCATAATGTAGCATATTTAAAAGTCTTTTAGTATATATATATATATATATATATATATATATATATATGGCTCTTTATGATCACAATATTTAACTTAAAATTCTAGAATTCATATACAGAATGTGATGAAAAGTACTGAATGAAGATATGTACATAGTTGGTGTGATCACTTGTTCAGCAATTGATTTTGAGCATCTGATGTGTGCCCAGTTGAACAACTTAGTGACTAATATAATGATAATGTCAAGATCAGTCAGTGGGTATTTGGGGGGAAAAATACAAAACATACAATTATGAAGGTGTTGAGGAAAAAATAAAATTTAAATTAAACAAAAAAAAAGTCTTTGTTGAGGAGGGTCAAACAATCAAGTCCAACACTTACTGGTAGACTAATCTTTTCTTTACTTTTTTTCTCCACTTCCTGTCTTGTCACAGTCAATGTCTGCTTGTTGTTGTTGTTTCTTCTTCTTCTTTTTCTTTTTCAAAGCCTCTCGATGCTACTGTCTCTCTGATCTCGTAACACACGTTTTTCCTTTGCTCCCACCTGTGCTTCTGCTGGTCTATTTATACACCCAGCACCCATGTGCTTTTAGCTGTCATACGGGCATCTGGTTTTAACATACGGGGACTTGGGTCAACTCAATCCTGAGTGCTATGGGTTCAATCTTGGATCAAAGTCCTACATGCTAGACAAAGCCTTACCCACTTCCTTCACGAATATGGCAAGTCCTCATTTCCGCCTCTTGACTAGTGTTCTCTGTCTCAGAAGGTAATCTTAATACTTTTTGTATAACTGTTTTTAGGGAAATACAAAATTGTTTAAGTGCAGCAGCCTCTCTACTCCCCAAACATAACTCTGTGAGACTTTTTCTTGTTTCCTGAAATGAAAATTTATCTGAAAGGTAAGATCTGAAGATACGGAAGACATGAAAAGAAAAGTAATATGACTGCACAGCTTCACACCACACCAAAAAAAAGGTGTTTCTGAAATGCTTTATCAATAGAAAACTTTGCTAGAGTAAGTGTGTTGAATGCTAAGGGGACTATTTTGACGAAAATTAATATTTCATTCATTGTTCATTTCTGTTTTGGTAAACTCAGCTAAAGTCTGGATACTTTTTAACACGCCTCATTCATAAGTTTAGAAATAAATAAAAAATAAAAGATTACACCAGATGTTGACAAATAAAGGAATGAAAACAACATAGTCTCACACACTTTGATATAAAAAAAATTGATTGAATACTTAATGGCATATCAACCTGTCTGGGGTTATTTTATGCCTAGAGGTTTAGGGAATCATGTACATTGTATGTTTATATATTTTGTGGAATTGTTTCTTTGTAATTTTTTTGCACTGAGCTATATGATAGCAAGAATTCCTATCTAATACCTATCTAATTTAAACATAATTGTATGGTTTCAAGTTCAATACCGGTCCCCGCCAACTCAGCGTATGAGTAGCACAGGGATCTGTGCGATAAAGTAAGGAGCTGATGGTAGGTGTGGCGCTCCACCTCAGATGCTAAAACAATCTCCTTGGTCTAGCGCTATTGAAAAGGGGATAGACTCCCTCGCTGATTGGCTGATACCGACTTTAGGCCGCCCCATCAACTTTACTTTACTTTTACTGTTTGCATGTAGATATATGGTTTCCAGTAACAATGATAATCCTTAGTAAATAATTATAGCTTCTGAATTTCTGGGATGAGGGTTTGCTTCTGTTATACATTTTTTAATCCAGCTTCTTGGTCAGTTTTATTTATTATCAAATTTCAGTACTTTATTAATTACTAAAAAGTACTACTATATAAATTTTGGTCTAAATTTCTAACATGGGTGTTGTTAATTTCATATATTGATTCATTTAGGGCCTGTTGTCTTTGCTGCTTTTATCACATTTCAACCACAGCATACCTTGGCCTCCATACTCAAATGTGACTCACATTAGGTTAACTTAAAAAAAGTTTGAAATTGTCAAAGAATTGAGTTCTATTTTGTTGCATCCTTTTTGCAGTAGGGGGTTAGGTAAATACATGATAATACCAACACCTTATTCTGAAAGGAAGAATATCAGAGGGTACAGTGAGGGATATGACAAATATAAGGAAAGTACCTGAAAGAATTTATATACACACATACACACACACACATATATATATATGCACAAGGCGGTCTTCCTATCTATAGCTCTGCTGATGAGGCCTAATAGGCCGAAATGTACATACAGAGATTGATTTTTCTCGATTTGTTTAGCCTTACATTTGAATAGGTATGCCCACCTAATTAATTATTAATTAATTAACTTTCAAAATTAGGTACGACTTCAATTAAGCACATATTCTCCCAAAAATTATCGGTTAAAAAAAAAGCCATATCAAAAACACATCGCTTGTGTATTTACTTTTCATATATATATATATATATACACTTGGACAGTATTTTTTCCTTTATGCATGTTGTGTTTAACACGATAGACATTTTGTGTCTGACGAGTTTCTTCTCAATCTTTTCCAGTTTTCAGGCCAATTTTTTGATATTGGGGTGGAGTCTGTTGATTAGTCAACCAAAGTTTTCATCCTTAGTACTTCACATATTTACCAAGCCCTCCACATCAGTAGGATGTGACACAAGGTCAATTTCTTAAGGAGAGTTTAGCAGGTTTAAATTCAAAGTTTTCCTTCTCACCAAGATTAAAAGCCCAGTCTGCCCTGCTATTTACCCATAGCTGGAGCGGGAGTAGTTGGATTCATACTTGAAGTATTTAATGCTATGTGAAACAGCCTTGTCCAGAAATAGAATTCTGGTTGCTGAGTCCACTTCCTATAGCGATAACCATTACACCACACACCTCCAAGAGTTAAGATATAGCTGAGACAATAACTTGTCTTAGGAATCCAGAAAGGAGAAAGACCAGAGGGTATAGAAATTTAGTCTAAAATTGAATATAGTTAATTTTATCTGATAATCCCCCAGAAAATCAAACAAGCATTTAACAACCAAACTCTACCATTTAACTGAAATAAAATAAGTGGCAAGATAATTCCAAGAAACTCATTATATAACAATTAGAAATATCCATTTAAAACAGACATTCTTAGTTTATAATAATGAATGTATTATTAAAATTGTTGTTTACATAAAAGGAGTTTTTTTTTTCCTGGAATGTTTGTTCATGCTTAATCATAGCTGCTGGGGATGAGAAGAAAGAACACTTGGATATGAAATTGTTGGATGCCTTTGGCAAAAATGACTGTCTTTTTGAGATAACAGAGTAGATACAGGTTGTCTGCTGCAAAAGTGTCTTCGCCTTTAAGCAAGCTCGCATTTTGATCCTCTAAGTAGTGTCACACATTCTATTCATAGTCATAGAGATAGTGTGTATAGTTTAATGAATCACATATATATATATGTATATATATATATATATATGTGTGTGTGTGTGTGTGTGTGTGTAGGCATGTGTATTTAATGTGTATATTTGTATAAATAGTATGTAATTAAATATAGCTTGTTGATGTACATATGCATACACACGCACACACACACATATATATATGTATGTGTGTGTGTGCATATATATTTGTATAAATAGTTTGCGGTTGAATATAGAGGGTTGATGTATAATGTATATAAATGTGCATCTATTCACACACACACACACGTGTGGGAATCTATATAAAGTATATATATATATATATATACATATATGTGTATGTGTGTGTGTGTTTGTGTGGTGGAATCTATATAAAGTATATGTGTATATATATATATATGTGCGTGTGTGTGGGGGGGAGAATCTATATAAAGTGCATATATATATGTGCGTGTGTGTGTGTGAATCTATATCAAGTATATATATATATATGGGGGGGGCAATCTATATGAAGTATATATATATATATGTGTGTATTTGTTAGTGCAAATTTGCTTATGCATACATCTATATTAACTAAATATATATATATATATATATATATATATATATATATATACACACACACACATGTATATGTATGTGTGTGTATAAATATCTTTTTATTTATTGCCATTTTCCATCGAGATATAGCAACAAGTAAAGTTATTGATATTTACACATGATGATGTTTTGTTATAATAAAGGATAATTTGAATAGTTATGGATGTTTACTATAACATATACACTATGTATTCACATCTTCACCTCTATATACAAAACATCTGATAAATATTTAAATAAACTTTGCTTTCAATTGCTTTATTTTGAGAGGTAGAAACAGGAACTTTTCATTTCAAAATGCAATTTTATCAAAATAAATAAATAAACATCCAGAAATTACTTAATGCCTACCTTATTGCATTGATTGTAATAAAATTAATGCCTTGTGTGTGTGTGTGTGTGTGTGTGTGTGTGTGTACATATATATCTATATATAAAAGAATGTTTTTGGTATGTACATGTTGACTTATAACTCCGAAAAGAGATGTCATTTTGATTTGAAATCTTGCAGACACATTAATATGTTTCTAACTAAGAAACATACCAAATTTGGTTTTTGATTTTTACTAATTAAGGGATATAATTTAATAATTAAACAAAAATCAACCAAATCCTAGAACTCTTCACAGTAAGGTAGAATAAAGTAAGGAAAAATTGGGTCAAAAAGGAAATGAATTAGACTAATACATTTCACTTTAAATCAACAGGCTAGGTACTCTCTCTTTCACCCAGTCTGTTCGTCTCTCTCTCTCTCTCTCTCACCTTTCTCTCTCTTCTGTATTCATCTCTCTCAAATAAAATTATGTTTTAAAACAAGTTTAGGATTACATTTTCAAAAATAATATTTCAAATGTAAACAAAAAAAAGCATTTCCTAAAAAAACAAACATTGTAATATATGAATTCTTGGTGAATTTTTTTTTAATTTAATAGAATATTTTCCTCTTATTCTCTCTTATTCCTGTTTTCTCCCTTTCTCACGTGTTAAAAAAAAATTTAGTCCGGTCATGGACCGAGTACTTTTGCTAGTAAATATATATAAGGATATATGCCTTGTTTTGAATATAAATTTATTTTGACATATTAGCTCTTCAGTTCTATTTTTGTTGGTTTTTTGTTTTGTTTTTAATACTTCACCCTCAGTGTTGCTAGTGGGATTTCCCATTTTGGTTAAATAAAATGGTAAAATCATTAAAAATTCAAAAACACCAATGGGATTCAAAAACAAATGCCACCTTTGTCTGGAGGAAAAATAGCAATAATAAAATTCAAAAACCAAAAGAAACTATTGAATTGAAATCATATTCAAATGTAATCCCACCAATAACTTAAAAATTATATTAAAAAATCCTTTTTAAAAATATAAAAACATTTATGTGCCCATGTATATACATACAAAACCCTGACAATAAAAACACAAAATACAGAAAATAAAACCTACATATTCACAAGTAAAAATCAAATTTCGAACTACAATGTCACAGCAGAGTCAACACGCACAAACTATGAAGATTATAGAAATCGTGAGTTTGCACCAGTGCATGAACTGGCATATCTAACAAATGCAGAATTTTGAACAAAAAGTGAAAAAACAAAAAATGAAGACACAGGAAAATCATACCAGCAAGACAGAGCTATTGTTGAACAGTCTGAGACAGGTGGATTGATAGTGCTGAACAGACTGAAAAAAGTGGCAAGATATAACTGAACAGACCAAGACAGGTGAAGAGATAACACAGAAAAGATAGGTAGAGGTCTAGAGCTGAACAGACCAAGACAAATGGAGAGATAGGACTGAACAGACCAAGACAAGTAGAGATCTAGAGGCCAATGGAGAAACAGGACTGAATAGACCAAGACAGGTAAGAGATCACACTGAAAAGACAGGTAGAGATCTAGAGAGACATGAACAGACAAAGACAAATGGAGAAACAGGACTGAATAGACCAAGACAGGTGAAGAGATCACACTGAAAAGATAGGTAGAGATCTAGAGAGACAGGTGAATAGATAGAGCTGAACAGACAAAGACAAATGGAGAAACAGGACTGAATAGACCAAGACAGGTGAAGAGACTGAAAAGATAGGTAGAGATCTAGAGAGACAGGTGAATAGATAGAGCTGAACAGACAAAGACAAATGGAGAAACAATAGACCAAGACAGGTGAAGAGATCACACTGAAAAGATAGGTAGAGATCTAGAGACATAGAGCTGAACAGACAAAGACAAATGGAGAAACAGGACTGAATAGACCAAGACAGGTGAAGAGATCACACTGAAAAAGTAGAGATCTAGAGAGACAGGTGAATAGATAGAGCTGAACAGACAAAGACAAATGGAGAAACAGGACTGAATAGACCAAGACAGGTGAAAGATCACACTGAAAAGATAGAGATCTAGAGACAGGTGAATAGATAGAGCTGAACAGACAAAGACAAATGGAGAAACAGGACTGAATAGACCAAGACAGGTGAAGAGATCACACTGAAAAGATAGGTAGAGATCTAGAGAGACAGGTGAATAGATAGAGCTGAACAGACAAAGACAATGGAGAAACAGGACTGAATAGACCAAGACAGGTGAAGAGATCACACTGAAAAGATAGGTAGAGATCTAGAGAGACAGGTGAATAGATAGAGCTGAACAGACAAAGACAAATGGAGAAACAGGACTGAATAGACCAAGACAGGTGAAGGGATAACACTGAAAAATAGGTAGAGATCTAGAGAGACAGGTGAATAGATAGAGCTGAACAGACAAAGACAAATGGAGAAACAGGACTGAATAGACAAGACAGGTGAAGAGATCACACTGAAAAGATAGGTAGAGATCTAGAGAGAAGGTGAATAGATAACACTAAATAGAAGGAGACAGGTAGAGATTTAGTGCTGAACAAAGGATATTATACAAACAGCAGATAATCTTGGCACTTTCTCAGCCTGATTGATCACTTTTAAGCACTGACGTGCAGTAAAAATCTTTAAAACAAGAAATGTATTGCGTGTTTGAGAAATATCAAAGAGAAAAACTTGATTTTGTGATCAAAAGAAATAAGATTTCAGTTCATTAGATTTTCCATTATTTTTCCTTAATGTATGACATATGCGGTATTGTAGCATGTTTTTTTGTTTTTTTTATGGTACATTTTTAGGCATTCTTGAACTTTCTCAACCAATGAAGTCGTGTCCTGTAAATTATTATACCTTAAAAAATGATACCATTAAGTGCTAGATAGGTTTGAACAGCGCTTTTTAGTAAGGTAACTATATCATTAAGATTTTTTTTTTATTTTGATAACTTAATTTTGAAAATTTCAGAAAACTCCACCATACACTGGCTAAGATGAGGGTTAATTTATTCAAGCAGAAATGCTAGATTAATACATTTATGAATTCTTGTGGTGAGAGAACCAAGAAATTAATACTTTCAATCAAATTATTAATAATATAGTTATTCACAATAAAGCATTTTTCAAACCCATCTATTGCTTAATGGTCTTATTTTTTTAAAGTATAAGAATTTACTGAACACTACTTCTACCGTCAAGAATGTTTCAGAATGCTCATTCTTATTTGTCAAAGAAATAAAGTTATAGAATAATTAAAAAATAGATTTTTAAATCCTTTACCAAATTTTTACCTTGCAGAATGTCAATTCCTGGTGCAAAACTAATTAAATTCTTAAATTCAAAGATTACTTTAAGGAAAGGCAGAAGAAGGAAAAGAAATTTCTCACTGAATGCAAAATGTGATACTTCTCATACATATCTGAACAAGCAGAGAGAGTTTTAAGAGTTAAAAAATAACATTAAACAAGAAGAAAAGTAATTATTGCAATTAACATAGGGAAAATAACATAGGAAAATGTTGATGTGTTTTTTTTTAATACATTGGATAAATTGAAAGAAAAGATTTCTTTTTTCTCTTCTAAAATCTTGTTTATAATTAATCAAAAACATTGTCAAGATAGTGTTGTGACTGAATTTATCAAATGCAACATTGAACATCCAAAATCAAGACTATAGAATATTGTATTTTTTGTAAGCTGTGCTTATCTGTATTTTTCTCATTAGCACCTATAAGGAATTTAATGAATCTTCAGAATTGATAGTATCATATAGGTATATCAAAGAACAGACACAACCACAGGTAACATTATTTTGGGTTTGACATTGCTTTCTCTCCAACTATCATGATATTTACAATTAATATAAAAGGGGGCTCAGGCAACCAATGATTAGCAGGGGGTGCTCACTTGATAGTCAACTGTTTCTTTCTTAAAAGCATTCTTTTGGTGGTCCACATGATGGTGCCTGTTTTAATGTGATTGTTGGCTAAACAAAAACAAAAAAATTTTTAAAATAAAAAATAAAAAAATAGAGCAAAGATGACAACAAACTTGCTCTTCACAGCTATTTAAAAAAAGAAAATTTTGTACAGGAATATCAGTAAAAGAGTCAATGCGCAGTTCTCCAACAGTATAACTAGCTACTTGACTTGTAGTTACTCAATTATGAATACTACTACATAACTTGACTAAGAATAACATTGCATATTCATATCTTCATATGTGTTCCATTAGATGAGTCCAACTATTTTGTAGGGGAAATATCTTCCCTTGCAACATATAGATTCACTTATAACTAATACTTTTTGTAGCCTTTCAAAACATTTCCATATAGAATGTTCATAAGTATTGGAACAAACATGCATTTTTCTTTTGATTGCTTGATTTCAAGAGTTACCATGAATGCTAAATATCTTTAACATTTTATTTCAATACAATGGTGCTAATAAAGGCTCTAGAATGTGATGTTCATAAATATTTGAACAAGAACAAAATCTGTTTTTTTTATTGCATAAGATTGCAGGAGCCATTAAGAATTTTGAGTTGGTGGGTGGATACAAAATTACTAGTTTGGCAACTCTTCTAAATACTAATAGGAATGTGCCTTTTCAATTTTCTTTATTGATTCTGTTTAAAATCTTAGAATAAAAATAAAGAACTCATTCTATTATTTTTTTGTTTTTGTTTTTCCATTTAACAATACCATTAAAGAAAAGAAAAAACATTTTTCAGAACTTTTAACATTCAAAACCACAAAACTTAGCTTATGTTGACTGCAATAAAATTTGGTTATGTTTTAACTATAAAAACAAAACATTTACAAGAAAATTACATTTTTCTTAAAATAAAAAAAATATGCATTCTTTTGGTAATCTATATATTAATACTTGTGTTCCTTAACTGTATGAATATTATCATCTTGCTATACCCTCTGGTTAAAAATGAGACCATCCAAATCATCCAAGCTGAAATACAAAATGTAAATCCTGATTATCTGGTGTTGCTTATCCACTGAATTCTTATTTCTTATGAGTGTCATCACTCCAGCTTCTGTTTTTTATTATAATGAAAGAAAGCAAAGAAAAAGGACATGCTACACAGAAAAAATATAAGAAAGAAAGAAGAAAGAGGAGGTGAGCTTGCAGAAACAATAATACTAATCTGTTTCAATCAAACATAATGAAAAAATGAAAACAAAAAAAAAAGAGCAAGAAAGAGTTAAATCAAGATTTTTATTCTTTTTACATATTGAACTATTTTGCAAAATCAAGTAAGTAAACCTATCAAGTGTTGTAATAATTATATTATCATATCTGTGATATATCCACATGTCCTGCTATTGCTTATATTAATTCCTGACCACTGACAGTCCCTTTATTCATGGTTTTCAATGCATTTCTATAGTAAAATCATTTATAATGCATAATAGCATTATGTAATTTTGTATTTATTTCTGTCTACTGAAAATCTTTTTTATTTCTATGTCTGATAGTTACTTACTTTATCTGTTCTTCTAATGTTTTCTAACCTTCTCCATTAGTCATTTTGTGTTCTTTTCAGTTTGGAACTTCTTCTTCTTCATGGGTCTGTATCAGATGTTCTTTATTTCTGCTTCCATCTCATAGGTATAATGATGAACATGTGTAGCATAGGTATGGGCAACTAGTAGTGTGGTGTAGGCAGTTAACAGCACGTTTTTATGCCATGTTGTCACTCAGGCATATGTCGGAGGGCACGATGGAAAAACATGTGAATGGATTGTCTAACAAGTGAGAGAAAGACTGGTTAATCTTTTCTATTAAAAAGGCAGTTCGTTCTCACTATTTTTACCCCTTTGGACGATAGCTTGGCTTCTTTTGGGACCCAAATGAGACTTGACATCTTTTCTCGTTGGCTGCTTGACTTCTTCTGACCAAACCCAAGTTGCTCCTTTACTTCTACTTGTGGTCGCGGCAGGAGGAACATATCTGTTTCCAGTTCTTCCTAGATCTTTCTACTACTTGGGGAGGGGGGGTCAGAACCACCCACTTTAGGAACCATTGGTTCAAATCATCCTCCACTTAAAAATGATTAATATTTCTATAATGATATTAATTCATTCTTAGTCTTTATGAATGACCTTCACCTTTTTGCACCAAAACTAATACTCTCAAAAAGTGAAATCTTCTGTTGTCGGGGTGGCCAGTGTTAATATCTACCTTTTTATTATTTCTTTTATCTTGTCTCTTTGAAGTTAATATTTACATAAGCTTGATTGCACATCAGAGATTTGTATTATCAAATGGCTGGCTTTTTAAAATGTAGATTTTCTACATCTGTTCATATGCCAAATATCTAAATGGAAATTTGATCGTCTTTATTGAAATTCTAAAACTGATTTCCTTGTATTTTCAGTTACAAACTTTTATGCTTTTAGTATTTCCTCTGTTAGACTCTGTTATCATGTGGAGGCATGAGGTGCAATGGTTATGGTCAAAGGAAATAGATTCGGCAACCTAAGTTCAAATTCTGGATGAGGCTGTTTACATTTCGGATAACACTAATACCTTGAATTTTTAATACCAAATATTCTCCCTCCAGGCATAGGAAAATAGTAGGGCAAACTGGGCTCTTTAACTTTGGTAGGTAACCAGTTTATGAGAAGGAAAATTATGAATTCAAACCTATTAAACTCCATTTAAGAAATTGACCTTGTATATGCAGAGGGATGGTAAATATATATATATATATATATATATATATATATATATTTATATATAGTAATAGTAGTAAAGTTTGCGGAGTGGTCTATTATTGGTATTAGCCGAGCAATGAGGAAGTATATCCCCTTTTTGCTAGTGCTAGACCAGGGAGGTTGTTTTCGTTGAGGTGGAGCACCACACCTATCAATAGCATACTCACTCGCTCTCTCAATCTTCCCCCCTACTCTCTTTTTTTGTTTCTTGCTTATTATATTTTTTCTGGGTACCATTTCCTTTTTCTTTCCTGTCTTTCTTTATAGTAAAAACGGAATGATCCATTATTTAGCTGAGGTGATGACACTCATAAGAAATTAGAATTCGTTGGATAAGCAACATCAGATAATCAGGATTTACGTTTTTGCATTTCACCTTAGATGATTTGGATAGTTTTATTTTTAACCAGAGGGGTTGCAAGATGAAAACAGTCATATGATTAAGGATCATGAGTATTAATATATAGTATGTAATATTGATAATTTTAAGTCAGAGTTATCTATACATATATAAAGGGCAGTTAGTGAGTATGTATGTTTGAATGAAACTACGAAATTTAAACAATTAGTGTATATATATATATATATATATATATATATATATATACACACACACACATATACACACATTAAATGTTACCAGTTCTTGCCTTTTATTAAAAAAATTATGAAGATTTGATTTATGTACAAAGATATTTAAAAACTAAATATACATAGAAATAGCATTGAAATCCTACTTAAAAATGTCCAGAATTTGTAAATCTCAAAAGTAAACAAATCAATACAATGGATTTTTTTTAGTCCTGCTCCTCTACCAAGGTGATGCTGGGTAGCTGTTTCTAGTCTTTTATATGACAAATATTGCATGCTTTTGATTTGTTATAAGAAAACATCAAAAATGTTATCTCTTTACATCCTTTTAAAGGCACTTTAGGATTTGTGGGAGGGGGCATGATTTTTTTAATTTTAAATTTCTCACATTGTGTATATACACATATGAAATATCAATTATATACACATACATATTTGATAGGTATATATCCTTTCTTGTATTTTTTTTAAAATATTTATATTGTGATATATAAAGTGCTGAATATTTTAAAGCAAAATAAAGCTTAAATATTATATTCATTTCATATGTTGACTTGCTGACAATCTATTTCAATGTTGCCATATCACTTCAGGCAAGTAAAATATTTGTTAGAAAATACAGAATTTAAAAGGATAATTATATTTCATATTGTATTATATATATTTATTATAACATATCATATATGTATTATGATATATTATTTTATTGAGTAGTTGTTTACTCCTGTTTTATATCTCTTCAGGCAAGTAAAATAATTTTACTTGCCTGAAGAGATGAGTTAACATTAAACATTTTTGTCATATTGATAAGAGATAATATAATGCATACACACAAAAATACATACCCAGGACATCTTTTTTCATGCAGAGGGTATTAGCCCTCTACAGGGGGTACAATCTGTGTATTCTAAGTCATGTGAAATCTATTCATAATCTGTCTATATATTTTCCATTGTAATTTATTTATATCTATCTGTCATTTAAGTTAATGCATATCTTTCTATATTGTCAAAAAAAAAGTATTGACTCTGGTGACCAAGGTAGAGCTGGGTGATATGTCAGGGAACTCTCTGACAGCATCTGAGTACTAAAAGTTTAGAATCTCCTGATAGAAGTTGGAGGGAGTGAATAAGTTACACAACACCTATGAATAGGCTGCCCTCTCCTTTCAACTTTATTCTAACATCTTCAGAAATGACTGTTACCAGTTTCTGTAAATTTACTCCATAGTTATCTGAAGCCAAGGCAGGAGTGGGTCGCTAAAGAAGTTTTTTTTTTTTCAACAATATATCTATTTTTCACTTAAATTTATTCTTATCTATTTTTCATTTGAATTTATTCATATCTATTCATTTAAGTTTGTTCATATATCTATTTATATATATATATATATATATATATATATATACTTGAAAAAACTTGAAAAAAAAACATGCTCTTTGACTTTTCATAATTTTAAAAACTAAACAAAAGTATTTTTTCATTGCTTTTTATGCAATGAAGTGAGAGTCTTAAGATTCTTTGGAAATGAAGAAAATATCTTTGTATTTTTTGCCTTGTGTCAAACTAGGCTAGTTCCAACTTATCTTAAGCACAAGCTGTAAACATTGTGTACATGCATAAGGATCATGTATAAAACAACTTTGACTGCACAAAACTTGCAACATCAACCATGTTACGATTCTTGTGGCCATTTTTAGGCTGCAGTTGAGAGTCCAGTGGAGAACCCTTGTGTTAACGCTTTTGTTAAGCAGAATCCTTGTGTTCCTGATCCGTTTGTCCAACTGAACGCCTTTCAAGATTGCCCATTAAATAGTTAACCAACCATACATTCGAACATGTTGATCAGCAAATTGAATCCACGTGGCCACAAAGAGTCTAAAAGTTCAAGTGGTGGGCTCCAGCACACCTTATTTAACAAACTACAAACATTTTCATCTACATTTTTATTCTCGTGAAATAGAATTGTTTTTGTTTCTGATGTTCTTCTATCACAAACTCTTGGTCAGGGGTACCAAAAACAACATCAACCACAAATAGTTTCATCTACTTTTTTATTCTTATAAATAGCAAAGTGGTAGTACCTGTCAAGTCCTATCTATGGTTTAATTAGAAAAAATGTGCTCAAATAAAATTGAGTACCCATCAAGAATGAATCAAATAAAAATGTATTTGGCATAAAATAATCCAATAAAGGTTGATATGCCGTAAAACTCAACCAACCAACTCATAAAATAGAATTGTGTTATCTCTAGTTTCAATGTCACAAACTCTTGGCCAGGGGTCTCCAATCCGTGGCCTGCAGGTCATACATAACTTTTCACCCAACTTTTTAATTTTCTCTTTTCTTTTTATGAAGATGGAATTCATTGATCTGCAAAATATTTAGAAGATTTGAAATACACGTTTCTTTCTTGCCACATTCTCAATTTCTATAAGAACCACATGTTTCCACTTTGATGATTCCGCCCACCTTATCACCCACACCCAGTAAGGAGTGAGCATACTTTACACTACATACATACTGTGAACAGTTATTCCCCAAAATGAGGCATACCATTAGTATATTGCATTTGCAACAGTCAAATCATCTCTTGTTTGATATACTCTTTCCATCACTCTCTTCATTTAACCCTGATATTATATCTTTTTGTGATTGCAAACAACATCAGATGTCTCATTAATAAATTATGGTCATTTCCTTATGAATTTGGCTGGGTTTTTTTTCTGTCAAACAACTTCATATTAGTTTTTAAATGTCTGATATAATTATATAGATAAACTATAAAACCTGGAAACCTCCATTGTAACAGCAATCCATGATGATATTCATGCTTCTATTTAAGGAGTGAAGGATTCTAATTAGAATTTCACATCTATCTTAATTATGTCAAGATTTTGGATGATTAAAGCTTCTTTGTTTAATGGCATATCAATCTTCAATTGTTATTTAATGCCAAAGTCATCCTTGTAGAACAGTAGTGGTACTATCTAACTGAAGAGTATTAGTCTGAAAGTGAATGTAATAGCATGAATTGCGTTTGAACTCACTATAAGTCACAGTCCAGCACATCCACCACTATGCTACTATTCCTTTGGATGATTAAGATTTTTTTTGTTTTATAGCATATCAACCTTCATGGGTTATTTAATGCCATCCTTGTAGAAGAATAGTAGTAGTACTATCTAATCTGAGGGTATTAGTCTGAAATTTGAATGTCATAGCATGAATGGAGTTTGAACTCACTTACTCTAAGCTGCAGTCCAGCACATTAGCCACTACGCTACAGGGACCTCTTCCTTTGGATGATTAAATAAAATGATGTTCAGCATGAATGCAGACCCCACAAATGATTATTCAGTTTCCAATTGAAATGGGAATTGCTTTATTCTCTAAGAGCATTTTAATTGTATTAGTGTTCTAATAGAATGTCATTATGACATTCTGTTTTTGCTGCATTACAGATACATACATATAGAAACATAATTAGAATTTTTTAGAGCACCCACCAATGAATCCCAAGGTTCCAGATTCAGTACCGATCCCCGAACTCAGCGCATGAGTAGCAGAGAATGGGTAATTTGATCTGTGTGGTAAAGTGGGGAGCTGAAGGTAGGCGTGGCACTCCACCTCAGCAAAAACAATCTCACTGGTCTAGCACTAGCAAAAAGGGGTTAGACTCCCTTGCTGTTTGGCTGATACCAACTATAGGCCACTCTACCAACTTTACTTTTTTTTATGAATATATCCTATAAAATGTGTAATTTTGAATATTCGGTAGTAATTAACTTAGATTTTCACACACACACACAATATAGAGATAGATAGTTAAAGATATGTGAATATATGTCTATGTGGGCGAGAGTACAAAGATAAAGACTTACTTTGGAATTTATTTTGGTAGATACTGAATTGTTAGATAAACAATATATATATATATATATATATAATATATATATATATATATATCTTTTTAGATCAATGTAGGATACTTTGGCATAATAATAACTGTGGACCATAAAATGTCTGCACAAAGAATCTTACACAATATATAATAGTTTATAACCCCACCTACATAGATGATTCTAAAAACCACTGGCACTAACACACAGAGAATGACAGCTGATTTTCTGTAAACACATGTCCATTGCTAAAGATACCTGATTGTTCTGATCAAACCTGACAGATTGTTATGAACATATGTAAATAGATCTGAATTATGTATACCAGACACAGGGACACATACCTTTAGCGCACAGAGACCTACATAAGCATGTTATCTTCTATGACAGCCATAGGCATTGTGGTTCTTTATTGATACTCTCCGCTTCAACTCCTCGCAATATACTGTGGGGGAAATTCTAATGCTACTCAAATTCAGTCTTAAATATGACTCTTATTCTCACTCTGTAACGATATATATATGTATATATATATATCAGTGATGTGTCCTGGAAAATATACTGGGGTTGGCAAATAACGTTGTTATGATCTTGCAGGTGAAAGATAAAGATAGTTAAAGATAAAAAATAAATGCATCACATTATTTTCCTAATGTCAACCAAACATTTTCAGTTTCTATATTTTAGTTGGTTTGTTTTGTTTTATGGCATATCAACCTTTTTCGGGTCATTTAATGCCGAAACCAGTCATTTTGTTTGAAGTTTCTGTTTTAAGTTCTTAATATCTTCAAATCTTGAAGCCAATATCTTGGTTTGTTTAATGGTATAATAAACCTGTTGGTTATTTGATTATAAAAACTGGTGCTTAGGTTTCCTTTACAGGTGAATTTTCTGTATTTACAATTTACCTTGTCCTGTGTATGATGTTAAACTGAATCTAATGGCGAAGCATCTAATTTTGGAACTCTGGGGACTGTGGAGTACCCCTTAAACACTATTACTCCCTGGTCCACTCTGACTCAGAGTGGTAGTACCTATTAGGGTCCCATCTATGGGTTAAATAGAAAAATATGAGTTTTAAAAAATGCATTTAAAAAATTTTTTTAATTTGAATACCCATCAAGAAGGAATAAAAGAAAATGTCTTTGGCATAAAATAACCCACAATGGTTGACATGCAGTAAAATCCAACCAATTAACTAACTAAAATTAAACTCTAATCATAATGTAATTTAAATCTATTAATAATGGAGATTCGCTTCCGTTTTTTATCTGTAATAAAAATTATGTCACTGCTTAAGTCACATTACCCAAAATCATCATAACATAGAATAAATACACTCAAAATTTGAACATACAACATCAGACAGTCCTCATTGTTTTTTAAAACAAGTTTTAATAAATACATGACTGGTATTATATATCTATATATATAGTTTGTTTTATTTTAATACATATTTAAAGTTTACATTTCAAATTGTTTTATTTTTTAATCCTTTAATGAATTTGATGATTTTACTTACTTAGGGTACAAACTTGCTGACATTGAATTTTTTACTCCACCCTTCAGGTAATGTTTTAAATATCTAATTTTACATCGCCGGAGGTGTTTTTTATTTTGTACTAGTACATATAACTGTGTACAAAGAAAAAATTTTATTATTATTTGAGCTAATCTTAACAATGTATTGATTGGATGGTCTCTATTCATCAAGAGGTGTCGTATCATTTTATCATGGGAAGAGATTACTATAAACAGTGATGCTGATAGCTTTTTGATTAGTTTGTCCTGGGATGCACATATCTGCTTTGAATGAGTCCCCAGGAAATTTGATAGGTCCCAACTAAAGTTTCTTAATAAATTATAGAGTTTTGATTTATGATCTGGAGAAACAACTAAAGCTGTCTAACTCCTACCTTGTAACCTATCATATGTGCAATTCGTTTCTAAGAAAATATTAAAATGTATTAATAGTTTGCTAGAAATTGTGAGGGAAGAAAAAAAGAAAAACACTGTGATGCATGGATACAGTTTTACTGCATCCTTTTATATTTTGTGCATCAGGGATGCAGGATGCGTACCTACCAGTATCTCTGTATAAATTTAAATTCATTCATCAGTCAGATTTTCAAAGGTAAATATCTACATACAAGTTAGAAATGTTCATGATATTAGATAAAAATTCACTGAGCGTCCCTTAAGTTTATGATACAGTTAAAATAAAAATATTCTGTATGGAATAGTTTTCATTACTTTTTTTTAAAGCAAACATTGTTTTTTTTTTACACACACACACACACACACACATATATATATATATATATAATATTGATAAGATAGAGGACTATATTCATAAGTAAATAGTGCTCAATATCGTTGATAGATCATGTCTATTTAAATTAGGGTAGTGTGGAAATGAAGTCAATTGTGCTTGGTTACTGGCAGTTTCTCTCCTATTCAATTTTTAAACCAAGTACACTTGGTTTAAAAATCACATGATGAGAAACTACTAGTAACCAATTGCAATTGAATTTATGTCCACACTTTGCTAACTTATATAATTCATAGAGTAGAGTGGGCTCCAATCTAATGACAGAACTTTGGTGAAGGCAAACTTTCTAGAAGTTAATTCTGAAATCCAGACTGGAGAATGAAATTCCAGCATTGAATCTCTGCTGAGTTTTAGGTATATTTTGATAGAAAAAGAGAACATAGTCTGAAATAAAGCCTCCAGTTTGTATAGTTACCAGTTATTTTGCTATGCCTGCCACTGGGCTGTAGCTCTGTAGAACTGGAGAGTAGTATAAGCATATGTTACTATAATCCAATGATGTACCTTGTCATAAGACTCTTGTATATTTTTCACATGTTCAATTAGTTATTAATTAGGTTTGAGTTGTAATTTAGTTAGTAAAGCTGGCTATTAACTTTCAAGATGTGGCAGTCATCATATATGGGTGTGTGTATTTGTGTTTCTGGGTATCTATCTGTATATATATATATATATATATATATATATATGTGTGTGTGTGTGTGTGTGTGTGTGTGTATGCATGCATATATATGTGTGTGTGTATGCATGCATATATATGTGTGTGTGTGTATGCATGCATATATATGTGTGTGTGTATGCATGCATATATGTGTGTGTGTATGCATATATATGTGTATGTGTATGCATGCATATATGTGTGTATGTATGCATATGCATGCATATATATACATGTGTGTGTGTTTGTCTGTATATATACATATATATGCAAACAACTCATATTGAATATGATGGACAAAGATGTCATACATTTTTAATTTAATATTATTTATCTGAATTTTTAACTTAAACTTTCTTGTTTCTTTACAAGACATCATATATAAGAATTAAATAAGTGCAAGAATTCGTCTTAGTCTTTTGCTCTGGGTCCAACCACTTTGTTTCATTATGAAGAACAAGTAGGCAACATTGGTGGTGGTGGTGGGGGGGTCTTTGGACAAGCTGAAAAGTTGAATTGTCTTGGGTGCCTCTCATGTGAAGATTTAAATTATGTCCTTATACCAAGAAAATCTATTGGCTTAATTGCTTCCATGACAGCTTCTCATGTTAAGAATGTTGCACTTTTGAACTGCTTTTCAAAGATGTCTGCTTAGGTTCAGTGTATTTATGAATTATTAAAAATATTTAAAACCACACTCCCCAATTAGATAGCGTTTGTCTGAATTTTTGAGCTGAGGCTTGTTAACTTGTATCATTTTATTTTTCGAACTATTGTCATCATCTTTGTTATATACACAATGTTTCGTCCAATGTGTCCTCCGGCCTTCATCACGTGTTTCTTGTCAAACTTGGGAACCTTTAGTTGGATAAATAGTGCAACAGATATAAGGGTTAAGTTAATAGAGTTCTTGGTGACAATCATCTATCACTTACAGATTCAATCCTGGCTAAGGTCAATAATAACATAGAATACTTAATATAGCTTAACACTTGTAACGAAATGAGAACAGTCTACCTCCATGGATTGAATAAAGGGTTTAGTTGGAAGTTCTGTGAAGGCTCCCAATTATGACAAGAATCACTTGAAGAGGGGCACATCAACGGAAATGTTGTGTATATGACAATAAAGATGAGGACAATAGTTAACTATTATGCACTGGATATATACATACACATGCATATAGATATATACACACAAAAGATATACTGCTCTGTTGTATGCCCCTCACCAAAAAAGGGGGTCAGTTATGGATTGAATGCTGCCACTACTGAATGTTGTATAAAGTTTTGTCTTTAGCAGTTGAGAATCTCCCTTTTTTAAGATAGTCACCCATGGTGCAATCGTTATTGTCGTAGGAAATGGGTATGGTGATTCAAGTTTAAATCTTGGTTAAGGCTAGTTACATTGCACATAGTGCTAATACCCTTTGGGAAAGGTGTTCATCCAACTATTCTCTTTCTAGCTATGAGTAAATAGAAGGACAAACTGGGCTCTTTAATGTTATGGTATCTAGTCTAAGAGAAGAAAAATCTGAATTCAAACACAATTTGACCTTGTGTCATGTCGTACTTGTGTGGAAGGGTTAGTAAATACAGCTCTTTTGTAGGACAGTGAGTTATCTTTCAAGTATAATCACTCCAAAAGAGATGGGGTAAACTTAGTTTTCAAGAAAGGAATTATTTTTTTCCACTACAGATTCTCTAAATATTAAGGCAATCTTTTTCGTGTGTGATTAGAATATATATATATAATGGAGGCACGTGGGCTAGTGGTTAGAGTCGTTGGAAATGGACTCATCGATTCGAGTTCAATTCATAGACAAAGCTGTTGGCATTTCACATAGCGCTAATACCCTTGGGAAAGGTATGAATCCATATATTCTCCCTCCATCTATGGGTTAAATAGTAGGGCAGACTGGGCCCTTCAGCCTTGGGTAGGTAACCAGTCTAGGAGAGGGATAACTCTGAATTCAAAATTCCTGAGGTCGGTCGTTGATTGGGTTTGTGGCAACCGTTGATGCACCAATTCTTTCCTATCGACAGTTCCAAAAAGTATGGATGGTCCAACACAAGCCTTCACCACTATAAACAAATCACTGTGTGGGTGTTCATTGTGTGTGTGAACCCTCATGCGTCGAAAATTGACGAGAGAGTCCATAATAATATATATACACACATGCATAGGGAAGGTATAGTCTGCTGTAGACAGATTATCAATCCTAAGGAAATCTGATCTCTCTTATAAACTAAAGTGAAAATTCTTCCAAGCCTTAGTTGTATCAATGCTACTGTATGGCTGCACTATTTGGACCCTAATAAAGCACCAAGAAAATAAGCTAGATGGGAGTTGCCCTACAATGCAGCATGCAATCTTAAACAAATCGTGGAAAAAAACACCCCACAAGAAGGCAGCTGTACTGCCACTTACCCCCTATCACACAAGCTATCAGAGTAAGACAAACAAGACATGACTCATAAGTGACATTCTTCTGTGATAGGGACAGTTGGTGAGAGATTGACATGGACATCGGTGCAACAATGTCCATGACAATCTCTCTGTCTCTCTCTCTATATATACATATTGTCTATATAGGTACAAGTGATAACCTACTCGAGTTTCACCATAAGGATCTTCAGGGTTAAATCCACTGGATTAATCAAGATATTGATTAATTGCAGTCGATTACACGTGTGTGTCTTTCGCGATAAACGTGTAATCGACTGCAATTAATCAATATCTTGATTAATCCAGTGGATTTAACCCTGAAGATCCTTATGGTGAAATTCGAGTAGGTTATCACTTGTACCTATATTACAATAAATTTGCTCTACTAATGTATTGAGCACTTTTTTTTATTTGTTATATCACTGTCTTACCTTTCTGAATTTTGCATCAACTAACCATTGTGACCATATTCACCGGTAAGTCACCTTTTCCATAATACACTTATATATATATATATATATATATACAGAGAGAGTGAGTTAGTGAGATGCATCTTGCATGTTATGAAAGCCAATCCACAGGTGACTAGCTAAGAAGAAGTACAGGAGTTTCATTGCACTTACTCACCTTTTATGAATTATTTGACTATGATTATCAGTGCGTCTTACATCAAAAACTATACGCCACACAAAGTGAATGCATTCATGTCTTTGATTTCTCTGATGTATATAAATACATGGCTGAACACCGGCATAACAAGGCGGTGGCTGCCGCTGCCACTGCTGTAACCATGCCAAAACCAGATTTGCATCAAAAGGTTCTGCTCTGTTGTTGATGGTAGAATAGATATGGCATTGTTTACTGGTAACTACTCAATCTCAACAGAACTCTTAATGTTGAAGCATACGACATACACACCTGTAAGGTATGGCTGTTGCACTTGTAAATAAACGACTGTAAATGTACAAAAGTCTGACTGCTAAATGACAATGGCAGACTGTGTGTGTGCACAAATGACTTGATAAGAAATTATGTTAGAAGTTCTGATGTACCAAGTGAACTTGTTTGATTTGATATCTTTCAGTTACCATCTTCTGAGTTTCCTACCAGAATATTCTAAATGATCAAGATATCCAAAATAACAATACACCAAACACAAGTATGTTTATGTGTGTATTGGTATATATATATATATATATATATATATATATATATAGTTTCACATAACTATTTGAACAAAAAGACAATTTTCTTGTTAAATAAGAGTTAGAAATTAACAATGATATCAAAATGGCAATACATCCTAAATGATCAAGATATCCAAAATAACAATACACCAAACACAAGTATGTTTATGTGTGTGTTGGTATATATATATATATATATATATATATATATATATATATATATATAGTTTCACATAACTATTTGAACAAAAAGACAATTTCTTGTTAAATAAGAGTTAGAAATTAACAATGATATCAAAATGGCAATACATCTAAATGATCAAGATATCCAAAATAACAATACACCAAACACAAGTATGTTTATGTGTGTGTTGGTATATATATATATATATATATATATATATATATAGTTTCTCATAAATATTTGAACAAAAAGACAATTTTCTTGTTAAATAAGAGTTAGAAATTAACAATGATATCAAAATGGCAATACATCCTAAATGATCAAGATATCCAAAATAACAATACACCAAACACAAGTATGTTTATGTGTGTGTTGGTATATATATATATATATATATATATATATATATATATATATAGTTTCTCATAACTATTTGAAAAAAAAAGACAATTTTCTTGTTAAATCATCATCATCATGTCGTGCAGGCAGCACGGATATCCATGACAATCTCTCGCCAACCTTCCCTATCATTCATCGCCCCAGGGGGTTCTTCATTAACAATGATATCAAAATGGCAATACATCCTAAATGATCAAGATATCCAAAATAATAATACACCAAACACAAGTATGTTTATGTGTGTGTTGGTATATATATATATATATATATATATATATATATATATATATATATATAGTTTCACATAACTATTTGAACAAAAAGACAATTTTCTTGTTAAATAAGAGTTAGAAATTAACAATGATATCAAAATGGCAATACATCAAAGACAAAAATGGGTGTCTGTATATATATACATAGAGTGTTTCTCATAAATGGAAGGATGCCAACATAATACTAATAAGGACAATACAAATGTGCTGTTTTTGTGTCAAAAGAAGCAATGAATAAGTAGCATAGATTGCACTGTTTCCTCTCAAAGCACTTGTCAGTCTTTAAAGCCCTGTTAGTATAATTTAGAATGCACTGACTATATCTCTTGTAGAGGAGTAAGACCCCTACCATAAAGAGGGTGCTTTGATATAATGCTAAACTTCATCTGATGGTGAAGCTCCAGTTTAGAGATCAGAAGTGAGTAGTACCTCTTCATTGCCATTACTCCAGGTCCACTCTGAGTGGTAGTACCTGTTAGTGTCCCATCTCTGAGTCAAATGGATCTGTTTAAAAATTATTTGTATTCAATATGTGTGTACAAAAACTCTTAAGAAACAACTACTCAAACATGTCAATATAGACAGACAATTAATGGACCAGTGAGATATATAATACTGGTGTGAATCCTAGGGGGATATCCATCATCCCAGGCAGCACTTGTCCCACCTTGTGTAAAAGAGAAGGGCTCAGTTTATTGCTCAGTGCCTGAGGCACCTTAAAAAATGAATGCTGAAGGTATACACACAATTTTTAACACAGTCACTGCTTGAGCTTTGGTTTGTGAGTGGCTCCCTTCATAAATCGGACTTTGTGTTTATCTGACATGGTGGGATGTCAGGAAATAACTGAATGCAATTGCCTAACCTCTAGGCATTAAATAACCGTTAACAGGTTGACCTGCCATTAGAATCAATCAATATTCATTGTTTGTGTTGTCTTTGATGTATGTAGCAAAAGAGTCAGTGAATCCTGTATACCATTAATTAATCCTCTAATTAAAAGGAATGACCTCCCCTTTTTTTCTGAGGAAACAATTTGTAATCAATCTGATCAACAATACTTTATTGATTATGCATTTTCGACTTCTGTCATGCTATCATGTTAACTTGTCATTCTAACAGTTTTTTTTTTTTTGTTTAATTCTTAATGAACTCCCCTTTTACATGTTCCAAACTATTTCTGTAATTCTCATTCTGTATCAATAACTAAGTTTTACTCCAATCACATTATGTACAAGGGGTGATCAAAAAGTATCGAGACTAAAGCTTTAAATATTTTTTTGTTATTCAAAATTTCAAACATGATGAGCACAGTTGAGCAACTTATATCATAAAGTGATTGAGTTTTGAAGCTATTCTTTTGATAGATTTATTGATTTTAATGGCACTAGCAAAAGAAAAAATATAAATTTTTGCCATGCTCTTTCGTAAAAAAATGTAAACAGATCTTTGAAATCTTATATTTTTTTTAATAATAGACATAGAAAAATAGATTTGCTGTCAAAATTCAAATAAATGTTTTCTTTCTAATTTATATTTAAATATTTAAGGGTTTTTTTGCGGGGTGGGGGACATCAAAACCGTTTGTTTTAATTATTTTAATAAAACAAAATTTTATGACAAATAATAATCAAAATAGACAGGGTTTTTTTTCATTGTAAATATAAAATCTTATGTAGAAGAACATTATGTGACTATTTCATGTTTGTAAATAGTTTTATCATAAAACTCTATTTTTTAGATAACTTTAAATATATATAAAAATAAAACAAACTATATATAAATCCATAATACTAGGCATGTATTTATTAAAATTTGTTTTAACAAACAATATGGATTGCCAAATGTTGCATACTTAATTTTTGAGTATATATAATACAGAGTTATTATTCATTCAATGTATTAATGATTTTGACTATAAATTAAATACTCATTAATACACTTGCACATTATACTCCCTACTGGTCTTCGTAGAAAGGGACGCATGATGCTTCTTTACTGATGTCATTAAGTTTATTTAATAAACACGTGAAACTGTACAAGGAAAAACAAATAACATTTAATAACGAATAGCAGCGAATAATTTAAAAAATAGGAAATCCTCAAAGAAATGTTAGAGCGCTTATCATTGTCATCAACCAGTAACATAAACTCTGAAAGGCTTGTAAGTGACTTCCCCTTACCCTTTTCTAGTTAGGGTCATAGACCGCAGAAACTAATGGTCAGCACAAAATGGGATTAATAAACCCATTAAACTACTCTAAATTGGATACTGTTGTTGTAGTTAATTTTATAGACAAAAATAACTATATAAAAATAAGATAAAATTAACTGGTCGGTTTAGCAGCAGTTACAGCTCAATTCCTGAGGATATTGTAAATAATTTTGCTTGAAGACAGACAGACAGACACTGAATCTCCATTATATGTAGATGTCAACCCATCTGGGGTTGTTTTATGCAAAGCAGTAAATTGTGAAGGATGGTCAGATCTTGATTTTAACAGTAAGTTTTCTGTAGTTAAATTGATTGGAAATTCCTTTGAGGGATAAGTTTATAAAGTTAGTTTGTTATATTTTAGGGTATGATTTTATTTCTTTCAGGAAGGCACAATGTCATCTATACTGACATTTTCAAATATATCTCATGTTAAAACGTTCCGGGCTTTTGAGCAGTAGTTTTTGTAAAAGCAAGGTCAGCATCCTCCATTACTCACAAGGCTCTTTGCAAATTTTTCTTGTTTTCTGAACCGAAAATTCATCTCAAGGTTAAGAGATTTAAGAACCTGGGGGTCATTAAAAGAAATGCAACAGTAACGTTTCACACCATAGCGGAAGAGGAGTTTCAATCAAGGAAAACTTGTTGGAATAAGGGGTGAATGACTTAAAAGCCAAGGGGAGTATTTTGAAGAAAGTTGTTAGTTCATTTTTGTCTCGGTAATTATGGCTTCAAACTCAATAATTTTTCAACTCACCTCACATATATATGTGTGTTTTGTTGATAATATGGGGCTGTATTTCTAAGCAGATAGTGCTCAATATCATTAATAGAGTATTTATATTTGAGTTAAGGTAGCAAAGACATGTAGTCAACACCTGGTTACTGACAGTTTCTCACCTATGCTATCTTCAGACTAAAACTGGTCTATTGAAACTGATAATGGTTGCAATGTGTGACGTAGATTCTTCATTCTAGTTGGAACTAGTTCTTCTCATATCTTGAATTGGAAAACCCAGCTTCTTTTATCGGGGTTCACAGAACATCAGACCCCTACTTCCACAGGCTGACCAGCTCACCATGATTATTCAGATGGCCAATCAATAACGTTTGGTTAATTGCTGTTTTCATAACATATATTCCCCCCAACCACTTACTTACAATGTTGCACTAAAAGGGATTTTTCTTTTAAATATTTTCTAAGGTCACCTCACTCTGGCACAAGGTCATTGTACTGTAGTATATACAAAGCTTCAAAATTCACTAAAGTCTTTATGGTCCACAAGCTTAGCTCTCTAACCCTTATTCCATCGTTAGGTACTTCATTTTGTATGTGTGTATATACTTTAGCTAAGTCTGGAACAAGGCCACTTCTATAGATTTAACTAATTGTAGTATTAATGGTTTGTTAGTTTGTCCCCATGTCTTATTCTGTGTTTACTAAGTTTAGTTTAGTCTGGCAAAAGGTAAAAACATTTTACATACCCATCAAGCATGAATAGAACAAAATGTCTTCAGCATAAAATAACCAAACAATTGACATGCCATAAAATCCAACAAACCAAACCTAATTTGGATCAAGCTCAACAATTGGTAGTACTAGCTTGCTAATCATTGCACCCTGATTAGGCACCCCTCTTTGAAATATTGCTGTTGTTATTTATTAAAATTATCTTAATCTGGTACACAAGCATCCAGTTCTTACAATTCTGTGGTTGTTTATCTGCACACATTTGAAGATTGATTTTTTCATCTTAAGATATGATTTGAAGTTATCATCTTAAGATATTTGAAGTTTCAGTTTCATCTTAAGATATGATTTGAAGTTATCATCATGATTTGATTCATTTAAGATCTTGATATGATTGAAGTTTCTTACCATCTTATGATTGAAGTTATCATTTATGAAATGAAGTTATCATCATTTGAAGTTCATCTTATGAAATGATTTGAAGTTACCATCTTATGAAAATTTGATTTGAAGTTATCATCATCTTATGAAATGATTGAAGTTATCATCTTAGGATATAATTTGAAATCATCTGATGATCATTACTGATCAATTCAGATAAAGAAAATGAGAAATTTGTGATATTTCATTGTGTGAAAAAATTAAATTTATTGTTGTTTAAATTGGAAGATCTGTTGGGATGTCATTTAAAAACAAAATATTTACCTACAAATTATATATAAAGTCCTGTTGCAGATTTAAAATGTAACAACAAAAGTGTCAGTCTTGTTGAAATGTAACAATCAAAACTTACATAAATAAAACTACAAGAATTGAGCTTTCATATGATTTTTACTAAAAGATTTTATCATCTGTACAATTTGAGTTATTAATTTTTCAATTTCAAAACTGAAGCAAGACTTTATGAACACTCTGTATATAACAAAACCAGATTTGGCATTATATAACCCACAGATGTTGATAAGCCATTAAACAAAATAGCCACTGGGAAGTGATGTTTTCAATATGACTTGATTATGAGTTCTGTTTAAAAGTTTTTTGATGCAAAAGTAAACTTAGTTGAATAGAAGGAAGAAAATGAAAAAAGAGAAGTATGGTTGTTGGGCTAAGGTATATATTATACCAGTTAGTTTTTGAACTGACCAGCTTACTTGACCAGGTCTTGTGTTGTAATCAAAAGGTCAAAATGCCAGCTAGAAAGATCTTTTTTTTTTTTGTTTTCTTCAACTTTTCAAAGCAAACGGTCAGCTCCCAGACTCTTTTGTCCCTTATTGTCACCTGACAATCAGTAGAGATCTGGCAATCAAATCCCAATGAATGCTGAACGCAAAGCAAAGCATATAGCCTGAATTGACAAATCATTTACAAAGCATAATTGTACAATCGTGCAAAAGTTTGCAATGTTTAATGACTCCTCTCGAGACTGCCATTTATGGTCGCTACTTCTGAGATAAACAATCCTTGTCTGCATAATGTACTCACTGAAGATCGTGGCTTTCTTGAGGCGTCAGTCTGTCTGTCACTGATATATGACAAACCAGAATGCACAAACTGTCTCCTTCTGCCTCGCAGAAAATTTGTGCGCAGACAAAACATGTTCACCTGACACACATAGACAGACTGAAGAAACAGAATTTGCGTAGGTATCTTTAGAGAATGCCTGATTAGCCATATTTTGAATGAATTGTTTGCTTTCTGAAATGTATTGTTCTATTCTATTCTATATATATATATATATATACACACACACACACACAAAGTGTTAAGGCTTTGCGTATGCTTCAGGTATTAAATGTACAGTTTCTTTAAGCATGAGAAAATGGTACAATTAATAATTTAAATGGATTAATACTAAAGAAATACAGTTGACTTAGTGATTTTCTATAGACCTATTGTGTATTTAAGATTGTACATAGCAACAAATCAGTTACTGGCTTCCAGTTTAGAAGTATTCTAAGTAATATTAGCTCCCATACTTTCTGAATTGGAATATATATGTATATATATATATATTATATATATATATATATATATATATTGTAAGAAACTGTTGAATACCAGGGAATACTTCATGATCTTCAGTTGTAGTTTTTCCAGTCTTCTGGCAACTGAAGATCATGAAGAAGTATTCCATGTTATCCAACAACACCTGTCTACAAAATAACTTGCTGTCAAAATGCACAACATTTAAACTATATATATATATATATATATATATATAGTGTGTGTGTGTGTGTGTGTGTGTGTGTGTGTGGAAATCTAAATAAGAAAAACAAAAAGATTCCAAAGGATGAATTTATCAATAGATGAAAATTTAGACTATATCTTATCATTCAGTTGTCCTGATGAATGTTTTTATGAAAAAATCGAAAACAATTTAACATTAACTAACTTTCCACCTATTAATGAATTCATATTTTGTAATACTTAGTTTTTCTTATTTACATTTCTACACACTGTCAGATTTATTTGGATATTTTTCCACCAATAGAAATATATAAAATATTCATACAAATAATAATAATAATAATAATAATAATAATAGATTAAACATAATAAGTAAATAAATTAATAAATCACAAAATTAATATATAGCCACATAAATAAAACTATGCAGTATAAACTAGATTGCCCTTTCCAGAGTTCTCCCCAAAACTAGATCACCCTTCCCATCATTCCTCATACACCAGTAATTATTTACCCAACCTATTTGGCATGAGAAGGATGTAACACAAAGTCACAAGTAAGGGTCATTCAGCAAGGGTTTAATTCGCTATTCATTGGTAATTGATCTGCAAAACTACCCTGCTAACCGTTGCACTATGATGGGATGCCCAGCCCACACAACAATGCATAAAGGCATATCTATTATATGAAAATCACTTTGTCCAATGACAGTCACTAAGTGTCTTTTACACCATATAATAATTGTAGAAGCATTACTCACCATCACAGTGGATTCCAATTACCATCGAATAGTCAGAAAAAGCAGCAAGCAAGCAAGCCATAACTCAATATGGTTCCTGCATTGTGGTAAGCATAGTGCAAAATGGTAGATTATTTATTTAAGCACCATAACCACACTGAGATCATCAGTTAATCAGGTCTCAAGGAATGGTATCACCTAGATGAAAGTATGGAATATTCCTGAGTACTATAAATACCAACAAATTCACTCATGCTTAGTTGTTGTTGTTCAATTCAACAGTGTACTATCTCACTCACTTCAACAATATTGCTAGTTGTTAGAGGTGCTCATGGTGTGAGTTAATTCATATGGTCTGATTGGTAGCAGCTTTCATTCTGGAGTCATCTGGAATGGAACTCTGATTGGCTTAGGAAGTCATGTGGTCAGATGAGCCTGGGAAAGTAAGATTGAGATTTAGAGTCGTGCTAGTACCTGTAGCAGTGAGACACATGATGTGCCTGCTGTGTTGATTATCTCACATATGCATAAAGTAGGAAATAAAGTTATATGTACACAAAGTATATCTCTGCGTTCCTAATTGAAACAAGACCGAAGATGGAACTATGACCAGAGATGACCCTAATGAAGAAGATATTCTGAAAGAATTTGACAGTAGACATACCAGAAAATATAATAAGTCCTAGTGGGACCTGTGGATATACCACAGTATGATAATTCAATTATTACATTTGGTATTTTTTCTTAAGAGCTGTTTCAAAATAGTTCAATATGTAAAATGTATAATAATCTTGATTTAACTTTCTCTCACATTTCTTTCGTCTTTTCATTATGTTCAATTGAAATAGATTGGTGTTATCGCTTCCGTGTACTCACCTCCTCTCTCTATCTTTCCCCTACACTTTTCTTTCTTCATTTTTATATTTTTTTCTGTGTACCATTTCCTTTTTTCTTCCCTTTCTTTATAATAAAAATGGAATGGTCCATTATTTAGCTGAGGTGATGACACTAATAAGAAATAAGAATAAGGTGGACAAGCAATACCAGATAATCAGGATTTACATTTTTGCATTTCATCTTGGATGATTTGGAAAGTGTCTCATTTTTAACCAGTGGGTATTGCAAGATGATAATGGTTATACAAATAACGAACACACATATGAATATACAAATTTAACATTTACACTGAAAAAAAATAACTAAAATCAAATTATTAAATATCAAAATGAATAAACCATGAAAATAGCCTTTGTATTTTCAAAAACATAATATATATAGATCCCGGAAAAGTGTTCAGTGCAATTTCTTTTTTTTAAATCAAAAGTGTGTTGGCCAAAAACTTTTACAAGTTGTAGGGATACAATAAATACTGATCTCCCTTAAATGATTTACATGTCCATTATGGACTCATAGGGGGTCACATGACAATCACATAAACCTCTCTTTGACCTGTTCTAGTCTCTGTTCTTTGAACAGTAGAGAAGATATTTTTGACCCTGCCAGGGAATGGTAAGGTCTAGTGATGAAATCACCTACACTCAAGTAAACTTTTATTCCATTTTTGTACTCCTTGTTCTAGGAATATGTGTATATCTTCATCTGTTTGGATATATTTCTGTATTTTCTTTTACTACTGGTAGTTATATTGTATATATAGAATGGTAAATGTTCTTGTATGTGTAAATTAATTTATTTTTCCTTCCATTGTCTTCAGTTAGTATACACAGATGTAATAATGCTAATATTAGTCCTCGGTGAGTGAGGACTTGACTAAATCTCTTCCTTAGCACCAAGCAATCCAATAAAGTTATTTTCCCATTTATCTCTTTTTTCCCGCAAATTCCCCAGAGTCGGCAGAAACCTTGAGAGTCAACTAAACGCTTTTCTGCCCATGCCATCAGTGAGTCAGAAGATGACTGTGCAATCCACAGGTTTATTGCCATGGAAATAGGTAAACTGAAACAACATATATCAAATAATCCAATAATTGTCATCCTCCTCCACCTCCCACAAAAAAAGTAGCTAATATATAAAAGAAAGTAAACAGCTCCATGCATTTGTCCAGCAGCTAAAAAAGACATATAACTGCTACATAAAACTGCTCACTTGGAGGAGACTAAATAAATGTGTCTTTGATTAAAAAAAAAAAAAAAATGACAAACCAAAAAGAGCATCTTTTCCTGAATCATTCAGCCTATACAGAAAAAATATAGTAAGAAAGAAAGAGTAGGGAAAAGATAGAGGGGTTGAGCATGTGGAAGCGATAACACTAATCTGTTTCAATCAGACATAATGACATCACCTCTGCAGAGAGGTAAGACCACCCCAGTGGGGCCACCCGTTTGCCATGGGTAGTGATGCTTAAGGTTAGAATCCTGGTGGATGAGCAGTCCATGACATGCAACACTACACTTTGGCCCTTACTTAGGTTAAACAGGCAGTCAGAGAAGCCCCCTTCAATTAATCAGCTGGTCAGGTCAAGCTCTAGCACTTATATGATTGTCCCAAACCTATTGCCCTTATGGCAAGCCCCAACTTTTTATCATATGGGTGCTAGAAGATGGTGGCTGAGGGTCTGCATATCCTGGGAATGACATTAAACTATCTGATGGTGAGGTTCCAGTCCAGGAGGTTTGGGGAATGTGGAGCACCCCTCCATCAACATTGCTCCCTGGTCCCCTCTGACCTGGAGTGGTAGTACCTGTTAGGGTACCATTTATGGGTTAAATAGAAAAATGTGTTTATAAAAAAATGAGTATCCATTAAGAATTAATTTATTTCAAAACTTTGTCAGCATTAAATGACCCACCAAGGTTGATATGCTGTAAAAGAAAACAAACCAAACAATACGAAAAAATTAAAAGAAAGAAAGAAAGAAAACAAAAGAGAGAGAGAATTAGATCCAGATTATAATACTTTTTACATATTGAACTGTTTTCAATAGCTCTTTAATGTTGTAATAATTAAATTATCATACTGGGTATATTCACAAATACTACTAGTACCATATCATAGTGAGTTAAACCTCCAGTTGTCCCATTACTTTCAATTTCAGACTGATACTCTTGGGAAAGGTATGATTCCCCATATCCTACCAGCTATGGGTTAAATAGTACTACTACTGTTCTTTTACAAAGTTGGTTAGGCATCAAATAGTCCACAAAGGTTGATATGTCATTAAACAAACAAACCATACCATACAATTTGTTTACACAGAGCAATAGTAAACATATTTATCTTGATAGGTCTAAATTGTTTAGAGAAACATTGTAATTATTATTGATTTCCAACTAGTTTATCTTTCATCTTATTTTTGTTTCTTATATCACAATACTGGTTGTTCTACATTCTATAGTTAACACTTTCACTGTTCAAAGCAAATTATAGGTATGTACTAACACATTTTCACAAGATTTTATCCAATTTAAATGCAGTTTAAGAGCCACATATCGACCTCAAACATGTCCCAAGAAAACACTGAGAGACACATGTAGCTCTTAAAACAGTGCAAGAGTTAAATAACCTGAAAAGGATTTTCAATCAATTCTGGTTATTTTAGACCTTAGCAGTGTAATAAAGGCACCAGATGAAAAATTGTGTTCAGCGGATTGTATACCGAGAAAACTTTTAAAAGAGAATATTTAATATTTTAAAAGTTAATGATGTGTGTGCTTCTGTATTATTGCCGTTTTAAGCAAGGAATGCAAGTGCGCCCCCCCCACTCGGATCATGCAATTTATTTTACCTTGTTTACCCACCATGAGAGTCAATATTGAATTTAGTGAAGTTGGCAGAGGGTAAATGCAATTTCTAATCAGGGTTCCATAAAGGTTTCAGCTGGCCCTGACAATAATCCATATGGGTAGCAGAGAATACAAAAATTAAATAATAATTAAGAATAAGACTTGAAGAACATCAAATAGTTTATGCAGAGGTTATGAAATCTGGACTAGCTAAACGAATTGATAAGACAAGGCAACAAGTAGCTGTAACTCAATACGGATCTAATCTTGTTGCAATCCTGCAGAATACCAGAGTATTTATGAAGCCACATAACATCATAGAAACCAAGCAGCCAATCAGGACTCAAGGAATGGAATCATCCAAATACATGTGAAGTATATTGAAGAATTGAATAAACTCTGGAGACCTGTATATAAGGCTTTAATGGCGAATAAATGACTACATAACTCTACAAAGGAGAACGGTAGTAAGAGGGGTTAACCCCGAATGGTCAAAGGGAGATAAGTTCAGAGTTCATAGCGCAGGGAGTAATATAGAATACCACAACATGAATAGACTATTCTTGAATTCCATAAGTACCAGCTGTCTTGGGCACTAGTTCAGTGGTGCTTAGCCAATTGCTGTTGTCCAAACCAACAGTATCCTGAATGACTGACTTCAATAAATTTCCACATTTTTTGACTAATCTTGAACTTTCTCCATCAGACAAGAGGAAATACATAAAAAATGTCCAACATTAGGCTCTAACCACATCAGGATGGACATGGCAATCCCACAGTGTAACAACAGACCAACAAGTTCTGGTGGTATCATGAGATACTGCTGGAGCCCTCTGGGTAAGTGGTAATGATGCTTTGTCCCCGAAACCATGCCTGAACCCAGTCACCATCTGATGAAGGCTTTGTTGGATGCAGTGCTACTGTTTAAACAGCAGTCATTGTATGAATTTATAATGAAAAATTACATGTTTAGGTCAGCAGGTAGAGTGTCCACCACAGAACCAAAAGCTTCCAGGTTCAATACTGGCCCTCACCAATTTAGTGCATAAGTAGCACACCTTGAGGTAAAATGGGGAGCTGATGGTAAGTGTGCCACTCGACCTTAAGTGCAAAAACAATCTCCCTGGTCTAGCACTAGTGAAAAGGAAATAGACTCCCTCACTGTCTGGCTGATACCGACAATAGGCCACTCCACCTACATTACACGTCAAACAAAACTGAGAGCCTCAGTGAGAAAAACAACCAAGATGAGGATTCAATTCTGAAAAATTATACCTCTCAGTAAAACTTACATTAACTCTTAACCACTCTCAGTCTCTTTCTTCTTGATTATCAATGCATTTCTATTGTAAAAGTATTTACAATGCATCTATATAATATATATATATAATATTATATATATAAACTGATTCTCTGAGTAATGCTCGCATTAATTCTTGACCGCTAGCAATAACTTTCTTACTAATTCTAGTTGTTTTCTTACAAGTTACTTGAACTGCCACTAATATGACAGTAAGAAATAGAAGATGAAGGATAACACTTGTCAAAATTAGTGCTTAAGAGTATATATCTATGTATACAGCAATACCCTACATTACGTCATTTGGGCTTATATCAAATCTGGCTTTATTGCCACTTTTCTAAAATTCAGTTCATCAAATGTCATTATGTTACATCATTCAGCAATAGGGTAGATCGATTTTTCACTTTTTAAAAATATCAAAGTGTCCATCTATGTGAAAGTTGTGTGTTAGTATACTGAATACTGATACCAAAAATTAGATCTTTTACATGTACCGTTGTTTGAAGAAATAGCATCAAAGATTGCATACTAAAATGCACTAAAAATCCTCGTTTTGTAAAGGCTAAATTTTGCAAAAGTGAAGATTTTTAGTGTCTTTTAGTTGGCAATTTTGATGCTATTTCCTCAAACAATGGTACAAGTAAAAGATCTAATTTTTAGTATCAGTATTCAGTATACTAACATACAACTTTTGCTCTAGAACTCATTTTACAGACAAAAATAGATTACAAAATGTCTACCTTTTTCACAAAACCCACCAAATTTGTAGAGCTAAAAATCGACATAAATTTGCAAATATTTGGAATTGGAAGCTCAAATTTTTGGGATTGTATAACTTTAACATCATCCTTATCTGTACAAAATTTCAGAATAATTTAAGGTGGTGGGTGACAATTTGATTTTTTTCTGGATGATTTGGCATTGAATTAAACACTTATCAAAATTGTTATTTCAGATAATTGAAATGAAATGAAACTTAAAACAATTTTTGTTGATAAATCCTACCTAAGATACCACTGGCTGCATTTAGCCTTATAATGATAATGTTTTATTAGATATATAGTTGTAACTTGACTTATGAGTTTAATTTGTTCCACTAATAATTAAATTTCCTCATTGAAATAAACTGAAAGGCCATTAATCTGTTTCAGACCTCACCCCAAACATCCTAATTTTTTTATTTGCGTTCTTTTAGATAAGGAAAACAAAACTGTAATTTATAAAAAATGTAATAAAAAAGAATGTAAGAAATTATGTAGTGTAATATGTTTTAATATTTTTCTTTGGTGTAATGAATTAGGAAACTTAAATGTTTAACATAAGTGTAGCTGGAACTCGTTCATACCTCAAATTTAAGCTCACATCACAAACCAAAATAACTCGGAAAACTCATAAGTTAAGTCACCTGTAAGTCAAGCTACCATTGTACTTGTATTAGACTAATATCTTTTTGCATATCCTCACTTCAGTATAATTTTGATTCATATTGAGTTTTATTATTATTAGGGGTCAGTTTAGTTCAACTGGTAGATTGTCTACCAGGGAACCACAAGGTTCCAAGTTCAATACCAGCCCTCAACAACTCAGTGCATGAGTAGCATGGCTTGGATCTGTGCAGTAAAGTGGGGAGCTGATGGTAGGTATTGTGCTCTAACTCAGATGCAAAAGCAATCTCCCTCCTCTAGCACTAGCAAAAAGGATATAGACTCCCTCACTGTTAAGCTGATACCAATAATAGGCTATTCCACTGACTTTACCATTATTAACTGTTTATGTTTAATGCATAAAATGTTAAATATTTATTGATGGTATCTGTTCTTTGCTTATGTCTGAGTCAGTATTTTCCTAACTTCCAAGTTCCTTTGTAATCTTTGTGTTAAAAATAAATGATTGAGTATTCCCAAAACTCCTTATTCCAGAAGGTTGAGCACATAGATTATTCATGGGTAAAACATTGAAATCAGTCCAAAGAATAAAGTTTTGAATGAGCTACAAACATTGATTCTTATAGATTATTGATTTATTTTATGTTTATTGACTTCCTGATCTGTTTCCAAATGTCTGAGGTTGATGTTCGTCATCGTTGGACAGGATATTGTACCAGTCAATCTCCTCCTAAAATAATCGGAGTTACATGACTGCACTTGCTATTTACTAAGCTTGCTTTAGTCTGGCACACATGCTTCAGGTTACTTGCAGCTACTGATGATATTAAGCTGTCACCCATCTATGCACAAAACAGGCACATCATTGCTTAACTTGGGTGATCTTATGAGACAATTACATGACTGCACTCAAGAATTAATAAAACTTTATCTTATCTATGACATGGAAGTGTTATATACCCATTATGCGTGGAAGTGCGTGATGTAATGGTTAAAGTCATGGGAAATGAACTCGTCGCCCCGAGTTCAAATCCTGGATGTGGTAATTGCATTTCACTGAGCGCTAATACCCTTGGGAAAGGTATAAATCCTACTCTCCCTCCAGCTATGGATAAATAGTAGGACAGACTAGGCTCTTTAACCTTGGTTAGGCAACTGTTCTAGGAGAAGGAAAACTCTGAATTCAAACCTGTTGAACTCAGCTTAAGAAATTGACCTTATGTCACATCCTGCTCATGTGGAGGGGTTGGTAAATATATATGTATGACATGGTTTTGTTTTGTTTAATGGTATATCAACTTTCATGAGTTATCTAATGCCAGAACTATCCTTGAAGAAGAACAGTAAGGGAAACTATTCAACTCATAGCTGAGGTATGACAAAGTATTAAACAAAGGCACAAGTTAATGAATTTATTTAAAAAAAATGATATTCCAGTAAGAGAAAATGATTTCATTATCTGAAATTCCCAGAGGAGTCATTATCATTATTCGACAAGTTGTTAAGACTAATATCCTCATCCTTGTATGTTTTATCACTATATTTCAGCCAATGCATTCTTCTGCCTTCTTCATTGTCTGAAATTCCCAGAGGAGTCATTATCATTATTCGACAAATTGTTCAGACTAATATCCTCATCCTTGTATGTTTTATCACTATATTTCAGCCAATGCATTCTTCTGCCTTCTTCATTGTCTGAAATTCCCAGAGGAGTCATTATCATTATTCACAAGTTTTCCGACTAATATCCTCATCCTTGTAGTTTTATCACTATATTTCAGCCAATGCATTCTTCTGCCTTCTTCATTGTCTGAAATACTCAGATGAGCCATTATCATAATTCACAAGTTATTCAGACTAATATCCTCATCCTTGTAGGTTTTATTACTCTGTTTCAGCCAATGCATTCTTCTGCCTTCTTCATTGTTTGAAATTCTCTGATGAATCATTATCATAATTCCACAAGTTATTCAGACTAATATCCTCATCCTTGTAGGTTTTACCACTGAATTTTTTTTTCATTGTTTGAAATTCTTACTATCATTCCACAAGTTGTTAAGACTAATATCCTCATCCTAGTAGGTTTTTTTTCCTTATATTTTTGTCACTACAGGCTTAGGTATTTCTCTCAGCTGTCCAACTCTTTCACTTGGAAGAAATTCACATTATCCTTCTGGATCTGAGAGTGAGAGATTCATAGATAACGTGTAATGATGAAAACAAAATGGCAATACTAAACTGAATAATTAATGGAATAATATCAACTAACTGGATCAGTGGCAATTCCACAAGTGTTGACAATGATGACTAACACATCAGACTTATTCTCACTAATATTTCTAGAATTATTTCATAACAGAATTATTATATGCATATTGAGTATAAATTCACACATATCAAATTAATAGAAATGAATTAAATGAGAGTGAGAAGAAAATTTAAAGAATGGGTCAGGAGATATTTAGAAAGGAAGGGATAAATGAAGAGATATTAAGATATAAGATTGCTAAGACACTCTAGTGGTAGACACTTCCATGGTATTGGTTAAATCAAACTCAATTTTTAAAAATAATACTATTTATAATAGTATAATATTCCTCTCAGAATTTAATATGATAATATTCACATGCACTTAGCATAATTATCATCATCATAGGAAATGGAATCAGAAAGCAGCATTAAAATCCTGGACAAAGTCGATTGCATTTCACTTTTTCTATGGGTAAACTGTATTTTTTAGCCTTGGTTAGGCAACCAGTCTAGGAAAAGGAAAACTGTGAATTAATGCCAATCTTATTTCATGTACAAATTGACCTTTTGGTTGATTAGGAAATGGATGAATCCAACTATTCTCTGTCCAGCTATGGGTAAATAGTAGGGCAGACTGGACTGTTTAACCTTGGTATGGTAACCAATCTAGAAAAAAACTCTGAATTCAAACCTTTTCACTTTGTCAATGGGTAAATTGTAGAGATAATTGTTTTTTGTTTTTTTTAGCCTTACTTAGGCAACCTGTCTAGGAGAAGGAAAAATTTGAATTCAAGCCAGTGAATAAAATAAAAACTGACCTTGCATCATATCCTGATCATGGTTGGGTAATTACTAATAATCTTGGGAAATCTTGTATTAATCCAAATATTCTCTCTCCAGCTTTGGGTAAATAGTAGGGCAGACTGAACTGTTTAACATTGGTATGGTAACCAGTCTAGGAGAAGGAAAACTCTGAATTCAAACAGATTTTTGTTCTTGTGATGGCATTTACAGTGGGTAGGTTAAGCTACCTCTGTTCTATGAATTCACCATACCTGAATGAACAAGATTGAAAAGAGTAACAAGGGAATGGAAAATTCACAAGTGGTCCCCAAACCCAACATGTATATCCAGTTCAGGGAAGGAGATGCCTTTGACAAGTATACCAACAGCTGTTGATTCTGATGATAATGGAGACACCTTTTGGCTTTTCACCAGAGCCTCTTTTGCTAGGTTGTGACCCTAATACCATTGGGTGACAGACCAATCCACCTTGGATGACCCTAACAGGAGCTTAAGTTTCGGACAGCATAGCTCTGACATGACCACGTTGTCACCATCCTGCCACGGTGAGGAGGAGATGGACTCCACTCTAAAATTGACCTTGTGTCACATCTTTCTTGAGGCAGAGAGGTTAAGTAAATATATACAGGAGAATGTAATAGAATATGTTAAGTTTTAAAAGAAAGGTCAAAAACTATAATAAACCTTTTGCAAGTAGGTAGACCTCTGAAGTTGTTTATATTTATTGATTTATTTATTCATTCATTCATTTATTTTGCTTTAGAAATGTTATAACTTTTTTTTTTTCAAGTTGACTTTGAGCGGTATAACAAACATTATCTACTTGTAATTCTATACAATACAGTTGAACAGGTCTTTTTGAAATGTCTTGATACATGTTATCACTTGGTTCCTACTATTAAAAGACTGACATTCAGAAAAAGCTCTCTCTCTCTCTCTCTCTCTCTCTCTCTCTCTCTCTCTCTCTCTCTCTCTCTCTCATTTATAGTAGATCTGTTACAGTCATGTAACTTCTTGATTTTGTATTCGAAGACTGATTGATGACACAGACCATAGCCAGACATTTGGAAACAAATCAGGAATTCAATAGTCATAAAATAAATCAATAATCTATAAGAATCAACGTGTGGGCATCATTCAATATTTTTATCTAAGGGATACTCAGACTGATGTAAACTACTTTCTAATTCTTTGCAAAACTTGTCGGGGTTAGCACCAGAGAGAGTGAGTTGTAAGGAAATTCTCTTCTTGGATGTAGACAGACTTTATGAAGAATTGAATGTGTAAGATGAGGTATATATTGGTCTGAGATATGAAATATTGCACTGAGATTTGAAATAAAAAAAATATGCTCTAAAATTATGAGTTGTAGCAACATTTTTTTTATATAAAGCTCAAGAGATTCCATTTTCTTCCAAGCAGAAATTTTCATATCAACTTTTTTTTTTAAACAAAGATTCTTATTTTCAAAGTATCACCTAAGGAACAAAATTATTCTCAAGCCAATATGGTGGATATTAACTCCTTAGTGTTCAAGAAGATATCACCTGTACAAGTCTTGATGATTAACTGAGCCAAAAATCGCATAATTTAACAAAAAGGCAAAATTAGGCAAAAATGCTGGTGATATCCAGCTCTATTACTTATCCAGACTATGCAGATGATCTGGAGCTTCTAGTAAATACACTTGCACAAGAAGAATCACTGATGCATAGCCTAGAGAGGGTGGCAAGAGACATTGGCCTCTTTGTGAAATCAGATAAAATTGAGTGTTTGTGTTTTAAACAAAGGGAACACATCTCCACACTGGATGGTAAGCTTCTAAAATAAGTAGACCAGTTCACATACCTAGTAGTAAAAACTCATCTACAGAAAGCGATGTCAATGTATGCATAGGAAAGGCATGGATTATTATAGACAGATTATTCATCATGTAGAAATGTGATCTGACTGATAGGATAAAGTTGGGGGGTTTTCCCAAGCTGTAGATGTGCTACTATACAACGGCACTACTAGGACCTTCTGAGGTGCTTAGAGAAAAAATTAGATAGGAGCTTCTGAAGAATGCTGCATGCTGTCTTGAACGAATCTTGGAAGCAGCACCCTTTAAAAAAACAGCCACCTTCTATTACACACACCATCCAGATGAGACAAACAAGACATGCTGGACACTGTTGGAAAAGCAAGAACGAACTCATAGTAACGTTCTTCTGTGTATTCCAACACATTGACACACCAGTGTGGTCCAACCAACAAAAACCTACATCAATAAACTCTGCGCAAATTCTGTATGGTGTGCAGAAGATTTGCCAGGGGTGATGACTGATAGGGATGGTTGGTGAGAAAGAGTTAAGGAAAACTGTGCTGACAGCACAACCTAATGATGATTATCATTCATCAATCACATCTCTCCACTTTATTCATCTTAATTTACTTTGAATGATTTAATATAACGAGCTTAAAGTCTCAGCTCAGTTGCAGTTAAGCTTGATGTTCAGTAATATCCTATTTAGAGAATTTGTATTATCATTAATTGCAAAGTTTGATTTTTACAGCATGTCAACCCTTGTTGGGTTATTTTATGCCGAAGATGTTTTGTTCTATTTATGCTTGATGGGTATTTTTTTTTAATTGTTTAAACTTTTTTTTTTTTTTAAACATTTTTTTAAACTGAGTTCTTTCTTCTATTTAACCCATAGATGGGACTCTAACAGGTACTACCACTTCAGATCAGAGTGGACCTGGATTAATAGTGATGAACAGGTACACCACATTCCTCACCACCTTCTAGCACATATATGATAAAAAGGGTTGAGACAATCATATAGCTCCTAGGGCTTGACATGACCAGCTGATTGATCAGAGGTGGCCCTTTCCACATACTGGTCTAGTTTAGATAAAGATCAAAGTAAAGTGTTACATGTCATGGACTGCTCAGCCACAAGGGTTCCCTTAGGCATCATGGGTTGCCACCCACTGCAAACAGGTGGCCCCATGGGAGAGGTATTACCTCTCTGCAACTTTTTGCTTCATTGTGTTGTGATAGGCTGACTTGAGACATGAATAGCCTACGACGGAGAGCCTGCTGCCACTGAAGGCGGTCCTGTGCCAAATTTTTCCAGCTTTATTGTTATATAAACAATGTTTTGGCCAATGTCCACTCTGGCCTTCTTCAGGTGTTTCTTATTGAACTTGGGAGACTTAATCATAATCAGGAACCTTCATGGAACTTTAAATTGAATCCTTTATTCAATCCATTGAGGCAGACTGTTGTCATTCCACTAACCATGACCAGGTACAAGTGTAAAGTATTCTATTATTATCACCAGTGGTCAGGATTGAACCTGCAGCCTACAGATGATAGCCCCTTAAAATGTATTAACTCAACCTCTATATCTATTGCGCCATGTGTCCAACTTGTGTCTGAAAAAGCCAAATAATACAAATAATGAAGCCTCATCTCTAAAATTCAGATAATGATGATATTAAGTTGAATAATTCATAGAATAATGAAATTCTTTGTTTCAGAACTTGAAACTATGAGGGAGGCTGTTAAGCTGGATATCCTACTAGCAGGACCTTTGGATATACCACAGTATGATGATTTAATTATTACAATGTTTGAAATGTTTACTTAAGAGCTATTGCATTACTTCAATATGTAAAAAGTATAATAATCTTGATTTAACTCTCTCTCAATCTTTTTTTTCCTTTTTTTCATCTTTTCATTATGTTCGATGGAAATAGATTAGCGTTATCACTTCTGCACACTCACCCTCAATCTTTCCCATACTCTCTTTCTTTCTAATTATATTTTTTCTGTGTAGCATGTCCTTTCTTCCTTTCTTTTTTTTAATAAAAAAATGGAATGGTCCACTATTTAGCTGAGGTTACAACACTCAAATGAATTAAGAATTCGTTGGATAAGCAACTACAGGATTTACATTTTTCTATTTCATCATGGATAATTTGGAAGGTCTCATTTTTAACCAGAGGGTTTTGCAAGATAATAATGGATGATAAGGAACATGAGTATTAATTAATATCCTATTTATGGAATTTATACAATCCTTAATTGTAAATAAATAAGGAGAAGATGCACTTCAGTTTTTGATACTTTTCAAATTTCAATTTGAATTATATTTTTATTAAATCAATGTGGCTTCTGCTCAATTATAGGGAACATTCCCTCACCCCACTCCATTATTCATCAGTTATATTTGATTAAGAATTAACAGAATCAAAAATTATTTTTTTGAAATTCTCTCTTCAGAAAAATCGAATAAAAGTAATGTCTGTTTTATTCTAACTAATTACACAGATGTTCACTGCAGAAGGAATGATAGCAAAAGAAAAGAAAGAAAAATTATAAAAATAAGTAAAAGATCCATTGGGTTTTCATTGTAATAGTGGTCCCTGATAATACTGATGCTTCTATTCAGGAAAAAGTGACAGTTTCTAATTAGTGTTTCATAGTTAGCTTGATAATATTAATGATTTGGATGATTAAAAATAATAATGTTCAGTGTGAATACAAATGCCACACCACCCTGTTGGTTGGGATAGAAGAATACACCAAATGTATCTCTGCAGAGGGGTAAAATACCTCCAATGGGGCACCTGTTGGCCATAAGTGGTAACCTGTGATGCTTAAGGATGGAATCCTGGTAGCTGAAGAGTCCATGACTTGCAACACTCCACTTTGGCCCTGATTTAGGTGAGACGGGTGGTCAGAGAGGCCCTCTCCAATCAATTGGCTGGTCATATCAAGCCCTAGCACCTATGTAATTGTACCGACCCTATTGGCCTCATGGCAAGCACCCAACTCTTTTTATCATATATGTGCTAGAAGGTGATGGCTGAAGTTCAGTGTCTTGAGTTAAACTGTATATAGTGGTGAAGTTCCAATACTGGAGAGTGTGGAGTACCCCTTTATCTCCAATTACTCCCAGGTCCATCCTGACCTGGAGTGGTAATACCTGGTAGGGTCCCATCTATTGGTTAAATAGAAGAAAATGAATAAATAAAATGTGTTTTAAAAAATCGAATTAAAAAAAAATGAATTCTCAATAATCATCAATAATGAACTAAACAAAATGCCTTCGGCATAAAATAACCCAACAAGGGTTGACATGCCATAAAATCCAAAAAAGAAAGAATGACAAATGCCACATCAGTCAGTTACAAATTAGACTGGAAATAGGTTTTTGTTTCTAAGAGTATTTTAAGTGTATTCATCATCATCCTCTTGCACTGACAGCAAAAATTCCCATGACTCTCTCTCATTGGTCATTGCTCCTTACAAGTCCTCCTCCCACTATTCAGTATCCACTCAGAGCTGATTGATGGAAGTCTGGCTGATTATCCCTCTCTTTTGAGTCCATATATAGGTGTCCACAGTAGAACACAAATTATGTGTTTGTCCTTACTTCTCCAGCAGTGTCTTGTTTATCTTACTTGGATGGTTTGTGTGATAGGAGGTAACGCTGCTTTTTTATGGAGGCTGCTTCAAGGATTAGTTCAGGACAGCATGTAGCATCCTTGTGTAGCATTTTTTCCAATATTTTCATTAGAGTCCAAGTTATGCAGCCATACAGTAGCACTGACACAGCTACAGCTTTGAAGAATTCTCACTTTATTTTTTAGAGAGATCAGATTTCCATATGAATGATAATCTGTCTATAGTAATCTATGCCATTCCTATGCATATATGGACATCACTTTCTGTAGCCCCATCTTGCTGCCTTCTTTATGCTATGCAGCAATGATTCAGCTTGTGCAGGTGTATTTGCGTGAAGCACTTGATCATCTGCATAGTCCACATCTGTAATAGTTTCTGCAGGATATCACCTACTTCTTGCCATTTTTTACTGTGAAGCCTTTTTCTTTCATTAGATCTGATGACATTTGTTGTTGAAGTGTACATATATTATATTGGGTGATTGAAAAGTAACTACTTATTTTCATCCTTTGCAATACCATGAATGGCTAAAGTTATCTCACCATGCTGCAAGATGAAATCTGGCCAGTTATCAATACTTGGAAAATATTTAAGACTTGATTTTTATACAAGATGGTGCTACTCACATTTTGTTATGGTGTGAAATGACTTCAGATAAGATTGTGGATCCTTTCATTCTTCGCAATACCATGAATGCCAAAATGTATCTCACCATGCTGCAAGATGAAATTTGGCCAGTTGTCAATACTTGGGAGAATATTGAAGACTTTTATACAAGATGGTGCTTCTCCACATTTTGCTATTGTTGTTCATGAATGGCCGAATCACCATTTTTCAAGAAGATGGATGTGTAGACATGGTCCGCATCCATCTTCATGACTTCACATGACTATTAACATCAGTATGATGTCATGGTGTCAAAAAATGTTCATACAGCCTATGCAACAATTTAATTGATTGTCTAAAACACCTGAGGCAATATCTTTTAAGCTTTTTTTTTTTCAAAATACACCGCTCTAATTTTTTTAAAATGTAGTAGGAATAATGATTATATGTCACTCCACACATCCAACTTTGAATATCTAGCCTGTCTTGACTGTATAATTAAAATGCATATCGTTGGAAAAAATTAGAGTTTGTTTGGGAAAGAGCTACTGGCACATCATAGTGAGATTTTTATTACCTTAATATCATTTCTATTTACAAGGTGATTGTAAAGTAACTCCCTATTTTAAAAATCTTATAATTTATTTCTGAATCATTATTTTTACAAAAATGAATATGAGAAGGTCACACAACATGAAGTTTTATTTAAAATTCTATATGGGCACCAGCATTCACCTCCAGCCTCTGAAGCCACTTGGGAATTGCATCAACTAATCTCCCCAGGAACTCTTGTGTTATATTCATCCTTCAAGTTCTTCTAAAGTCATTGGTTTTGTAAATAGACTTGCTCCTATAACCAACCCCCAAGAAAAAAGTTGCAGGTTGTTAAATCAGGGTTTCTGGCTGGCCACTCATTCAAACAATGTCTACCCATCCATCTCCAGGAAAATGGTGTTTCAGCTATTCACGAACAACAATAGCAAAATGTGGAGGAGCACCATCTTGCATAAAAATCAAGTCTTTGATAATTTCCCAAGTATTGACAACTGGCCAATGTAACTGCATATATAAGAAGTTTAAAATAGTGAGTTACTTTTCAATCACCATGTAGATAGATATTAAATAGGAATTAATTGAAAAACAAACATTATGATAAAACTGGATTTCTTTGTTTCTTTTGGGTTTTTTAGGTAAGAAATTCAAGCTGTTTTGAATAATCAAGGAACAAGAAGGATAATTCAGAATTCCCTGAGAGGTGAGTAATTAGACACCATTATTATTTAAAGGAATTTGATCCGCAAGAGATAACTTATATTAGTGATTATGGTCCAGTTTAGCTTAAGTTTAAGAACCACATAAATAGAACAGCTTGGGTCTGTGAGGTAAAGTGGGAAGCTGATGGTAAGTGTGGCACTCCATGTTAGAAGAAAAAAATCTCCTTGGTCTAGCACTAGTGAAAAGGGGATAGACTTCCTTGCTGTCCAGCTGATACTGACAATAGGCCACTCCACCGACTTTTCTTACTTACGAGTGGTCAGCTAAGTTTCCTAAGTGTCACTTCACTATCGCGTCATCATTAAGAAGCTTGTCTTACAGAACTTTACAACATTTGTAAATTCAGTCCTCAATGGATATCCCAGACGTATAGCCTTGTACCATACAAACAAAGATAGATAATAAAGCCATTGCTAAATATTTTACATTCAAATACATCATGTGTTAAGACAGTATTAAGCAATTAACAACATTGAAAATCTGGAGAATGTTTATTTCTTTTTTGTACAGGAATATAAATCATAGAATCAACACACAATTCTCCAACAGTATGTCTAGCTACTTGATTAGTAATAACTCGACTATGATACTACTATGTAACGTTGGATGAGTCCAAATATCTTCCCTTACAACACCATGCACCTCCTATATATATATATATATATATATACACTAGCAGCGGATACCTGGCAAAGCCCGGGTAGAGGAGATAAAAACATGGTTTAATAATCGTTTGCAGATTCATTACTACTAAATAGCGAGTTCGATCCTCAAAGAATGACCCATAAAAATCACCACGTAAAAAAGATCTTAATTTAATCCGGCTTGGTGGGAGGTCAGGGAATTTTCTTTTCATCAGATTTGAGGGAATGACATCACATAATGATATAGAAAGAAATTTTAATTCAAGGATTAACTATATTTTTTAAATAAAATATAAAATGACGCAATTTGCTAAACTTCAAATTGATATTTGAAAAAAAAAAAAAAAGAATTAAATAAAGTAATCAAATTTATATGAAATTAAAAATAATCTTTAAAAAAAAATAACATTATTAATTCAAAGCATAGTTGATCGAATGTCAAATTATTATAGTAAGTATACTATACTCTAAATTTGATAACAATTTGAGTTTTCAGGTATTTCCGTGAAATGTATTAGGTAATCTAATGTTTTATCTCTTACACACTATTCTGCATTAGTATCATGATTTTTTTTGTATTTCTAATATTAAAACAAATAAATTAACGCGATTATGAAAAATAAAATAGGCTTTGTTTACAATTGACGAATGACAGGAATTAATAAAAGAAAAAGTTAAGTTATTGTTAAATGTTTTTGTTTGATTTGTTATTTAATTCGCTGTAAATAATTCAATGTATAAAAAGACATACTAATTACATATTTAGAAAGGTTATTTTCTTTTCTTTCTAACCAAATTACTAGTTGAACTGATTAAGCTCCGAATTTGTCACTGTCTACCAAAAACAACTAAAGTACTGGGAATGCTAAGAATAGTTAGATGCATATCTTTTCCAAGGGTATTAACACTGTGAAATGCAAACAACTTCAATCAGGATTTAAACTCATCTCACTATGTCCATAATGATACCCATTACATGACAAATATATATGTGTGTGTATGATGGTGAATAAATGCACTTTTTAGCAAATGCGTTAGTGTGTATGTACATATAAATTCAACAATTTTTCTCTGTTTTCTCATGTCCTGGGTATGATGTTAAGCTATCTGATGGGGAAATACCAATTCTGAAGCTGTGGGGAATGTGGAGTACCCTTTCATCACCATTAATCCCAGGTCCACTCTAACCCAAAGTGGTAGTACCTGTTAGTACTAGGCTTTAAATAGAAAAATTGAGTTTAAAAAAGAAACACTCGAGTACCCATCCAGAATGAATAAAACAAAACATCTTCAGCATAAAATAACCCAACAGAAGTTGACATGCCATAAATCCAACCAACCAATCTGTTATCTGTCTATATCTAAAGTAGGATAAAAAAAGCATTGAGGCTAAATCTTTAAATATTTTAATTTCAAAATTTAAATGAAAATGTGTGCACAGCTGCTAAGAAATTCACATAATGAATTGACAAAGTCAAGACAAGTCAAAGCCAATTCAAGATATTTTATAATTGGAAGTTTTTGACAAAATGAACAAGTGCAAAACCCTCCATGCTCACCAGACTTTCGTAAATTGAAAATTCCTCACAAACTAAGATTTGGAGATATAGACGGCACTAAAAGAAAATTCACAGCATATATTTGACCTATAAAAAAATCTTATTGGAATACTGAGGGATTTATTTGGGAGAAAATTAGCATATTGACTTTGTCTCCACTATCATTAGATATATGTATACTCTCTGACCTCTCTTCATTTATGAATATAGCAAACTATATAATCTCTCTCTCGCTCTCTCATATATATATATATATATATAAAATTATTGGAGATGAAATGAGAGAAAAGTAATTATTTCATAATAAAGAAGGTCATTCAAATAGTTTGAATTTTGTTAAAAAAATTATTTTATTTGTCATGAGATGTATTTCAGATGCATTAAAATCTTTATAGTGTCTGAAGCATGTGTCGCACCCAATGAATTAAAAAAAAAAATCAAACCCATTCTTTATTACAAAATATATATTACTCAAAGGTGATGGAAATACAGATAGATTCTTGCCTTTCTCAAGGGAATTAGTGTGAAGTGAAATGCAGTCAGCCTAGTCCAGGATTTGAACTCATGCCACTGATTTCATTTCTTATGAAGATAACTGTTATGCTAAATGAACCTCCTAATATTCAGGAATGTGATTACTCGGAACCTTCAGAAAGCATTATTCCTGAAAGCACAAAATAGAATAATGAGATTTAGAGACATTTTAGTTTTTAATGAAATTGAAGACGATGAAATTGTAGAGAGAAATTTCATTCTGATGTAATTTAGCCCTATTTTCTGGTTGGAAATTTAAGGAAAGCAGGTTTTCTATTTCACAAATTTCTCCTCATATTTCTCAATTAAAAACCCTCTTTTTTTTGTCACTGAATAATTTTCTGTTCATTCTCTTTAGTTATGAGAACTATTATTCTCCCTGGATTTTTTTAAAATGATTAAGAAATATTAAAAAGTTGTATCTGTACTTTTAAGAATGATCACATCCCAAGTGTAACTTTTAACTGACCTCAAGTTTCTTTTAAGATTCCCTAAAAAAAAAACCCTTGTTTTATCACTGAAAAAGTTTCAGTTTTTCTCTTTAGTTATAAGAACAGTTATTCTCCCTGGATTTTTTAAATAAAAGATTACATCTGTTGAGTATCTGGTCGCCATCCTTGGCCAGATGTAAAAGGACTTATAGTAAATAAGTTAAGTAAGTCAATAAGTATCCAGTGGTACAGCATCCTTTGGTAAGTCCGACGTCCAAGATGATCCAAGTAGGAGTGATCTAAGGTTAAGAATCAGGCTAGTATAAATACAACAGCAGCAGCAGCAGCACTGCCAGTGATTGGACAATAGGAATCTTTCCCAGGTCACGTTCTTATAGGCGAGTCTATAAGTAGAGGTGTACATCTGGCAAAAATTCCAACAACATCTCTACTTTTAAAAATGATCACTTATCCCAACCTTATCAACAACTTTCAACAGACTTCAAGCTTTTTCTTATACTCCTCAATAAAAAAAACAAAAACCTTGTGTTTTGTAACTGAACAAGTTTTACTTATTTCTTTTTCTCTATTCTCTCTGGCTTTTTAAATATAAAAAAAAAGATAAGTAAGAAATTAAATCTATCCCAACACTATCAAGAATTATTCAACTGACCCAGCTAAAAGCCTCCCACCCCACTAAAAAAAAAAAATAAGAAAAAGAATCAGCAATTACTCTTTAAGTTGTACATCTCTCAGGATCTCATCTATTTGAGATCAAATATCAATTTGACAAGAAGGCATCTTGTAAGCACACACACCATTGATTGGTTTTCGATGTAAAACCAAGGTTGATTTGAATCCGTAACATCACCGTTATGGATCCAGTACTAGGCGTAAGGTACTGCATGCTTCTTGTCTGTATTGTGTTTGCAAATAGTGCTGTCAAATTTGGAAACTGGTAGCTTACAAGAAAACTTACATTGATTCTGACTTGTGTACATGGCAAACGAACCAAGCTCTGTACTGAGAGACCTTTACATAAAAGGGATTTTCAGTTACTTTTCTTGCCAATAAATAGATTTCTTCTTTACTTTTCTCTGTTTCTCTTTCCCTTGTTGCATCTGTACCTCGTTCCCTGCTTTTGAGTTCACTCTTTACACTTGAATATTCTCATTTTAATGTCATTATGAATATCTTTTCTCTTTTCCCGAGTTTAGCACTCTTGTTACTTTGGTTTCATTGCACAAGCATAATGGTGGTTATTGATGGAATAATAAATGCTATTTATTGGATGAAGATGTGAATGCAAGATTGGAAATACGGTAAGAGATGCATGCTATGAGGTAATCAGAGGAAAGTTTTCAAAAGTAAAGAGTGTGTGTGTGTGTGTGAGAGAGAAGTAAGAAAGGAAAAGAAAGAAAGAAAAAAAAAGAATGTGGCATCAGAAAAAGAGATCAAAAGAAGAAAACTTTGAGAAAAAAGGGAGGAAAGAAAAGGGGTAATTAAGAAAGGGAAGATCAAGAGAAGAAAGAAAGGGTGAATGAAATTGAAAGAGAAATGATAAAGAGAGTTTATGAAAATGAAGGAAGAAGAATGGCTAAAGAAAAATGTCCAAGGAATAAAATGAAAGAAAAAGAATGAAGGAAAGAGGAAATAAAGGATGAATGAAAATTTAAGAAGAAAATAGAAGGAAGAAGTGTAATGAAATGAGAAGAAAAAATGATCAATGAATAAGAAGAAAAAATGGAAAAAAAGAAAGTGAAATTAAATCTAAAAAGAAAATGTAGGAAAAAAAAGAAAACAGGAAATGAAAGAGATTAATGAAAAAAAAAAGGAATGAAAAAGGAAGAAATGAATTGACGACAAAAAAATGAAAGGCAGGATTATGAAAAATAAAAAAAATTGTAAGAAATTTCATAAAATATGAATGAAGAAAATTGAAGGAAAAAAAGAAAGAAATATTTCAAAAACAAAAAAAAAAAGAAAGAAGAAAATTACTGAAAAAACAAAACTAGAAAAATGTATGAAAAAAGTTAAAGAATGAAAGAAGTGAAGAAAAAAGAAGAATGAATGAAAATACTATTTGCCCATTGTCCTTGGTATGACATTAAACAGCATCTAATTGTGAAGTTCCAATTCAGGAGTTCTGGGGAATGTGAAGTACTCCTGTCATTGCCATTACTCATAGGTCCACTCTGACACAGTGTGGTATGATGTGTTAGAGTCTTATCTATGGGTTAAATAGGAAAAATGTGTTTTGAAAAAATGTTAAAATAGTTTTTTAAAAAATTGAATACCCATCAAGAATGAATAAAAGAACATGCCTTTAGCATAAAATAACCCAACAAAGGTTTATATGCCTTAAAATCCAACCATTTACACATAGTTGGATGGAGAATAGTTGTATTCCTTCCTTTCCCAAGAGTATTAGCGCTATCTGAAATACAACCAGCCTCGTCCAGGATTTGAATTCATGTTGCCATGTCCATTTCCTGTGACAATAATGATTATAATACACACATCTCCATCACAGAAAGTAAAAGAATAAAAGAAAATGAAATGTTTTTATGAATTAGAGAATTAAAGGAAAAGATGATGTAAAAAGTGTCAGATGTTAGAAAAGATAGAAAGAAAGAAAGAAAGAGTGAGAGATAGAGGGAGTAAGAGAAGGAATTAAAGAAGAAATTAAAATATAAAAATGTTAGTCAGAAAAGAAAGATGTGAAAAAAATACTTTGGTTTGTATTAATGAAGAAATGTAATCTTTGTTCATCAAAATGATGATCTTGAAATTTGTTGAGGGGAAAAAATGAGAATAAATGACATTTTTTATTCTATGAGAAATTGATGATAGTTCTTCAAAGGATGATAATGATGTACATAAGTATTGAATATATGGATATAAAGCTTATTTACTAATTGGAAAAAACAGATTTTGAAATTGTTGTAGGGATCCAATAAATAATTATCTCCCTTAGATAATTTACATGTCTGTTTGGGGCCCCTAGTTTGTCATATGACAGTCTCAGTCTCAGAAAACCCTTTTCAATCTTTTTTCCTGAGTTCTTTGAACAGTAGAGGACGTTGTCTCTGACTCTGCCAGTGAACGGTAAAGCCACATGGTTATATTGCCCACACTTTTCAAGTAACCCTTGTAAGGGTTACATGACAGTCAAATAACCATTCTTGACCTCTATTTGCCTCTCTCCTTTGAACAGTAGAGACATTGTCTCTAACCCTGCCAGGGACTAGTAAAGTTACATGGCTATATTAATGACATTTGTCTTTGTTCATCGACTGAGGATCTTGAGATTAGTTGAGGAGGAAAAATTAAGGATATCTAACATTTATTATTTTATGAGAAATTGATTATAATTCTACAACTGATAATTAGGATAGAAATTGAAAATAAGGTTATAGTTGGATAATAATAAGTATTGAATATATGGATATAAAGATCATACACTAATTGGAAAAAACAGTCAGTTACACATTCTCGACCTTTATTTGCCTCTGTTCTTTGAACAGTAGAGACATTGTCTGACATAGGTCTTTACAAAATGAAATGCTGATAGCTTCATCCAGAATTTGAACTCTGATTGCTGTGCCCAATTTCTAAGACAATCATCATCATAATCATGCCATACACCTCCAAATTATAATCAAGTTGTAACCCAGAATAAATTTAGATTCACTTTAATTTGATTTCACATGGTTTTATTCAACTAAATTACAAATGCAGTCCAGAAAAAAATGTCTCTTTTAGCATATAAAGTAAAATACCATATATGTATATGATGTCTTGTAAGGTGAAGTGAGAATTCTTCTAAGTGGTAGTTGTGTCAGTGCTACTGCATGTGGCTACACCATTGACTCAAATGAAACAATTAGAAAAAAGGCCAGATGCTGCATGCTGTCTAGAGCACATTTTAGAATTTATAGACCACTGTTCATTGTACTTAAAATATGCTGAATATATACCCTGAAGAGGGGTAAGACTCCCCCAAATAGGGTTTTACTGGGTATGACACTAAAATTCATCTGATGATGAGTTCCAGTTTTGAAGATCTGTGGAGTAGGGTGTACCATTTCATTGCCATTACTGCCAATTTCACTCATTGATGAGTCCCTGTTAGGGTCCTATCAATGAGTCAAATAGATCTGTTTAAAAATTATTAGTATTATATAGGAATACTTGATATCATATAACTAAATTATTTGTATTAATAATAGTTACTTAAAGATATAATTGATTACTAAATATTACTGTTAGTAGTACTTTAAAACCATATAACTGTGCAAAAAAATGATTAGTATTAGATATAAGTAATTACTTGATACTTTATATTTGTGTATGAATTATTTGTATTAGATCTAAATACTTGAAACCATACAACCTTTTGCAAATTATTTGTATCAGATAGGAAAACTTGATATATTACTATTTTTTTTTTAAATCAGAAGAAACATTTACACAAGAAATGTAAATATAAACATACAATATACTCAATTCTCTAACCTCCAGGTATAAAATAATCCCAGATGGGCTGACATGCTCTTAACAATCAATCAATCAACTAAAGTTGTTCTTGTAAATATCTAGAATACACAGTATATGATGTAAATACATTTTACTTTTGTTTATTTTGTAATTACATAAACAATCAGGGGAGACAACTTTTCAGTCTCGTTTCATACAAGTATTCTTCTTTTTTGTTTTAACTCACAGTGTTTTGAATTATTTTAACATTTTTTTTTCTGACATTTTTTTTTTTTTTTTAATAGAAAGAGTTTTAGACTGTTTTATCTCCTTGAGATGCCATTTTTGAATTTTTTAAAAAAGGTTTTAGATTATTCTAATGCTTTGTTATTGCAAAAAGACAATAGCTGCCATGCTTTTCTTTGCCGAGGATGACTTAGATGTGTGCAGTGTATAGTAATTAAATAAAATTACTGAATGACAGATTGAGATAAGAAGAAATTGTCTCTTAAGCAGAAATTAATTCTACGATCACTGATAACTTTTTTCATGCAAATCTTATTTTGTGAAATCCATATCTAACAAAGTAATCAAAAAAACAAAAATAGATTGATAAAACTGTTAAAGTGTCTTATTTTACCAGTGTAATAAATAAATATATATATATATATATATATATATATATATATATATATATATATATATATATATATGGTTGTCTGCTTGTGTTCATGGTGCATTGGGTAAATTGTCGTCTAAATTACATAAAAATTAAAATGACACTGACATTTCACTTTATCAGATATATTTAATAAAATTACAAAAAAATATCTTGAAATACAATAGATTAAATTCATTTTTAAAAATTGCCACTTGCTTCAACTACAGACTCCAGATAACATTGGAAATCTTTCTTGTCTTTCATAAAAAGTAGCCCTTTCTCATCTTGTATGAGAAATAGTGAATATTTTCATGCACTACCTTCCTGATAAGAAATTCAGACACTCTCATGTCCCTGGCTATGAATGTGATTTAACTACAACTTTAACTGGGGTTAATTATGGCCTCAATATGACCAAAATTCTTTTCTTATCAGAATGGTCAGTTGGGAAAAGTAGCTGTTAGACGTTTTAGGAAGAAATGACAGTTTTATTCATTAAAAACCAAAAAAATCACTTAAAGAAAAAAATGTGCCCATTGTGTAATGGTTACACAAAACATACATTCAAATCCTGGAAGAGGCTGGCTGTGTTTCACATAATGCTATACTCTTGGAAAAGCTATGAATTCAACTGTTCTCCCTCCAGCTATAGGTAACTAGTAGGGCAGACTGGGCTCCTTAACATTGGTACAGCAAATGATCTAGGAGAAATTAAATCTCTGAATTCAAACCAGTTAAACTCTGCTTAAAAAATTGACCTTGTGTCAAATCCTGCTCATAGGGAAGGGGTTGGTAAATGCATAATAAAGAAATTTCACCTGATAACTGGTGTGTAATGATAATCTAAATTCTATAGTGTATTATAATAATAATAAAAAAGCAATTCTTAACTCTTTGCCTCCCAAATTTCCCCCACGGCTGTACCAAAGTTTGTTTTTTTTTTTATTTTTCCATTTGGCTGGTTACCTATTACAAAAGGATGAAGTACCAATCTTATAGTTGGTTCACAGACAAAACAAAAATGACAGGAGTGTTCATGTAGTGATTTTTCTGTGTAAACTAGTGACACATGCGAGAGCTGCTGCCAGCAATTTATGGTAGGATAGCAGTTGTGGGTGATCCACTGAGAGTGGTTTAAAGTAGTTAAGCTTTTTAAACAGAACTATTTTAGCTTCTTTGCAGTTTTCATCCAATTTTCATCTGCAGATATTTATTTTTACTAGCAGGACCTGACTACTTAAGAGCTATTGCCAAATAATTCAACATGTAAAAATGTATTTTTTTTACGTTTATTAATTTTCTCTTTAATTAAGAAAAAAAAATAGATGCATAATGTTTTGGAATAAGTTCAGTCAGTAGAGCATCTGCTTAGGAATCACAAGGTTCCAGTTTCCTGCAATCACTAAGAAATAAAGGTATCCATAATATATGGTGTGGATAATTTGCCTAGTGGTGTTTTCAAAAATAATTACTTGGTGTTATTGATTTCTAATATTATTTTATTCCCAAACATCTTGAAAGCAATCTTATGTATAATTTTGTATAGAAATCAATTAAAATAATATTAGAATAAATGTAATCTTTTTTTCTGCAATCTTATCTATTCCGTTAGTCTTTCTAATTTAATATAATATTCTATTGCATTACAACATAAATACTTGTGCCCAAAGGGTGCATACTTTTGCTAGTGCATATAGTTAAAAAGCTCTTTTTTATGTAATTTAAATATGTTTGAAAACAATTAGTATTAAGCCTCTACTATAGCCCTAAAAATGATTTATTCTCAAAATTCATGTTGGATTTAGATTTTGTTTTAAAAACATTTTTTTGTTCAATATTAATGAGACATTGTCACAAGTAAAAAAAAAAAACAAAAAAAAAAACAAAGAATAGAAAACAAAGGAAAGTATTTTATTGTAAAAAATGAAATGAAACAGGTGTACTGCAAAATTATACTCTTACTCAGTGATGCTGATAGCTTTTTAATTTAGTGCATCCTGGGATGCATGTATTCGATTTGAATGAGTCCCCAGAAATTTGATAAGTATCAACTAAAGTTTCTTAAAAAATTGTAAATTTTTATCTATGAACAACTAAAGTCGTCTAACCCCTACCTTGTACCCCATACAGTGAAATTTATTTACAGTTAGCTGGAAATGGTGGGGGAAGAAAAAAAAACACTGGGAAGCATGGATATGATTTTTCTGCAACCTTTTAGATTTTTATGCATCAGTGACACAGGACATGTACCTATCAGCATCTCTGACTACTACTACTGCAAGCTGTCCATCATATCAGATGATGAAATTATGTGAATGTTTTCATCCTTTGACTCAATGATTAGTCCGCCCTGTCGGCTGGGGCATTAGAATGCACCGACTGCACCTCTGCAGAGGGTAAGACTCTCCCAAATGGGGCCACCCATTGGCTGTGGATGGCGACCCGTGATGCTTAAGGACTGAGTCTTGGTGGAAGTAGCAGTCCATGACCTGCAACACTCCACTAAGGCCCTTATTTAGGCTAGACGGGTAGTCGGAGATACACCCTCCAATCAATCGGCTGGTCCACGTCAAGCCCTAGGACCTATATGATTTTTCCAACCCTATTGCCCTTATGGCAAGCTTCAATCCTTTTTATCATATGAGTGCTAGAAGGCGGTGGCTGAGGGCCTACATGTCCTGGGAATGACGTAAAACTATCTGATGGTGAGGTTCCAGTTTTGGAGATTTGGTGAATGTGGAGCACCCCTTCGTCACCATTGCTCCCTGGTCCACTCTGACCCGGTTAGGGTCCCATCTATGGGTTAAATAGAAAAATGTATTTATAAAAAAAATTGTGTATCAATTAAGAAATAATTTCAAAACCTTATCAGCATTAAATGACCCACTGAGGTTCATATGCCATAAAACAAACCAAACTAAACCAAACCAAATCAATGATTGGTTGCATTTTGCCAACTGCCTGTGGGGATGTTCAAGTTCTTTAGGTTTCGTCTTTGTACCTGAGCTTTGGTTTACCATTTCCACATGATCCTTCTGTTAGTTTTGAGTACAGAATCTGCTTTGTTTTTTTGGCAGTGGCCAGCCCATCTCAGGTTGCACTGGACAAGTATGTCATACATGCCAGGGATGGTCCTGTTTGAAACATGCAGCCATCATTTGATATAATAATACACAAGTAACAATGGATTTTTTTTGTGTATAAAAGAAAAGATAATCCAGTCCTAGTTGCAGTTAGTACTACTACTGTTGATACTTGCTTAAAAGGAGTAAGGGCCAGGTTTATTACCCGGTGCCTGAGGTATCCCTCATGAGGAATCCAATGGAATCATGCATTTTTTGCACTGGTAACACATTAGCTTCAGTTCATGCTTTGCTTCCCACATTAAAAAAGACTTAATGTTAATCTGACCAGGTGTTAGGCACATATATATATATATATATATATATATATATACACACTATGTTTTTGTGTGTATAACAAAGTTAAATGAAAAAAATAGTGTTGCTTAATAATATAATTATTCTATGTTCTCTTGTGGACACCTATATATGGACACACCAGAGTGGGCCAACTAGCAAAGGCTTACATTGATAATCTCTGTGAGGATACTGGATGTTGTGGAGAGGACTTACAAGGAGTGGTGACTGATAGGGATGGGTGGTGAGATGGGAATCTGTGCTGTCTATATGACATGATGATAATGTAAAGACGAAAAGCAAAGATTTTATTTTTAGAAAAAAAATTTTTTTGTATAATTATGGATTTATTTTACAAACATGGTTTTGAATTTAATTTATTCTAATTTTTTTTTTCTTCTTCTTTCAAACGCTTTATGAATTGACTAAAAGCTGCTACCCTGGGTAAAGGGGTTTTTTTTTTTTGAGATCTTAATTTTCAAATATCTTTGAATATAAATCAAATGTTCATAATTTTTGCACAAAAAGCAAGAACTGATGATATTTAATGTGTATATATATTTATATTGTCATTAATTGTTTTATTTTCATAGTTTCATCTGGACAGACATACATATATACATGTATACACACCAACTTCCCTTATTATATTTATAGATAGATAGATGAACATTCAAGTAAATAAATCAGCCCTGTCAGCTGGGGCTTAAGAATACACCACCTGCACCTCTGCAGAGGGGTAAGACCCAACCAATGGGGCCACTTGCTGGTTGTGGGTGGTGACCTGTGATATTTAAGGACGAAGACCTGGTGGCCTAGCAGTCCATGACCTGTAAAACTCCACTTTTGGCTAGACATACTTCTGATCAATCAGCTGGTCATGTCAAGTGCTAGCACATATATGATTGTACCAACCCTATTGCCCTCATGGCAAGGCCAACCCTTTTTATCATATATGTGCTAGAAGGCGGTGGCTGAATGTCTTCATGTTCTGGGTATGATGTTAAACTATTTGATAGTGAGGTTCCAGTTCTGGAGGTTTGGGGAATGTGGAGTACCCCTTCATAACCATTGCTCTTAGGTCCACTCTGACACAGAGTGGTAGTACCTGTTAGGGTCCCACCTATGGGTTAAGTAGAAAAATGTGTTAATAAAAAAAATGTGTATTCATTAAGAATGAATTTATTTTAAAACTTTGTTGGCATTAAATGACCCACTGAGGTTGATATGCCATAAAACAAACCAAATCAAACTAATCTGACCTAGAGTGGTATTACCTGTTAGGATTCCATCTATGGATTAAATAGAAAAAAAAATTGAATACCCATGAAGAATGTATAAAACAAAACATGTTCATCATAAAATTACCCAACAAGGGTTGACATGCCATAAAAAAACAAAAATAAATTGAAGCCAAAATGGTTTGATAATTGTTTAATTATACATCTCAATGCATCTAGGGCAGTCTTTAGTGATGCACTGTAATTGTTGCTGACTTTGGGTTCTTAGGCATCTGATCGGCTCATAGAGCAACCCTTTCAACCTGATCCCGGAAGTGTCAGATTGCCTCCTTAAAAGCATGCTAATTTCTTGCATTTGACATTGTAAAATCATGTTAACAAAATTTGAAAGAAAAATAAATTGACCGATCAAATAGAAATGCATCCACCAATTCTTGCCAATGAGCATTTAACAACTTTTCATTCCATTGCTCTGATCTCTTAAGCAAAATCCATTTGGAAACTGTCAGAAGTTGATAACAATTTAAATGCTAATACAATTTAACGAGGTGTCTAGAGAATGAGCTAGATAGTAGTTGCACAAGTATGCTGTGTGCGGTCTTAAATTGTGGAAACAACACCCCAAAAGAAAGCAACTATACGGCCACTTGGCCCCTATCGCACAAACTGATCAAGTAAGACAAACAAGACATGCTGGACACTGCTGGAGAAGTAAGGATGAATTCATAAGTAATTAAGTGATGTTATGTTATGGAAACCTGCACATGGGCATGCCAGTGTGGGCCTACATCGATCAGCTCTATACAGATTCCGGATACTGCACAGAGGACCTCGCAGAGCTGATGACTGACAGGGCTGGCAGGTGAGAGATTGTTATGGACATCTGTGCTGCTAGTACAACCTGATGGTGATGATTCAAGATACTGCCTCAACATTGCAAGCCGGAGCCTCCTGATAAAAGAAAACGTTGAGGAAAGTAGAGATTGAAAAGAAAACTTTGACATCAATAGATGCCTGAACAAAAAAACAAAAACAAACCTAGGATATGCAAAACTAACAATCAACAACAAGAACAAAAGCTTGAAAAATATTTATTATATACAGAGATGCTGATAAGTACACATCCTGCATCCCTGATGCACAAAAATCATATGCATGCATCCCAGTGTTTTTCTTTTTTCTTCCCTCACTATTTCAAGCTAACTGTAAATACATTTCAATAGTATCTTAGAAAAAATTATACAGGATAGGTTACGAGGTAGGAGTTAGACGGCTTTAGTTGGGATCCATAAACTTTCCCGGGGACTCATTCAAACCAAATATATGCATCCCATGATGCACTAAATCAAGAAGCTATCAGCAACACTATATATTTATCACAAGTGCTACTGGTATCATGTAATACAGTAATACATGCTCATATATATATATATATATATATATAAAGTGCTTTATGTGTGCGTTTATATATCTTCATGAAACTCCAAGTTGTAAGTTGTTTTAATATCTTAAAATATTATATAATTATAATATTTGATCTGCACTTTTATTTTATTCAATGTTTTAGTAATGATTTTGCAGATTTTACTGGTGTTTTAGATCTTATCTAATGGTGAGTTTACCAATTTGAACTACATTTATATATTATATATAAATTGTTACCAGTGGAGTTTAGAATATGTTGACAACATCCTCTGTCTTATTCAAAGTAATTATGTCCATCCCAGGATGCAGTAAATCAAAAGGATATCAGCATCACTGTATATATATGAGCAGGACCTGTGGATATACCATAGTATGATAATTTAATTACAACATTTGATATGTTTACTTAAGAGCTATTGTAAAATAGTTAAATATGTAAAAGTATAATAATCTTGATTAAACTCTCTCTTACTCTTTTTTTTTTTCTTTTTTCATCTTTTCATTATGTTCAACTGAAACAGATTAGCGTAATCACCTCTGCACACTTACACCTTCTATCTTTCCTTTACTCTCTTTTTTACTTATTATATTTTTTCTGTGTAACATGTCCTTTTTCTTCCCTATCTTTATTTATAATAAAAACAGAATGATCCATTATTTAGCTGAGGTGACAACACTCATAAGAAATATGAATTCGGTGGATAAACAACTCCAGATAATCAGGAGCTACATTTTTTGAATTTCATCTGGGAAGATTTGGATGGTCTCATTTTCAGCCAGAGGGTGTTGCAAGATGATAAAGGTCATACAATTAAGGAAGACATGTATTAATATATAGATTGAAATTAATTTTCAAAAACCCTTAAAATTCCAAGAACAAAAACAGATTAGAAGAGAGTTGTTTATACATTTACTCACTACTTTGGAATCAATTCTACCAAAATACTTTTACCAGTTATTAGAAAGGATGCCAAGAATTTACTCTGCAGTAATAAATGCTTGTAGTGGATTCTTTGATGAAAAGAAAATATGAATTTGCTTTAATTGAAATTATAATTATTTCATATTCATTTTGTATAATTGCATGCACACATAGAAAAAATAATTTCTTTCTTTAAAGTCATGAAACTTGATTCATTTTTCAATTTTGGAGGAAATAATCAAAGTGGTCCCAAACTTTTGGTCGGTATATTGTAGGTTTTCTTTTTTGGTAATTTTGTTATACATTTAAATGCATAATCAAAATGTATTTGAAAATATTTTCCAAGCAAAATATATATCAGCAAAATTGTTTATATTCAAAATGGAACATGACATAAATACGCAGTAAAAAGAATTTGAAACATTCTGATTAGTTTCTGAGATCCTCTATGTACAAACAGGCACTCAGAGAGACCCTCTCTGATCAGGCTGGCCATGTCAAGCGCTGGCACCTATATGATTATCCAAACACTATTGCCCATATGACAAATCCCTAACCCTATAACCTGTCAGTCACTACTGAGCTAAGGGCTCACGGAATTTCCGAAATTGGCCATCAAGATCGGATTTTCTGCATCAACCATGGATTGCAGGGTCTCTATATTTGCTGAAAGTCTAGCTGAATGCCCACATTGTGTTCAGATCTCAAACTACTAGAAATCTGCCATAGAAACTGATTTCCTAGTGGTCACATAAAAAACGATGACCCTTTTTCTTTTTTAAAAACTCAACAACATTTATATTCAAATAAGAGAATACAAACAATTATTTCTCAATGATCGCCACCATCTGTTTCGATTCTCCAACCCAAGCCACCTGACAATTTACATTTTCGTTTTTTTTTTTTTCTTTCTTTCTTTTTCTAATTTCAAACACTGAATCAGGTCATTTTATTTTACCCTTTTTATCATATAAAAGGTGTGTCAACAAAGTATCAGGACTTTTTATATTTTTTGACACACTTGTATTCTGAAAAAAAAAATAATAATGTTCCATTCATTCTTCATTTCAATCAAAGTTTTAAACATGGTACTTTTTTTTACACACTTTGTTTTCTGAAAAAAATTAATGAATGGAATGTTATTTTTTGTTTCAGAATACATGGTGTGTCAAAAAGTACAAAAAATCTTGATATTTTTTGACACACCTTGTATGTACTAGAAAGCAGTGGCTGAGGGTCTTAGTGTTCTGGATATGATGTTAAACTGCATCTGATGGTTTTCAATTTTCGAGCTCTGGGAATTGTGGAGTACCCCTTCATTGCCATTAATCCGAATTTTTATATATACTATCCTCTACCTATGAGGCAATGAGCAATTCCTTACTCACACTCTTTTGTTCCCACTCCATGCAGATCCGGCCCTAGGACAGGGCTTGCTGTAATTAACAGCGTTGATCTCAGGGGGCTATACCCCCAGACAATAACTGCCCCCTCAATTTAAAGGGTCAGGGCTGGGTTTATTGCCTGGTGCCTGATGGTCCTCCCTTGAGGGGGAATGCCATCAGGATGCACCCACCACCTATGAGTCTCGGCTTGTAGGTGTTCCCACTTTAATAGGGCCTTGTGCCTAACCCGTACACGTGGGGTACATGGTAAATATCGTATGCAGAACATTCTGTATTTGGCTCAGTATTACCGAGTTTTGTGACAGTGATAGGATTTGAGCTAATTCCTCCAAAGAGACTGGTACATCTAACATCTATGATGAAGCCTGATATCAAATCTATATCTAATCAGAAAATCAGTTTCCTGGGGATTTTCATTGGGCAGTGATCCACAGATACTCAAAGGCATCAACTTTGGTATAGTAGTATAGTATAACAACTATGTAAAATTTTTATCTTATTTTTACATTAGTGATAGAGAGAAAATGTTGTTTGTGGAAGCAATATTAATATTAGTATAAGAAACAATAATAACTTTAATAATTTTGTTAACATGAAAGCTGTTATCACAAAGAAGAGAAAGTTGATGATAATGACAATAATGAAAGTGACCTTCACATGAAGTTTAATAAAATTCAATTTCTAGAAAGTTGTAATTCATTTTAAGTGAATTTAAATAAATTTCAATGAGGATATGAATAATCAAGCTGAAATGAATACTCCAAACCGCATGTGCCGATTTAGAGAAATTGCCTCTGCCTTTTCTGCTGTAGAGCCTTTTAAAACTCAATTTCTATCATCTAATGCCAATTTTGCTCTCTCTCAATAATGCACTTTCAATATTTAGTTATTTTTCCAAGTCATCAACAAAAAAGTCTGTACCATTTTGTTGTAGCCCTGTTGACTGGGGTTTTAGAATACACTAAAAGCACCCTTAAGGGGACACCTGTTGGCCTACGGTGGTGACCTGTGATGCTTAAGGATAGAACTGAGCAGTCAAAGATGTGCAACACTTAGAACCTAGATGAGCAGGTGGAGAGGCCCTCCCCCCATCAGTCAATCGGCTAGTCTAAAAACCCTAGAACCTATATGATTGTTCCGACCCTATTGCCCTTATGGCAAGTCCCAATTTTTTTTATCATATACTAGCAAAAGTATGTGCCCCATGGTTACAAGCATTTAAGTTTTAATGTAATAAAATATTAAATTAGAAAGACTAGTGAAACAAATTAAGAATGAATATAAAAATCTTATTATTATAATGTTATTCTAATTGATTTCTATATAGAATTATAATTAGGATTACTTTTAATACATTTGAGAATAACGTGATAGTATTAGAAATCAGTAACAGCAAAAAATTATTCATCAAACCCAGTTTTGTTAAAATCATTATGCAAATTATTCCCACCGTGTACTATGTAAATCTTTATTTCTTAGAGATATATAACACATATTTCAGGATTTTAAATGCATTAATAATATGGACAGTTTTGTGGGAAATCTATCTCAGCTAGACTTTAATAGTGATCATCTTTTATATATAAGATGCTAATTAGGATTAGATAATTACTTAGAATCATTTAGAATATAACTTAAATAAATATGGAAATTGTGATGTCAGTAGTGACATAGTTTCGGTTACAGACAGACAGTTACATAATCTCCATTATAATAAGATGTGTTAGACTAAATGTAAATAGAAGATATATGTGCACCTCAAAAAACTGAATGAGAAATCTTATGAGGAAATCAAGTATTAGTTGCTGGAGAATTTCAAGTCAAAACAGTATTTCTGTTTTCTATTAGAACTAATTTCCAACACATTTACAATTAGCATGCAGAGTGTTAATGTTTTAAAAATATTTTTTTTTAATTATTTTTTTATTTTTGGAAACAACTTAAACACTTAGAATCCTGAGTTTCTAATGCCTGTGTCCTTACCACCCATGGCTGCTGCACCCCTGGCTGAAAAATAGCTGAACATATAAAATGCTGCTGTTATTTAACAGCCTAATTGGCTGTATTGTTGCTAAACAATAGCAATGTAGAAATGGGTATTCCCCTATCAGAATTCAGACCACTTGGGTATATGTACTTCTGGGTAGTGGCTCAAATACCAGTCACTTGAGTTCTAAGGGTTAATGTAAGATCTTGCATGTAGTTTAAAGTAAAAACTATCCTAGTTCCTACAGTCTTTGCTGGCAATGTGTCATAAAAAAACCATGACCATTTATATTTTACTTCAATGTTGGGAGGTGCAGTTATGGGCTTCTCGTGTTAATTTTTTTTTTTTTATAATTTTTATTATTGATGATTCCTGAATTATTATTATAAAAGTTATTGAGTATGGAGTGCACATGTTATCCAGTAGGTTGGCAAGGTCTTAGGAGACTATCCTTCTTTAGGTGCCAACATTTAAACCATTGTGGAATTGAGGAATATTTCATTTTATTTTCACATTTGTTTTATTTTTTAACCCCCACAGTCTTGGAGGCTATGAATGAGGTACATCTACATGCATTTTGCACCCAGTTATATTCATTCTCTTGTGAATTCTTTTTTTTCTTCTTTTTTTCTTATTGATGATTTCTTAATTATTTTTTATAAAATCTATGGAGTATGGAGTGCTCATTTTGAGAGGCTGCAAATGCACAGATTATTCAGTGGGGTGGCAAGGCCTGAGGAGACAGTTTCCTTCTTTGGGTGTCAACAGTTAAACCTTTCTGGAATTGAGGAATATTTCAATTTATTTTCAGATTTTATTATTTGTTTTATTTTTTATTTTATTATTAGAAATGGGGATTCCCCTGCCAGAATTCAGGCTACCCTGGTATATATCCTTCTAGGTAGTGGCACAAATATTGACTGCTTGGTTCTCAAAGCTAATGTCTATGTATGTATTTACTTTGCATCTCCGCCACAATCAGGAAACACAGGGGCATTTTTTAAGCAGAGTTTGAATTCAGAAATGTCCTTTATCTAGAATGGTTACCTTTGCAAGGATAAAGAATCCTGTCTGCCCTACTATTTAACCAAAGCTGAAGGGAGAATAGATAAGTTCATGCCTTTCCAAAGCGCATTTTCGTAAACACTTTATGCTAATGCCTTGAAAAAGGCATCAATCCGTTATTTTCCTCCTTGCTATGGGAAAATAGCAGGGCAGACTGGGTTTTTAAGCAACCAGTCTAGCAGAAGGAAAAATCAGAATTCAAATCAGCAGTACTATGCTTAAAAATTGATCTTGTGCCAAATCCTACTCATAAGAAGGTGAAAAATGAAACACTTAAATAAATTAAAAAGTCAATCAAATAAACCAAACCTTATTTGTCTGTATTTCTAAAATGAGGCTTGATGTGAATAATTATGATTTTTGGACTGTTGTCCTCATCTTTATTGTGGTATGTATAAACACAGCATTTTGGCTGCTCTTTACTCCGGCCTTCCTCGGATATTCCCTATGTCAATCATAGTAATTATCTAACCTGGGAAATCATTTTGAATAGTTTTACAGTTGATCAAACAGGCATCAAAGAACTTTAGAAGATTTCATTCAAAAAATGATTTCATTGTTTTTGCACACCTATTATTTTGACATGTGTCACAAGAATAATCGCGATCATTTAGGAAAAAAAAGTAAGATCATTACTAGGCTCGGATACACAGGGAATCACCTGAGGAAAGCCAGAGGATACAGTAGCTAAAACATTGTGTTTATACATATCACAATAAGAATGAGGACAACAGTCTGAAAAATCAAAATTATTCAAACATGGTTAGAAACAATTTTTGAAATATCAAAAAAAATAATAAATAAATAAATAAAATCAGTTTCATATTTTTCACCCTTGTCTTTGATTTTATTTCATTATTATTATTATCATTATTTTAAAGATTTTTCTGAGTATCCTCAGCTCTATTGTGCCCTCCGAGCTGTGGTGCTGCCCCCACTGGAGGTGTCTGCAGGTTCCAGGCACCATCTCTACTCACTGCTGATTAAGTACTCACCACAGGAACATATCCGTTCATTCATATGCAGTAAAATCCCTTTTGATTTGTTGCCAAGTTGCTGCATCAGGTTTAGCGTTAAGGTTTTTATACTTCTGTGAGGTGAACAAATTTAATAATTTGCATGGTGGAATACAGACAGACTTATTACTGCCATTGCAGTTGAAGCACTATTGAATGAGCTTATATATATTGTGTGATTATTGTATTCCCAGCAAATATGAATCAAGTTTTGCTTGGAGCATAAGAGAAGGTTGTATGTTTTACAAAGTCTAAACTTTGCAAACTCAATGTTACATATAGCACAACAAAAGAATTACATGTAGAACTTTCATGATGATACATAAAAAGGTTAATGAAAAATTTAGACTTTTGGAATCAGTTTTACCAAAATTTTAAAGATTGATTAACTCTTTGCCTACTTTAACCCCTTACAGCAGCTTTCCCATTATAAAACTATGATAAACAGAAATTTTTTACTGTAAAAATCTGGCTGTTGAAGCAAAAATATATTCTTTAAAAAACAAGGAGTAAAACACATTTGGGATTTTTAAAGATTATTTTTCTTATTTTAGCCAGAAATATATTTGTCTGAGACATTTTATTAGAAAGATTTTGTTTGTTTTTGTTGTGGCGTTTTAAGGGGTCAAATAAGAACAAAACGATGGGTAACAAATGTAGTAAAATGTATTAACAAAAGAGTAGACAATTACACTACAGAGAAGTGGGAATTACGTCCGATAATAGAGTTATGAGCTGACTCGCATTGGCTTACTCTACAAGCCATAATTGTCCCTGTTACGTATAGTAACCATCAGCGCATTCCATTAGTCTATAGGGTATATCACCTATAACAGTTTTCTTAGGGCTGATTTTCATGGGCCTGAAATAAATACACACACACACACACACATATATATATATATATATCACAAGTCCCATAACCTAGTTTGGTCATAGTGGCATTACTCATGTATCATGTCTTGAACAGGAATAACTTGGCAGAATACCTCTCAAGGTCTACAACTGGTTTTCCTTCTCCTAGACAGGTTGTCAAATTAAGGTTAAAGACCCCAGTCTGCTCTACTATTTACCCATAGCAGGAGGGGGAATAGTTGGATTAGTACATTTCCCAAGAGTATTAGAGCTATGGGAAATTATATGGGTGTAACATTATTATAAACCCTGTCAGTAAAAATTGATCTAAATCAGCATTTTAAATCATGAAAATAAAACAAAGCAATAAAAGTTACATATTTTACTAAGTTAAACTTTGCAAAGTCTTTACCAAGTAACAAAACATCAAAGGAATTCCTCTTCTTTGGAAACTATCTTGGGATTCCAATTCAATTTTTAAGAATGGCAATAAAACCCTTTTTCTTTTCCAAAATTCACTAAAGCAGGTCTAAAGAGAATTGCAGCAAACTACTTCACTGCACTTAAAAGGCGCCATTAGATTTTCTTTCTGGGATTCAAATATTCTATGGACTAGATAACCTGTTTAACCTGTTGGGTTCCCTGATATCAGCAGTTCATGATGATATTGATGCATCTATTTAGGGAGGGGTGAAAGATTCTAATTATCCTTTCACTAACAAGACTTGTGGATATACTACAGTAAGATAATTTGATTATTACATTTGATATGTTTACTTAAGAGCTATGGTGAAATACTTCAATTTATAAATAGTATAATAATCTTGATTTAACTCTCTCTCACTATTTTTTTTCTTTCCTTCTTTCTTTTCATCTTTTCATTATGTTCGATTGAAACAGATTAGCATCATCGCTTCTGTGCACTCACCCCCCTCTATATTTCCCCTACTCTCTTTTTTTTCTGTATAGCATTTGTATTTTCTTTCCTTTATTTCTTTGATAAAAAACGGAATGGTCCTTTATTTAGTTGATGTGACGACACTCATAAGAAATAATAATACGGTGGATTAGCAACACCAGATAATTAGGATTTATATTTTTGCATTTCATCTTGGATTATTTGGATGGTTTCATTTTTACCCAGAGGGTGTTGTAAGATGATAAGTAGTACAAACATGAGTATTAATTCCTATCATAGATATCCTAAGTTATCTAGAATTTGGAGGATTAAAAAAATGGTTCAGAATGTAGACCCAGACCTCCCACAAATTTACCATCTAATATCAAATTGTATTGCTCTTATATAAGATCTTACTAACATGTGTTAGTTCTGCTGTGTTACATTTACATATATACATGAAGACTGTTCAAAAAGTATCAAGACTGAAGTTGTATTAGTCATGACAGAAATGAATAATCAATGAAATGATAAGCAGTCTCTTTGGTGTGCAGCACACTTATTCTGGTGAGTTTTTCCATTGGTTTGGTTTGTTTTGTTTTACGGCATATCAACCTCAGTGGGTCATTTAATGCCGATAAAGTTTTGAAATAAATCAATTCTTAATGGATAATACAATTTTTTTATAAATACATTTTTCTATTTAACCCATAGATGGGACCCTAACAGGTACTACCACTCCGGGTCAGAGTGGACCAGGCAGCAATGGTGATGAAGGGGTGCTCCACATTCCCCAAACCTCCAAATCTGGAACCTCACCATCAGATAGAGTTTAACGTCATTCCCAGGACATGTAGACCCGCAGCCACCGCCTTCTAGCACCCATATGATAAAAAGGGGTTGGGGCTTGCCATAAGGGCAATAGGGTTGGGAAAATCATTTTTCATTGGTGAAGTACCTTTGAAATTCTCCTTTTGATATGGTGCAAAGCTACACAGTCATATTTTTTTCAATGTCTTCCATATCCTCAAATCTGAGATGAATTTTCAGTTTTGGAAACAAGACCAATTCACATGGAACATGATCAATTAAGTATAATGGCTGATGCACTTCCATTCTCACGTGTTTAACAAAATCTGTTTGAAAAGTATTTAGATTGGCTTCATTATTTTCTTTCAAATTAGCATTAACTTTTTGTTCTAACTCAAGTATCACAGATAACAGAGAAATAATAAGGATAAACACATTTGATAAGATAGGGGGAAAAGGATTTACTAAGCAAAGATACAAGGTGAACAGAGTAATTAGCAATTGCTAGGTTGAATTAACAAGTCCTGTGAGATCTTGTTATTTCTCTGTTCCGAGGTTTCATCAGACATTATTTATAGGAAAAACAGACAATTCTTTTCTCATTATTTAGGTACTAAATGATATTTATCTTAACAGTCTCGATGTTATCGCTTTATCTAGTTGTGCATATATCTTAATTTAAATTTTGAATTTATATGATTTAGTTATATTTTTGATCACACCATTATGATCTTAGATGGAAATGAATAATTCTTATCAATTTATCGTATAAATAAGTGACAGTGTTTACATTTAGTAACCTCCACAATCAGGGCTGATTTAACTCAGTTGGTAGAGCATTTTCCCTGGAATCACAAGGTTTCAGGCTCAATACCAGTCCTCACCAACTCAGTGCATGAAGAGCAGAACTTGTGTAATCTGATCTGTGCAGTAAAGTGGGGAGCTGATGGTAGTTGTGGTACTCCACCTCAACAAAACAATCTCCCTGGTATAGTGCTAGCAAAAAGGGGATACACTGCCTCACTGTCTGGCTTATACCAACAATAGGCCACTCTGCCAACTTTAATTTTTGACTAGACCATTTTTTGTAGTAGATCTTAATTAAGATTATATGAATATAATGAGAATTTTATTAATTTATATACAGAATGATTGAAAAGTAACTCCCTATTTTAAACAATTTATAATTTTTTTATATGCAGTTACATTTTTCTCAATTCTGTAATGTATGTTCCTTAATATGTGGCAAATGAATTTGTGTTATTGTTTGATGGTATTCCTCCAATTTTGTTATTATTGTTTGTTCATGAATGGCTGAATCACCATTTGAAACTGACTTTGGAAGATCTTGAAGGACGAATATGAGAATTTATTTCTGCCATTCCACAAGAGTCTCTGGGAAGATTAGTTGATGCAATTTCTGAGCGGCTTGAGAGGCTGGAAGCAAATTCTTATGCTTATGCTCATATAGAATTTTAAATAAAACTCCATGTTATGTGTGTTATTTTCATATTCGTTTTTGTAAAAATAATGACTCAGAAATAAATTATAAGATTTTTAAAGTATGAAGGAACTTACTTTACAATCACCCTGTATATTGATGAAATTTAGACAGATTTCACTCCCAGCTAGAAGTAGTTACTAAGTCTAGCCACACTGAAGAGACATGAAACATCAAAACCAGTGTCTGAAAATGACTATATATATTGGGAAAAAATAAAAAAATATTTAAGTTGAAATCTTTTTTGTTATTTTCTCCTAATATAATTTTACTCTGTGACAATAAGATCACACATTGAGCTCTGTAAATTGGGACAACTGAAAAACTATTACATTGTAAGGAAGATTTCTTCTCTCAATCTTTGGATTATATATGTATACCAACCACAATGACGCTGAGAATGAGACGGTTTCTTTGGTCTCTGCGACAAATTCTTTACAGCTCCACCTGTTAAATGTTGACAAGTTCTTTAATAGGAAGATGTGTAAAGCTGAAGAGCAAAAATAAGAAACCTATCTAGAGGCATTCGCAAGCTAATTAAACTTAGTTGGATAATTTTAATCTTTTACAGTCTCTTCAAACTGAGAAGATAGAACCAGGGAGATGTCACTTTTGCTACAAAGAGAAGCTTAGAGGAAATTAATTTGTTCTGAGATGAAGATGGATAAATATAAATTAACTATCATTCACTTAAAGGCCGCCAAAGGCAGCTATTAAACTCACACTAAAGTAACTTTTAATTTATTGAATTTGCAAAAAAAATATCACCCATAAATACGTACATGCCTACCATTTCTTTAATACCAATAGGATAAATGACTTACCTCATGGGTTGAAGCAGGTGCATGTATCTTGCATACAATATCTGGGAGAGGAAAACATGTCCCCTACTGGACTCACAACTTATAAGAAACTTATCTCATGTTCAAAGCAAATTCCATGAGATGAACTAGTGATATATGTAAATTTCAGCTTCACCTGTTAGTCCATAAAAAGCTATAAAATAAGAAGAGTTTATTTTTGTATGCTCTGAATGACTTCAGCAAATGAGTATGGACTGATTGTGTTAAACAGAAAAGAACATTACAAAGGCTTTGAAGGTTTTTATGACCCAAGAAATTACTACCCAGGTAGAGGATTACTCCAATTCAAAAGGCAACTTTTAAAAAAATCTATATATTAATACTCCTGTTCCTTAATTGTACAACTATTATCATCTTACAACACGCTGTGGTTAATGAAATGCAAAAATGTAAATCCTTATTATCTGATGTTGCTTATCCACTGAATTATTTATGAGTGTCGTTACCTCAGCTAGATAATGAACCATTACGTTTTTAATATAAAGAATGAAAGGGAAGTAAAGGGACATGCTACACAGAACAAATATGATAAGAAAAAAAGAAAGAATGTAGGAGAAATATAGAGAGGGAGAGTGCATAGAAGTGATTATACTAATCTGTTTCAATCAAACATAATGAAAAGATGAAAAGAAAGAAAAAAGTGAGAGAGAGAGTTAATCAAGATTATTATACTTTTTATATATTGAATTATTATGCAATAGCTCTCAAGTAAACATATCAAATGTTGTAATAATTGAATTATCATACTGGGGTATATCTACAGGTACTGCTCATTCTATTTTTATTTCAGATGTATGCTGTTCTTTTCTGTTACAAAAGTGTAGTTACTATAAAAAGCAGAAGAAGGATACTACTTGTCAAAATTATTAGTTATAATAAAATTCCAAAAATCAGATCCTTATTATCAGGTTTATCATGAATGACAACTCCACCCTAATATCATGATTCATTATAGAGCATTTCAACAACATTGTTTCAACAAAGATCTTGTGCAATTTTTTGTTTGTTTGTGTTCATGATAACAAATACAACGAGAAGTAAAAGTCATATCATTGTTATACATATATATTGACTCTTTCTGATTTTTGTTTCTTTATCTTTTGTTTCTTTATCTTTTGTTCTCAGTGTTTCAATTATTAAACCTTTTGACCTTCCTTAGATTACAGCAATTATAAAATGACACTTTCCTTATCTTTGTTGTTGTTGTTATCACAATGCACCATTTGACCTCTCTTTTGGGTATCTGTTACATTTGGTAATCAGCCAAGAATCTCTCAAATGAACTCCTTTATTTGCCATGTCCAATGATCATTGGAAATCTCAGAATTCATGACCATCAATTATTCCTTATGATTCCAATCTTCCTCTTCACTTGTTTTTCTGTACTCCTTAACCGATGGGCTCAATACAATATAGACAAGTTGCACGTTTTTTTTATGATAACAATAATATTATTTCATTGTATTACTTTTGGGGGGTAGTGCTGTCTGCTGGGGTTTTAGAATACATCGACTGCACCTCTGCAGAGGGTTAAGACCCCCACCCATGTGGATACCATGATGCTTAAGGATGGAACCCTGGTGGATGAGCAGTCCATGACATGCCACACTCCACTTTGACCCTTACTCAGGCTAGATCAATCAGCTGGTCAGATCAAGCTCTAGCACCTATATGATTGTCTCGACCCTATTGCCCTTATGGCAACCCCCAAGCCTTTTTATCATATATGTGCTAGAAGGCGGTGACTGAGAGTGTTCATGTCCTGGGAATGACATTAAACTCTATCTGGAGGTCTGGGGAATGTGGAGCACCCTTCTTCACCATTGCTCCCTGGTCTACTCTGACCCGGAGTGGTAGTACCTGTTAAAGTTCCATCTATGGGTTAAATAGTAAAATGTGTTAATTAAAAAAATTGAGTATTCATTAAGAAAGAATTTATTTCAAAACTTTGTTGGCATTAAATGACCAACCAAGGTTGATATGCTGTCAAACAAACCAAAACTTTTTTTGGTAAAGAGAATAATAACATTTGATTGTATTACTTAACTCATTGACTGAACATAAAATAGAAAAGTTGTACTTTTTCCCTTTATTTTGTTATGAGAATTATAATAATTTTATATGAGAATGATAATTGAATTAAATTAGCACAACCAAAAAATTTAGCAAACAGTGAGTTGGAAGACTGGACAGCTGTTTCAACTTATTAGATCTCCTCAGTAATGTATATCATGATATCTACCACTTGAGATTAAGCAAACAACCACAGAATGAAGAATAATAATATTTCATTATATCACTTAACTCATGGACTGAAACCAAAATAGATAAGTTGTATTTTTTCTCCCTATTTTGTTATGAGAATAATAATAATATTTCATTGTATTATTTTGTACTGAACACAAAATAGAGATGATATATTTTCTTTTTGTTTTCTATTTTGTTATGAGAATAATAATAATAATAATATTTCATTCAACTATAAGCATGAGCAAAATTTGAATTTTTAAATACATATTTTGATTCTTATTTGAGTTTTTTATGGATTTTTTTTTCAAGTGCAGAAAATTTAAGCCAAACTTTTAAAATAAAACTTGTTTAACATTAACCTCAACATACCAGATAAAAAAGAATTTTGATTTATGACAGCAGATATATGTCTCCCTCTCTATGTTTTTCTTTGTGTTGATTTTGTTTATAGCTTCACATTTTCTGCCTGTTCTAAAGATTACATGAAGAGCAGAAGTATATTATTTACTCACCCTGTTAATCGGGTCTAGAATGTACAAAGTGCATCTCCTGCAAATGCATAAGAACACTCTCAACCCCACCAAAAATAAATGTCCTAAGCATGACAATAAACTGTATCTGATGGTGAGGCTCCAGTTCTAGAGCTCTTGTGAAGGTAAAGTTACTTCCAGGTTTACTCTGGCTCAGAATTGTAGTATTTGTGAGGGTTCCATCTATAGATCATATAGATCTCTTTGAAAATTATTCGTATTAGATAGGTATATATAAAACCATATAACTGTATGCAAATTGAGACTGTATTTGTATTAAGAATAGTTGGTTAATTCCATGTCAAATCATCCAGGTCATGTCACCCACCCCTTCAATTTTTCTGAAAATTTTTTTTCAAGTGTGGATTATGATAAAAATCTGTGTGTGATTTGAAAGCTGAACTGATGAACACGGAATGTGTTTAAATTCAGGAACTTACACTTTATGAGTTTGAACTGGGTCATATTGCTTTGGAAGCAACCAAAAACATTTTTTCTATAAAATGGGTAGATAATGTTGACCACAGTACAGTATCTAGATGGTTCAATAAATTTTGCTTAGGTTGTAAGAACTTCAATGATCAGGCAAGGTCAGGTAGGCCTAAAACCATGGATTCTGAGGCCATGCTTAATCCTTTATCTACTGCTGCCACCTGCAATAGCATGGTGAAATGGTTGACAAGCTAGTATCATATATTTTTTTTTGGGGGGGGGGGGTCGGCATTTTGATCAACAGGCGGTTTGGGGTGTTCTGGTGGATAAAGGGTTAAAGCCATAATGAAAAATCTAATGAGTAGCACTCAAGAGTATCAGGCAAATGCAACAGTCCAGTGTGATTCATCACCTTAATAACCTTATCATAGGTATCCGGAGCTGCTAAATTGTGACTCACATTACCAAAATAGTGCAAAACATTTGACTCACCCTAGAATAATAAAAAATCTATCTGATGAAAAAATATCTATTTACAGTAAATAACAAATATTATTGAATGAAAATCATTGGATTGGGACAATATTTTTGAGATGCTGATTGAATTAGATCTTAATCTGATTTGTACAAATCTAGAAGCATTTTGTGTTAATATAATCAGAATTAATAGTCTTCAATGGACAGATCTGGTGATGGCGTATTGTGAAAGAGAGTGAGTGTGAATGAGTTTGCCTTGAAGACAGTGTAAATCAATTAACCTCTTTGCCCTGTTCAATAGGGACATAAGGAAAATATTCAACACCTTTTGCTCTTATTCTGATAAATTGTATTTTTCAAGATGAGAAATCACTAAGCTCTTTGGAAGTTTTTTTGTAAACAGATCAATTTATTTTTTTCTTGATGTTTTTGTTATACTTTGCTAAGAAGCTTAGGGTTTGAACCCGTTTCTATTTGTGTGATCTTACAAATTGATCTGGGTTCAGCTTTCAAAAATATCAGGAAATTTTGCCCTGGTCTTTCAATTAATGTTGGGCTTTAGTTGCTTTCACTTTTTTCTCTTAATCCCATTAATATACACAGCAGATATTTTGTTGATAGGTTTATTCTCTTTTAATGAGTGAATTATGTTGAAATTCATTTTCGTCAGTGTTTGTTAAAACTAACCGACAGTAATATTCGTTCAGTCAAAGTTATCTGCCCTGAATCCTTTTTTTGTGTACTTTTTTTTCACTCAGTCACTGTAAATAAAATGAACACTTTGTGTGTAATGATAAGTAATCCTCATGTTTTGCCTTACATGGAATATGTCAAGAAGAGTACCTCTGTTTACCGGAGATAAAAAGGTATGTCTCTTTTTTATACGGAATTAAGTTTGTAAATTCCCATCAAATTACTCATCAGTGAATTAAATATTTTTGTATTTACTATCAATGCATACCAGTCAAAATTTCTTGTGCAACATAATTGGTAACAGGACAAAAGCTAGGGAGAGTTGAATTCATGCCTTTCCCAAGAGTATTAATGCAAAAGTTTTGAGAATTCATACTATGCTTTGCAAATTAATTTTCTGATTTAGTAATCATTTTGTTGTGTCATGTTTACACTGCTTTTCCATTTAGAATTTGATTTGAAACACTTCTGTATATAGTGATGGCAGTCATTGCTACTAAGATTGATTGATAAATAAGGTTGCCAATGATATATATTAACTGATCAAGTCACATCAAACCCTAGCAACTATATGTTTGTCTCAACCCTATTGTTCTTATAGCAAACCACCAACCCTTTTTATCATATATGTGCTAAAAGGTACTGTCTGAGACTTAAGGTCCTGGGTATGATGCTAAACAGCATCTAGTGGTGAGGTTCCAATTCTAGAGCTCTGGGGAGTGTGGAGTATCCCTTCGTTGCCATTACTCTACTAATCAGGTGTAGTAATACCTGTTATTGTTCCTATTTATGGGTTGAATAGATAAAAAAAAGTTTTAAAAATTTAAAAAAAATGAATAAAACAAGAACATGTTCAGTATAAAATAACCCAAGGGTTGACATGCCATAAAATCTAACCAACCAAACCCTGAATAATGACTCAAACACATTGGTAGTTACATCATACAGTAGAAGACCATTATTTATCATTCAACCCTTGGACTACTTTTTTCTTCCAAGAATTTTTAGTATTTGGGAGAATCCATATGTGTTTGGCATAAAATAACCCAAGAGTTTACATGCCATAAAATCCAACCAACCAACCAACCACTGAATACTGGTTCAAACACATTTCCATTTTCATTGGTATTGACACCATACAGTAGAAGATCTCTTATCATTTAACCCTTGTACTACTTTTTTTCTTCCAAGAATCCTTAATATTTGAGTGAATCCATCTTTTTCTTTTTTCTTCATATGTTTGTCATTCATCTTGACATTTGTTCAATGAAACAACATTGGCAAAAAGCTACATTCAGAACATTTGGTTGGATCTACTATCAATGCGTTTCTCAATAGGCAGACAAATAACTGCGCTCTAGCAAGTGTTTTCCTCTCTCTCTCTGACAGGCCAGTTTGACCTTCAACCAACAAAGTTTACCTTAGTCACTGAGAAAATTGAATCTCTGCCATTTCTGCAATTTCTTTGGCCTCACTGGGGTCAAACCACTTTCCATTGCAACCATATTTCACTCGAGTGGACAGTGACTGCTTTTGTAGGTGGGAGTCAGTCTGTAAATGTCTTCTTTCAAGATAGAGGCCTTTTCTTGACACTCTAACTCTGCCATTTAGTTAAAGGAGGGTTGTTTTGCTTTTTTCTTTTTTTTTTTTTCTTTTCTCGTTTTGTTAGATACACTGTGGATTTTCAACAGTTTTAGCGGAAATTATTTTAGAGAAGCCCCAAAAGATCTTTTATGGTACATAAGCCATAACAGTGCTGTCTCTTTTGTAAGTTTCCAGAGAATATCCATTCCCTGAGGCGTTTTCTTTGTCTTTGTATACAAAAGGGAATAAAGGATTGCAAATGATTAAATTAGAGCCATTCTGAAAATATTAACAGTGGCAATTACTCACACTTCATTTGGGTCAAGCTGAAGACATGTTTCAATTAAACAGATAAAGATATTTTTTATCAATGTCAAGGAATTACTCATGCATCATATCTGATTAGATGGTAGATTTTATTCCTTATATATATTTGTGAAGAAAAGGAAGTGAATCCGACGGTATGTAGTATATTAAGAAAGATTGAAAAAACACAGGTTTAAATGAGTTAAGTGCTGAGTTTATTGGCTGACGCTGCAGTGTTTTGATCTATTAATTAGATCATCTTCAGGGCATTTGTTGGTATATGGAAGGTAATAAGAAATTTTTTATCACAGAATAACAAGAGAAGCGAGTGATAGTTCTTGTTTATCAGTCTGTTTAAAATTTGAAGTTTGAAAAAAGGAGACGGTTTGAAATATGACGTCAAATATTCTCTTTTACGGTGTGAGTATCAATACACACACTTACACAGTCCCATACTTCAAACCGTCTCCTTTTTTCAAACTTTAAATTGTAAACTGATAAATAAGAACTATCACTCGCTTCTCTCGTTATTCTGTGATAAAAAATTTCTTATTACCTTCCATATACCAACAAATGCCCTGAAGATGATCTAATTAATAGATCAAAACACTGCAGCATCAGCCAATAAACTCACCACTTAACTCATCTAAACCTGTGTTTTTTCAATCTTCATTATATATACTAGCAGATATATGCACCCTGCAGGTGCAAGTATTCAAGTTTTAATGTAATAAAATATTGTATTAAATTAGGAAAAACTAATGAAATTAAATAAGAATGCAGATAAAAAGATTTATGTATAATCGAAAAATAGAACAACCGAAACTTACTCTTCCATCACTCTCGTCTTTCATTTTTATTTTTTCTATTCAAGTATTTATTTAAAAGAGGAAGTAAAGAATAAAATGACAGTTATTTTTTCTTGTTAATGGATTTCATTTAAGATTCCTTGAAGAGATTTTTGCCAAACAGTTAGAAATCAATAATACTAAGCACATATTTATTAAAATCACATTTTTAATATCAATATGCAAATTAGCCTTCCCGTTCACTGTAAAATAATTGCATGTTGTTAGTATGTAAATATGGTGTAAAACAATTTTATTAATAATTGAGGTTAAAATAAAAATAAAATCATTGAGAATGTGATGTAAATAACTTTGTGACTTGTATAGTAATATAGTTTCGGTTACAGACAGAAAAACACACAATCTCCATTATATATATGTATTTATATACATACATACACACACACACGGGGTGTCTATGAAGTCCTGCAGCTGATTTAGAATGTAACAACAAAGATGGCAGTCTTGTTGAAATGCAAAAATCAAAATATACATAAAAAACAAAACTACAAGAGTTGAACTTTCATATGGTTTTTACTTAATAGTTCTATAATTTGTACAATGTGGGTTATTAAATTTTAAAACTGCTGCGAGACTATATATATATATATATATATATATATATATATATATTTACCCAACCCCTCCACCAAAATTATGATGTGGTACAAAGTCTGTTTTAGGCTGAGTAAAGCTGGTTTGAGCAACTAAAATTAAGATGAAAGAAAATACTAATCAAAATTAGTATTTATAATTAAGTAACATTCACTTATTTTTTTTTTATTATTATTTCAATCAATATCTTAAGCCTGTTGACTCTACAGCCTTTTGCATAGTTTCAAGTTCTGAAAAGAAGTATTTCATTATTTTATTTTTTATTTTTTTAAACAATGTATCCTTATAGTATGAAATTCTAAGATAAATATTATAGTATTTACCCAACCATGGGCAGGATGGGACACAAGATCAATTTTTAAGAGGAGTAACATTGGTTTGAATTCTGAGTTTTATTTCTCCTAGACTGGTTGCCCACCAAGACTAAAGAACCCAATCTGCCTACTATTTATGCATAGCTGGGTGCACAATAGATGGTTTTATGCCTTTCCCTTGGCATGAAGTACAAACAGCCTTGTCAAGAGTTTTAACTTGGCTTACTGATTCTATTTCCTACAACAATTTCATATATTAAATAGTACAGGTGCACAATGTAATGGTCAGTGTCTTAGGAAATGGACATATTAACCAGAATTAAAATTCAAGACATAGCTGTTTGCATTTCACAAAATGCTTATACCATTGGGAAAAGTATCCATTCAACTATACTCCCTTCAGCTATGGGTAAATAATAAGGTAGATTGGACTCTTTAAACTTGGTCTTAACCTTGGTTTGGCAACCAGTCTAGGAGAAGGAAAACCCTGAATTCAAGTCTGTTAAACTCTGCTTAAGAAATCGACCTTGTGTTACATCCTTCTCATGTGGAGGGGTTGGTAAATATGTATATATTCTTTCTGTACCTGAATAGTTGTATCCACATAGTCCTCAATGCTGAGTCCTCTTCCTCTTCTTTATTTGTCACAGTCTATGTCATCTCCAGAGTGTAAGGCCTTGTGCATGGTCATTAATTTCCTTGTTTTATGGTCCATATTTCTGAGCTCTTCTCTTGTCTAGTTTAAAAAGGGTCCAAAGTATCTTAGATTTATCCACAGAAGATCAGCTCAGCAACTACATTAAACTGCCCAGGTATTGATTTTTTTAATTAGATTTCTGCTGCAGAGTTTATTTTCCGGTTCTTCTTAAGTACTTTCTTATGTCCCTCTGGTGTCGTAGATAACATGGTGGACTGTGAACTCCAGTCATACTATTATGTTGACTTTCAAACTAATACACAAGATGAAAGTATGAACTCACTCATCCCCCATCTATGGGTTAAATAGTACTACTACTGTACTTTTATAAGTATAGCTTTGGCATTAAATAACCCATGAAGTATTGATATTCCATTAAACTTGGGAAAGTTATATACCCCTTCATAGGTAAATAGTAGGGCAGACTGGCCTGTTAACTTTGATAGGGTAACCAGTCTAGGAGAAATAGAAGGAGGAGTCACCATGGCGTAAAGGTTAACATGCTGGACTGTGACATCGTAGTGAACCAGTTATGCTATTACCTTTACTTTTGGACTAATATCCTTGAGAAAGGCATGAACCCTATCATCCCACAGCTATGTTTTAAATAGTATAACAACTATTGTGTTCTGGGTATGACGTTAAACTGCATCTCATGGTAAAATTCTAATTTTGGAGCTCTGGGGAGTGTGGAGTACACCTTCATTGCCATTGCTGCCAAGTCCACTCTGATCTGCAATGGTAGTACCTGTTAGGGTCTCATCTATGGGCTAAATAGAAAAAATGAGTTTAAAAATGAGATTAAAAAATCATTGAGTACATCTTTGGCATAAAATAATCCAACAAGAGTTGACATGCCGTAAATTCCAACCAACCAACCATTACTGTTCTTTATAAGGATGGATTTGGCATTAAGTAACCCATTAAGGTTGATATGCCATTAAACAAAGTGCCCAAATCATCCTTTCTTACCTTTTCTTTCATCTCTATTTGCTTGATGTTATCTGATTTTAATCTTTCTTGGTATTCTGATACTTTCCTCATTGGGCAGTTTCATTTTTTCACTTCTTTGTCTTTTTTTTTTTTTTTTATTATCAGCATGTCACATTTTCAACACCAAATTCCATTCCAATATCTTGGCGGAAGATGCTGATAGTTTGTATTAGGATTTCTAATTCTTTTTCATTTTTGGCAAAAATGTTCATATCATCCATATACATGAGATGGTTTATCTTTTCTTGCAACTTTTTAAAAATCTGTTACCTCCTTTACATTTTCCTAGCATCGTTCGTTCTTTCTTTGTTAATTATTTATTATGTTTTCTTTTGTTATTTCTTCAATTTTTTCACTTTCTTTTCACTCTTATTTATTATTTTCTTTTTCTTTCATTTTCTTTCTTATGTTTACTTTTCCTTGGCATCATTGCTTTAGCAAATAGTAATGGTGATAATAAGTCTTCCTGGATTTTTACCACTGCTATTTCTCCTCTCCAGTTTTCCATAGCTCTCATTATAAAGTTAAAAATCTGATTTTAAATATTTTCAGACATTTTATTGTTCACATTTGTAAGATCGTGTCATATGCCTTTTTGTAGTCTATCTATGGTTAAATTGAACTTAACAGACCTAAAATTCCACCATTGTATGTCACCCCGCCGAAAGAAAAAAATAGCAAAAATCAGGGAATTAACCAAATTTAACAAAATTTTCAGTTTTGATATATTAATGAATAAAAGATATAATACACCAGTTATTTTATTTAAAAACTTACATTTTTTCAGTTCAGTTATCTTTGAACCACGTATCTTTGAGAATCTGTATTATGCCTCAAAGATACATAGTTCAAACTGACCCAGAAAAAAAAATAACTGGTGCATTATATTTTTTATTCATTAATATATCATAACTGAAAATTATATTAAATTCGGTTGATTCCCTGATTTTATATATTTTTTTCTTTCAGCAGGGTGACATATGATGGTGGAATTTAGGTGCGTTAAGTCTGATTTAACCCTATCTATGCTATGGCTACATTTGTCCTCATATATAACATGGAAAAGAAATAAAGATCTAATTCTTGGAACTCCCTACAATTCTATTATCATTGGATAGAGGCATGATGCATAATGGTTAGAGTCGTATGAAATGGACTCATCAACCCGAGTTCAAATCCTATAAATGGCTGTTTGCATTTCACATAGCGCTAACATCCTTGGGAAAGGTATGAATCCATATATTCTCTCTCCAGCTATGGGTAAAATAGTAGGGCAGACTGGGTTCTTTAACCTTGGATAGGTAACCAGTCTAGGAGAAGGAAAACTCTGAATTTGGAAACCTGAGTTCAGTCATTGATTAGGTTTGTGGCACTCCTTGTGCACCAATTCTTTCCTATCGACTTTGCCAAAAAGTGCGAATGGTCCAATACAAGCCTTCACCACTATAAACAAAACACTGTGTAGGTTGTTCATTGGATGAATCCTCATGCGTCGAAATGAATGAGAGCATCCATCCATCATTATTATTGTACTAACAAGGTAAGGTCAGAAGTATATCCTGATACCTGTAAAATAGTGGAAACTAGAGGTCTTTGTTTTTACCACTGCTCACATGCAAGTGGTCAAATATTAAACTAATCTTATTTTATAAGGAATATATATTTGTGGCCAAAAACAGGGAAAAGAAATATAGACCTAATTCTTAGAGACACATACAATGCTGTTACCATTTACTATAGAAATACATTAAAAATTGAGAAGATAGAAATGGTCAAGTGGTAAAAAATTAATCTATATGTGTAAAAGAAAGATTCTGTATGTCTGTTGATACAATGAACAAGTGCATATCTTTTTATAAAGGGAAATTGGTGGAGACAAGCAAAGACCAAGTTCAATAAAATCTTTACCCTAATTTTGTCTGAGAGAGGGTTAAAAATTTTCTTACCCCTCATTTTCCATAAAAAAGCTAATAAAAATATAATAAGGGTATAAATCAATGATATATTAAAAAATTGATTTTTTTTAAATTATTTAAAAAAAAAAAAAAAAAAAAAAGCAACTAAAAGACAGAAATAGAAAGAAGAAAAATAATAAAAAATAAACAATTCAAAAACAAAAATATATAAGGAATGAAAGGATTATTAAATAAATATAGAAAATAATTTTTATATAAAATTTATATATAAATATAGATGAGAGATATGTTTTTAACTTTTTAAATCCCAGGCAACACCAGTTAGCTCTGCTAGAATATACAGATAACAAAGTGTGGTATATCCAACTGTTTGGATAACTTTCCTAATTAGTATGTATCGTTTTTGCCAGTCAGATATCTCGAAATGGAAAATCAGCAGGAGTCTTGTTGAAATATAGGCCAACAGACATGAAAGATGGACAACTAGAATGTAAGTTAAGGTGACACTTTTTTCACTGTCCTCTTGTTTCCTGACAGAAACTGAAAGGATGTACATATATATTTTTATTTTCCACTTAGCATGTTTTTGTTTTTATGAATAAAATTCCTTTTTGTTCTTCTCCCTTCTTTCTTTTTAGGAATCTTTATTTTATTTATTTATGAATTGTTGAGAGCGGTATCTGTTTTGACAGCCAGATACCCAACACAACAAAAGAAAAATGAATATGTAAAAAGTTAGGTCCCCAAATGTATTAAGTCTTAAGTTTTAATATTCATTATATTTGGTTTTACAGTACATGTTTTGACTCTTCCACTAGACTGTTTATTCAAGGCCAATCATTACCATCTATTTTTCTTTTATATGATTGGTCAACAGCTACATTTTGATTTTTGTTCATTTTTTTTTTTCTGGGGCTTCCTTTTCATATTGAAGAAGATTTGTAAAACATTGTATTTTCTTCTCTATAATTCATAACAACTTTTTTTCTTTGTTTTTTCAGTCAAGCTCTTCACAAATCTGATAAAAATGGCCATGTTTTTTCCAAACACAATTCTTTGATATCAGTGCAAAGTTCTTGTCAATTTTCCTGTTCATGGTCATATGGTGTATTGTTTTTATCATATAATATCTTTGTTTTTGCTTGGAGCTTAGCAATATTAATTCTAATTTGATTTTCTTTTGTTCTTCTGTCTTGTGTTGCAACTTTTTCTCTGAATTTTCTCATTTACTATCTCTGGAAAAAGTATGGAATTAGTACACTTGAAGAATGTTTACTTCGTTTTTTGTTTTTTTTATCTAGCAGTAAATAAACCAATAACCGATTAGATTCAAAACATTTCTTATTCAATAGCTGGAAATCCTGGCTTCATAAAATATTCTTTAAACAAACTAGATTAGATTATTTAAACTAATGGCATGATTTTTGTCTAAACCATGCAAAGGAAAATATAGAATAATCCAATGTTGAGGGAAAAAAAATATGGAATGATCTTGTAATTTGTATTTCTAAAAGAAATACCAGCAGAAGGTTAAATATACAAATTGGTCTACAGTTAAAGCAGCTCTTTCAACAAATGGTTAGGCATTTCCAGTTGAAAGGATACATGGCTCCAACAAAAGAACAGTCAATTCATGGAAAATGAGGAGTAAAAAATTTTTAAAACCTCTCTAGGACAAAAATAGTGTGGATTTTATTGAACATTACTCTTTACTCATCTCCACCAATTTTCCTTTATAAAAGGATGTACAATTAGTTGTACAAACATACATGCATACAAACAGAATCCTTATATATATATATATATATATATATAAATAAAGAGAGTTTTATTATTTGCTTGGAGCATTGTGTATATATTGGTTAGGAGGTTGATTTAGAAGGCTATCACAATGCAGGTGTAAAGAAAAAATAATAATACGGTAACAATGATGTTGTGTGTTAACCTGTATTTAATTCTTGAATTTTCGAGATAATATCTCTTTTTCAAAAGATAACTGGAACTGGAGCAGTCTAGTTATGGCATTTCTTTTTAAATGATTTTTTTTTTTTTTAAAAAGAGATATTATCTCGAAAAATTCAAGAATTAAATACAGGTTAACACACAACATCATTGTTACCGTATTATTATTTTTTCTTTACACCTGCATTGTGATAGCCTTCTAAATCAACCTCCTAACCAATATATATATGTATATATATATATATATATATATATGTATAATTGAAGACCATGATTGTTGTACTGACTTCATCATAGAATAGCCCAAGGATTGACCTGCTGTAAAACCAAGCAACCATGGACAATCATTTGCTTTTTATCTTCAATGCATTTCTATATTAAAACCTATTCAAGAAGTGGAGTGTAGCAAAATACATAGTCATTCCCAGTTGTGTCTAAAATATGGTGCAAATATAAAAGAAATAGGGTGGTTACAAAAGGAAAACATTCTGGTAGACCAAGAAAGACATCAAAGCAAAGAAAATTATACCATTAATTTAAATAATTCAATCTAGTATGTTTAGGAAATGTTTTACTTCAAAATAAAAAACCTAAATGAACATCTTCGATGTTGGATTTAGTATAAGCTGTACAAAAAGTCGCCACTTATATTTATAGATATACCAAGTTGCAGAAGCTGGATTGGCCGATGAAAAAACGATAAAAATGTATTTAAGGTCGTTGATAAATTGTCCTACATTCAGTTGCCAAATGTACTCCCTTCCAGAAAGAACACTTACAGACAAGGAATAACTGATACTATAATCTTTCTACCAAAGAATATTAAAGATTAACAAACAAGGAGTAACTGATACCACAATATTTTTATCAAGGAATACTACAGATGAACAGACAAGGAGTAACTGATATTAAAATATTTCTATCAAGGAATACTACAGATGAACAGACAAGGAGTAACTGATATTACAATATTTCTATCAAGGAATACTACAGATGAACAGACAAGGAGTAACTGATATTACAATATTTCTATCAAGGAATACTACAGATGAACAGACAAGGAGTAACTGATATTACAATATTTCTATCAAGGAATACTACAGATGAACAGACAAGGAGTAACTGATATTACAATATTTCTATCAAGGAATACTACAGATAAAACAATAAGGAGTAACTGATATTACAATATTTCTATCAAGGAATACTACAGATGAACAGACAAGGAGTAACTGATATTACAATATTTCTATCAAGGAATACAACAGATGAACAGACAAGGAGTAACTGATATTACAATATTTCTATCAAGGAATACAACAGATGAACAGACAAGGAGTAACTGATATTACATATTTCTATCAAGGAATACTACAGATGAACAGACAAGGAGTAACTGATATTACAATATTTCTATCAAGGATGAACAGACAAGGAGTAACTGCTATTACAATATTTCTATCAAGGATACATCAAAGTTCATGGCACAAGGAATATCCACTGAAACTAAACTCAATAACAACAGCGGAACTAAAAGCCCAAAAGTGTGACAAGAATCCTAAAACTCTTAAGTGTGCTAATTCCATAATTTTTGTCATTTTGTATAATCTTTTCAATTTTGAGAAAGTTGGAATAGATTTTATTCATTTCTGTATTCTATATGACATTGTACAATGCATTATTTCTCTTCAGTATATTCTTCCACATCTGAAGTATATTCTTTCTTACTTTATACTTATCGACCATTAGAGAAAAACATAGACAAAAAAAACTATTATCTCAAATTACTAAGTTCTACATAACAAATTATAAAGAATTCAAAAAAGAAAAAAAAAACTATTGCTTAATCAAATTCAACTCGGAAAACAAATAACTTTGATAGATTGCCAAAAATTCACAAATCATAGGAAATCAAAAATGCAATTGAGACAAAAGAAGCTGAATATATAAAAAAAATTAAAACCTTGTTGAAATTCTTATAAAGTGATTAGTATTCAGCTATGTTGCAAGTTGAATCTGTTCTGAGAATCCAAATATAGCAGGTTGGGTTATTCCACTGTATATCTTGGCCAAACCCATTCCCAGGATCCTCATTGGCTGCTGGTTTTAGTGTGAATATTTTTATCCATAAATACCCAACACTTGATTGTATTCTGGTAGTGTGTACAGAGCCTGTATTCAATTAAAGTCTGTCTTTTTTTTGTCTGGTGACTGGATGCTTGTCCCAGCCTTCTTGTGAAGGTGAGTACAATGTTGATTCAAAAAAACTCCAAATTTTGAACAATAATAATTGGCTCAGCTTGTTCTTTAAAGGGACTAAGTAATCTACTTATTAAATATTATTATAACCATTCCTGCAAGAAGTGGAAAGCTTCAATGATGACATTCAATTTCTTATAGACTAAACAAAATTGTTAGGTATGTTCTTCCTAATTTTTAATCAATTTCTATATTGAAGTTATTAGCAATGCATTTAATCTATTGTCTATATATTAATAAGCATAGAAGGGTGTGGTGTAATGGTTACCATTGTAGGAAATGGACGAGATAAGTTGAAATCCTAGACAAGGATGTTTGCATTTCACATGTTAATAACCTTTGGAAAGGTATGAATTTCAACTGTTCTCCCTTCATATTTAGGTAAATAGTAGGGCAGACTGGACTCTCTAAACTTGGTTAGGCAACCAGTCTAGGAGAAGGAAAACTTTAAATTCAAACCTGTTAAACTCTGCTTAAGAAATTGACCCTGTGTCACATCCTGCTCATGCAGAAGGGTTATATATATATATATATATATGATAAGTTTGTGTTTCACATCTTGTCACCACCTTAGATAAATAATGGACTATTCTGTTTTAATTGTTATAGTAAAATCATTTAATATTTTATTATACATTTCCATAATTTTCTATGCATATTATAAAAATTGTTAAAATTAATTTTAGGCCAAAAATAGCAGAACTTAGTGTTTAAGCACGAAACGTTTTCCCTTTTGGCAATGGAAAAATTTCCTTATTGCAGAAAATGGTTCAGTAGAAAAGTAGTGAAATAGTTAAAGTAGAATTAATAAAGATAATGATAGTCGCCAGTAATAAAAAAAAGAAAGAAATTGAAACTTTACCTACATACGGCAGGTTTAAATGCAGTTGGTACTAAAATATAACCATCACTATTTAATTTTTTTTTTCTTTATTGACAGTAGATCCTGACAATAGATAAATAATTCCCTCTGCATTTCTCTTAATGCTTTTAGAATTTTCTTGTGTCTCTATATATTTAATCATTAAAGTGAAAGAAAATACTGACATCTTTTTTAAAAAAATAAATGGCCTCCTATCTATAATATTACAGCTTATCTATCTATAATCTGATTTGACAGGTAATTTTAAAATGTCTAGGATAAAAGTAAGTCTTATGAACAAATATTGAAGTATCTATATTTCAGTACCAAAGAAAAATATTTGGTTTGATAGATTTGTTTAAATTTTGGTGTTGTTTCATTGCTTTGATATTGATAAAAAGAAAATTGAAAGAATAAAAGGGAACAAGTATAATAGACAACAAAAGACAATTCCCCAAATGCCTTTCTTTCTGTCACTCCACTTATCATTATATCTGTTATGGTTGGTTGGAGTTATATCTACCAAATAGGTCCCCAAAGCATGTTTAAAACATATCAGTTTTAAAAAATTCTAAATCTTAAAAAAATATTAGCAAATGGTTCAATTTACAATATTTGTATCAGCATACAATACACAATCATCTTCTATAGAGAATTGGCTTTTCCATTAGATGTCTCGTAGGATGTACCCAAAATTCCTTCTCAACCTTTTTCACCTCTGTTCTTTAAACAGTATAGACATTTTCTCTGACTCTTCTAAGGAATGATAAAAAACATCTGACACTATTAACTACATTGTCGAGTATGCCATTCTCAATTTTGTACCTCTTCCACATACTGCTTGTTCATGGAACAATATGTGTATAGTAACACGTGAATTCTTTCTTTTAATACTCTTTGACAGCAGCATATGCTTACCTGGCCTTCAGGCCTTGTGTCCAGTGGCGTTGGCCTCTGGACTGTTAAGATATATACAAATAGCATGATACCAGGGGGCCACACACACACACACACAAGCCAAATACCAGGATATGTAATATTAGATACACCCATTGAATATTATATTAGCTTGAAAAGGATTTTAAACTATCTGAAACACATGTCACGTCCAATAAAATAAATTACAAAAAGACAAAAGACAAACCATTTTGCAGACTTTTTTTATCATTTGGATCTACAATAGTCTTTTCTCTCTCAATCTCTGTCTTCCTGTCTGTATCTCTCTCTCTCTCTCTCTCTCTCTCTCTCTTTATATATATATATCATCATCATCATCATGTCACGCTTTCAGCGCGGATATCCATGACAATCTCTCTCATCCATCCCAATCGCTCATCATTCTCAGAAGGTCCTCTATGCAGCATCCTGCATCCGCACAGAGCTGATCAACGTACGTTTTTGCTGGTTGGCCCACGCTGGCTTGTCCATGTGCTGGCTTCCACAGTAAGACGTTGCTTATAAGTTCGTCCTTGCTTCTCCAGCAGTGTCCCACGTGTCTTGTCCGTCTCACTCGGATGGTTTGGGTGATATGTGGTAGGTGGCCGTACAGCTGCTTTCTGTTAGGGTGCTGTTTCTACGTCTTGTTCATGATCACCCGCAGCATTCTTGTGCAGCTCCCATCTAATTTATTTTCTAGTCGCTTAGTTAGGGTCCAGGTGGTGCAGCCATACAGCAGTACTGACATGACAACGGCCTGGAAGTGTGTGTGTAATATTTGAAATAGGTTTATTTGAGCAACATCTTTTCATGCAAACAAATTTGGTTAAACAAAATTGAATCCTTATTATTTTTAAGTTTTTCTTTCAAGTTTGTTAACAATTTTCTTTATGTTATCATCTTGAAAGGCATTAATCAGTTATCCAAAATAGGTATTATTGGTAAACCAAGTACTTATGGTTCTTTTCTGAACCATTATCAAGGCTGTTTATATCATATATGATAGTTTAGACAAATATAAACAGTTGTCTTTTGAACAACTGATTAACACTTTTAAAGATGATAACATAAAAAAAAATGTTAGAAAATTTGAAAGAAGAAAAAAAAAATGAAAATGATAAGGATTCTATTTTGTTGAACCAAATTTGAATATATATATATATATATATATATATATATATATATTGAGAAGGATCAAATATTAGAAATCCAGTATGATATTTGATTGAACTAAAGAAAAAAAATCAATTGTTGTACTGGCAAAGTACATTCTCACATCAAAAATTCTGAATTTTCTCTGATTGCTTCAGGAATGGAAGAAAAGTGACAAACAAATACAAAGCAAGACAAATAAAATGCAATTTGATCCACAATTCTCTTAAATATGTTGCCATAAATCTTTCAGCATGTATTTTGATCATTAATTATTTTCTTTTCTTTTCTTTTCTTCTGGCAGGGTTCACTGATATCTGATTGCAATCTGCTACACTGAACAATCAATAAAGAATTGAAACCACCATTTCCATACCAACCAAAAATCCAAGAGAAAAAGAAAAGTTTGTCTAAAGGAATAGTGTTGACACCAATGACCTTGTGACAGCAACTGATGCTACTAATCAGTGTCAGGTAAGAAAATATCTTGACAACTCAAACAGAAATAAAGAAGCTGTCTTATGATAGTGCTTGAACATGCATAAAATAATGAGATGTGAAAAACCCCAAGATTTTTAGTTTTATGTTATGTAACAGTGGAAATTAAGTAGAATTAAGGATAACATGTGAATGACTGACCTGTTGGCTTTTGATTGGTTGAAGAGTGTCAGCAGTGACATGAGTGAAAGAGAAACTGAAAAGTTTGGGGAGTCTGGGCTGAGTGTTTGAAGAGAACAGATGCAAGATGAGTGTCTGTTCTCCAAGCCATTTTTATTTGGGGTAAAAAACAAAAACTGTTTGTGTTTGTTATTAAGAACTATCAATGGCACAAGACAAGTACATTTCAAGAAGATCCCGAGTAATTTCCTGACTGAAAGAACAGAAAATACCAGCCCAACAACCAATCCAGACTACTGGACGCAGCTAGACGGGCGATCAGAGAGGCTCCCTCTGACCAATCGGAATGTCACGTCAAGCCCTAGCACCTATATGATTATCCTGACCCTATTGCCCTTATGGCAAGCCCCAACCTTTTTTTTCATATGGGTGCTAGAAGGTGGTGGCTGAGGGTCTTCATGTCTTGGGAATGACGTTAAACTCTATCTGATGGTGAGGTTCCAGTTCTGGAGGTTTGAGGAATGTGGAGCACCCCTTCATCACCATTGCTCCCAGGTCCACTCTGACCCGAAGTGGTAATACCTGTTAGGGTCCCATCTATGGGTTAAATAGAAAAATGTGTTTATAAAAAACAATTGAGTATTAATTAAAAATTTATTTATTTAAAAACTTTGTTGGCATTAAATGACCCACTGAGGTTGATATGCCATAAACCAAACCCAACCGAACTACTGGATGCAGACAGTCGCAGCTACTCTGATCAAGAATAGCAGAGACCCAATCAGATCCAGTCAAGAGATAAGTAGAACAGTATAAGATAAGAATAGGAATTACATGTTCCTCCATTAGACACATATCCAAAGTAATGACCTTACATACACACACTCCAAAATAGATCCTGCCACATCACATATAGAAATTTACCTACCTACAACTTCATTTCTTTTAATCGAGCCTGCAAATGTTACACATGTACCCAATACTTTGGGAACACATCATTCATGGACATTGATTGCCTTGACCACTTTGGCCATAGAAACTTTAAGGGTTAAGTGAAATGCAACTTGTAATTATTCTGCCACCCTTTCCAATCCAATTCATTTTTATCTCTGGTTTAGTAGCTCATTCTATAACAGATGTGAACTACACAGATGATCTTACAAATGCACATGCATACAATTGCTTGCAAATAGGAATGCATAAAAGCATATATATATATATATATATATATATATATATATATCAACCCCTCCACACAAGCAGGATGTGACACAAGGTCAATTACTTAAGCGGAGTTTAACAGGTTTGAATTTAGAGTTTTCCTGCTCTACTATTTACCCATAGTTGGAGGGAGAGTATTTTGATGCATACCTTTCCAAAGGGTATTAATGCTATTTGAAATGAAAACAGCCTCATCTAGGATTTGAACTCAGGTTGATGAGTCAATTTCCTATGATTCTAACCATTGCACTATGTAGCTCCACATAAAAAGCATATAGATGTATGCAAATAAATTATTATTATTAAATTGCAATAGTTACTATAAACCACCCTTTCAAATCATTGATAATAAATAATACTTGAATAATAATGATTATACTTGAAACAATGTAACTAGGTATAAATTATTTGTACTAATAATAGTTACTTGAATGTATAGATATTTACAAGTGATTATTTGTTATTTGAAATTAGTTGCTTGCAAAAAAGGTCTGATTAGCATTAAATGACTCAACAAGGGTTGACATGCTGTAAAACCAACCAACCAACCATTCTAGGATGCTGTCATAAAAACCAATAAAAATAAGATGGAGTAAAACTAAAAAGAATGAAAAGCATTGTTGACGTATTTGGTGGTATAAAAAAAGTCGTCGGTGTGGCCTAATGTCAGCATCAGCCAATCAGCAAGGGAGTCTATATCCTTTTCACTAGCGCTAAACCAAGGAGATTGTTTTTGCATCTGAGGTGGAGTGCTACACATACCATCAGCTCCTTACTTTACTGCACAGATGCTTACTTTACTGCACAGATCTCTGTGCTACTCATATGCTGTTGACAAGGGCCAGTATCAAACTAGGAACATTGTGGTTTCTAGCTGAATGCTCTACCGACTGAGCTAACCCAATGGTATAAGGTGTGCTGAAGATCACAACTTGTATTTATAAACTGTTTCAAAACAGCATTGGCTGAATCAGCCAATCAAAACACCAAAACATGTATTTGATTTACTATTTAAAGTTAATAAATTGTCCTACAATTGCTCGCTGGATGTACAGACCAAAAGACAAGTATTATACAACTCTCTAAGCACGGACCAACAGACAAGGATTATACAACTCTCTAAGCACGGACCAACAGACAAGGATTATACAACTCTCTAAGCACGGAAACAGACAGACAAGATTATACAACTCTGTAAGCACGGACCAACAGACAAGGATTATACAACTCTGTAAGCACGGACCAACAGACAAGGATTATACAACTCTCTAAGCACGGACCAACAGACAACACTCTACAAGACTAGTGATTATACAACTCTCTAAGCACGGACCAACAGACAAGGATTATACAACTCTCTAAGCACGGACCAACAGACAAGTATTATACAACTCTAAGCACGGACCAACAGACAAGTATTATACAACTCTCTAAGCACGGACCAACAGACAAGTATTATACAACTCTGTAAGCACGGACCAACAGACAAGTACAACTCTCTAAGCACGGACCAACAGACAAGGTAACACGGCACGGACAACAGACAAGTATTATACAACTCTCTAAGCACGGACCAACAGACAAGTATTATACAACTCTCTAAGCACGGACCAACAGACAAGATAACTCTCTAAGCACGGACCAACAGACAAGTATTATACAACTCTCTAAGCACGGACCAACAGACAAGTATTATACAACTCTCTAAGCACGGACCAACAGACAAGACAACAGACAAGGATTATACAACTCTCTAAGCACGGACCAACAGACAAGTATTATACAACTCTCAACAGATAAGTATTATACAACTCTCTAAGCACGGACCAACAGACAAGGATTATACAACTCTCTAAGCATGGACCAACAGACAAGTATTATACAACTCTTTAACACAAATCAGCTGACAAGGATTAAAACTGATACTACATCTTTCTACTTCAAGACAGGATCAAATTTTATGCCACGAGTAATCTCCACTGTAAAAGTACTTTCAACTACAGCCCTAAAATGGCTGTACAAATTGTAACAAGCATATCAGTCAGACATTTTGTGACGGACAACCTCAATAAGTAAAACTAGTAATAGAATAATAGTGAAACTAATCCATCTAAAAATTGTTTATCCACTTATGTCCCTTCTCACAAATCATCTAATCAAGATGAATAAGACATGCTGGACACTACAAGAGAAGTAAGGACAAACTCAGAAGCAATGCTCTCATATGCATTCCTATGCATGGAGACATCAGTTCTGGTTTACCAGAAAAAAAATGTGCAGACACTAGATGCTGTCTTAAGGACTTGCCAAGAACAATGGGTAATTGGGATGTTTGGTGAGAGAGTGTCATGGAAATCCATGCTATCAGCACAGCTTGAAGATGCAAAACTTTCCAGTAGAAAAAGGCTGTTTTTTTTTACGTGTGTTGTATACTCCACTTGCATCGCATCTTATACACCATGCAGTAGATTAGAGTACACCTACTTACCCGGCATTGTACACAGGTGTACTTGTCTTCTTTACTTAGATACTTGTATTTCTTTTAACTTAGCTTGATCTTCCATCGATCTCAGGATAGACTGGTCTGGTATCATCAATTTTCTGTACTTGTGTTGTTTGTATTGGAATATTTTTGTAATATAAGTTGTGCTGTAGCCCACTACTTAAACTTACAGACTCTGCATGGGTGCATCAATTAAAGCCAGCCAATCAACAGGCTCGAATACATGGTTAGTTAACTATTAAATTGCTGATCTTGAAAGCCATTTATTTACACATATTCACCACTGACATATGGATCAGCAACCAAGGAACAACCAAAGGATTCTGCCTAACCCCAACAGAGGACTGCTTAGCACAAGGATTCTTCCCTAAGGAACAACCAAAGGATTCTACCTAACACTAGGGAACTCCACTGTAAAGTGTTCTCATTTGCAGCCTAAAAATGGCCACAAGAATCATAACAGTGTGTCTGTTCTTAGTAAAAACACAAGACCTTACTTTATTTTTGAGCTCATATATATTTTATTTTCTTCAAATCCACATTCCAATGATGTCTGTAAGAACTTGGTCAATAGAATGAGTAACATCATTACTTCCGCCTTGCTCAACAGTTAGCCAAAGTCTGATTTTCTCTTAGATAATTTCTTACATTTGCATTCGTGAATGGAAGTATAGGTCAACATGGTTAAGAGATGTCAATAATCCCTCCTGTATTTTCCACTAACTCTTATTTTAAAATCTACACTAGTGTACTTAATTAACAGGCTACCCATCAATTATGTAACAACATGTATCCCTGTTTGTAGTTTTTAAAAAAAGTGCTGGAACTTTAGCACACTCCAATTAATGAAAGCAGATACCTGTAAATCTTAAAGAAGGCATTTTAAATATTACCTTAAAGCTTAGAATTTTTTAATGAAATGCCTACAGATAAAGTTATATTACAATGACTAAATAAAATGTAAATGTTAGTGTGAGTATGTGTTTATATAACTGTGTGAAATTGATCAAATATCTGCATTGTGTACATCTTGATGTTTTTATTTATTCACTGTTGTGATTGTTTTAGAATCAAGTTTAATGAAAGATCAAATTACTTTTAAGGAAAATGATATCTCAGCAAGAATTGTATCCTCAAGTCAAAACTAAAATGATATTTTGTCTTTATCTTGTATTCATTTATGATTCTGACTTTTGTACTTTTTGTTTTTCATAATTTCTTGCTTTCTATTAAAATATTTATTTCAGATAAATTTCTAACCTTGATAGGTTTTTTTTCCTTTTTTTTTTTTAAATATTGCTAAATGTTTCTTTGTTTTTTAAATTACCTTTTTTCAGTTTTCTTAGATTTTATAAAGTTGCCTAACTTATTCTTGAGTCAAAATTCAATATGTTTGCGCAGACATTTATTCTACTTTTAAATTTCTGTTGGATATTATAAGCACTTTATGATATTTATTGTTGTAATAGCTATAAACAAATTTAGCACAAGGCCGCAAAAAAGAAGGCAGGGCTGGTCATCACTGTCTGTCTTTACCGCCCTGTTGGCTGGGGCGTTAGAATACACTGACTGCACCTCTGCAGACAAGCAACCCATTTTCCATGGGTGGTGACCCATGATGTTTAAAGATGGAACCAAGGTGACTGAGCAGTCCATGACATGCAACACTCCATTTGGGCCATTACTTAGGCTAGACGGGCTGTTGGAGAGGCCCCCTTCAATCAATCAGCTGGTCTGGTCACATCAAGCCCTAGCACCTATATGATTGCCCCAACCCTATTGCTCTTATGGCAAGCCCCAACCCTTTTATGGGTGATAGAAAGTGGTGGCTGAGGGTCTTCATGTCCTGGGAATTACATTAAACTCTATCTGATGGAGATGTTCCAGTTTTGGAAATTTGGGAAATGTGGAGCACCCTTCATCACCATTGCTCCTTGGTCCACTCTGATCCAGGGTGGTAGTACCTGTTAGGGTCCCATGTATTGGGTAAATAGAAAAATGTTTTTATAAAAAAATTGAGTATCCATTAAGAAAGAATTTATTTCAAAACTTTGTCGGCATTAAATGACCCACTGAGGTTGTTATGCCATAAAAGAAAAGAAACCAATTTATCTTTAACCTTAGATCCATTTACTGACCCAGCATTATAATAAGCTTTCTAATATCATCTGTATTACTATGCCATAGTGTGATTGTTTGGGTATTATTATTCCAAGTATAGAAGTCTGGGACTAATTAAAAATCCCTTTAAAAGATAAAATTGTTTAAAGAAAATTTAAGGTCACTGGAAGTTATTGTAATCAAATGAGAGTCTCTTTGCACCGAAAATTCCAAAATATCAGTCTACAGGGACAAATTCTCATTCAACACTTGTTCTCTTTCAGACTAATACACTTGGGAAAGGTATAAACCCCTCATGTTCACCAAGTACTGCGTTAAATTGTACCACTACTGTTCTTCTGCAAGAATGGTTTTGGTATTAAATAACCTATAAAGGTTGATATGGCATTAAACAAAGAAAAAAACAAATCATTTCATCCACATATAAAGTTGGTGGGGTGGCCTAATGTCAGTATCAGCTGGACAGTAAAGGAATCTAACCCCTTTTCACTAGTGCTAGACCAAGGAAATTATTTTAGCATCTGAGGTGGAGGAACCACACCTACCATCAGATCCTCACTTTACCACATAAATCCCTGTGCTACTGTTGTATCGAAACCAGGAACCTTGTGATTCCTAGGTGGACACTCTACTGATTGAACTAAACAGGCCTATACACATATATTTCATGCAAAAAAAGACAAAAAACAACAAAAAACCAGCAACAAAACTTTCATCAGATGATAAATCTAGGATGGAAGTTTTGTGGATGAAGCATCATTACACTTATCCAGATCTCCAGTAGTACTTAAGAGTACCATCAGACTATGTTGGTTTTGTCACACTGTGGAAATTCCAGAGAAAATGGTCAAATCCTGACATGGATTTGCTTCATCAATTGAGATCTACACTGTTATCAAGTGGCAAATTCTAATGATATGGCTCTGCATTGCTTTACATACATACACACACACATATATATATATATATATATAATATATATATAATATATATATATATATATATATATGCCCAACTCCTCTGTCACAAGCAGGATGTGTGTGACAAAAGTGAATAAGTTAATCATAATGTAGCTAGTGTGGATTCAGAGTTTACCTTCTACTATATAGGTTGCAGTACCAAGGCTAAAGAACCTATACTGTCCTACTAATTACTGATAGCTAGGAGGAAAATAATTGATTCACAAAGACATGTGGGAAGTGAAACACAATAGCCTCATCCTGGATTTGAACTCAGGTTGCTGAAATCGATTTCCTAGAATGATAACTGTTACACCAGTGCATATATATATATATATATATATATTATATAATATATAATTTAGGCTAGTGAAGACACAATGTCAACAGTGCTTGCTAACTGTCACTTTCTCACCGGTGCAAGTTTGGTTGTAAATTGCATAGAAACTGTCAGTTATCAAGTGCCATTGACTTAAGTTCTTTGTTACCCTAATTTCGGGATATATGTGCTCTATCAATAATATAGAACAGTCTTTACTTATAGATATAACAAACTAAATTATCAATATATAATTATATATATATACATACATACATATACATAAACACACACACACATATATATATATATATAAACTATGAATTATTTGATAGATACTTTTTGGTGGTACCTTTATCTTGGTTGATATCTGTATCTCTAGAAAGTGCTAAAAGCACTTACAAGATGGATTCCATGTAATGACTCAAAAAAGACTAATATTTGAGCTGAAATAGATGAAGAGGAAATCATAACGTGATTATGACAATGGCAAAAGTGGTTACGATGGAACATTGTATACCTTTGGGTGCAGAATCAACAACATAAGTGTGGTGGCTGTGGTTATAATAAAGAAAAGGTTTTTAAAAAACGATTTTTATGAAATGTTATATGTAGAAGCATATTATTGAAATAGGATTTTTTATATGGGTGGTTTTAGGAATGAGAAATGATGTAGCATTACAATAAGATTTAAACTAATATGTTCCATTCGCCTATTCAAACTTTTAGTTAAGTGCTGAAAAAAAAGAAGAATAGATACTGTAGTTTGATCTAAGTTATTGTGTAAAAACCAAGAGGAAAGAAATTACACATGGAATGATTCTTTTTAATTTTAGAAGTAATAATTAATGGAATTTCTAATTAGGGTAGACATTTTTTTTATATTTCTCTTCAAACTTCCTATCAAGGCAGAAGTCAATTAACCAATTAGATTTTTTGATAATCTTTTGAACAAATATCTAATCAACTCAAAAACAACAATAGTGTAAAAAATTAAAATTGAATTGGATGATTTTAAAATAATAATAAACGAATTTTAGAGGGAATTTTGGGGCTCAGTCAGTAGAGCGTTTGGCTAGAAACCCACAAGGTTCCTTGTTCGATACCGGCCCTCGCCAACTCAGTGTATGAGTAGCACGGGGATCTGCGCGGTAAAATAAGGAGCTGATGGTAAGATGCAAAAACAATCTCATTGGTCTAGCGAAAGTGAAAAGGGGATAGACTCACTTGCTGATTGGCTGATACTGGCTTTAGTCCACCCTGACGACTTTACTTACTTATTATTTATTTACTTAGCATGAAATACTTAACAGAATTTGATATGTATAAAGATATTGAATTAAGATTGTATGTGTTCTATGCAAATATTCTCTTCTCTTTTTTAAGGTTGATGTAAGAAGAGAGTAAAAAACAAGATGCCCAAGAAGGCATAACAAACAAATAATAATAATGATATATGTGGAATATTGTGATGAGAGAAAATTTCCCTGTCAATCTGTGGGGTCACCAAAAAACAGACAGTTTAGTTTTGTCTTGATAGAATATTATATTTTTTTCCTACTTCCTTTATTTTGCTGGAAGGTTTTTATAGAGGATCACCTAAAAACATGAAATGAACATTGCTACTCTGCATGTTCATCCCATATGTCACATTATTTCTCAAGAAAACTCAATAAAGACTTTTTTATGTAAAAGAAAACTCTTGAGTACCACTTATAAACTGTGAAGATTAAATGAATCTTATTCCAATTTAACTAATGCATTTACATCATGCATAAAATTGATCTATTTTGTCAGTCATGTTTGCATTATGTTTTCTTTCATAGTGGACATTCTTTCTTTGCTAATTTACAATGCATTTTTATTGGAAACTTATTCTAATATTAATTTTCTGACTACTCCATGATTTCCAATGCATTTCTATTGTAAAACCATTTGCAATTCATCATTTTCATTAATGCTTTATAATAGTTTAATTTTATCAGTAATGATTACAACAATTTAGTTGAAGTGTATATTTATATGAAAATTAGATTATCATCAGTTTCTGAATGAATTTTAAGAGAAAAAAATTAAAAAGCTGTCATAACAATGGAAAAAAAAACATTGAAAAACAATTTTTTTCTTATTAAGATGAGAACTTAATGGAAACATCTTATGATTCCTTCTTGACAAATATGAATTGCACTTTGAGACCATTAACACTGAAACTTAATAATTATTTCTGGCATTGATGTAGGAAAAACAAACCCTGGAAAGCAAAATTATGGATAAGAGGGTTTAGGTGCAGGTCTGGCACTATGAAGTGTGGGGCTCTCTACCTAAAAAAAGCTGAAGATTGTTTTATTCTTAGTGTAGTATACCAGTCCCCCAAAAGCATTAAGATTTGAGGCTCGGCCATTAGACAACAATGATGTAATAAAAATATAAAGTCCAATGAAAACTTATGTTTTCTTACAAGATAATCACAGACATACTGTTTGTGCATAGGCCTTCTAGAAACAGACATTTCTGGCTTTTTTTTTTAAAATCTGAGAGGTTCTTTCAAAATTATTTCAAAGTCAATGATTCAACTATGAAATGGTAATACTGGTACCAGTCAAAGGGACTCTGGCAAAAATCCAAAGGGTTTTACATCATCATATCAGGAATCTGTGTCTGTGAAAAATCTGTGGCAAACAAGGGCATCTCCCTTCCCCTGAACAGGATATGCATACACAGTATTTAGGGACCACTTGTGAATTTCCTATTCCCTTGTTACTCCCCTTCCATGAATTGACACAGGTGAATTTGTTGGAATGGAGCCAACTCAACCGAATCCAGGGTGAATGCCATCACAGAAACAGAAAAAAGTCATAGGTTTGCAATGCCATTTTCTATAGATTTAGTATTGCAAAATTATTTAGTCTCTCTCATGAAATTATTGACCATCATCATCACTTATTGTATTCTGCTACTGTAGTAGTTTGGAACATTCTACAACAGCATTCAGTCTTTGTCATTTGAAGCACCCTGTTACTTTCCTTTGCGAGAGTCTTTAGCTCCCTTGGTGGTTGCCAGACATCTTAGGGTTCCCAGTCCTGAATTTTGGAGGTGCGCTGGCAACTTGCCAAGTCAGTTTTGTGCAGTGCCAGACAACTTCTGGCCTGTTTGACCTGATTCCAGTTTTTTTTTGAAAGTTCTTCTAAGCAGCTGTAGCACATAACTAAACAATGGACCAATCATAGTTCCACCATTGTTGATAGTAAGAAATATATTGCACATCTTGTACAGAGCCTTGTTGGAGATTAGGGCTTGTTTAGGGCCATTTGTGACTGGCAATTATTCTTAGAGTTTGTAGTGGAAGGTATCATGCTTATCCATAACTGCCTTTGGAGCTGCCAAAGTTGATTGTAATTATGTTTCAATAAGTTTTTTAGTTTTGAATGTAGGTATTTTTTTAATATTTTAGTTCTGAATGCTTGAGTATGTGACAGGGCTCAAATAGACAAATCTGTCTAATTTGGCTTAAAAGCCGTTGGTCAGAGGGCAATATAATGTTTTAATTGAAGATTTTTCCGCCTACCAGGATAGTTTGGCACATATAAAGAATGAATACAGCAAGGTTATTCTAGTCAAGTTACCGTAGTGTTAGTGCATAGTCAAGTTCAACTATCATACTATTTAGAGAACTGACGGCATTGACACTATTATTTATATTCGCTGTACAAAAAATAATAGTAAAACCTTTTTTCCAGATTTTAATATGTTAATTGATAATTCGGTCACAAACATTAAAGATATAAGTAAATATGTACATATGAGCACTTGAATATTTAATTTACATTTTAAAAATTTCTGAGTCATTTATAAAAAGCAAAAGAAGAAATATTGACTGCTCATTTTAAACTTGGAAGAAAACAAGGATGCATCATTTGCTATCTCTTCTACTACTAAACACATAAATATCGGGTGGCCTATAAAAATACTGATACATAACAAATTTTAATCATTTAAGCCTTGTTTTTGAAGACATAAAAATATTTTCTAAGGATGTATTTAGCGTATTTGTGAAAATTAATTCTTGTAGATTGACTGTAATTTTCATGACATGAGTTGCACCTAATTCAAGAACTTTAATATGAACTTAAGTTTTCATGGAGTCTATCTCTGCCATGATATTATTCTTGAGTTGTTTGCAATGTCATCAAGCCTTAGGTCAAAAATACACACTGCCCTTTTAAATAAAACCTACCCAAAAAATAAGGCAAGCAGGAAAAATGGGGAGGGCATTTTAATTCTTTCTGATTTCTTGAAATTATTCTGGCCATCCGCCGATTAAAATTTTTTTTTTTTTTTAAAAATTTATAAACCTTTCAGTTTGAAAAGTAAAATTCTGTTTATTTTAATTTGTTCTTTCACGTCCGTAACTTGTATAATTTTCAGATTTGCTTAGGTTAACTTAGAATAATACTGAAAAAATAATAATAAAAACAAGAAGAATTATGAATTTTTATGTTTCGTATTTTTGTGGTTCCTTTTCTAAACATACTTAGTCAGATTTTTAGTTTTAAACCTCTTCTTGCCGACTGTCGTGAGGCTTAAAAAATAGACGATTGCCAATCCTCAAACGCTGGTAGTAAGAGTACCGCTCCCTTGCTAAAAAACCCTGCCGTGTCTTGGGTATGACACTAAACCTGGCATCTAATGTTGAGTCTCCAGTCCTAGTCCTGGCTTAAAAACGCGACCTTGGTCTTGGAGTACCCCTTCAAATAGCTATTACTCCCAGATCCAGCTCTAACGCTGGAGATGTAGTATCTGTTAGGGTCCCATGTATAAGTAAATAGATCTGTTTAAAGTAGTTCAATATTTGATGAATGTATGCAAAAAAAAAAACTCTAAAGAAATACAACTACACAAAAGTAATATGAAATGTACTAACATGAATATATTCCTGAGATGCTCTTGACATGTCTGTGAAACCAATTAATGTAATCTAAATTTTCTTGTTTAAATGTTCCGCTTTAAGCTAACACACATGAAAAAAATATATTGCGCAATTTGTATTGCTGTAATGTGATTTTTTAAAGTTTTCAGATAAAAAAAAAGAAAAATTGCAATGGCCAAACTACAAGGGAAAAACAATCAATTGCCTTTCTGTGATCTTTGTTTCATAAACATTACGAACGAAGAAGAAACAAAATAAAAATCATTGCTTACCCTCAAAAGATAATAATATTTTTGCACACTCCTGTATCTTTACATTATTTCACAATGCTTTTGGCTGCACGCAGACCATGAAAAAATCCGAGGAAAACATTTGTCGTTGGCTTGTTTTTATTTCCACATAAAAATGATAGCTAACTTTTCTTTTCACTTCAACATAAAAAGTCAATGGATTACCCTTAATCCTTTAGTAAAGTACATAATATGAATATACTCAGAAATCAAGTTTGTGCTTGCAATACGTTCTACATATTAATCATTGAGATTTTAATGTACAGTACATCCATAATTAACTTCATTCTTATGATTTTTTAAATGAAAAAAATCAAGTTTCCATTCAAAACAAGATAGCAGTATTTCATTATTTCCAATGGAACATTGTACAAATAAACGCGGATACAATTAGATATATTTATTACGAAAAATTTACAGGCAAAGAAACTTTGAAAAAATAGGAAAGATGACTGATGTATAGTGCCAAATAAGTACTCCTGCTATACCAAAAAATGTCTAATACATTAAGTAACTAGCAATAATAATGGTGCCTCGCGGTGTAAGTAATTTAAGTTTTTAATGTAATGGAAATATATTAATTAGAAAACACTGACAAAAATAAAATAAAAATGTAATAAAAAATTCACTTAATTTTAATTATATTTTAATTGGGTTTTTAATTATAGATTGGATCTTAATATGTTTTGAAGTATAAAACTAAAAATATTAAAGATTCATAACACCAAGTTTAATTATTTTATAATCCTATTTTTTTTACAAACGCAGTATGCAATTACAGCAACCAATATATTATGTAAAAGACCATTATTTTCTTAGTAAATATTGGAAGATTTAAAATGCATTGAATATCAGTGGGCTGTTTTGAGGCAAATCGAAGTCAGATTTTTTCATAGAGACATTCTTAAAAAAATAAATTATTGTAATGTATGTAATGATTTTGAACTATGATTAATATAGACTTATTGATAAAAATTATGTATTCCTGGGGACATTGTGATGTAGCACTGATGTAGTTTGATTTATCTAGAGAGCCAAAATGCTTCCATTATAATAAGATTTCCACCCAACTTGATCTTTTTATTTTCTGTGGATACAGAGTTTCCAATACTGTAGAATTGATAATAAATAAAAACTGAATTTAATTTTAAGTTTGGTGTGATAATGGTTTCACTGATATAAAATCCTGGTAGAAAGGACAACCTCAAAGTGATGTTCTCCAAGGAAAACCTGCACATAGACACAACCAAGTGCTGGCCACCAGCCAAAAACCTAAATTACAATCACCTGATACGTCGGATGCCATGCAGAATTCCTGCCTGGAGTGATGAACCGATAGTAGATGGGTGGTAAGAGTGAGTTCTTTGGGAATCCATGCTGGTCAGCATGACCTGATGAATGGTGATGAATTCTTTGGTTAAGAAGAAAATTAAGTTTTCATTAAAGGTTAGTAGTTGTGTTTCATGTGTAAGCATTTTTAGTAGTGTATATGAGAAAACAGAATGAAAGGAAATTGTTTATAAAAACATATATATATATATATATATATATATATATACTATATATATATAAAGTGTAAATATGCGGGGTGGCTATTGTCAGCAATCAAGTGGAGTCTATCCCATTTTTGCTAATACTAGACGCAGGTGAGAATATTTTTGCTGAAGGTGGAGCAGCCATATCTAAATCAGTTCTCTGATGCTTTAACTGCACAGATCCGATTAACCTAAACTGGGCTACTCGATTGCACAGAGTTGGGGTGGGGACCCAGTATTGAACTTGACTTTTAAAAACCAAAGATACCAAGATTTAACCTTTTAAGTTGAAAAATTTATGCAATCAAAACGGATATTATTAGGTGATTAAATTTATTCCTCTGGACATCATGGACATGATTTGTAATATTTCAATATGAAGGAAATATATTGGAAGGAAGCAAAGAGCAAATGCAAATAATGCACTCCACTCACTCTCCCATCTCTCTCGGTCTCTCTCTTTCTCACTCAGTCTCCTCTCTCTCTCTCTCTCTCGTATATATAATTATATATATATATATACTATGAAGAAAGATGGAAAAATGAACTTGGCAGATAATTAAAAAGATAAAGGAAAAAAAACATATATTTTGGAAATGGATGAAATTTATTATATGTCAACACAATATTTTGACCAGAATTTTCTTACAACATAACAGTATTCTTCCCAAATTATTTGAATATGAAATAGAATAATAATAATAGAAAGACACAAAATCAAGCATCATAAAACAATGGGTCATCATCGCAGGTCAGATGTTTGAATTTTTCAAGAGAATGATTGAGTAATACAGGAGAAATATTCAAAAATTGATTACATTGTAAAATTGGAATCTTTTTTTTAAAAAAACACAAAAGGCGTTTTTTCCTAGTTTGAAAAAATAAGTATGGAAATATTTTTAAGCTGTTTAATGCTTCTGAAAAGTGCGTTGTGTGGTGTATAGCTTTATGCAATGAAACACACAGCATGTAATTCGACTGCAATTAAAGTCGTTCTCGTTAATTCAGTGGATTTAACCCTGGAGATCGTTATGGTGAAACTCGGTAGGTTTTATCCTCTTTTGTGGGTTGGGTTTTAAACCCCATTATAATAAATTTGCTCTACTTATGTATTGAGCCACTTTGTATTTGTTATATCACTGTGGCTTAAACCTCAGCCGAATTCTCCACCCATTTAACCATCGGTGATCCATATTCACCGGTAAAAGTCACTCTGTTCCATTGATATTCAGTATGAGTATATAATATATATATAGTAGTGTGCATCGCACAGGACACGTGTGTTCAACTATCAAGTCTCTGTCAAGTGTGGCTAATTATTTTTGTGAACGTACTTGCAGCCAGATAGGAACTCTGATCGATTCAGCAGCAGTCAGACAGCTTAACTGTTCAGCCACTGGGTCACTGTTATCCCACAGAATGCGAAGGGGGAGATTTTAAAAGCATGTTTAAAAATACACACAATCTGTATATAATGTAAAAGGCCACTGAACAATATATATATATATATAGTGTGTGTGTGTGGAAGAGAAGAGAAAGTATTAATAATGACATTTGGACCTGTTCTGTTTCTTTGTGTCTCTGTCCATAATGTTCTGTCATGGCCTAAGCAAACAGATGTATAACATTACAGTGAATCTTGCTCTGATTTTACATGTCTGACGGTCAAAGTAAGAAGTCAATGACATATCCACCTATGGCCAGAAATTCCTGTTCTTCAACAAGCCACAATGGTAAATATATTCACTTGAATAATATTAAAAGTTACGTCTCCACAGTCGCCCAGTAATCAGTTAGCTCTGTTGTGCTTTGGAACCATTATTAAGTAAAACCCTATAGTTGGTTACTTCTAAAGTTAGAATCCAATGCCTAACTGAACTATGGAAAAGGATACTTTGGATAAACAGAACCACTGTATTTGTTTGATAAATGCTTGTATGTTATATCATTGTTTTATACACAAGAAAACAGTGAGTTATATATATATATATAATATATATATATATTAAGGCGTTTGTTTTAAGAAAATCGGCTTTTGCCGATTAAAAAGTTTTGGGAGAATAAGTGCTTAATTGAGTCTCGGACCTAATTTTGAAAATTAATTAATTAATAATGATTATATCCCGCCTAAAATTCTATTATTAAGTTAATTAATTTTCAAAATTAGTCGACTCCATTAAAGCACATAATTATAATATATATATATTGTGTATGTGTGTATATATGTATTCCACAGAACAGCAATGTTTTTTTGATGTTTCACATCTCTTCAGTGTGGCTAGACACAACAATTACCTCTGACAGAGCCAAAGACTTGACTGATCTTTTTGTCCACACTGATTCGTTAACACTAGCACATTTGGAACAGCTGCCATAAGGGGTGGTAATTTAAAACTATCAAATAACATACGTTTGTTTATATATTTTACGATCACGCAGAGAGAATCCATGTCCTGTAAACAGATGATCATTGATTTATGCTGGGAGTGAAGTTAATTTAAGGTTACCCCCTAAAGAGCTCTACAGGGTTTTGGAGCATATAATAAGTCCTGAAAACTCTGGAGATAAACAGCTTTGAGGACAGATCACAGGACAAGTATTAAAAACAGATACTACATCTATCTACTGCTCAAGAAAGATCAAACTTTATGCACAAAGATCTCCACTGTAAAACTGCTTTCATTTTAAATCCCTAAAAATCAATTGTACAAATAATAGATGATAGTAGCAAGTTGGATGAAATAATTTCGTTGGGAGATTACTTTAAATTCATCCGCGTTTCCCCAAGAAGTATTAGCGCATTGCAGCAGGCCAAAAAAAATATACTAAAAGTCTATTATTTGGAACTTGTTTCCGCCGTGTCATTTCATATGACGATAATCCATTAAGCAGACGATGAGTGCCTCGTGGAGAGGTGTAGTACATTTGTTAAATATCTTTCGTTGTGACATAAAGGCATGAAGTATGAGCCACAGTGAGAATCAAACTCTCATTAACAATGGAATCTAGCCTTGTTTCAACGTATATCATTTAACCATGTTTCTGTGCCGTAGAATATGAGTAGGCATTCATTGAGCTTAGCTAAATTGTGGCACATGGCAGAAGTAATGGGGACACCCAGTGAAGAAACAAACTTTACTTAAAATGGTTTCTAACCATCATTAACTAGTCCATTAATACACGCAATAGCATCCGAAGGAGGTAGTGAAAGTCAGATCTAAACTTAAACCTTACATTTAGCACCAACGTCAGAAGTATAGGGGAGCTCCTAATAGTAAATCTCTGGACTGGTACTATATTGGGAGAGGCTTTGAATCTTGGTTTTTGGACTGCTAACTCATCACTGACAATTCCTGTAGAAAATAAGTTTTCCAATTACCGTCGGAACTGGGAAGACAAGGTGGCATGCGATTTATGTAACTGAATAAGCAACTCGAAAAGACACACAAGTCCACTGCCTAAGTGCCAAGTATATATAGACTCCACAGTGTCAATGCAAATCAACCAGTCAGGCAGCCAATCAGAACTCAAGGAATATAAAATGAACCCCAAATTCACCTTGATTCATGAATGGATCATTCTTCATTCTATTTATACCAGCGTATTGGGACACTGCTTGATTCCGTTTAGCTTGATGTTATTAAATCCAACAGTAGCCTAACTGACTTCATATATAAGATGTAACATTTTATAAGATGAACATTTGGAAGGCTTAAAGTAACCTTCCGTGGGTACAACATGTGTACATAATTAATCTGACAAGGAGTTAAAGAATATAACAAACATTGACTTTTAAATATAATGAGCACATAAAATACATTCAGGACAGGAAACATATACTCGAATCAACACAATAAAGGTATAGGCAAATACATCATCATAGAAAACAGTATATGAAGAAATGTAGGACTGTAAGTTCTCTAAAAAGAAGTGATGGCCAGAGTTTCTGCAGGAATGTCCACTTACTGGATAGCTGGTTGGGGAACAAAGCCCTACCACTTAAAGGTAAGAGAGGCACCCAGCACTACCCATGTGCTGTTATTTCTTGGAACCCAGAGAAAGAGAGTTTTTTTTCTCCTCCCTGCTGTTATATAGCAACGCCACTAATCGCGAAAACCTGCCAGCAAGGAATGTCGTCTAGCATTAACCATTATACATGACGCTTCAACACCTGTTGTTTGGAAGTAATGGAAACCAACTTGGGGGTCGGGGGATATCCTTGCTGTGCAATTTAGAGTTTTAATGAAGCACAAGGCCACCTGTTCTTTTTTTTTCATGAGATTTTTTATTTTCTCACAAAACTAAACTACAGAGCAAAGCCATGGTCTTGGCTAGTTGGCGGCATATTCATTACTAGACTCACCGTACAAATCTTCACACTCATGTGCTCACTTCTCCTCTCCCCACTTCATCCCATGTGACAAATGCTATGTGGTAATTATTACTGATTCCATCCTAAAATTTCCATTCTAAATCATAACAGCATAATTCTTATTTTCTTTATAAAACATTTCCATGTTTTGATTTACATGTCAGTTACTATTCTTGGATCTCCCCCAGCACATCGCACACACAGGCCTATTATGTACATTAGTAATCAGCGGATACCAGTGCAATCTCTCGCTGAAGCATCTCTATCATTCATTGAACCTCAGGTGGTCCTCCCTCTCGCAGCAATCCAGTAATCTTTGCAGAGCTGATTAATATATGGTCCTTTGCAGGAATTATTTCCTCCTAACTTGAATAAAATGGACTCTCAGCCCTTTTTTTTAAAATTTTTTAATATGACTCAATCTTTCAACCTGTCTGTAGAATTGGGAAGTACTACTCACATTGTATCTTCACTAAAACATTGGTAATTTTACAAAGTTCACAACTCATGATTTCCTTGATTTTTAGAAAAGAAAATCATAAGACTTGGCCATACAATTAGTAGTAACTTCCAATCTACAGACAGGGTTGAAAGATTGGTCATTATTTCAAAAATTTTAAAAAAAGCTTGAAGAGTCATTTTATTCCAGTTAGGAGGAATAATTCCTGCGAAGAACCCTGATATTAACAGCTCTGCAAAAGATACTTGGACTGCTGCGCAGAGGACCCACTCTGAGGGCAATGAATGATTAGAGATGGTTCAGCAGAGATTGTCAACTGTAAATCCGTGTTACTAAGTAACAATAATAGGTGTGTGTGTGTGTGGGGGGAAGATCAAGAAATGTAACCTGACATGTAAATCAAACATGGAAATGTTTTATAAAAAAAATAAGAATTACTGTGTTAGATTAGAAATGAAATTTTTTAGCTAAGGATGGAATCATAATAATAACACATAGCATTTGTCACTGGTGAAGTGGGAAGAGAGGAAGAAGTGAGAGTGAGATGAGAGTGTAGTCTAGTATGTAATGACGCCAACTGAGCAAGACATGGCTTTTGCTCCTGTAGAGGTTTTTTAGGTTTTGAGAAAATAAAAATCTATGAAAAAAAAGAAGAGTGGCCTTGTGCTATCATTAAAATCTAAAATTGCACAAGGCAAAGATATCCCCGGACCCCCAAAGTTGGTTCAGACTCCAAACAAGGTGTTTGGGTCAGTATAATGGTAATGCTAAAGACGGACATTCCTTGCTGCAGGTTTTCCCGATAGGTGGCTGTTGTATATAAAACAGCAGCCGGGGAGAAAAAAAACTCTCTTCTCTGGGTCCAGAAATAACAGCACATGGGTAGGTGCTTTGTGTGCCCTCTTACCTTTAAGTGGTAGGCTTTGTCCCCAACCGCTAATCAGTAAGTGACATTCTGCAGAACTCTGCACACTTCTTAGGACTTAAGTCCTAACATTCTCATATATACTGTTCCTATGTATTGCTATAACCTTTTTTGTGATGAGTATATGTATTCTGTCCTGAAGTGTATTTTTATGGTGCTCATATATTAAAGTCAATGTTTTGTTATATCTTCTAACTCCTTGTCAGATTAATTTATGTACACATTGTATACCCACTTTGAAGGTTGGACTTTAAGGCCTTCCAAATGTTACATCTATAATGTTACATCTTATTATAATTGAAGTAGTCCTACTGTTGGATTTAATAACATCAGCTAAACAGAATCCAAGCAGTGTCCATAACAGCTGGTAATAAATAGAAATATGAATGATCGCAATCATGAATCAAGGTGATTGTCCATTTCATCTCCTTGAGTTTCTGATTGCTGCCTGAACTGTGATTTGCATGAACCTGTGGAGTCTTATATATACTGTCACTTGGCAGTTGGACTTTGTGTCATTTCGAAGTTTGTATCAGTTTACAATCGCAATGCCACCTTGTTCTTCCCAGTTCGACGGTAATTGAACTTATTCTAACAGAATTGTCAGTGAATGGAGTAGCAGTCCAAAACCAAGATTCAGCTCTCCAATATAGTTACCCAGATCCAGAGATTATAATAGGATCCCCTATACTTCTGACCGTGTGCTACATGTAAGTTAAGTTTAAGTATCTGACTACTACCTCCTTCCGGTATGCTTTGCGTGGTTATAATGACTAGTAAATGAGGTTAGCAACCATTTTTTAGTAAGTTTGTTTCTCACTGGGTGTCCCATAACTTCTGGCCCAGTGCCACAATTTAAGCCGTAATGGGAGGCCAATGAATGCTACTCTATCTTACGGGCCACAGAACATGGTTTATGATTAGTGAACAAGCTAGATCATTGTTAAATGAGTTTGATTCTCACTGTGGCTCATACTTCAATGCCTTATGTCACAAGAAAAGATAATTTCAAAATGTCTACACCATCCCATCCGCACTCATCGTGGTAAATGGTTTATCGTCATATGAAATGACACGGCGAAACAAGTTCAAATAAATAGACTTTTAGTATATTTTTTTTTGGCTGGTTGCAATGCGCATAATAACCCTTGGGGAAACGTATAGATTAAAGTAATCTCCTAACTAAAATTATTTCATACCAAACTTGCTATCATCTATTTGTACAATTGATTTAGGGATTTAATTGAAAGCAGTTTTACAGTGAGATTCTTTGTGGCATAAAGTTTGATTCATTTCTTGAAGTGATAGATGTAGTAATCTGTTTTATACTTGTCCTTTGATCTGTCCTCAAAAAGCATGTTTTATCTCAGAGTTCTCGACTTATTAATATGCTCCCAAACACCTGTAGAGTCTCTAGGTAACTTAATTAACTTTCAACTCCAGCATAAAGCAATGATCATCTGTTTTACGACTGGATCTCCTGGTGGATCGTAAAAATATATAAACAAAACGTATGTATTTGATAGTTTACAATACCGACCCCTTATAATGGCAGCTGTTTCCAAAGTGTCTGAAGGTTACGAATCAGGTGGACAAATGATCAGTCAGAGTTTTGCTCCTGGTCAGAAGGTAATTGTTGTGTCTTAGCCACACTAGAAGAGAATGTGAAACATCAAACATGCTGTCTCTCGTGGATGACCATATATACACCATACACAATATATATATATATAATATATGTGCTTAATTGGAGTCGGACCTATTTTTTTTGAAAATTAATTAATTAATATGAATTGGCGGGAATAATTCATTAGTAATAATTAATTTTTCGAAAATTAGGTCCGACTCCAGATTAAGCAACTTATTCTCCCAAAATTATCGCAAAAAGCCATTCTAACAAACCTTATATATATATAGTATATATATATATATATATATACTCACTGTTTTTCTTGTGTATAACATGATATAGACATACAGCATTTTCAAACAAAATACAAGTGGTTTCTGGTTTTATCCAAAGTTCCCTTTCCAAATGTTTCAGTTAGCATTGGTCAACTTTAGAAGTAACCAACTATAGGTTTTACTAATAATGTTCCAAAGCAACAAGAGTAATGAACTGCTGTGACTAACTTTAAAATAACTTTGTTCAAAGTGAATATATTACGCATGTGGCTGAGAACAATGAATTCTGGCATAGTGGAATATGTCATTTGACTTCTTAACTTTGAGTCAGACATTAAAATCAGAGCAAGAATTTCACTTGTCAATGTTATAATCTGTTTGCTTTAAGGCATGACAGAAATTATGGACAGAGACACAAAGAACCGAACAGGTCCCAACTGTTCAAATATTATAATATTCCTCTTTCTCTCCACACACAACACACATATATATATATATAATGCAGTGCCCTTTACATATATACAGATGTGTTGTATTAAAACAAATTAAAATCCCCTTCGCATTCTGTGAGTGACCGATGCTGAACAGTAAGCTGTCTGACTGCTGCTGAATCGATCAGAGTTCTATCCTGGCTTGTAAGTAGTTCCAAATATCTAGCACACTGAAGAGACTTGATAAGTTGAAACACGTGTCTGTGGATGAACTATATATATTAGTATATATATAATTGTATAATGGAAAAGGTGACTTACCGGTTGGAATAATGGTCACTGATGGTTTAGGATGTGAGAAATTCAGGTGGTTAAAGCCAGTGATATAACAAATAACAAAGTGCTTCAATACATAAGTAGAGCAAATTTATTATAACAATGGTACAAGAGATAACCTACTCAGTTTCACCATAACGAATCTCCAGGGTTAATCCACTGAATTATCAGAGATAGTTACCGATTATTGCAGTCGATTAAATGTGTGGTGTTCCATTGCATTAACTATTACCACACACACGCCATTCAGAAACATAAACCAGTTAAAAATATTTCCTCTTATTTTTCAAAACTAGAAACGCTTTTGTGTTTTTAAAAAAAGATTCCATTTTTACAATGTAATCAATTTTGACATATTTCTCCCTGTATTACTATCATTCTTTTGAAAATCAAAAACATCTGGACTCTGATGATGCCATTGTTTATATGCCTTTGATTTGTGTTTTTCTATATTATTATTCTATTTCCATATTCAAAATTATTTTTGGAATAGAATACTGTAATGTGTAAAAATTCTGGTCAAAATATGTGTGACATATAATAAATTTCATCCATTCCGAAATATATGTTTTTTTTTTCCTTTTATCTTTTTATATATCTGCCAGTTTATTTCCACTTTCTCATATATTATATATATATATATATATATATGAGAGAGAAGAGAAGAAGAGAGAGAGGGAGAAAGAGAGAGAGAGAGTAAGAGAGTGAGTGAGTGATTTTTAATTTGCATGCTCCTTCTTCTTTTTTCCAATATATTTCCTTCAATGAAAATATACAAATCATGTCATGATGTCGAGAATAAATAATACTAATAATATCCGTTTGATTGCAATAATTTTCAAACTTAAAAAGGTTTAAATCTGGTATCTATTGGTTTAAAAGTTCAAAGTTTCATACTGTTCCCAACCAACTCAGTGAATGAGTGCCAGTTTAGGTAATCGATCTGTGCAGTAAAGCATCAGGAACTGATTGTAGATATGGTGGTTCCACCTCAGCAAACTATCTCCCTGGTCTAGTATTAGCAAAAATGGATAGACCTCACTTGATGCTGACATAGGCCACCCGCAATATTTACTACTTATAATATATATATGTATATATATTTATATATATATATAATATATGTATTTATAAAACAATTCCTTTCTCTGTTTCCAAATATAACACTAACTAAAATGTACACATGAACAACACCTACTAACCTTTAATTGAAAACTTAAATTTTCTTCTAACCAAGATCCCATCACCACTCAAGGTCAATGCTGACAGCATGGATTCCCAAGACTCACTCTTACCACCCATCTCTAATCGTCCATGCAACTCCAAGGCAGGAATTCTGCATGGCATCCGGTATCAGGTGATTAATTTAGGTTTTTGCTGGTTGCAGCACTGGTGTGTCTATTGCAGGTTTTCCCTTGGAGGAACATCATCTTATGAGTTTGTCCTTTCTACCAGATTTTAATTTATCAAAGTGAACATTATACACCAAACTAAATAAAATCAGGTTTTTTATTATTATCAAAATTCTACAGTATGAAACTCTGTATACAAGAAATAAAAGATCAAGTTGGTTGAAAAATCTTATATAAAATGGAGATTTGGTCCTCTGTAATCAAACTACATCAGTGCTCTACATCACAATGTCCCAAGGATTACATAAGTTTATCAATAAGTATTTATTCATAGTCAAAATCATTAATAATAAAATAAATTTTATTTTTTAGAATGTCCTCTTATTAAATCTGACTTCGATTTGCCTCAAAAACAGCCCATGATATTAATGCATTTAAAATTCTTCATATTAACTAAGAATAATGTTACATAATATATGGTGCTGGTTAATTTGCATACTGGTTTTTAAAAAATATGGATTATAAAATAAGTTACTTGGTGTTTATTGATCTTTAATAAGTTTTTTTGTTTATTACTCAAACATATTAAAGATCAATCTTATGAATGGAAACCAATTAAAAATATAATTAAAATAAGTGTAATTTTGTATATACCATTTTTTATATTTTTATTTTTGTCAGTTTTTCTAATTTAATATGATTTTCCATTACATTAAAACTTTAAATACTACACTCGAGCACATATATTGCTAAGTATACTTTAATGTAGTAGAATTTTGTAATAGAGGGTTCTTATTTTTTTGTGACTATACATGTCATGCTTCTATTTCAAAGTTCTATGCTGTGTAAATTTTCGTAATAAATAATAAATCTAATTTTATCCGTTTTTATTGTACATGTCCATTGGAAATAGATGAAATACATGCTATCTTTTTGTTTTGAATGGATTGTTTTCTATTAAACATCATAAGAAATAGTTATTATAATGGTATGGTTTACTGTAGCAGTTAAATTGATACAATATGTAAGATCAGTATTTGCAGCACAAACTTGATCTGAGTATATCATAGTATGTACTTAGCTAAAGCATAGGGTAAAATTCATTGACTTTTATGTGGCAAGTGAAAAGAAAAGTTAGCTTATCATTTTTATGTAAATTAAACAAGCAGACAATGTTTTCTCGGATTTTTCATGGTCTGCGTGCAGGCCAAAAAAGCAGTGAATAATGTAAAATAAACAGGTGTGCAAAAATATTATTACTTTTGAGGTAAGCATTGATTTTTATTTGTGTTTTGTCTTAATGTTTATGAAAACAAAGATCCACAGAAAGAGCAAATTGATTGTTTCCCTTGTAAGTTTGCATTGCATTTCTTCGTTTTTTTTTATCTGAAACTTTAAAAAATCACATACAGGCATACAAATGCGCCAATATTTTTTTTATTCATGTGTGTAGCTTAAAGGGAACATTTAACAAGAAATTTAGTTAATTAATTGGTTCACAGACTGTCAAAAGCATCTAGGAAATATATTTCATTGTATACATTCAATATTTACTTTTTATTGTGTGTTTGTATCTTAAGAGTCTTTTTTTTTTGCATACAGTTCTAGCTCGTCCAAATATACATATTAAACCGATCTATTTGACTTATACATGGACCTAAGCAGATACTACCATCTCCAGGTTAGAGTGATCTTGGGAGTATAGCTATGAAGGGGGTACCCAAACCAAGGTCGGTTTTAAAGCCAGTCTCAGGACTGGAAGACTTCAACAGTTAGATGCAGTTTTAGTGTCAATAAACCCAAGACAACGCAGGGTTTTTTTTAGTCAAAGGGAGGTATTACTCAGTGTTTGGGATGCCCAATCCGTATTTTAAGCCTCACTGACAGGGCAGAAGAGGTTTAAACTAAAATCTGTCTAAGTATGTTTAGAAAGTGACCCACAAAAATACTGAAACATAAAAAATTCAATAACTTTTCTTGTGTTTTATATTATTTTTCCAGATATTCTAAGTAAGCCCTAAGCAAATTGAAAATATCAAGTTACGACGTGAAAGAGAACAAATTAAATTACAGATTTTCAAGCTTTTTCAACTGAAAAGGTTTATAAATTTAAAAAAAAAAAAAATTTTTTTGTGCAGAATAATTTTCAAAGAAATTCAGAATTAAAATTCGACTCCCCATTTCCTGCTTGCCTTAATTTTTTTGTAGGGTTTATTTAAAGATGTGTAAATACTTTGACTAAGCTTGAAACTATTGCAACAACTCAAGAATAATATTCATGCAGAGATAAGACTCAGAAAACTTAAGTCATAATAAAAGTTCTTGAATTAGGTGGCAACTTCATGTCCATGGAAAATACAGTCACTACAGAATTAATTCTTTCACATATAGCTAAAAAAATACATTTCCG
>CM042138.1:117695125-117890125 GCA_023376005.1 Doryteuthis pealeii
TTTTTTTAAAATTGAGTACAATATGTTAGGTAGAACAGTATTTGCAGCACAAACTTGATTTCTGATATATTCATAGTTATGTACTTACTAAAAGATAAGGGTAATTCATTGACTTTATGTTGCAAGTGAAAAAGAAAGTTAGCTATCATTTTTATGTGAAATAAAACAAGCAAGACAAATGTTTTTCTCGGAATTTTTCATGGTCTGCGTGCAGCCAAAAGCATGTGAATAATGTAAGATACAGAGTGTGCAAAATATTATTTACTTTTTGAGGTAAGCATTGATTTTTATTTTGTTCTTGTCTAATGTTTATGAAACAAAGATCACAGAAAGAGCAATTGATTGTTTTTACCCTTGTAGTTTAGGCCATTGCCAATTTCTTCTTTTATCTGAAACTTTAAAAAAATCACTACAGCCAATTACAATTGCGCCAATAATATTTTTTTGCATGTGTGTAGCTTAAGGGAACATTTAACAGAAATTAGATTAATTAATTTGGTTTCACAGACATGTCAAAGCATCTAGCGAAATATATTCATTGTACATTCATATTTTACTTTTGTTAGTTGTATCTAAGAGTTTTTTGCATACAGTTATATCAAATATAATATTTAACAGGTCTAATATTGACGTTATACATGGGACCCTAAACAGATACTACATCTCCAGGTTAGAGTGATTTGGGAGTAATAGCTATGAAGGGGTACTCCAAACCAAGGTCGGTTTTAAGCCAGATCTCCAGGACTGGAGACTCAACATTAGATGCATGTTTAGTGTCATACCAAGACACGCAGGGTTTTTTTTAGTCAAGGGAGGATTACTCCCAGTGTTTGGCATGCAATCCGCTATTTTAAGCCTCACTGACAGGCAGAAGAGAGTTTAAACTAAAATCTGACTAAGTATGTAGAAAGTGACCCACAAAATACTGAAACATAAAAAATTCATAACTTCTTGTTTTATATTATTTTTCAGAGTATTCTAAGTAACCTAAGCAAATTGAAAATATCAAGTTACGACGTGAAAGAACAAATTAAATAAAGAATTTTACTTTTCAACTGAAAGTGTTTAATAAATTTAAAAAAAAAAAAAAAAATTTTTGGGTGCAGAATAATTTCAAGAAATTCAGAATTAAAATTGCCTCCCCATTTTCCTGCTTGCCTTATTTTTGTAGGGTTATTTAAAGGAGTGTGTATATTTGACTAAGCTTGAGACATTGCCAACAACTCAAGAATAATATTCATGCAGAGATAGGACTCCAGAAAACTTAAGTCATATAAAGTTCTTGAATTAAGGTGCAACTTCATGTCCATGAAAATACAGTCAATCTACCAAGAATATTTTCACAAATAGCTAAAATACATTTCCTTAGAAAATATTTTATGTCTCAAAAGGCTAAATGATTAAAAATTTGTTATGTATCAGTATTTTATAGGCCACCCTGTATTTATGTGTTTAGTAGAAGAAGATGCAATTGATGCATCTTGTTTTCTTCCAAGTTAAAATGAGCAGTCAATATCTTCTTTGCTTTTTATAAAATGACAGAAATTTTAAAATGTAAATTATCAAGTGCTTCATATGTTACATATTTACTTACTTAATGTTGTGACCGAATTAATCAATAAACAATATTAAAAATCTGGAAAAGGTTTATTATTTTTTGTACAGGAATATAAAATAATAGTGTCAATGCGCAGTTCTCTAATAGTATGACTAGTGACTTGACTATGAAACTACTACGTAACTGACTATGAATAAACTTGTGTATTCATATCTTTTATATGTGTCCAACTATCGTGTAGGGGAAATATCTTCAATTAAAACATATATTGGTCCTTCTGACCAGGCGGCTTTTAAGCCAATTAGACAGATTGTTCTATTGAGCCCTGTGCACATACTCAAGCATTCAGAACTAAAATATTAAAACATACCTACATTCAAAACTAAAACTTATGAAACATAATTACATCAACTTTGGGCAGCCTCAAAGGCAGTTATGGATAAGCATGATACTTTCCACTACAAACTCTAAGAATAATTGCCAGTCACCAACGGCCTAACAGCCTAATCTCCAACAAGGCTCTGTACAAGATGTGCAATACTATTCTACTATCAACAATGGTGGTGAAACTATGATGCGTCCATGTTTAGTTATGCTGCTACAGCTGCCTTAAGAAGAACTTGCCCCAAAAACGGAATCAGGTCAAACAGGCCAGAAGTGTCTGGCACTGCACAAACTGACTTGCAGTTGCCAGCGCACCTCCAAAATTCAGGACTGGGAACCTAAGATGTGGCAACACCCAAGGGGAGCTAAAATGACTCTCGCAAAGGAAGAACACAGGGTGGCTCAAATGAAAAAGACTGAATGCTGTTGTAGAATGTCCAAACTACTACAGTAGCAGAATACAATAAGTGATGATGATGGTCAATAATTTCATGAGAGAGACTAAATAATTTGGCAATACTAATCTATAGAAAATGCATGCAAAACCTATTGACTTTTTTCTGTTTCTGTTGATGGCATTCACCCTGGATCGGTTGAAGTTGGCTCCATCCAACAAAATCACCTGTAGTCAATTCATGGGAAAGGAAAACAAGGGAATAGGAAATTCACAAGTGGTCCCTAAATACCGGTAATGCATATCCTGTTCAGGGGAAGGAGATGCCCTTGTTTGCCACAGATTTTTTTCACAGACACAGATTCCTGATGATGATGTAAAACCCTTTGGATTTTTGCCAGAGTCCCTTTGACTGGTACCAGTATTACCCATTTTCATAGTTGAATCATTGACTTTGAAATAATTTTGAAAGACCTCTCAGATTAAAAAAAAAAAGCCAGAAATGTCTGTTTCTAGAGGCCTATGCACAAACAGTATGTCTGTGATTATCTTAAGAAAACATAAGTTTCATATGGACTTTTATATTTTTATTACATCATTTTGTCTAATGGCTGAGCCTCACATCTTAATGCTTTTTGGATGGGACTGGTATACTACACTAAGAATAAAACATCTTCAGCTTTTTTTAGTAGAGAGCCCCACACTTCATAGTGCCAGACCTGCACCTAACCTCTTATCCATAATTTTGCTTTCCAGGGTTTCTGTTTTTCCTACATTCAATGCCAGAAATAAATATTAAGTTTCAGTTGTTAAATTGGTCTCAAAGTGCAATTCATATTTGTCAAGAAGGAATCATAGATGTTTCCATTAAGTTCTCATCTTAATAAGAAAAAAATTGTTTATCAATGTTTTTTTCCATTGTATGACAGCTTTTTAATTTATTTTCTCTTAAAATTCATCAGAAAACTTGATGATAATCTAATTTCATATAAATATACACTTCAACTAAATTGTTGTAATCATTACTGATAAAAATTAAAACTATTATAAGCATAATGAAAATGAATTGGCAAATGGTTTACATAGAAATGCATTGAAATCATGAGTAGTCAAGAATTAGTATTAGAATAAAGTTTCCAATTAAAAATGCATTGTAAATCAGCAAAGAAAAGAATGTCCCACTATGAAGAACATATGCAAACATGACTGACAAAATAGATCCAATTTTATGCATGATGTAAATGCATTAGTTAAATTGGAATAAGATTCAATTTAATCTTCACAGTTTATAAGTGGTACTCAAGAGTTTTCTTTTACATAAAAGTCTTATTGAGTTTTTTCTTGAGAAATAATGTGACATATGGGATGAACATGCAGAGTAGCAATGTTCATTCATGGTTTTAGGTGATCCTCTATAAAAAACCTTCCAGCAAAATAAAGGAAGTAGGAAAAATATAATATTCTATCAAGACAAAACTAACTGTCTGTTTTTTGGTGACCCCACAGATTGACAGGGAAATTTTCTCTCATACACAATTATTCCACATATATCATTATTATTATTTGTTTGTTATGCCTTCTTGGCATCTTGTTTTTTACCCTCTTCTTACATCAACCTTAAAAAAGAGAAGAGAATATTTGCATAGAACATATACAATCTTAATTCAATATCTTTATACATATCAAATTCTGTTAAGTATTTCATGCTAAGTAAATAAATAATAAGTAAGTAAAGTCGTCAGGGTGGACTAAAGCCAGTATCAGCCAATCAGCAAGTGAGTCTATCCCCTTTTCACTTTCGCTAGACCAATGAGATTTTTTTTGCATTTTACCATCAGCTCCTTATTTTACCGCGCAGATCCCCGTGCTACTCATACACTGAGTTGGCGAGGGCCGCGGTATCGAACAAGGAACCTTGTGGTTTCTAGCCAAACACTCTACTGACTGAGCCCCAAAATTCCCTCTAAAATCGTTTTATTATTATTTTTTAAAATCATCCAATTCAATTTTAATTTACACTATTGTTGTTTGAGTTGATTAGATAATTTGTTCAAAAGATTATCAAAAAATCTAATTGGTTAATTGACTTCTGCCTTGATAGGAAGTTTGAAGAGAAATATAAAAAAATGTCTACCTAATTAGAAATTCCATTAATTATTTACTTCTAAAATTAAAAAGAATCATTCCATGTGTAATTTCTTCCTCTTGGTTTTTACACAATAACTTAGATCAAACTACAGTATCATTCTTCTTTTTTTTCAGCACTTAACTAAAAGTTTGAATAGGCGAATGGAAACATATTAGTTTAAATCTTATTGTAATGCTACATCATTTCTCATTCCTAAACACCCATATAAAAAATCCTATTTTCAATAATATGCTTCTACATATAACATTTCATAAAAATCGTTTTTTTAAAACCTTTTCTTTTATTATAACCACAGCCACCACACTTATGTTGTTGATTCTGCACCCAAAGGATACAATGTTCCATCATAACCACTTTTGCATTGTCATAATCACGTTATGATTTCCTCTCATCTATTTCAGCTCAAATATTAGTCTTTTTTGAGTCATTACATGGAATCCATCTTGTAAGTGCTTTTAGCACTTTCTAGAGATACAGATATCAACCAAGATAAAGGTACCACCAAAAAGTATCTATCAAATTAATTCATAGTTTATATATATATATATATGTGTGTGTGTTTGTATGTATATGTATGTATGTATATATATATAATATATATTGATAATTTAGTTTGTTATATCTATAAGTAAAGACTGTTCTATATTATTGATAGAGCACATATATCCGAAATTAGGGTAACAAAGAACTTAAGTCAATGGCACTTGATAACTGACAGTTCTATGCCAATTTACAACCAAACTTGCACCGGTGAGAAAGTGACAGTTAGCAAGCACTGTTGACATTGTGTCTTCACTAGCCTAAATTATATATATATATTATATATATATATATATATATATGCACTTTGGTTGTAACAGTTATCATTCTAGGAAATCGATTTCAGCAACCTGAGTTCAAATCCAGGATGAGGCTATTTGTGTTTCACTTCCCACAGTCTTTGTGAATCAATATTTTCCTTCCTAGCTATCAGTAATTGTAGGACAGTATAGGTTCTTTAGCCTTGGTACTGCAACCTATATAGTAGAAGGTAAACTCTGAATCCACACTAGCTACATTAATGATTAACTTATTCACCTTGTCACACACATCCTGCTTGTGACAGAGAGTTGGCATATATATATATATATATATATATATATATATATATATATATATATATATGTGTGTATGTATGTAAAGCAATGCAGAGCCATATCGTTAGAATTTGCCACTTGATAACAGTGTAGATCTCAATTGATGAAGCAAATCCATGTCAGGATTTGACCATTTTCTCTGGAATTTCCACAGTGTGACAAACCAACATAGTCTGATGGTACTCTTAAGTACTACTGGAGATCTGGATAAGAGTAATGATGCTTCATCCACAAAACTTCATCCTAGATTTATCATCTGATGAAATTTTGTTGTTGTTTTTTGTTTTTTTGTGTCTTTTTTGCATGAAATATATGTGTATAGGGCCTGTTTAGTTCAATCAGTAGTGTCCACCTAGGAATCACAAGGTTCCTGGTTTCGATACCAACAGTAGCACAGGATTTGTGTGGTAAAGTGAGGATCTGATGGTAGGTGTGGTTCCTCCACCTCAGATGCTAAAATAATTTCCTTGGTCTAGCACTAGTGAAAAGGGGTTAGATTCCTTTGCTGTCCAGCTGATACTGACATTAGGCCACCCCACCAACTTTATATGTGGATGAAATGATTTGTTTTTCTTTTTGTTTAATGCCATATCAACCTTTATAGGTTATTTAGTACCAAAACCATTCTTGCAGAAGAACAGTAGTGGTACAATTTAACGCAGTACTTGGTGAACATGAGGGGTTTATACCTTTCCCAAGTGTATTAGTCTGAAAGAGAACAAGTGTTGAATGAGAATTTGTCCCTGTAGACTGATATTTTGGAATTTTTCGGTGCAAAGAGACTCTCATTTGATTACAATAACTTCCAGTGACCTTAAATTTCTTTAAACAATTTTATCTTTTAAAGGGATTTTTAATTAGTCCAGACTTCTATACTTGGAATAATAATACCCAAACAATCACACTATGGCATTGTAATACTTGATGATATTAGAAAGCTTATTTATAATGCTGGGTCAGTAAATGGATCTAAGGTTAAAGATAAATTGGTTTCTTTTCTTTTATGGCATAACAACCTCAGTGGGTCATTTAATGACGACAAAGTTTTGAAATAAATTCTTTCTTAATGGATACTCAATTTTTTTATAAAAACATTTTTCTATTTACCCAATACATGGGACCCTAACAGGTACTACCACCCTGGATCAGAGTGGACCAAGGAGCAATGGTGACAAAGAGTGCTCCACATTTCCCAAATTTCCAAAAACTGGAACATCTCCATCAGATAGAGTTTAATGTAATTCCCAGGACATGAAGACCCTCAGCCACCACTTCTATCACCCATAAAAGGGTTGGGCTTGCCATAAGAGCAATAGGGTTGGGGCAATCATATAGGTCTAGGGCTTGATGTGACCAGACCAAGCTGATTGATTGAAGGGGGCCTCTCCAACAGCCCGTCTAGCCTAAGTAATGGCCCAAATGGAGTGTTGCATGTCATGGACTGCTCAGTCACCTTGGTTCCATCTTTAAACATCATGGGTCACCACCCATGGAAAATGGGTTGCCCCATTGGGAAGTCTTACTCGTCTGCAGAGGTGCAGTCAGTGTATTCTAACGCCCCAGCCAACAGGGCGGTAAAGACAGACAGTGATGACCAGCCCTGCCTTCTTTTTTGCGGCCTTTGCTAAATTTGTTTATAGCTATTACAACAATAAATATCATAAAGTGCTTATAATATCCAACAGAAATTTAAAAAGTAGAATAAATGTCTGCGCAAACATATTGAATTTTGACTCAAGAATAAGTTAGGCAACTTTATAAAATCTAAGAAAACTGAAAAAAGGTAATTTAAAAAAAAAGAAACATTTAGCAATATTTTTTAAAAAAAGGAAAAAAACCTATCAAGGTTAGAAATTTATCTGAAATAAATATTTTAATAGAAAGCAAGAAATTATGAAAAAACAAAAAGTACAAAAGTCAGAATCATAAATGAATACAAGATAAAGACAAAATATCATTTTAGTTTGACTTGAGGATACAATTCTTGCTGAGATATCATTTTCCTTAAAAGTAATTTGATCTTTCATTAAACTGATTCTAAAACAATCACAACAGTGAATAAATAAAAACATCAAGATGTACACAATGCAGATATTTGATCAATTTCACACAGTTATATAAACACATACTCACACTAACATTTACATTTTATTTAGTCATTGTAATATAACTTTATCTGTAGGCATTTCATTAAAAAATTCTAAGCTTTAAGGTAATATTTAAAATGCCTTCTTTAAGATTTACAGGTATCTGCTTTCATTAATTGGAGTGTGCTAAAGTTCCAGCACTTTTTTTAAAAACTACAAACAGGGATACATATTGTTACATAATTGATGGGTAGCCTGTTAATTAAGTACACTAGTGTAGATTTTTAAATAAGAGTTAGTGGAAAATACAGGAGGGATTATTGACATCTCTTAACCATGTTGACCTATACTTCCATTCACGAATGCAAATGTAAGAAATTATCTAAGAGAAAAATCAGACTTTGGCTAACTGTTGAGCAAGACGGAAGTAATGATGTTACTCATTCTATTGATCAAGTTCTTACAGACATCATTGGAATGTGGATTTGAAGAAAATAAATATATATGAGCTCAAAAATAAAGTAAGGTCTTGTGTTTTTACTAAGAACAGACAAACTGTTATGAATTCTTGTGGCCATTTTTAGGCTGCAAATGAGAACACTTTACAGTGGAGTTCCCTAGTGTTAGGTAGAATCCTTTGGTTGTTCCTTAGGGAAGAATCCTTGTGCTAAGCAGTCCTCTGTTGGGGTTAGGCAGAATCCTTTGGTTGTCCTTGGTTGCTGATCCATATGTCAGTGGTGAATATGTGTAAATAAATGGCTTTCAAGATCAGCAATTTAATAGTTAACTAACCATGTATTCGAGCCTGTTGATTGGCTGGCTTTAATTGATGCACCCATGCAGAGTCTGTAAGTTTAAGTAGTGGGCTACAGCACAACTTATATTACAAAATATTCCAATACAAACAACACAAGTACAGAAAATTGATGATACCAGACCAGTCTATCCTGAGATCGATGGAAGATCAAGCTAAGTTAAAAGAAATACAAGTATCTAAGTAAAGAAGAACAAGTACACCTGTGTACAATGCCGGGTAAGTAGGTGTACTTTCATCTACTGCATGGTGTATAAGATGCGATGAAAGTGGAGTATACAACACACGTAAAGAAAAACAGCCTTTTTCTACTGGAAAGTTTTGCATCTTCAAGGTGTGCTGATAGCATGGATTTCCTTGACACTCTCTCACCAAACATCTCAATTACCCATTGTTCTTGGCAAGTCCTTAAGACAGCATCTAGTGTCTGCACATTTTTTTTCTGGTAAACCAGAACTGATGTCTCCATGCATAGGAATGCATATGAGAGCATTGCTTCTGAGTTTGTCCTTACTTCTCTTGTAGTGCCAGCATGTCTTATTCATCTTGATTAGATGATTTGTGAGAAGGGACATAAGTGGATAAACAAATTTAGATGGATTAGTTTCACTATTATTCTATTACTAGTTTTACTTATTGAGGTTGTCCATCACAAAATGTCTGACTGATATGCTTGTTACAATTTGTACAGCCATTTTAGGGCTGTAGTTGAAAGTACTTTTACAGTGGAGATTACTCGTGGCATAAAATTTGATCCTGTCTTGAAGTAGAAAGATGTTAGTATCAGTTTTAATCCTTGTCAGCTGATTTGTGTTAAAGAGTTGTATAATACTTGTCTGTTGGTCCGTGCTTAGAGAGTTGTAAATCCTTGTCTGTTGGTCGTGCTTAGAGAGTTGTATAATACTTATCTGTTGGTCCGTGCTTAGAGAGTTGTATAATACTTGTCTGTTGGTCCGTGCTTAGAGAGTTGTATAATCCTTGTCTGTTGGTCCTTGCTTAGAGAGTTGTATAATACTTGTCTGTTGGTCCGTGCTTAGAGAGTTGTATAATACTTGTCTGTTGGTCCGTGCTTAGAGAGTTGTATAATACTTATCTGTGGTCCGTGCTTAGAGATTTGTATAATACTGTCTGTTGGTCCTGCTTAGAGAGTTGTATAATACTTATCTGTTGGTCCGTGCTTAGAGAGTTGTATAATACTTATCTTGTGGTCCGTGCTTAGAGAGTTGTATATACTTGTCTGTTGGTCCGTGCTTAGAGAGTTGTATAATACTTATCTGTTGGTCCGTGCTTAGAAAGTTGTATAATACTTGTCTGTTGGTCCGTGCTTAGAGAGTTGTATAATACTTTCTGTTGGTTCCGTGCTTAGAGAGTTGTATAATACTTATCTGTTGGTCCGTGCTTAGAGAGTTGTATAATACTTGTCTGTTGGTCCGTGCTTAGAGAGTTGTATAATCATTGTCTGTTGCGTCCTTGCTTAGAGAGTTGTATAATTGTGACAGAGAACACGAGGTGAGTGGCGAACGTCAAGGCCTGCCGTATTCTTGAAGGAAGCGGGCTAGCTTTGCCTGACATGTCGACTGTAGAATCAAACCCGCTTCCTTCAGAATGCAAACATTGTCACCGAAGTCTAGAAGCTACAGTCCCGGATGTAAGTGCCCAGGTGCCCAGATGATGGCTATGATGATTCCAGCGGTCGGGTTTGGCTCGAGAATCTCGTGCGTGTGGTGCAGACACCAGATGTTGAGAGAAAAATTGTATAAGTAGAAGTGGGGTGACGACAGCAGCAGTTGCGATTTTTCAGCTCTTGCTGAAGATGTTTGAGTTTGGTGGTTTGCGACGACAATGGATTTTGTGCTATAGATTTTGTGACGGCGACGACTTGTTGACCCCCCTCTCTTCAACAAGTCGAATTTATTTTTTCCACTCTATTTTCTTTTCTTTCATACTAGAATAATACTGTCTGTTGGTCCGTGCTTAGAGAGTTGTATAATACTTGTCTGTTGGTCCGTGCTTACAGAGTTGTATATACTTGTCTGTTGTCCGTGCTTAGAGAGTTGTATAATACTTGTCTGTTGTCCGTGCTTAGAGAGTTGTATAATACTTGTCTGTTGGTCCGTGCTTAGAGAGTTGTATAATCCTTGTCTGTTGGTCCGTGCTTAGAGAGTTTTGTATAAACCTTGTCTGTTGGTCCGTGCTTAGAGAGTTGTATAATACTTGTCTTTTGTCTGTACATCCAGTGAGCAATTGTAGGACAATTTATTAACTTTAAATAGTAAATCAAATACATGTTTAGGTGTTTTGACTGGCTGATTCAGCCAATGCTGTTTTGAAACAGTTTATAAATACAAGTTGTGATCTTCAGCACACCTTATACCATTGGGTTAGCTCAGTCGGTAGAGCATTCAGCTAGAAACCACAATGTTCCTAGTTTGATTACTGGCCCTTGTCAACTCAGCGTATGAGTAGCACAGAATCTGTGCAGTAAAGTAAGCATCTGTGCAGTAAAGTAAGGAGCTGATGGTATGTGTAGCACTCCACCTCAGATGCAAAAACAAATCTCCTTGGTTTAGCGCTAGTGAAAGGATATAGACTCCCTTGCTGATTGGCTGATGCTGACATTAGGCCACACCGACGACTTTTTTTTATACCACCAAATACGTCAACAATGCTTTTTCATTCTTTTTAGTTTTACTCCATCTTATTTTTATTGGTTTTATGACAGCATCCTAGAATGGTTGGTTTGGTGGTTGGTTTTACAGCATGTCAACTCTTGTTGAGTCATTTTAATGCTAATCAGACCTTTTTTGCAAGCAATTAATTTCAAATAACAAATAATCACTTGTAAATATCTATACATTCAAGTAACTATTATTAGTACAAATAATTTATACCTAGTTACATGTTTCAAGTATAATCATTATTATTCAAGTATTATTTTATACAATAATTTGAAAGGGTGGTTTAAAGTAACTATTGCAATTTAATAATAATAATTTATTTGCATACATCTATATGCTTTTTATGTGGAGCTACATAGTGCAATGGTTAGAATCATAGGAAATTGACTCATCAACCTGAGTTCAAATCCTAGATGAGGCTGTTTTCATTCAAATAGCATTAATACCCTTTGGGAAAGGTATGCATCAAAATACTCTCCCTCCAACTATGGGTAAATAGTAGAGCAGGAAAACTCTAAATTCAAACCTGCTTAAACCCGCTTAAGTTAATTGGACCTTGTTGTCACATCCTGCTTGTGTGGAGGGGTTGATATATATATATATATATATATATATATATATATATTGCTTTTATGCATTCCTATTTGCAAGCAATTGTATGCATGTGCATTTGTAAGATCATCTGTGTAGTTCACATCTGTTTATAGAATGAGCTACTAAACCAGAGATAAAAATGAATTGGATTGGAAAGGGTGGCAGATAATTACAAGTGCATTTCACTTAACCCTTAAAGTTTCTATGGCCAAAGTGGTCAAGGCAATCAATGTCCAGAATGATGTGTTCCCAAAGTATTGGGTACATGTTGTAACATTTGCAGGCTCGATTAAAAGAAATGAAGTTGTAGGTAGGTAAATTTCTATATGTGATGTGGCAGATCTATTTTGGAGCTGTGTGTATGTAAGGTCATTACTTTGCGATATGTGTCTAATGGGGAACATGTGATTTCCTATTCTTATCTTATACTGTTCTACTTATCTCTTGACTGGATTGATTGGGTCTCTGCTATTCTTGATCAGAGTAGCTGCGACTGTCTGCATCCAGTAGTTCGGTTGGGTTTGGTTTTATGGCATATCAACCTCAGTGGGTCATTTAATTGCCAACAAAGTTTTTAAAAAATTAAATTTTTAATTAATACTCAATTGTTAAAACACATTTTTTCTATTTAACCATAGATGGGACCCTAACAGGTATTACCACTTCGGGTCAGAGTGGACCTGGGAGCAATGGTGATGAAGGGGTGCTCCACATTCCTTCAAACCTCCAGAACTGGAACCTCACATCAGATAGAGTTAACGTCATTCCCAAGACATGAAGACCCTCAGCCACACCTTCTAGCACCCATATGAAAAAAGGTTGGGGCTTGCCATAAGGGCAATAGGGTCAGGATATAATCATATAGGTGTAGGCGCTTGACGTGACATTCCGATTGGTCAGAGGGAGCCCTCTGATCGCCCGTCTAGCTGCGTCCAGTAGTCTGGATTGGTTGTTGGGCTGGTATTTTTCTGTTCTTTCAGTCAGGAAATTACTCGGGATCTTCTTGAAATGTACTTGTCTTGTGCCATTGATAGTTCTTAATAACAAACACAAACAGTTTTTTTTTTTCCCCAAATAAAAAGGCTTGGAGACAGACACTCATCTTGCATCTGTTCTCTTCAAACACTTCAGCCCAGACTCCCCAAAAACTTTTCAGTTTCTCTTTCACTCATGTCACTGCTGACACTCTTCAACCAATCAAAAGCCAACAGGTCAGTCATTCACATGTTATCCTTAATTCTACTTAATTTCCACTGTTACATAACATAAAACTAAAAATTTCTTGGGTTTTTCACATCTCATTATTTATGCATGTTCAAGCACTATCATAAGACAGCTTCTTTATTTCTGTTGAGTTGTCAAGATATTTTCTTACCTGACACTGATTAGTAGCATCAGTTGCTGTCACAAGGTTCATTGGTGTCCAACACTATTCTTTAGACAAACTTTTCTTTTTCTCTTGATTTTTGGTTGGTATGGAAATGGTGGTTTCAATTCTTATTGATTGTTCAGTGTAGCAGATTGCAATCAATTGTTGTACTGGCAAAGTTACATTCTCACATCAAAAATTCTGAATTTCTCTGATTGCTTCAGGAATGGAAGAAAAGTGACAAACAAATACAAAGCAAGACAAATAAAATTGCAATCTTGAATCCACAATTCTCTTAAATATGTTGCCATAATCTTTCAGCATATTTTTGATCATTAATTATTCTTTTCTTTTCTTCTTCTGGCAGGGTCACTGATATCTTGATTGCAATCTGCTACACTGAACAATCAATAAAGAATTGAAACCACCATTTCATACCAACCAAAAAATCCAAGAGAAAAAAAAAGTTTTGTCTAAAGGAAAGTGTTGACACCAATGACCTTGTGACAGCAACTGATTGCTACTAATCAGCTGTCAGGATAAGAAAATATCTTGACAACTCAAACAGAAATAAAGAAGCTGTCTTATGATAGTGGCTTGAAACATGCATTAAAATAATGAGATGTGAAAACCCCAAGATTTTTTAGTTTTATGTTATGTAACAGTGGAAATTAAGTAGAATTAAGGATTAACATTTGTGAATGACTGACCTGTTGGCTTTTGATTGGTGAAGAGTGTCAGCAGTGAACATGAGTGAAAGAGAAAACTGAAAAGTTTGGGGAGTCTGGGCTGAGTGTTTGAAGAAACAGGATGCAAGATGAGTGTCTGTTCTCCAACCATTTTTATTTGGGTAAAAAAACAAAAACTGTTTGTGTTTCGTATTAAGAACTATCAATGGCACAACAAGTACATTTCAAGAAGATCCCGAGTAATTTCCTGACTGAAAGAACAGAAAATACCAGCCCAACAACCAATCCAGACTACTGGACGCAGCTAGACGGGCGATCAGAGAGGCTCCCTCTGACCAATCGGAATGTCACGTCAAGCCCTAGCACCTATTGATTATCCTGACCCTATTGCCCTTATGGCAAGCCCCAACCTTTTTTTCATATGGGTGCTAGAAGGTGGTGGCTGAGGGTCTTCATGTCTTGGGAATGACGTTAAACTCTATCTGATGGTGAGGTTCCAGTTCTGGAGGTTGAGGAATGTGGAGCACCCCTTCATCACCATTGCTCCCAGGTCCACTCTGACCCGAAGTGGTAATACCTGTTAGGGTCCCATCTATGGGTTAAATAGAAAAATGTGTTTATAAAAAACAATTGAGTATTAATTAAAAATTTATTTAAAAACTTTGTTGGCATTAAATGACCCACTGAGGTTGATATGCCATAAACCAAACCCAACCGAACTACTGGATGCAGACAGTCGCAGCTACTCTGATCAAGAATAGCAGAGACCCAATCAGATCCAGTCAAGAGATAAGTAGAACAGTATAAGATAAGAATAGGAATCACATGTTCCTCCATTAGACACATATCCAAAGTAATGACCTTACATACACACACTCCAAAATAGATCCTGCCACATCACATATAGAAATTTACCTACCTACAACTTCATTTCTTTTAATCGAGCCTGCAAATGTTACACATGTACCCAATACTTTGGGAACACATCATTCATGGACATTGATTGCCTTGACCACTTTGGCCATAGAAACTTTAAGGGTTAAGTGAAATGCAACTTGTAATTATTCTGCCACCCTTTCCAATCCAATTCATTTTTATCTCTGGTTTAGTAGCTCATTCTATAACAGATGTGAACTACACAGATGATCTTACAAATGCACATGCATACAATTGCTTGCAAATAGGAATGCATAAAAGCATATATATATATATATATATATATATATATATATATCAACCCCTCCACACAAGCAGGATGTGACACAAGGTCAATTACTTAAGCGGAGTTTAACAGGTTTGAATTTAGAGTTTTCCTGCTCTACTATTTACCCATAGTTGGAGGGAGAGTATTTTGATGCATACCTTTCCAAAGGGTATTAATGCTATTTGAAATGAAAACAGCCTCATCTAGGATTTGAACTCAGGTTGATGAGTCAATTTCCTATGATTCTAACCATTGCACTATGTAGCTCCACATAAAAAGCATATAGATGTATGCAAATAAATTATTATTATTAAATTGCAATAGTTACTTTAAACCACCCTTTCAAATTATTGATAATAAATAATACTTGAATAATAATGATTATACTTGAAACAATGTAACTAGGTATAAATTATTTGTACTAATAATAGTTACTTGAATGTATAGATATTTACAAGTGATTATTTGTTATTTGAAATTAATTGCTTGCAAAAAAGGTCTGATTAGCATTAAATGACTCAACAAGAGTTGACATGCTGTAAAACCAACCAACCAACCAACCATTCTAGGATGCTGTCATAAAAACCAATAAAAATAAGATGGAGTAAAACTAAAAAGAATGAAAAGCATTGTTGACGTATTTGGTGGTATAAAAAAAGTCGTCGGTGTGGCCTAATGTCAGCATCAGCCAATCAGCAAGGGAGTCTATATCCTTTTCACTAGCGCTAAACCAAGGAGATTGTTTTTGCATCTGAGGTGGAGTGCTACACATACCATCAGCTCCTTACTTTACTGCACAGATGCTTACTTTACTGCACAGATCTCTGTGCTACTCATACGCTGAGTTGACAAGGGCCAGTATCAAACTAGGAACATTGTGGTTTCTAGCTGAATGCTCTACCGACTGAGCTAACCCAATGGTATAAGGTGTGCTGAAGATCACAACTTGTATTTATAAACTGTTTCAAAACAGCATTGGCTGAATCAGCCAGTCAAAACACCTAAACATGTATTTGATTTACTATTTAAAGTTAATAAATTGTCCTACAATTGCTCACTGGATGTACAGACCAAAAGACAAGTATTATACAACTCTCTAAGCACGGACCAACAGACAAGGTTTATACAACTCTCTAAGCACGGACCAACAGACAAGGATTATACAACTCTCTAAGCACGGACCAACAGACAAGTATTATACAACTCTCTAAGCACGGACCAACAGACAAGTATTATACAACTCTCTAAGCACGGACCAACAGACAAGTATTATACAACTCTGTAAGCACGGACCAACAGACAAGTATTATACAACTCTCTAAGCACGGACCAACAGACAAGTATTATTCTAGTATGAAAAAGAAAAGAAAATAGAGTGGAAAAAAATAAATTCGACTTGTTGAAGAGAGGGGGGGTCAACAATGTCGTCGCCGTCACAAAATCTATAGCACAAAATCCATTGTCGTCGCAAAACCACCAACTCAAACATCTTCAGCAAGCAGCTGAAAAAATCGCAACTGCTGCTGTCGTCACCCCACTTCTACTTATACAATTTTTCTCTCAACATCTGGGTGTCTGCACCACACGCACGAGATTCTCGAGCCAAACCCGACCGCTGGAATCATCATAGCCATCATCTGGGCACCTGGCACTTACATCCGGGACTGTAGCTTCTAGACTTCGGTGACAATGTTTGCATTCTGAAGGAAGCGGGTTTGATTCTACAGTCCGACATGTCAGGCAAAGCCTAGCCCGCTTCCTTCAAGAATACGGCAGGCCTTGACGTTCGCCACTCACCTCGTGTTCTCTGTCACAATTATACAACTCTCTAAGCAAGGACCAACAGACAATGATTATACAACTCTCTAAGCACGGACCAACAGACAAGTATTATACAACTCTCTAAGCACGGACCCAACAGATAAGTATTATACAACTCTCTAAGCACGGACCAACAGACAAGTAATACAACTCTCTAAGCACGGACCAACAGACAAGTATTATACAACTTTCTAAGCACGGACCAACAGATAAGTATTATACAACTCTCTAAGCACGGACCAACAGACAAGTATTATACAACTCTCTAAGCACGGACCAACAGATAAGTATTATACAACTCTCTAAGCACGGACCAACAGATAAGTATTATACAACTCTAAGCACGGACCAACAGACAAGTATTATACAACTCTCTAAGCACGGACCAACAGACAAGTATTATACAACTCTCTAAGCACGGACCAACAGACAAGTATTATACAACTCTCTAAGCACGGACCAACAGACAAGTATTATACAACTCTCTAAGCAAGGACCAACAGACAAGGATTATACAACTCTCTAAGCACGGACCAACAGACAAGTATTATACAACTCTCTAAGCACGGACCAACAGATAAGTATTATACAACTCTCTAAGCACGGACCAACAGACAAGGATTATACAACTCTCTAAGCACGGACCAACAGACAAGTATTATACAACTCTTTAACACAAATCAGCTGACAAGGATTAAAACTGATACTACATCTTTCTACTTCAAGACAGGATCAAATTTTATGCCACGAGTAATCTCCACTGTAAAAGTACTTTCAACTACAGCCCTAAAATGGCTGTACAAATTGTAACAAGCATATCAGTCAGACATTTTGTGATGGACAACCTCAATAAGTAAAACTAGTAATAGAATAATAGTGAAACTAATCCATCTAAAAATTGTTTATCCACTTATGTCCCTTCTCACAAATCATCTAATCAAGATGAATAAGACATGCTGGGCACTACAAGAGAAGTAAGGACAAACTCAGAAGCAATGCTCTCATATGCATTCCTATGCATGGAGACATCAGTTCTGGTTTACCAGAAAAAAAATGTGCAGACACTAGATGCTGTCTTAAGGACTTGCCAAGAACAATGGGTAATTGAGATGTTTGGTGAGAGAGTGTCAAGGAAATCCATGCTATCAGCACACCTTGAAGATGCAAAACTTTCCAGTAGAAAAAGGCTGTTTTTCTTTACGTGTGTTGTATACTCCACTTTCATCGCATCTTATACACCATGCAGTAGATGAAAGTACACCTACTTACCCGGCATTGTACACAGGTGTACTTGTCTTCTTTACTTAGATACTTGTATTTCTTTTAACTTAGCTTGATCTTCCATCGATCTCAGGATAGACTGGTCTGGTATCATCAATTTTCTGTACTTGTGTTGTTTGTATTGGAATATTTTTGTAATATAAGTTGTGCTGTAGCCCACTACTTAAACTTACAGACTCTGCATGGGTGCATCAATTAAAGCCAGCCAATCAACAGGCTCGAATACATGGTTAGTTAACTATTAAATTGCTGATCTTGAAAGCCATTTATTTACACATATTCACCACTGACATATGGATCAGCAACCAAGGAACAACCAAAGGATTCTGCCTAACCCCAACAGAGGACTGCTTAGCACAAGGATTCTTCCCTAAGGAACAACCAAAGGATTCTACCTAACACTAGGGAACTCCACTGTAAAGTGTTCTCATTTGCAGCCTAAAAATGGCCACAAGAATCATAACAGTTTGTCTGTTCTTAGTAAAAACACAAGACCTTACTTTATTTTTGAGCTCATATATATTTTATTTTCTTCAAATCCACATTCCAATGATGTCTGTAAGAACTTGATCAATAGAATGAGTAACATCATTACTTCCGTCTTGCTCAACAGTTAGCCAAAGTCTGATTTTCTCTTAGATAATTTCTTACATTTGCATTCGTGAATGGAAGTATAGGTCAACATGGTTAAGAGATGTCAATAATCCCTCCTGTATTTTCCACTAACTCTTATTTTAAAATCTACACTAGTGTACTTAATTAACAGGCTACCCATCAATTATGTAACAATATGTATCCCTGTTTGTAGTTTTTAAAAAAAGTGCTGGGAACTTTAGCACACTCCAATTAATGAAAGCAGATACCTGTAAATCTTAAAGAAGGCATTTTAAATATTACCTTAAAGCTTAGAATTTTTTAATGAAATGCCTACAGATAAAGTTATATTACAATGACTAAATAAAATGTAAATGTTAGTGTGAGTATGTGTTTATATAACTGTGTGAAATTGATCAAATATCTGCATTGTGTACATCTTGATGTTTTTATTTATTCACTGTTGTGATTGTTTTAGAATCAAGTTTAATGAAAGATCAAATTACTTTTAAGGAAAATGATATCTCAGCAAGAATTGTATCCTCAAGTCAAAACTAAAATGATATTTTGTCTTTATCTTGTATTCATTTATGATTCTGACTTTTGTACTTTTTTGTTTTTCATAATTTCTTGCTTTCTATTAAAATATTTATTTCAGATAAATTTCTAACCTTGATAGGTTTTTTTCCTTTTTTTTAAAAAAATATTGCTAAATGTTTCTTTGTTTTTTAAATTACCTTTTTTCAGTTTTCTTAGATTTTATAAAGTTGCCTAACTTATTCTTGAGTCAAAATTCAATATGTTTGCGCAGACATTTATTCTACTTTTTAAATTTCTGTTGGATATTATAAGCACTTTATGATATTTATTGTTGTAATAGCTATAAACAAATTTAGCACAAGGCCGCAAAAAAGAAGGCAGGGCTGGTCATCACTGTCTGTCTTTACCGCCCTGTTGGCTGGGGCGTTAGAATACACTGACTGCACCTCTGCAGACGAGTAAGACTTCCCCAATGGGGCAACCCATTTTCCATGGGTGGTGACCCATGATGTTTAAAGATGGAACCAAGGTGACTGAGCAGTCCATGACATGCAACACTCCATTTGGGCCATTACTTAGGCTAGACGGGCTGTTGGAGAGGCCCCCTTCAATCAATCAGCTGGTCTGGTCACATCAAGCCCTAGCACCTATATGATTGCCCCAACCCTATTGCTCTTATGGCAAGCCCCAACCCTTTTATGGGTGATAGAAAGTGGTGGCTGAGGGTCTTCATGTCCTGGGAATTACATTAAACTCTATCTGATGGAGATGTTCCAGTTTTGGAAATTTGGGAAATGTGGAGCACTCTTTGTCACCATTGCTCCTTGGTCCACTCTGATCCAGGGTGGTAGTACCTGTTAGGGTCCCATGTATTGGGTAAATAGAAAAATGTTTTTATAAAAAAATTGAGTATCCATTAAGAAAGAATTTATTTCAAAACTTTGTCGTCATTAAATGACCCACTGAGGTTGTTATGCCATAAAAGAAAAGAAACCAATTTATCTTTAACCTTAGATCCATTTACTGACCCAGCATTATAATAAGCTTTCTAATATCATCAAGTATTACAATGCCATAGTGTGATTGTTTGGGTATTATTATTCCAAGTATAGAAGTCTGGGACTAATTAAAAATCCCTTTAAAAGATAAAATTGTTTAAAGAAAATTTAAGGTCACTGGAAGTTATTGTAATCAAATGAGAGTCTCTTTGCACCGAAAATTCCAAAATATCAGTCTACAGGGACAAATTCTCATTCAACACTTGTTCTCTTTCAGACTAATACACTTGGGAAAGGTATAAACCCCTCATGTTCACCAAGTACTGCGTTAAATTGTACCACTACTGTTCTTCTGCAAGAATGGTTTTGGTACTAAATAACCTATAAAGGTTGATATGGCATTAAACAAAGAAAAAAACAAATCATTTCATCCACATATAAAGTTGGTGGGGTGGCCTAATGTCAGTATCAGCTGGACAGCAAAGGAATCTAACCCCTTTTCACTAGTGCTAGACCAAGGAAATTATTTTAGCATCTGAGGTGGAGGAACCACACCTACCATCAGATCCTCACTTTACCACACAAATCCCTGTGCTACTGTTGGTATCGAAACCAGGAACCTTGTGATTCCTAGGTGGACACTACTGATTGAACTAAACAGGCCCTATACACATATATTTCATGCAAAAAAGACAACAAAAAAACAAAAAAAAACCAGCAACAAAACTTTCATCAGATGATAAATCTAGGATGAAGTTTTGTGGATGAAGCATCATTACCTCTTATCCAGATCTCCAGTAGTACTTAAGAGTACCATCAGACTATGTTGGTTTTGTCACACTGTGGAAATTCCAGAGAAAATGGTCAAATCCTGACATGGATTTGCTTCATCAATTGAGATCTACACTGTTATCAAGTGGCAAATTTCTAACGATATGGCTCTGCATTGCTTTACATACATACACACATAATATATATATATATATATATATATATATATATATATATATATATATATGCCCAACTCCTCTGTCACAAGCAGGATGTGTGTGACAAAAGGTGAATAAGTTAATCATAATGTAGCTAGTGTGGATTCAGAGTTTACCTTCTACTATATAGGTTGCAGTACCAAGGCTAAAGAACCTATACTGTCCTACTAATTACTGATAGCTAGGAGGAAAATAAATTGATTCACAAAGACATGTGGGAAGTGAAACACAAATAGCCTCATCCTGGATTTGAACTCAGGTTGCTGAATCGATTTCCTAGAATGATAACTGTTACACCAAGTGCATATATATATATATTATATATATATATATATATATAATTTAGGCTAGTGAAGACACAATGTCAACAGTGCTTGCTAACTGTCACTTTCTCACCGGTGCAAGTTTGGTTGTAAATTGCATAGAAACTGTCAGTTATCAAGTGCCATTGACTTAAGTTCTTTGTTACCCTAATTTCGGGATATATGTGCTCTATCAATAATATAGAACAGTCTTTACTTATAGATATAACAAACTAAATTATCAATATATAATTATATATATATACATACATACATATACATACAAACACACACACATATATATATATATATATAAACTATGAATTATTTGATAGATACTTTTTGGTGGTACCTTTATCTTGGTTGATATCTGTATCTCTAGAAAGTGCTAAAAGCACTTACAAGATGGATTCCATGTAATGACTCAAAAAAGACTAATATTTGAGCTGAAATAGATGAGAGGAAATCATAACGTGATTATGACAATGCAAAAGTGGTTATGATGGAACATTGTATACCTTTGGGTGCAGAATCAACAACATAAGTGTGGTGGCTGTGGTTATAATAAAAGAAAAGGTTTTTAAAAAAACGATTTTTATGAAATGTTATATGTAGAAGCATATTATTGAAAATAGGATTTTTTATATGGGTGTTTAGGAATGAGAAATGATGTAGCATTACAATAAGATTTAAACTAATATGTTTCCATTCGCCTATTCAAACTTTTAGTTAAGTGCTGAAAAAAAGAAGAATAGATACTGTAGTTTGATCTAAGTTATTGTGTAAAAACCAAGAGGAAAGAAATTACACATGGAATGATTCTTTTTAATTTTAGAAGTAATAATTAATGGAATTTCTAATTAGGGTAGACATTTTTTTATATTTCTCTTCAAACTTCCTATCAAGGCAGAAGTCAATTAACCAATTAGATTTTTTGATAATCTTTTGAACAAATTATCTAATCAACTCAAAAACAACAATAGTGTAAAAAATTAAAATTGAATTGGATGATTTTAAAAATAATAATAAACGAATTTTAGAGGGAATTTTGGGGCTCAGTCAGTAGAGTGTTTGGCTAGAAACCACAAGGTTCCTTGTTCGATACCGGCCCTCGCCAACTCAGTGTATGAGTAGCACGGGGATCTGCGCGGTAAAATAAGGAGCTGATGGTAAGATGCAAAAACAATCTCATTGGTCTAGCGAAAGTGAAAAGGGGATAGACTCACTTGCTGATTGGCTGATACTGGCTTTAGTCCACCCTGACGACTTTACTTACTTATTATTTATTTACTTAGCATGAAATACTTAACAGAATTTGATATGTATAAAGATATTGAATTAAGATTGTATATGTTCTATGCAAATATTCTCTTCTCTTTTTTAAGGTTGATGTAAGAAGAGGGTAAAAAACAAGATGCCCAAGAAGGCATAACAAACAAATAATAATAATGATATATGTGGAATATTGTGTATGAGAGAAAATTTCCCTGTCAATCTGTGGGGTCACCAAAAAACAGACAGTTTAGTTTTGTCTTGATAGAATATTATATTTTTTCCTACTTCCTTTATTTTGCTGGAAGGTTTTTTATAGAGGATCACCTAAAACCATGAAATGAACATTGCTACTCTGCATGTTCATCCCATATGTCACATTATTTCTCAAGAAAAAAACTCAATAAAGACTTTTTTATGTAAAAGAAAACTCTTGAGTACCACTTATAAACTGTGAAGATTAAATTGAATCTTATTCCAATTTAACTAATGCATTTACATCATGCATAAAATTGATCTATTTTGTCAGTCATGTTTGCATTATGTTCTTCATAGTGGACATTCTTTTCTTTGCTGATTTACAATGCATTTTTATTGGAAACTTTATTCTAATACTAATTCTTGACTACTCATGATTTCCAATGCATTTCTATTGTAAAACCATTTGCAATTCATTTTCATTATGCTTATAATAGTTTAATTTTATCAGTAATGATTACAACAATTTAGTTGAAGTGTATATTTATATGAAAATTAGATTATCATCAAGTTTCTGATGAATTTTAAGAGAAAATAAATTAAAAGCTGTCATACAATGGAAAAAAAAAAACATTGATAAACAATTTTTTTCTTATTAAGATGAGAACTTAATGGAAACATCTTATGATTCCTTCTTGACAAATATGAATTGCACTTTGAGACCATTAACAACTGAAACTTAATAATTTATTTCTGGCATTGAATGTAGGAAAAACAGAAACCCTGGAAAGCAAAATTATGGATAAGAGGGTTAGGTGCAGGTCTGGCACTATGAAGTGTGGGGCTCTCTACCTAAAAAAAGCTGAAGATGTTTTATTCTTAGTGTAGTATACCAGTCCCATCCAAAAAGCATTAAGATGTGAGGCTCAGCCATTAGACACAATGATGTAATAAAAATATAAAGTCCATATGAAACTTATGTTTTCTTACAAGATAATCACAGACATACTGTTTGTGCATAGGCCTCTAGAAACAGACATTTCTGGCTTTTTTTTTTTAAATCTGAGAGGTCTTTCAAAATTATTTCAAAGTCAATGATTCAACTATGAAATGGGTAATACTGGTACCAGTCAAAGGGACTCTGGCAAAAATCCAAAGGGTTTTACATCATCATCAGGAATCTGTGTCTGTGAAAAATCTGTGGCAAACAAGGGCATCTCCTTCCCCTGAACAGGATATGCATACCGTATTTAGGGACCACTTGTGAATTTCCTATTCCCTTGTTACTCCTTCCATGAATTGACTACAGGTGAATTTGTTGGATGGAGCCAACTCAACCGATCCAGGGTGAATGCCATCACAGAAACAGAAAAAAGTCAATAGGTTTTGCAATGCCATTTTCTATAGATTAGTATTGCCAAATTATTTAGTCTCTCTCATGAAATTATTGACCATCATCATCACTTATTGTATTCTGCTACTGTAGTAGTTTGGAACATTCTACAACAGCATTCAGTCTTTGTTCATTTGAAGCCACCCTGTTCTTTCCTTTGCGAGAGTCTTTAGCTCCCTTGGGTGTTGCCACATCTTAGGGTTCCCAGTCCTGAATTTTGGAGGTGCGCTGGCAACTTGCCAAGTCAGTTTGTGCAGTGCCAGACACTTCTGGCCTGTTTGACCTGATTCCAGTTTTTTTGGGGCAAGTTCTTCTTAAGGCAGCTGTAGCACATAACTAAACATGGACCATCATAGTTTCACCACCATTGTTGATAGTAGAATAGTATTGCACATCTTGTACAGAGCCTTGTTGGAGATTAGGCTGTTAGGCCGTTGGTGACTGGCAATTATTCTTAGAGGTTTGTAGTGGAAGTATCATGCTTATCCATAACTGCCTTTGGAGCTGCCCAAAGTTGATTGTAATTATGTTTCAATAAGTTTTAGTTTTGAATGTAGGTATGTTTTTAATATTTTAGTTCTGAATGCTTGAGTATGTGCACAGGGCTCAAATAGAACAAATCTGTCTAATTGGCTTAAAAGCCGCCTTGGTCAGAGGCCAATATATGTTTTAATTGAAGATATTTCCCCTACAGGATAGTTGGACACATATAAAGATATGAATACACAAGGTTATTCATAGTCAAGTTACGTAGTAGTATTCATAGTCAAGTCACTAGTCATACTATTAGAGAACTGCGCATTGACACTATTATTTATATTCCTGTACAAAAAATAATAAACCTTTTCCAGATTTTTAATATTGTTAATTGATTAATTCGGTCACAACATTAAAGATATAAGTAAATATGTACATATGAGCACTTGAATATTTACATTTTAAAATTTCTGTCATTTTATAAAAAGCAAAAGAAGATATTGACTGCTCATTTTAACTTGGAAGAAAACAAGATGCATCATTTGCATCTTCTTCTACTAAACACATAAATACAGGGTGGCCTATAAAATACTGATACATAACAAATTTTAATCATTTAGCCTTTTGAGACATAAAATATTTTCTAAGGAAATGTATTTTTAGCTATTTGTGAAAAATTAATTCTTGTAGATTGACTGTATTTTCATGGACATGAAGTTGCACCTTAATTCAAGAACTTTATATGACTTAAGTTTTCTGGAGTCTTATCTCTGCATGAATATTATTCTTGAGTTGTTGCAATGTCTCAAGCTTAGTCAAATATACACACTCCTTTAAATAACCCTACAAAAATAAGGCAAGCAGGAAAATGGGGAGGCAATTTTAATTCTGAATTTCTTGAAATTATTCTGCCACCAAAAAATTTTTTTTTTTTTTTTTAAATTTATAAACCTTTCAGTTGAAAAGTAAAATTCTGTTATTTTAATTTGTTCTTTCACGTCGTAACTTGATATTTTCAATTTGCTTAGGTTACTTAGAATATCTGAAAAATAATATAAAAACAAGAAAGTTATGAATTTTTTATGTTTCAGTATTTTGTGGGTCACTTTCTACATACTTAGTCAGATTTTAGTTTAAACTCTCTTTGCCCTGTCAGTGAGGCTTAAAATACGGATTGCATCCCAAACACTGGAGTAATACCTCCCTTGACTAAAAAAAACCCTGCGTGTCTTGGGTATGACACTAAACTGCATCTAATGTTGAGTCTCCAGTCCTGGAGATCTGGCTTAAAACCGACCTTGGTTTGGAGTACCCCTTCATAGCTATTACTCCCAGATCCACTCTAACCTGGAGATGTAGTATCTGTTAGGGTCCCATGTATAAGTCAAATAGATCTGTTTAAATATTATATTTGATAGAACTGTATGCAAAAAAAAACTCTTAAGATACAACTACACAAAAAAGTAAATATGAATGTACAATGAATATATTTCCTAGATGCTTTGACATGTCTGTGAAACCAATTAATTAATCTAAATTTTCTTGTTAAATGTTCCCTTTAAGCTACACACATGAAAAAAAATATATTGCGCAATTGTATTGCTGTATGTGATTTTTTAAAGTTTCAGATAAAAAAAAAGAAGAAATTGCAATGGCCAAACTACAAGGGAAAACAATCAATTGCTCTTTCTGTGATCTTTGTTTCATAAACATTAGACAAAACAAAATAAAAATCAATGCTTACCTCAAAAGTAATAATATTTTTGCACACTCTGTATCTTACATTATTCACATGCTTTTTGGCTGCACGCAGACCATGAAAAATCCGAGAAAACATTTGTCTTGCTTGTTTATTTCACATAAAAATGATAGCTAACTTTTCTTTTTCACTTGCAACATAAAAGTCAATGAATTACCCTTATCTTTAGTAAGTACATAACTATGAATATACTCAGAAATCAAGTTTGTGCTGCAAATACTGTTCTACATATTGTATCAATTTTAATGTACAGTAACATCCATAAATTAACTTCATTTCTTATGATTTTTTAATGAAAAAATCAATTCCATTCAAAACAAAAGATAGCAGTATTTCATTATTTCCAATGGAACATTGTACAATAAAAACGGATAACATTAGATATTATTTATTACGAAAATTTACAGCATAGAAACTTTGAAATAGAAGATGACTATGTATAGTCCAAAAATAAGTACACCTCTATACAAAATTCTATACATTAAGTATACTAGCAATAATATGTGCCTTCGAGTGTAAGTATTTAAGTTTTAATGTAATGAAATATATTAAATTAGAAAAACTGACAAAATAAAATAAAAATGTATATAAAAAATTACACTTATTTTAATTATATTTTAATTGGTTTCATTCATAAGATTGATCTTAATATGTTTGAGTATAAAACAAAAATATTAAAGATCAATAACACCAAGTAATTATTTTATAATCCTATTTTTTTAAAAACCAGTATGCAAATTAACCACACCATATATTATGTAAACCATTATTTCTTAGTAATATTGAAGAATTTTAAATGCATTAATATCATGGGCTGTTTTGAGGCAAATCGAAGTCAGATTTTCATAGAGACATTCTTAAAAAATAAAATTTATTTTATGTATTAATGATTTTGACTATGAATTAAATACTTATTGATAAACTTATGTAATTCCTGGGGACATTGTGATGTAAGCACTGATGTAGTTTTGATTACAGAGACCAAATCTCCATTATAATAAGATTTTCAAACCCAACTTGATCTTTTTATTTTCTTGTATACAGAGTTTCAATACTGTAGAATTTGATAATAAATAAAACCTGATTTTATTTAGTTTGGTTGTATAATGGTTCACTTGATAATAAAATCCTGGTAGAAAGGACAAACTCATAAGTGATGTTCTCCAAGGGAAACCTGCACATAGACACACCAGTGCTGGCCAACCAGCAAAAACCTAAATTAATCACCTGATACCGGATGCCATGCAGAATTCCTGCCTGGAGTGATGACCGATAGAGATGGGTGGTAAGAGTGAGTCTTGGGAATCCATGCTGTCAGCATGACCTGATGATGGTGATGATCTTTGGTTAGAAGAAAATTAAGTTTTCATTAAAGGTTAGTAGGTGTGTTCATGTGTACATTTTAGTAGTGTATATTGAGAAACAGAATGAAAGGAATTGTTTTATAAAACATATATATATATATATATATATATATATACATATATATATATAAAGTAGTAAATATGCGGGGTGGCCTATTGTCAGCATCAAGTGAGTCTATCCCATTTTTGCTAATACTAGACCAGGGAGATAGTTTTGCTGAGGTGGAGCACCATATCTACAATCAGTTCTCTGATGCTTTACTGCACAGATCCGATTACCTAAACTGGGCTACTCATTCACTGAGTTGGTGGGGACCAGTATTGAACTTGAACTTTTAAACCAAAGATACCAAGATTTAAACCTTTTAAGTTGAAAATTATGCAATCAAAACGGATATTATTAGGTATTATTTATTCTCTGACATCATGGACATGATTGTAATATTTTCATATGAAGGAAATATATTGGAAAAAGAAGCAAGAGCATGCAAATTAAATCACTCACTCACTCTCTCTCTCTCTCTCTCTCTTTCTCCCTCTCTCTCTCTCTCTCTCTCTCTATATATATATATATATATATATATATGAGAAAGATGGAAATGAACTTGGCAGATATATTAAAAAGATAAAAGGAAAAAAAAACATATATTTTGGAATGGATGAAATTTATTATATGTCAACACATATTTTGACCAGAATTTTCTTACACATACAGTATTCTATCCAAAATTATTTTGAATATGAAATAGAATAATAATAATAGAAAAACACAAAATCAAGCATATAAACAATGGGTCATCATCAGGTCAGATTGTTTTGATTTTCAAAAGAATGATGAGTAATACAGGAGAAATATTCAAAATTGATTACATTGTAAAATGGAATCTTTTTTTAAAAAAACACAAAAGCGTTTTCTAGTTTGAAAAATAAGATGGAAATATTTTTAACTGTTTATGTTCTGAAAATGCGTGTGTGTGTGTATAGTTTAATGCAATGAACACACACATGTAATCGACTGCAATTAATCGGTATCTCGATTAATTCAGTGGATTTAACCCTGGAGATCGTTATGGTGAAACTCGAGTAGGTTATCTCTTGTACCCATTTTATAATAAATTTGCTCTACTTATGTATTGAGCACTTTGTATTTGTTATATCACTGGCTTACCCACCTGAATTCTCCACCATCTAACCATCGTGACCATATTCACCGGTAAGTCACCTTTTCCATTATACATATATATATATATATATATATAGTCATCCACAGACACGTGTTTCAACTTATCAAGTCTCTTCAGTGTGGCTAGATATTTTGTGAACTACTTACAGCCAGGATAGAACTCTGATCGATTCAGCAGCAGTCAGACAGCTTAACTGTTCAGCCATGGTCACTCACAGAATGCGAAGGGGATTTTAACTGTTTTAATACACACATCTGTATATATGTAAAGGCCACTGACATATATATATATATATATGTGTGTGTTGTGTGGAGAGAAAGAGAATATATAATAATGAACAGTTTGACCTGTTCTGTTTCTTTGTGTCTCTGTCCATAATTTCTGTCATGCTAAAGCAAACAGATGTATAACATTGACAAGTGAATCTTGCTCTGATTTAAATGTCTGACTCAAAGTTAAGAAGTCAAATGACATATCCACTATGCCAGAATTCTGTTCTTCAGCCACATGGTAATAATATTCACTTGAAAATATTAAAGTTAGTCACAGCCAGTATCATTACTCTTGTGCTTTGGAACCATTATTAAGTAAAACCTATAGTTTGGTTACTTCTAAAGTTGACCAATGCTAACTGAAACTATGGAAAGGGATACTTTGGATAAACAGAAACCACTGTATTTGTTTGATAAATGCTGTATGTTATATCATTGTTTATACACAAGAAAAACAGTGAGTATATATATATATATATATATATATATATATATATATATATATAGTTATACTTGTGTATGTGTGTATATATGTCATGTTTTGATGTTTCACATCTCTTCAGTGTGGCTAGACACAACAATTACCTCTGACCAGGAGCAAAACCTGACTGATCTTTTGTCCACCTGATTCGTTAACCTCTCAGACATTTGACAGCTGCCATAAAGGGGTGGTATTTAAACTATCAAATACATACGTTTGTTTATATATTTTACGATCACCAGAGAGATCCAGTCTGTAAACAGATGATCATTGCTTTATGCTGGGAGTGAAAGTTAATTTAAGTTACCCCTAGAGAGCTCTACAGGGTTTTGGGAGCATATAATAAGTCATGAAACTCTGAGATAAACAGCTTTTGAGGACAGATCAAAGGACAAGTATTAAAACAGATACTACATCTATCTACTTCAAGAAAGAATCAAACTTTATGCCACAAAGAATCTCCACTGTAAAACTGCTTTCAATTAAATCCCTAAAATCAATTGTAACAAATAGATGATAGCAAGTTGGTATGAAATAATTTAGTTAGGGAGATTACTTTAATTCATACGTTTCCCCAAGGGTATTAGCGCATTGCAACCAGCCAAAAAAATATACTAAAAGTCTATTATTTGAACTTGTTTCGCCGTGTCCATTTCATATGACGATAACCATTACACGATGAGTGCCGTGAGGATGGTGTAGACATTTGTTAAATTATCTTTCTTGTGACATAAGGCATGAAGTATGAGCCACAGTGAGAATCAAACTCATTAACAATGATCTAGCCTTGTTCACTAATCATTAAACCATGTTCTGTGCCCGTAAGAATAGAGTAGGCATTCATTGAGCTTAGCTAAATTGTGGCACATGGCCAGAAGTATGGGACACCCAGTGAGAAACAAACTTACTAAAAATGGTTTGCTAACCTCATTTACTAGTCATTATACCACGCAAAGCATCCGGAAGGAGGTAGTAGTCAGATACTAAACTTAACTTACATGTAGCACACGTCCAGAAGTATAGGGGATCCTATAGTAATCTCTGGACTGGTACTATATTGGAGAGGCTTGAATCTTGGTTTTGGGCTGCAACTCCATTCACTGACAATTCCTGTAGAATAAGTTCCAATTACCGTCGAACTGGGAAGACAAGGTGGCATGCGATTGTAACTGAATACAAACTCGAAATGACACAAAGTCCACTGCCAAGTGACCAAGTATATATAAGACTCCACAGTGTCATGCAAATCAACCAGTCAGGCAGCCAATCAGAACTCAAGGAATGAAATGACCCAAATCACCTTGATTCATGAATGGATCATTCTTCATTCCTATTTATACCAGCTGTATTGGACACTGCTTGGATTCTGTTTAGCTGATGTTATTAAATCCAACAGTAGGCTAACTGACTTCAATATAATAAGATGTAACATTTATAAGATGTAACATTTGGAAGGCTTAAAGTAACCTTCCAAAGTGGGTACACATGTGTACATAAATTAATCTGACAAAGGAGTTAGAAGATATAACAAACATTGACTTTAATATATGAGCACATAAAAATACATTCAGGACAGGAATACATATACTCATCACAAAAAGGTATAGCAATACATAGAAAACAGATATATGAAGAATGTAGGACTTAAGTCCTAAAGAAGTGATGCAGAGTTTCTGCAGGAATGTCACTTACTGATAGCTGGTTGGGGAGCAAAGCCTACCACTTAAAGGTAAGAGGCACACAGCACCTACCCCATGTGCTGTTATTTCTGGACCCAGAGAAAGAGAGTTTTTTTTCTCCCGGGCTGCTGTTTATATACAACAGCCACCTATCGGCGAAAACCTGCAGCAAGGAATGTCCGTCTAGCATTACCATTATACTGACCCAACACCTTGTTTGGAGTCTGGAAACCAACTTGGGGGTCCGGGGGATATCTTGCCTTGTGCAATTTAGAGTTTTTAATGATAGCACAAGGCCACTTCTTTTTTCATGAGATTTTTATTTTCTCCAAACTAAAACTCTACAGAGCAAAAGCCATGTCTTGCTCAGTTGGCGCATTCATACTAGACTCACTCTACAATCTCACCTCTCACTTCTCCTCTCTCCCACTTCACCATGTGACAAATGCTATGTGGTATTATTATGATCCATCCTTAAAATTTTCCATTCTAATCTAACACATAATTCTTATTTTCTTTATAAAACATTTCCATGTTTGATTTACATGTCAGGTTACATTCTTGGATCTCCCCCACACACACACACACACCTATTATGTTACATTAGTAACACGGATACCAGTGACAATCTCTGCTGAACCATCTCTATCATTCATTGCCCTCAGGTGGTCCTCTGCGCAGCATCCAGTATCTTTGCAGAGCTGATTAATATAGGTCTTTGCAGGAATTATTCCTCCTAACTTGAATAAAATGACTCTTCAGCCCTTTTTTTTTAATTTTTTAAATAATGACCAATCTTTCAACCTGTCTGTAGAATTGGGAAGTACTACTAATTGTATGGCCAAGTCTTATGTTTTCTTCTAAAAATCAAGGAAATCATGAGTTGGTGAACTTTGTAAAAATTACCAATGTTTTAAGTGAAGATACATGTAGTCCTTGAGTACGTTTATGTGTCACAATGAGACTGTCATCAGATCTCTAAGGAATTTCAGTGAGTTTGAAGGACAAAGAAAGAATTTCAAGCTGTCATACAGGGGAAAAGAACTTTTCCAGATTTCTGACAGTGACTTGGCACGTCTCCGAGGAATATTGTGTGAATGTAAAAGCAAAATAAATTGGACAATATCATTCGGTTCAGGTGCAGATGTTTAGGAAAAGTGTGAATCAGGAAAAAGAAATGAAAAAAAAAAGAATTCAAAAATAGAAATATTAATGGTAACTAACAGATGATTTTTATTCATTTATTTCTTTCTTAGATTATATAAATTCTCTAAGCTGAAACCCCTGCATTTTCTTAAACTTTTTATCTGGGTTCCGTGAACTAAAAATTAAATTATTTTAAATATTAATAAAAAGTAAAACAAAGTAAAGTCTGTAGTGTGGCACCACTTGGTGGGAGTGGCCTATTCTCAGTATCATCCAAACAGCGAGGGAGTTTATCCTACTTTTGCTTCATTCAGGGAGATTTTTTTTTTTCTGGGGTGAGGTGCTACACCTACCATCAGCTCCCAGATGCTTTATTGCACAGATTATCCAAACTGGGCTACTCATGCATTGAGTTGGTGAGGACTCTACCAGTTGAGCTAAACCGGTCATTGACATATTTATAAAAAAAGATATATCTATTCTTTTCAAGTGAGTGATCATCTACATAATTTTTGTTTTCATTAGCACATTTCTGAAAACTTTAAGAAATTTTAAACAATACCCTTTATTTTCATTGAAAAGCCATATATATTCCAAAAACAAAACCCTTTACGTATATAATCAAAACAAAACCCTTTATTTCCAGTAAAAAGTTATATACATGTGCCAAAAACAATACATTGAAAACTTTAATTGGCCATTTTACTTATAACTACATAATTTTAGACACAGAATAAATCTATAAATTACAACAAATAAATACACATAGAACAACATTTTGGCTCAAATGGTTTATGTAAAGTTCATAGAAAAAATACAATGATAATAGAAGCATACAAAGATAAATAAATAAAGTTTCTCCAGATTTTACCCAAAATGGCTTTAACATCAAGCTGAATGGTCTCAAGCACTACTTAGAAATAGGCTGGACAGGACTGGGGTGACACATAAACATCTAAATAAACAAATGCCCAAGCAGTCAGTGTTAATTTGAAACTTACTTAGTCCAGATAGACAGCTTAGTGCTGGGTGTCTGCAACTGAAGAGGTTGTATAAAGATGTCTTCTACACTTGAATACTGTAACATATCAACTATTTAAAAACTATTTTAACACAAGTTTTTTTTCCTGATTATGACCTAAGGTCAAAACAAGTTGAAAACAATCAAGATAAATTACAAAAAAGAAATATTCCTATTTGTCTTATCCTTTTTGTTCATATATACATACATACATATATATATATATATATATATATATATATATGTGTGTGTGTGTGTGTGTGTAATATTATGAAAAATTGAATAAAAACACACAAGTTCATAAACAAGTAATGTTTATTTTGCCTATGAAACATACATGAATGCTAGCATTTCATTCAACAATTTTTAAATAGACTGACCGACAAAGCAAAAGAGTCTTGCAAATTTCTTATTTTCTGTGATACATTTATTTTTTCCTCAAACTAATGAAAGCCCTGATGAAGATCTATTGAAACAGATTGAAACACTGCAGTGTAGGCGAAATAAACATTACTCATTTATGAACTTGTGTTTTTTCAATTTTTCATATTACATACTGTCGGATTCACTTCCACTTTTTCTTCACATATATATATATATATATATATATATAGGCACCTTGATTTATGAGTTTAATTCATTCACCCGTATCTCAATTTCCTTGTATATAAATCAATTATCCCTACTGAAATAAACTGAAATGCCGTTAATCCATTCCACATCCTCCTAAAAAAACTCCCTAATTTTTGTTAGGTTTCTTTCAATAAGAAAAATAGCACTGTGCATTTTATAAAAATAGAATGTAATGAATTATTTGCTGTAATATGTTTTAAAGTTTATCTTTTTATAAATAGTATTTTTCTTTGGTGTAATAAATTTGGAAACTTAAATGTTTTTAATGAACCTATTATCATAAGTGTATCTGAAGCTCACTTTGTGGTATATTCGTTAATAAGAAACGGAAGCACCGTTTCAGTCATTGCTGTAATAAGAAACGGAAGCACTGTTTCAACATTGGTCTAAGAAACGGAAGTATCGTTTCCCCTATTTTTCATTTATGGTAATAAAAAGGTGGAAGTGGTTATTCCACCTATGATGTACAACTAGATTACTTGTTGTGTTATTTATTCGATAAACAAGCTGTGACATTTGGCAACGAGGATATTTTCTTTCTCACAAGAAATGCCAACACTCGGACATTTGGAGGAATTCTACATTGAGTCAGGAAATATTTCAACTTACTTGGACCACGCGGAACAGTTTTTTTTATCACACACGATATCGGACATGGCAGTCAGACAAAATGCAAAGCTATTTTGCTTAGTTCTATTGGGGAAAAGATGTACAGAGTCTTGGAGGATTTGTGTACTCCTCAAAAACCAAGCGACAAGTCTTTGAAGGAAATTATGCAGCTGTTGCTGGATCATTTCAAACCAAAACATCTAGTAATCACAGAAAGCTATATATTTTACAATGCAAAACAAGAGGAGGGTGCTTCTGTTTCTTATTAACCAATATACCACAACTTGTACCTGAAATTTTAGCTTACAACACAAAGAAAAGATTGACCGAGTAACAGCTCATGACTCGAAAAACTTGTAAGTTGGGGTACACATAAGTTAAGGAACCACCGTATATATATATATATATATATAAAGTGAATGGCATAAAGTGTTTCCTATAGAGGATTCAACCAAAATTAGGAAGGTATAAAATATAAAGATTTGCATATATATTTTTAAATATACGGAATATTATGAATAAATGGATACCTTGGTACTGATATAAATCTATTTTGACATTATTTGGGAAGATCATACTAATAAGACTAGGTGTGAGGTCTTCAAATCAGTAAAAATCAAACCAAGGAGGCAAAGAAATGTTGAAATAAATTTATATCTGTACTAAGGTATCCATTTATTCATTTATATATATATATATATATATATTATATATATTATAGTTGTATCATTGAAATCAAGGGAGGTCAATATATCGATAGAACAAAGTTTATTTTTCAATATAATATATGGTACATGGTTAAATACAATTAATTGTAGCTGGTCTGAAGCTGTGCCTCCAGTACAAAGAGCTTGCTCCTAACTCATCCTCATCCATCTTGTGGGGATAGTTTGTCTACTCCACAAAATACACACACACACACACACACACACACATATATATATGTATTTTTATATATATGAGAGAGAGAGAGAGAGAGAGAGAGACTTAGTGAAGACCGGATCGTTCACCAAGTGAGGAACAAGGATGAAAATGTTAGTTTAAAAATCCTAGTGAATCTCTGTTATAATGCTCTGATTTTCCTATGTATATTTCTATGGCACAGACAAAATAATACATTTTGGCCAGTTTTTTAGTGGCCATTAAGATAATCATATCAATATTGAGAGAGGAAAAGAAAACAAAATATAACTAATTGCTTCCTAAAATGATATCTTTGTTTTATGGGTATCATTATTTTTCTGTTTCTTTTTATTTTCCAATCATTTTACTTGAATAACAGGATGAGATTTAGTTTTGAACAATAATCAGTAAATTTATCAATATCAAGTCCAGCTGATACCCATGACTCTCTCTTGCCACCTGTCCCAATTGTTCATTGCCCATTGCAGGTCTTCTGCACAGCATCCAGAATCCGTTGATTAATGTATATTATGCTGGTCAGCCTACACTGGTGCGTGCATGTGTAGGTATCCACAGGAGAACATCACTTATAAGTTTGTCCTTGCTTCTACAGCAGTGTCCAGCTTGTCTTATCCAGATCATTTGTGTGATATAAGATCAATAATGTTGTCAGGGCGGCCTAAAGTGGTATCAGCCAATTGGCGAGGGAGTCTATCCCTTTTCACTAGCGCTAGACCAAGGAAATAGTTTTTTGGCATCTAAGGTTGAGCGCCACACCTACCATCAGCTCCTTACTTTACTGCACAGATCCCTGTGTTACTCATACGCTGAGTTGGTGAGGACCGGAATCAAACTAGAAATCATGCGGTTTCTAGCCAAACGCTCTACCGACTGAGCTATCCCGGAAAATGTAAATTTCAAAAAGGCAGGATTGAGTTATTTTTATAGTAAATTTTATGAATAGAAAGTGAATATTAAATAGAAATACTTAAAATCATGTAACTATATTGCAAATTAATTGTAGTATTTAATACAACTGGTATGAACATTCAGTGAGTAAAATCTAATAACAATAATAGAACTTATCATTTAATGTATCTTATCCTTGCAACAGGCCATGGAGTAAAAAATAAAAGAAAGCAAAATAATAGAGAAATACCTGGATCTTGCTAGAGACCTGAAAAGGTTGTGGAACATTAAAGTGACAGTGATACCAATTGTAGTTGGTGCCCTTGGAACAGTCCCAAAAGCCTGGAAAAGAAACTGGAAAATTGGAGATCAGAGGAAGAATCAAGACCCCAGCACTTAAAATAAGCAAAAATATTTAGAAAAGTCCTGGAGACCTGAGACAATTCACTCATTCAGACTTCAGTGAAAGACATAAGTTAAAACTTGAAAAAAAGTGAAAAATTCCCAAAGATGGAAAATAATAAAAGAGGCAAAAAGATAAATACTTGGATCTTGCCAGAGAACTGGAAAAAAAACTGGAAAGTGATGGTGAAACCAATTATATTTAGTGTCCTTGGAAAGGTCCCCAAAGGCTTGGAAAAGAGACTGAGCGGAGGGTTGGGATGCTAGAGTTCAGACAAAGCACAGTACAGTTAAGATCAGCTAGAATACTTAGAAGATACCTGCTGTTACTTAAACAGTTAAAACTGATGTGAGAAACTAAAAAGAGGCAATGATAATACATCTAAGTCAAAATTTATACACAATGGTGTGAATTTCATTTACTTACTTTACTGATCTTCAGTCTTATTTGTTTGTAATAAATGTGAACATATTCACAATGATGAATAAATACAAAGAAATGTCAATATAAAAATTTATCAGTTGTAATGAACTGTGATGTGTGGCATTTAATGTGTTCTATGAGGCAATAAAATTTATTCTTCAAGCAAAGATCATTTTTATCAGTCAATTTTCTTTACAAACCATAAAATGACAATGTTAGTTTAAATTTCATCTTTGAATTTGAAATTTATTAATGAATCTGAAACTCGAATACAAGATTTTTTTAAAAAATTCAACTTTGTGAGTGTGCATGTTTATCATTTGGATGTAATGACCTTTAGGATATCCTCAATCATCTTGTTATATAACAGAAATAGATCAATCTCTCCTGATTCACAAATTCACTAACTCAATACACCCACTTACCAACAAAACAAAACACTTTGAAACAGAATCTAAGATATTAAGAAATGTAATATCAAACGTTTGTTGACTTGAGAGTAGCTTTAAACAAAATGAACAAAACAAGTTTTCTGCACATAGACTCCACGCAAGCTTCTGGGTGAAAAAACGAATTTACAAACAATTAAAAAGTCCTTTTTTTAATTTTTTCAACCAATAATAGATTTTCTTTTTTACTCTTCCTAGTAGTTAGTTTAAAATGGGTCATCTAAGTTTGATTAATATATAATGACTTCAAGGTCCTTTGAGAACATGGCTTTCATATGATTAAAATGGCATGTGCTCAGAAGACAATAAGAACTTAGATAGAAACTTTAGTTAGTTAAAATAATACTATTTTGAACAAATCATGGGAACAGTACCCCACAAAACAGCAGCTGTACAGCCACTTACCTCTAATCTAACAAACCATCCAACTAAGACAAACCAAACATGCTGAACACCACCAAAAACTTAGGTATATCAGCTCTAGGGATGGATGGCTAGAGAGTGTCAAGGGAATCTGTGCAATCAGCACAACATGATGATTATGATGATGAGAGAAAATAAAATTCTGGTATCTTTGGTTTTGAAGAAAATTAACTTTTTATAAAAATTGTTCCTGATAAGATTGAGGAAAAATTCTCCTAAGCCATAGCCATATCAGTGCTACTGTACAGCTGCACCACTTGGACTCTGACAAAGCACCTAAAAAACTATATGAGTTATACAAACATGCTTTGCGTTGTCTTGAATATATCTTGGAATTAGCACCCCACAAGAAAGCAGGTGTATGGTCGCTTTCCCCCTCTCACACAAACAATCTGAGTAAGATGAGCGAGACATGCTGGACAAACAAGGATAAACTCATAAGTGACATTTTCCTTTGGACACCTGCACATGGGCACACCAGTGTTGGCCGACAAGTAATGACCTATATAAATCGTCTTTGTGCGGATTTTGGATGCTGTCCAGAGGCCCTCTCAGGGGTGGGGATCAATAGGGATGGCTGGTGAGAGAGTCATGCTGCCAGCACAACCTGATTATGGTTATGATGTTGGGGTGTACTTATTTATGGGCAATACTGAATGATAAAACCTCTCTTTACTGAATATTTAGTTGTTTTTTGTTTTTTGTTTTTGTTTTTGTTAAAGTTCCTTTACTCAAATAAGGTAGGTGCCAGAATTGATAAGTAATGTATATAGATCCAATTAATTAGCTTTGTGTTTAATAATTTACTATCACTGATGTTTATTCAGGACAGTTGTCTCTAGAAAAATCATTTTATTTGCTTCTTTTCTTCGTTAGTTATTTATAACCAGAAGTGGCAACCTAGGGTCACCTGCGGAGAGGGAGAGGGGGGGGGGACAAAAATGTGGTGTATCGATCTGTTTACTTTTGAGATTTACAAATGCTGGACATTTTTAAGTAGAATTTCAATGCTATTTCTATGTATATTTTAATTTTTAAATATCTTTGATTATAAATCAAATCTTGATAATTTTTGCACAAAAAGCAAGAACCAGTGAAATTTAATGTGTATATATATTTACTTTATTGTTAATTGTTTTATCTTTGTAGTTTTATCCATCCATACATACATACATACATACTAAATGCTCTTTATATATGTTTACATAGATAGATGATTGTCTTTTAAGAGATAGGTTTTCAATTTCTACATTTTCTGGCTTGTGTCACCTGCACTGTTTTTAAGTACAATTTTCTCTCTCAATATTTCTCACTAGCTGAGTCTGTTGATTTGAATTGTGTATATATCTACCCAACCTTTTACCATGGGCAGGATGTGACACAAGGTCAATTCTTAATGTAGTACTGCTGGTTTATTTTTCTAGGCATGGACTGCTATTGACAGGTTATTGATCATATGGAAATATGATTTCTGTGATAAAATAAAATACAAATTCTTCTTGCTGTAGCTGTATAGGTACAACTTTATGTCTACACTATTTGGACTTGAAACACATAGAAGAGAAGCTAGATGGGAACTACACAAGGATGTTGCATGCTGTCTTTAACAATTCCTGGAAGCAGCACCTAACAAAATTGCAACTATATGGCCACTTACATCCTATCACACAAACCATCCAAATAAGACAAACAAGACATGCTGAACATGACTGAACAAAATTGTGACATTCTTTTGTGGACACCTACACATGGACAAGCAAGTATTGGTTGACCACTAAAAACTTATATTCATCAGCTCTGGGTGGACACTGGACGCTGTATTGAGGACCTGCAAGGAGACAGATGGCAAGAGAGAGTTAAGTGACTGACTTAATGATGAGTGCTGGTTTGAATTAAGAGTTTTCTTTTTCTTATACTCATTGCCTTATCAAGATTAAAGTGTCCAGTCTGCCATAGCCGTAGAGAGAAGGGATGGATTCATACCTTTCCCAAGCATATCAGCATGAAATGAAACTCAGTCTCATCCAGGATTTGAACATGGCTCGCCAAGTCCATTTCCTACAACAATAACCATTACATAATTTGTGCCTCCATCACTACAAAGTAGTGAGTTCAATCTTCACTGAGTGTCCCTATTATTTTCCCATAGTTGGGAGAAGGGAGATAGATTCATGCATTTTCCAAGGGCATTAGCGTGAAGTCAAAATCAAACCTCCTTTTCCAGGATTTGAACTCGGATCATCACGTCCATTTCCTATGATGATAACCACTATGCCATGAATGCCTTCAAACTGTGTACCTCATGGTTAGTTTCTTGCCTATTGCTTTAGCATTTAAAAGAAAGAAAAAAAATACTATAACAAATTATGGGCACACTCTAAAAACAAATCAGGTTATTGGTATTCAGTCTCATATCTCTCAATCCCAATCAGTGACAGGTTTATGTCACCATGGTTTAATTATCTGTGAGATGAGAACATGACTTTGGTGAGAAACAAGAGACTTGAAAAGTTCTTAGGCCATAAATTTGGGAACCATAAAAACTGAGTCTTTTGTTTGCCCAGTTTTGTGCTGCTAAAAACGTGTACCTTTCAATTCGGTACATTAGAGAAATGAAAATATTCCAACCATCTTGACTTCCTCTTAGAAAAAGGAACAAAGTGTTAACAAAGAAATGACTCTGCAGAGTTTTTTCATGGTTAATTATCCGGTGTTTACAATATCAACAAAGAACTCAGTTTTTTTTTATGTGGTCAGGAGAACATTTTATCTGCAGTTAATCCCATTTTGTGTGATGAAAGTGAGGCTATTGACATACAGAGAAATTTATGACTTTACAATTAGACACAAATCAGGTAGACTCTCTTTCTTTTTTTAAGCAGTAAAAACAGTATGTATATTTGTAATTAAAAATGTGACACAATCAAACAGTAGAATGCCCTCTTGGCAGAGCTTAATACATGTTGTCAGTATCCCCTGCTAAGGGGTGTCCTCGGTATGACACTAAACTGCATAGGTATTAGCATTAAGTGAAATGTTACCAGCCTCATCCAGGATTTGAATTCGTGTTGCAATGTCCATTTCCTATGACAATAACCATTACACCACAAGTGCCTCATCATTTATATTTGTCACTAAAAGTGTGATACACACAAACAATAGAATGTTGAGAATTCTGACAGTATGCCCTGCTGATGAGTAAGACCGTCTCACAAAAAAGGGTGTCCTGGGTATGACACTTAACTTCATATGGTGGTGAGGCTTCAGTTCTGTATGTACTATCCCTTCATTGCCATTACTCCTAAGTCCACTCTGACCTGGAGTGGTATGTATTTAGTCAACCCGTCTGCACAAACAGGATATGAAACAAGGTCATTTTTTAAGTGGAGTTCAACAGGTTTGAATACAAAGTTTACCTCTCCTAGACAAGTTGCCATACCAAGGTTACAGAGCCTATTCTGCCTAAATAAGTAGACAATATAAGATACAATGAAAATGTGTGTGATGAGAGTGAGGCTATGCTGAGAAATTTATGACTGATCAATTTGACACAATCAGATAGACTTTTTTTTAAGCAGCAGAAACAGTATGTATATTTGTAACAAAAAAATGTGCTATGGGTTAAATAGTACCACTACTGTTTTTCTATAATTGTGGCTTTGGCATTAATAACCTACAAATGTTGATATGCAATTAAACAAAGAAACAAAACTATATATGATTAAATACTGCAAGTTAGAAGGAAAATGCAAATCAGAAACAAGTTATAATATTAAAGATTGTTTGAATAAAATTTAGATACAAAATATTCATATAACTAGTGTATTATTTTCTCCCCAACTAAGTACACAATGAAAATATAACACTTGAAGGAAGGAACAAGAGTAATATTAGAAAGGAGATATTTTCAAGGTAGATACAATGATCAGGTTGGTTCTTATTCAGCTATTCTAAACAAATACCTTCATGAATAGATTAATGCTCTCTTTACTCACAGTAGTTATTTAAAATTTGAAAAGCCATCTTTTATCTTGACAGTCGTAAAGAACCTATTTAATTGACATTTCAGTGTGATCTACTTCCCTTTTATAGATGTTTTGCAAATCAACAGAATTCAGATTGTTATTTCAATAATTGGATGCAGAATGAGTCTTGCATCACATTATTGCCCAGTTAAGTGTAACATTTTTCTTCTGGAGTATTGAATTTTTTATACAGTAATACCCTGTTATAATGAGGGTGTTGGAGTTAACTACAGGGTGGATATAGGCAATATTCAAGGACAAGCGATAATAGGCGAAAAATGCAAACATTGTTCATAACATAAAAAACTAAAATTTGAACAAATAGACTTTAAAAAATCTTTTTTATCAACTAATACCACTAAAATAATTCCAATATATTACAAAGTAAACCAAATTTTAGAACAAATAAACAAAATATTTACATATGTGGTCCTTGATCGATGTCCATACGCACCTCTGGCAACCATATAACATTTTTTTTTAGTTTAGGCAAACAAAAATATTTAATTATAAAAATACAATAGGCTTTTTAAACATTGAATGGCTATAGGGGTCAACCATACTAAAATAGGAACCATAGGGGTAAAAAAAAGATTTGAGAACCACTGATCTAACACTTCTCACAAATACACCTGCACAAGCTGAATCACTGCTGCATAGCCTAGAGAAGGCAGCAAGAGGCATTGGCTTCTATGTGAACTGAAATAAATTGCCTTTATACACAAGTCCCCTCTATCAGGGTGTTGTATACTGGAACCTAGGATGTTTCAATATATTAGTACATACAACAAAGTGTTCTTGCTACATGCCACAGAGTGCTAAGAATTTGAGGTCTTAGTTAACAGTTCTCATCATAATCTGCTGACTGTTCTCAATAACAGTACCCAAGAAGTCTTGGACCAGTATGTGGTCCTCGATCGATTACTCTGGCAACCATAGTCTTGGACCAGTTCATTTACTCTCTAAGAAAAGATAAGATCGGCTAATACACAGCATAGTCATAACTATAAGTCAAGTAGATTTGTTTTCAAATTATTTTTATGATACAAATATTTGGTATCATATAAACATGCACAAAAAATATAAATATGAACATATAATGTATGAAATTCCATAACCTCTTGGCATAGAATAAACCCCAGATGGGTTGACATGCCATTAAAATCAATCAGTCAATCTTGTTGTAATAATTAGTCCGGACTAGTAATTAAATTGACAGTTAAATTTTGCTTCTTTAAATGTATTTGCACATGTGTAGCCTCTTAGAAGTATTTGTTTACTCTCTCTCTCTCTCTGTTGTAACTTAAGTATCAAAGTTAACAGAAATAATAGAAAGGAACACAACAAGTCTTAAGGATAGGGAAAAAGGTTTACTAAGCAAAGATACAAGAGTAATTGGCAATTGCTAAGTTGAATTAACAAGTCCCATGAAATCTCATTGTTTCTCTCTTCTGAGGTTTCTTCAAACATTGTTTATAGGAAAAACAGATGATTCCATTCTTATTATTTAGTTAGATGATTTTCTCTCTCTCTCTCTCTCTCTCTCTCTCTCTCTCTCTCTCTCTCTCTCTCTCTCTCTCTCTCTCTCTCTCTCTCTCTCTCTCTCATAAAGTTCTACATTTGATTTGCTTTGCTTTAATTTATAGTCATGTTTTGTTTAACCTTAAGATTAGGTTCCTTAACCCATTACCAATTAGCCGGGCTGAAGAATATACCAACTGTACCTCTGCAGAAGGAGGATAACCCTGTAATGTCTGAGGATAGGATCATGGTGGCTGAGCATCCATGACTCAGGTACTCCACAGTCCCATACAATACCCTTACTTGGACTAGATGGGTGGTCCAAGAGACCCAATCTGCTCAATCAGCTAGTCATGTCAAGCTCTAGCACCTATATGATTGTCCCAACCATATTCTTTGAATTTCTCTTATGGCAAACGCCCGACCCTTCTTACCATATGGGTGCTGGAAGGCAATGCCAATTTGTTAATTCTAATAATTCATTAATACACATGAAGTTAATGGAAATTATTTCTACCAGTTTATAAAACCAAACCTTACAAAAATATTTGCCTACATGATTCTTGAAATTATGAATAATACCTTGATAGTCTTTTTGAAGGCCTCTGTGCCTCAGATTTTCACTAATGTGTAAAGGTGGATATATTTGAGATAAGTATGTATACTTACCTGATGCAGCTGTGCTAGGCAGGTGAGAAAAACAACTAACTTAGATATAGGGGGCCTTCCCTCCAGCCAACACCTGCTTTCACACCTATGAAGGAATGCCAATGGAACTAAGCAAAGTTTGCACCTGCCATGTCAGAGGTTCACTTCCTGCAGGGTACCCCCCATTAACTAGAGCTTGTGTCATATTTTGGCCTTGTGGGGAAGCTGAATAAACATCTACTTGTGATTAACCTGAAAATATTAGACATTTGTTGACTTTGATTTACTTCATTATCTCCCTTAGTTGCCCCCTTTTTACGTATTTCTTTCATTGAAATGAAATATAATTCAGAAATTGTAAACAAAAACAAATCGTTAAAAATTATCTATTTCATTGATTTGTATGTTGCGATTTTTGCAAATATCCCACGTGTTACATAAACAGCTTCCTTTTCTTTTTTTCTTTTGCAAGAGAAGTCATTTAAGAAATTGTAAGATCTGCCTATTTTGACTTCATAGACGTATTTTACAAAATAAATTTACACCCGATTTGAAAAGAAATTACCAAAAATTAAGGAACTATCCGATTTTAATGAAATTTTCAGTGTTGATTTATCAATGAATGAATTTTATAATGTATCGGTTATTTTATTTCAAAACTTTCTGATTTTTTTCATGTTACTTAACTTTGACCTCCCTTGTTTTGGGGTTATATACTTTCGAAACTAATTATAAACTAATTCATAATTTAAGGGAGGGACTCTGGAAAATAAGTACCGAAAATCCGAAAATTAAATGTAAAAAAAAAAAAAAAAAAATTATAGATTTATTTATTTATTTTTTACTCTAATTTTTGTATATAATTATCTTTTATCTATTATTTAGGTATATAAATTGTTGTTCGAGACCCTACTACTGATGACTTAAATAGTAATATTTATTTTAAAGAATTTCAATTTATTTCCATTGAATCAGTTTAAATGAAACGATTCAGTAATTTAAAAGAAAGAATTCATTGATTGATAAGACAGAAGATTTGTCAATAAATTTGTATGTGGCATGAGTGGGAATCATTGTATACAAGAAAAATGTCATTAGAAAGGAACACTTTTGAGGAGGGTGTTGTATATTGAATTATACTGTATTCAGTTACACTAGTACATCCAAACTACATGTGCGCTAGACATATAGTAACTCGCAACAGAGTGCTAAAACTTCAAGGTAGATAGTTCATGTAATAGTTTTGTAATCCTTGCAGTCTCAGTAATCACCCTAATGTTCTCAGACAGCCATGTATAAATACTCCTGGACCAGCGCATTCACTCTCTACACAAGGTACGCCAGGCTAGTACACAACAGGGGGCTTTGAAAACATCAAATATTTGTTGATTTCGACTTGTGGATAGACAGTAGATTTGTCAATAATTTGAGTATGAGTTATTGTGTAGCAATTGAGGGTCCCTGTGGCATAGTGGCTAATGTGCTAGACTATGATATAATAATAAGCAAGTTTAAACACCAGTAATGCTATTACATTCACTTTCTGATGAATACTCTTGGGAAAGGTATAAATCTCCCTATCCCCCAAGCTATAGGTTAAATTGTACCATGGTTGTTGTTCTACAAGGATAGTTTTACTATGAATTAATGCATGAAGATTGATATGCCATTAAAGAAAGAAAGTAAAACAAACCAAAAAACGTCAATAGGACGAAGCACTTTTAAGGAGAGGGTTTTAACTTATAGATAGACAGTATATTTATCGGTGCGTACTGACCTCAAAACTTGGTCGTATTTATTCAAAAATACGTGACAGTTGCTTTGAATTAAAATAAAATGAAAATGCCAAAAGAAAAGATTATAAAAGTTGGGGTAAAATATTTACATTTACTTATCGATAAAAAATCTAGGCTGTAAAATATCACTTTCTTATCACGTTAACTTGTTGATTTTAACGTCTTCACACCACTAGAAAAAGATATTTGTTGATAAAAACGTCTTCAAACTGCTAAAAAAATATATCTTAAAGAGAGGATGTTAAAATATTTACAATTACTTGTCAATAAAAAACTTGTGGTGGGGGGTAAAATATTGCTTTCATATCACATTAACTTGTCAGTAAAAACACCTTAGAACTGCTAAGTGGTTCATAACTAGCACGGTTCACATTTTGACCAGGCACCACTTGACATTTTTTAGGGCAGGAGGCTAGGACACACGAATCCAAATTGCACTGATTTATCAAAATATTTGATGCTGTGGTGGAATATGCATGTGTGCAAATCATTGTGTAACAGAAAAATAGGGTACTGTAAGAAAAAGCTAAATATCAAAATGACTTTTTGACCTGAAAAGGGTTGATATGCTGCAAAACAAATAAACTAACTAGCCTGAAAGTTGCCTTGTATTACCAAGAATTCTCTGTGATGCTTAAGGATGGAACCCTGGTGGCTAAACAGTTCATGACATGCAACACTCCACTTTGGCCCTTACTTAGACTAGACGGGCAGTCGGAGAGGCCTCCTCTGATCAATCGGCTGGTAACGCCAAGCCCTAGCATCTCTATGATTTTCCCAACCCTACTGCCCTTATGGCAATCCCCATACCCTTTTTATCATATATGTGCTAGAAGGCAGTGGCTGGAGTTCTTTAGTGTCCTGGTTATGACATTAGATATCTGATGGTGATGTTCTAATTCTGGAGTTCTGGGGAATGTAGAGAACCACTTCATAACCCTTACCCTCATATCCGCTCAGACCTATAGTAGTACCTCTTCGGGTCCCATCTATGCATTAAACAGAAAAAAAGACGAGTTTAAAAAATTGAGTATCCATCAAGAATGAATAAAACAAAACATCTTCACCATAAAATGACCCAACAGGTGTTGACATGCCATAAAAACCAACCAACCAACCAACAAATCATTTTAAATTATTTTGTGCTATTTATTTTCAGAAAAGTACAAATTTTACTGTCTTTGATAAGCAGTTTCATGGTTGGATATGATTGAGCTTTTAATTACTTTGCTGCCCACAAGTGCCATGAAATACAAGGTCTTTTGTTTTCACTTGGACCAAAGGGAAACATAAAAACATTTCAATAGTTCATTCTTTTACATCACCTAAGCTTGAGATTTGTATATATTCATTTAGAAAGTCTCCTTTGACAGTCATTAAACTCAATTACAACTAAATAAGGATAAGTACTTATTAATTAGTATTTAATAGTTTTCTCCCTTGACAGATTATACAGGATGGGTTGTGCCAAAACATCATCCCCACACTGTTAGCTCACAGTAAAGTCACGTTGAAAGTATTGGTTCTTGCTAGATCACAGAAGTTAAGCAGTGATGAGCCTGTTCAATACTTAGATGCATGGCCATTTAAGCAACCTGATATCAAAATAACTTGATTCAGCATTAAAAAGTAAAGTTGTCGGGGTGGCCTAATGTCGGTATCAGCCAGACAGCGAGGGAGTCTATCTCCTTTTCGCTAGCACTATACCAAGGAGATTGTTTTTCCATCTGAGGTGGAGCGCCGCACCAACCATCAGCTCCTCAGTTTACTGCACAGATCCCTGTGCTACTCATATGCTGAGTTGACGAGGGCCAGTATCGAACCAAGAATCTTGCGATTCCTAGTTCAGTGCTCTACCGACTGAGCTAAACCATCCCTATATGCCATAAAACAAAACCAATCAACCAACCAACCCACACTATTAAGCTGAAATTTGGGTTATATTTTTGAACTTGGAGCATTTTAACAATATTGCTCTAGCAAAAATCTTGCTATGATGTACCATTTTTTTCTTTTGTTACAGTAAAATAGACACAAAAGTTTCCATATACTTTTGAGATATTCTCTTTACTTACACTTATAAAAAAATGAGTGAATTGCATTTCAGTCAGAAAAGCCTTTTGTCTCTCCCCCCCCCCCCAATGAAAATAGTGTAAATATGTGTGATGCATAGGAAATTATTGATAAAAAAAAAACATATTTTGGCACCAACCAAAAATAAAATAGCATTATTTATTCATGTCTGTCTACTGTGGATATAATACACTTGTATAATTCTTGTTAAAAGTTTTAATGTTGCAAATGGATTCTGAAAAGTTATATCAGAGAATGTTTATCTGGCAATAGCTAAGAAGAAAATGTTAACATTCCACAGACTAGGAAAGTGGTGTCATCATGAAGTGTGTATAGGATGATTTAAAAAAAGAATTCATTCATAGTTTTATGGCAACTTAAATTTTTATGACGGTATCATAAAGCATGTAGGCTTTTGGTTGTGCTGCTGTATGGACTCAAACAAAATACTAGCTAAAAAATATCAGGGTTGCTGCATGCTGTTGAGAACAAATCCCCAAAGCAGCAACCCACAAAAAAGCAGGTGTACTGCTACTTAAGCTCTTATCACACAAACTAAGATGATCAAGACATGCTGGAGAAGCAAGCACAAACTCCAATACCTGATGATGATAATTATCATCATGATGATGTCATGCTGACTCCCATGATTCTCTCTCCTGCAACCTGTCTATCAGTTATTGCTCCGGGCATATCTTCCATATAACATCCAGTATCCACACAGATCTGATCGATGTGTGTCACTAGTGTGTCCAAGTGCAGGTGTCTACAGGAGAATATCACTTATTTCTCCTGTGGACAAGAGTAATTACTGATAGATAGGCGGTGGGAGAGAGTCATGATCTGATGATGATGATGATAATCATCATCAGGTACTGGAGGTTATCATTATAGGTAATGGACTTGGGTCACTAGGTCCATTACCTATTATGTAATCCCAGTTCAAATCCCAGATGAGGCGGTTTGCATTTCACAGCATGCTAATAGCTTTGGGAAAGGTGCTCTCCCTCTCTCTCTCTCCCCAGCTATGGGTAAATAATAGGGCTGACTGAGCTCTTTACCCTTTGTATGACAACCACTCTAGGAGAAGGAAGACTGAAGGAAAACACCCAGTGATACACATCAATCAGATCTGTGCAGATACTGGATGCCATGTAGAAGACATGCCAAGATTGATGATCAATAGAGAATGGTCGCAGTTGTTTTTTCTTTAAAACAAATTGAACTTGTATCACATCCTGCTCATGGAGACACTCATGGTTAGGAGTAATGTATGTTTCCATTGTGAAACCATGTCTGACCTGAGGGTTATCATCTGATAAGGTCTTTCTTGATAGCTCAGCTGTTATTGGCTTTTTACTCTATCTTTTCTTGTGCATGAAATATAATAGATCATTCACAAGTCAATGATTAAATATGAAAACATTAGTCATTAAAAGTAAAATTAAATCGTTAAACATTTTGTTCTGATCTTCTAGCATTGTGGAATCTTTATTTCATTGTTCATTCTAGAATCTATGTAATTACCCAACTCCACCGCCACAAGCAGGATGTGACACAAGGTCAATCTACAATATGTGTAATCTTATTATAATGATGATTCAGTGTCTGTCTGTAACTAAAACTGCTTACATCAAAATATCCTCAGGAATTGCACAGGTTTATCTATGAGTATTTAATTTATAGTCAAAATTATTAATACATAGAATTTATCTTATATTTACTAACAATGTCTCTTTGAAAATCTGAGTTAAATTTCCCTCAAAACAGCCCATGTTATTAGTGTTTAAAACCCTGCAATATGTCTAATATATAACTAAGATATAAAATTTTACATAATATATGGTGTGCTTAATTTGCATACTGGTTTTAACAAAACCAGGTTTAATAAATAATTACTTGGTGTTATTGATCTCTACTATTATATAATTTATTCTCCAACATTAAAATCAATCCTATGAATGATTTTATATAGAAACCAGTCAAAATATAATTAAAATAAGTGTAATCTTTTTATATATGCTCTTATTTAATTTCATTAGTCTTTCTAATATATTTCATTACATTAAAACTTAAATACTTCTGCCCGGAAGCTGTATATTTTTGTTAGTATTTACAAGATTAATGTTTATCATTGCTGGAAATACAATTGGCAAACCAAGTTCAAATCCTGGAAAGGTTGTCTGTATTTCAGTTTATACTAAGGCATTTGGAAAAGGCATGATTCCACTTTATTTCATACTAATTCTCTTGGGGAAATGCATGATTCCATCTGTTCTCCCCACACATTGTCAAAGCTATGGGTAAATAGTAGGGCAGACTGTGTTCTTTAGCCATGATTTGACAACCAATCTAGGAAAAAGAAAATTCTGAATTTTAACCAGCTTTAATTCTTCCTTTACTATTGATCTTGTGTCACATCCTGTCCATGGCATTGGGGTTGGATACCTACAGGCATCAGTAGAAACAATGCAGTATTTCTGTAAAATGGTTTATGTCAGATGGTGATGAACTTGTGTATCTTTGGTTTTTATTGAAAAGGTATGAGTTAGACACTGAAGCATCTGTTGAATTTCCTTATTATTATTATCTTATCTGTATCTAACTCCACTAAGCTTTCTCACTGGTCATGATCTCTGCATCCATCTTTTTAGTTCTTATTAATGATCACAAAGATATTGATTGTTTTTGACGTTTTTTCTTTCCCTAGATCCAAACACTTATGTGCGCGGAGAAGAACTTTGGAGACTTCATTTTAATGTCTAATTATGAAGAGTTCTTTGGGTTGGATTATCTTGTTAGTATAAGATATATGCCAAATTGCTACTCATATTTATGAACTTTCCCAACATCAGCAGCAGGCACTTCCGGTAAAAATTGGCCAATGAGAAATGATACAGGACGTATTTTAGATTGTTGGTAATTGTCCTGAAATCAATTGCAAATCAAACTTTCTGTGATCAAGACCTACAGATGAGGATCACAAAGAGAACTACTAATACTTGTTCTTTTCAACCTCGGATTTCAAGGAATATTACAGACTTTTTGCTACAAGGACTATCTACTGATAACACATTTTCAATTGAAATATTTTACACTATATCATAAAATGAATATAAATCAATAAAAGTGATGTTTAGATAAATGTAAATTAAAGATTTTGGGACAGGAAAAATGTGAATAAGAAAACTGGTATTCAACACTTGGTTCTCTGGTTGAGCAATTTTAGACCTCAAAACTGTTTCAGTAAAATAAATTAACATAAGGCATCTGGATATGCTCCCAAGTGAGGAAAGGTCTTATAAATCTATTGACATTATCAGTTCCCCAGGACCAGTTTGTTAATTGTTTAGATTTTCTCTGTAGCCTTGAACCAAAAAGGATTATTTCACATAATCTCTTAAGCTTAAGGCTAAGATAAGGCTAATATGGAACTTTAATCCTCCCTAAATTTGTAGTGGTACCAGATTGATCACCAATAATCTGGAAATTACAGACATGTCAGGGAAATTTACTGGTACCATCTTCTTCATTGACAAAATAGCTCTGAGACCAATTGGCCTGCCATTTGAAATTAGGGCATTTGGGCAGAAAATTATATAGAGCTATTATTTTATGCTAGGAAAACTTGTCTATCTTGAAAATCAGCATCCAAATTCTGACTTGTATTTGAGCTTGAACACTGACCTCTGGCATTAATGAAGAATATAAAATTGTCCAAACTATAAGGCAGATCAGAGATGACATATATTAATAATAATAGAGATTCACTGTGGCATAGTGACTAACGATCTGGACTGTGACATTTTAGTAAGTGAGTTTGAATTCCATTTATGCAGTAAGATTCACTTTCAGACTAATATTTATGGGAAAGGTATGAACTCCCCCATATTTCCCAACTATAAGTCAAATAGTACTACTATTCTTCTATAAGAATGGCTTTGGCTTACTAGAAGGCAGTGGCTGACAGTATGACCCCTTAATCACCATTACTCCCAGGTACACTTTGACCCTGAGTGGTAGTACCTGTTAGGGTCCCATCTATTTAATTTAATAGGAAAAAAAGTTTGAAAAAATTGAGATTGAAAAAAATTGAGTACTCATCGAATAAAACAAAACATCTTCGCCATAAAATAACCCCAAAAGAGTTGATATGCTGTAAAATCAAACTAAATAACCCACAAATCTTATTATAATGGAGATTGTGTGTTTTCTGTCTGTAACCGAAACTATATTACTACTCAAGTCACAATTCCCTTAGTTATTGACATCCCATTCTCAATGATTTTATTTTTATTTAAACCTCAATTATTAATAAAATTGTTTTACATTATTAATACTGTTAACCACATCTACATACTAACAACATGCAATTATATTTATATATACAACAAAATAGCGGTTTACAGTGTGAACGGGAAGCCTAATTTGCATATTGATATTAAAAATGGGATTTTAATAAATATGTGCTTAGTATTATTGATTTCTAACTGTTTGGTTTTATTTTAATGAATATAAGCAAAAATCTCTTCAATGAATCTTAAATGAAATCCATTAACAAGAAAAAATAACTGTCATTTTATTCTTTACTTCCTCTTTTAATTAAATACTTAAATTAAAAATAAAAATGAAAGACGAGAGTGATGGAAGAGTAAGTTTCAGTTGTTCTATTTTTCGATTATACCCCTCTGTTTCAAATCTTTTTATCTGCATTTTTATTTAGTTTCATTAGCCTTTCTAATTCAATATAATATTTTATTACATTAAAACTTAAATACTTGCACCCGGAGGGTGCATATATTTGCTAGTACATAAAATAATTTAAACATGTAATTACAGATTTTGTGAATACACAATTTTTAAGATGTAGTAATATTATCAGGCAGTGTACTTGCCAAACTAAATTCAAAAACACGCCTTGCCCGAATTCAAAGATGGCCATATAATGTCACCACCAGAAACATAAACTTTTATCTCTGTGTTTGGTTTGTTGAATTCGGTATTAACTACAGTTTTGGCTTAACAAATGTGATGATTGGTAATAACCAAAGCTTCTACTATGGGTAATAAGTTCAAAGCATTCTCATTGTTCCCTTTTCCAAGAATCATCTGATGCACTCAGTGAATTGTGGGTTTACATGGTAGTTATTAGAAATAAACCACTTGTCATTCCAACTTCCCTTCATGTCTATTACTTAACATTCTGATAAAAAGGTCTTATTCATAAAATAAACATTTGTCATTTATCATTGGAAATCCACTTGAATATCACTAGAAATGATTGGAAATGCTTTTTGTTCTGCAAGTAATAAAAGACTTCTGCATTCACAGTGACTTTGTCCAACCTTGGTAATATCATCATATATGCAATTAAAGCATTATTATATTTTCCATTGGTTGGTTTCAGTAGGGGGTGGGGTCAAAGTTTAGGTACTAGACATGTTTGCCGAAAAGTGGGGGTACTTTGGGAAAAAATTGTTATATAGTAAAAGGTATCTATTACTTATACATGACATTTATTATCTAGATGTAGATATAGTATAAATAATTTATGTATATATATATATATATATATATATATATATATATGATTAATCAAAATAATTTATAAAGAATTATTTCAATTTCTTTTAAATGTATGTCATCATGTCCTTTTTTCTATTAACTTTAATTTCTAACTTAACTAATCAAGTCATTTTAGAATTTAATAAAAATAGATAGCTCATTCAACTGTGGCATTTGGACATCTAATAGATTTCAATGGAGTTATCAGAATAATAATTGATTAGAATAATTTTTATTGTCTAAAAGAACTATAATGGTTAAATTACAAAAAGACTAATAGTACTGGGTGCTTCCTTGGTTACCTCATTTTTGGAATTACTCCTACCTCCTTAGAGGTACCAGGTTCTTTTTACAATATCACAATTTTTCTTTTCAGAATATGTGTCCGGTACCTAAATTTTTAACCCCCCTACTTACTAATGTGACCATAAAGGTTGTTCTTGATGTTTAAGGGATTATTTAGTGATATTAGATACAGCACCACTTTGGATTATAAAATATATGATATATTAGTTATTTAATAAGTTTTGTTGTTTAGTTGCTTCCAGTAACTGCTGGTCTCCAGTAGTCACCTATCTAAATACTGATTAGAATTATCTTAGGTTATATTGTTAACAAGCTAGTCTTAAACACTGCCCTCTAGAGGAGCAAGACCCATCCCCCTAAAAAAATGTAGCCTGGTTATTCACTAAACTGCATCTGATGCTAAGGCTCCAGTTTTGGAAATTTGAGGAGTGTAACGCATCCTTTTATTGCCATTATTTCTAGGTCCACTCCAAGATCGTCAAGCAGGCCAAACTGCTTAATTTGTGCCTAGATCTGGACATTTGACCTAAACAAGGTTAAATGGAATATGAATCTGTGCCTAGATCTGGACATAGGCCTGCTGGAGCCCACCACTTAAACTTATAGACTCTGTGTGGCTACATGGATTCAATCAGCTAATCAACACAATCGAATACGCAGTTAGTTAACTATTTAATCACTGATCTTGAAAGTCATTCAGTTGCTCATATTTGATATGAATGAATGGATCAATAACCAAGGATTCTGTTTAAGACAAGGAACACAAGGGACCTCCACTGTAAAGTACTCCCACCTGCAACCTAAAAATGGCCACAAAAATTGTAACAGACTGACACACAAATTTTTCAAGGGTTTTTAGAACTCTTCCAGGTGTTTTAATTATTATTGGCACTACCCCTATCCTCATGCTGACTTTTTCCAGACATGGCTGTTACTGTTCTTCGGCAAGATTTTGATGTTTTTTTCCATCATCTTGTGCTTCTTCAATTTCCACTTTGTGATTGGGCAGAATAACCACACCCACTCATTGACATAGCTTCTTTTCTTTGCTCACCTTAATCAACTCTTGGATTAGATGATCACATTGAATACTAAAATCCCAAATTAATTAGATTTTTTTTTTGTTTGGTACTCAATAAATGTCCAGCAAATATTGCTGTTAACTTCAATGTCAAGTCACTTCCTATTTGTAGAATTTATATCGGGAAAAAAAATAACCGAGTTGCAGTAGAAATGAAGCATCAATAAACTTGAAGAAAGAAAGAAAAAAAAGGGCTAAGAACCGTTGATCAAAGAGGACAGAATGCATGAAGCATACTCACTTCAAAAGATTTTGGTTCACTTTGAAATTTTATCATTTTGCTTGTTAGTTTTTTTTTTAATTTACTTTAAAGGTAGGTGTATTATAAGTGTTCAATAATGTTATATTTTAGCATTTTATCCTGTCATTTCAGTTCAAAACTGAATAAAAAATCACAAATAATGATATCATTAAAATAAAAACATTCTATTAATCAATTAGTAATATTTCCATGTTTTTTTTCCTCTTTCAATTTTTATATAATTTTCTTTTAAGATTTTAATTATATGTCTATTGGTTGGTTGATTGATTTCACTCATGTTCGATTACTAATACCAAAATCTTTTTTTCAAGCAATTATGTTTTGGTAATATCTAAATATTAAACACGTGTTCCTCAGTTTTACAACCATTATCATTTTGCAACACCCTCTGGTTAAAAATAAAATCCAAATCGCCCAAGATGAAATGCAAAAGTGTAAATCTTGATTATCTGGTATTGCTTATCCACTGAATTATTATTTCTTATTAGTGTCATAATATCTGCTAAATAATGGACCATTCCATCTTTATTATGAAGAAAGAAAGTGAAGAAAAGGGATATGCTACACAGAAAAAAATATAAGAAAGAAGAAAGAGAGTAGTTAAAATATAAAGAGAGGGGGGTGAGCACAGAAACAATAACACAAATCTGTTTAAATCAAGCATAATAAAAAGAGGGAAAAAATGAAAAAAAGAGGGAAAGAGTTAAATCAAGATTATTATATTTTTACATATTGAACTATTTTGCAATATCACTTATGTAAGCATATCAAACATGATGATAATCAAATTATCATACTATGGTATATTTACAGTTCCTGCTAGTAAATAAGTATTGAGCAACCCCTCTGCATGAGTAGAATATGACATATGTTCAATTACTTAAACAGAGTTTAACAGGTTGTAATGCAGAATTTTCCTTTTCTTCAAATGGTTGTATAACCAAGATTAAAGAGCCCAGTCCACACAATGATTTACCCATAGCTGGAGGGAGAATAGTTCGATTCATACTTTTTCAAAGGTATTAGTACTTTTCAAGTAACTAATTATAAGGATTTGTAACAATTTATTGCTTCAAGTATGGATTTACTCAACTCCTCCAAAATGAGCAGAATGTGACACGAGGTCAATTTTTAAGTAGGGTAAAGCTTGTTGTAATTCAGAGATCTTCTTCTTGACTGTTGCTTATTAAGATTATAGAACCGAGTCTGACCTACTATTTACCTATAATAGGAGGGAAAATAGAAGGATTCATATCTTTCCTAATGTCATTAGTGTGAAGTGAAACACCAACAGTATCATTTAGGATTTGAACTCAGGTTACCAATTCCATTTCCTATGATTACTGTTAAACTAGCTTCAGCTAATTATTCTTAATAATAATAATTTGTACACAGTAGTTTCAAGTATCTATTTCTATTCAATAATGATAAGAATTTGTTTGCACACAATTGTATGGCTTAAAATATTCCAATCTAATACTAATAATTTATACACAATGGATTCAAGAAATTATTCATATTTCTTAATAATCATTTTTTTGGCACACAGTTGTAAGGTTTCATGTATTTTTATCTAATACTAATAATTTATACACAGTTGTATGGTTTTGAGTAACTATTCCCATTTTTTAATGAAGATTTGTCAGTCATTATTACTAAGTTTTTAACTAGTATTCTTCTTCACTTTGATTTTAGTTGTTTTATTTATCTTTTTTTTTTTCAAACTCCAACTCACTCAGGTCATCATCTCTACATCTAAGTGGTAAAGGCAGTTGATACAGAAAACCATTTTTCCAAGACAAAAAGGCCAGTGTGAGTTCAAATCTTACTGATGGCTTATCCTTGTTTTTGACATGCACTGTTCATCCCTGTTATAAAGATATGAGTTTCAATTTTTAAAAATTTTAAAAAATATCTATTTAAAAATTAATAATAAAAAACCTTTGTTGTATAAAGCACATTAATTTTTTTAACGTATTCTAAGCCCTGCCAACCCACTCACATTACAACAGCAAGTACTAAAATCACCAGTAAAAAAGATACACGTCCTTCATTGTCGTTATCTGACTGTGTCCATCTCTGTTATAAAGATAATGACCCAAGCGAGTTAGAATTTAAAAAAAGGTTACCAAAATTAAGATGAAGAAAAATACTAGTTAAAAATTAATAATGACTGGCAAGATTCATGTAAAAATAAATAATGCATAAAAATTAATTTTCCCAAGGAGTGATTTTTTAAAAAAAACAGTTTTAGTTGTAAAATAAAACAAAGCTATTATCATCAGAGTTGGTTGCTTCAAAACTTTGACAAGTTTGGAATTCTCATTGGACAACATTAAAGATCAGTTTATTAGAGCAGAGTTGATCAGCCAGTGATCGACTATTTTTTTCTTCTTAGTTTAACATGAGTGGACAACAGTAAAGGGATTACTAGAGACAAAATGGCTACATGATGCTCAAGTTAAAAAAAAACATGACATCCTCAATTATCAGCCATTGGTAAACAATGGCCAATGTTTACTCTTTTGTTTCAATAACCTGTCTACTAAAAAAATGAAGACTCATAGGTTCTTTATATACTAATAATTTTAAAACAGTTGTATGGTTTAAATGGAGGCACATGGTGTAATGGTTAGAGTTATAGGAAATGAACTCGTCGCCCCGAGTACAAATCCTGGATGAGGCTGTTTGCATTTCATATAGAGCCAATACCTTTGGAAAAGGTATGTATCCAACTACTCTCCCTCCAGTTATGGGTATATAGTAGGGCAGACTGAGTATTCCTATCTAATAATAATAATAGTTTTCAAACAGGTCTATTTGTCCAGCACTCTGACCAACCCTAATACAGCCAAGTGTCCAGCACTCAGACCAACATTAGCACTGCCAAGGCTTAAAAAAGTCTTTGTATTTCAAATTTCTCTTGAATTTTTGGAAATCTTTTCTTCCTTGGTATGAGCAATCTTCAAATTTTCAATTTTTCTTCAAGAATCTTTGGAGCTTTTACTATTTTTTTGTCATATCAGTCACAAGTTAAATGTTTTAACTTCAATTTTGGTGGTACTAAACTTTATTTATTCATTTCTTTAAATCACAGTCTTTGTCATTTAAACACAACTTCTTAATTAACTCTCAAACAGTTTGGCATTAAAAACGATTTTGTCAAGTGCCAATTACCTATCTTGAAACACAAACACACAATGAAGCATGAAATTATTTATAAAGCTCGAGTTGTTCATTAAACCCAGTAATTAGCTGACCAACATTAACCAAAATAAAACACTTCATTACAATATGGGACAAAATCTTTTACTTTTTCTTATTCCATGGCCGAGGGGGGGGCGGCGTCCCTGAGACATAGTAACTAACATGCTACATTCCAGCTTTGTAGTAAGCGAGTTCAAATTCCAGTCATGCTAAACCATTCACTTTTGGACTATAACTTTTTGAAAGGTATAGTCCATCTCATCCACACAGCTGTGGTCTAAATAGTTCCACTACTATGACTACAAAGATGGAACTGGCATTAAATTATCCATAAAGGTTGGTATGCCATTAAACTCCAATTGAGTTATTATGTTCACTTTCAGACTAATACCCTTGGAAAAGGTATTAATCCCATCCCCATCCTCACGGCTATGGGTTAAATAGTACCACTACTGTTTTTCTACAAGGATAGCCTTGGAATTAAATAATGCACAAAGGTTGATATGTCATTGATATCATTAATAACTAAAAAAAAAAGTAGTAGCTACTCTTTATATCAGCTAATATGTGAGTTTAATGAGTATCTGATATCTTGTAAAAAGTTTTACACTGTATTTGTATACAAGGGTTGTCAAAAAGTAATGCCATTTTGTTTAGGACAGGTATAATTACAAACACAGGAACGTGTATTGTAAATCAAAATGAAGCTGGTCCTCTGTGGATCACATCCCTACTTCTCCACATAGTCACCATTTCTCTCAATAGCAATGTTCCACCTTCAAATGAGAGTATGTATCCCTGCCTCATAAAATTCTGTTGACTGTTCTTTGAGCCACTTCTTCACTAGAGATTTCACTTCCTCATCACTGGAATAATCACTATCATCTCTTCAGTCCCATGAAAGAGGGTTCGATAGGAAAATATAATTCTTGGCTATGATCTTGTTTAATGACTGGTCACTGGCACTTGTGGTAATATATGACTATCTCACACTCAAGGCATCAGTTCTCTACACATTAATTGGCTCCTAGCAGGACTTGTAGATATAACACAGTATGATAATTTGATGATTATGTTTGATACTTTTACTTAAGAGATAGTAGGTAGTCCTGGAAGCAATGTCGATGAAGGGGTAATCCACATTCCCCAAAGCTCCAAAATGGAACTTTGCCTTTAGATGCAGTTTAATGTCATAACTAGGAGACTATGATCAGGGCTGTTAAGTAGTTGGCTTCTCTCTGTTCTTCTTTGGTCTGAAACTACTTGGGTCCTCTTGGAGTTTTTCTGCTTTGTATCCATTTGCTGTTTTTAATCACAAACACAATATTTGAGGCTAGTTTTCTTCGAGCTCATAATTTTCTTTAACCCAATTAAATGACCTCGGAGGACAGATCTTCATCTTTCACCTGTCCTCTCTAAACACCTAGCTAAGACTCTCACTCTCTTGCTCTATTTGCACTCGTGGCTCTAGCTCCATTCTGTCGAATCAGAATGAAAGTCACTCACTTTTGACCAATCAGAATCAAGGCCAGTCACTCAGATGTCTCACATTCTGTTTTTTTCCATTACTACACTTTTCAATTTCCACATGTGTGTCACATGTCAATCATCACTGACATCATACACAGACCTCCTAACTCATTATCTTAGTTAAGTCCTTAGTCTTTTCAGCTTGCAGACCATAGCTAGTGAGTTAGATTTTCACTGGTTCTCCGAGATTGCTGGCCTTGTGCCAAACTAAGCTAAACTTAGTAAATGACTACTAATAAAGCTGCATTCCATACTTGTTTTAGTATGTTTACAACAAAATCTAAAATTTAAACTTTTATTTTATCATTTGTCCAAATTTAATAATCAAAAAATAAAAGAAATGGTTTAGTTTCTTTCTTTAATGGTGCATCAACTTTCATGGGTTATTTGATGCCAAAGCCATAATTGTGGGAAGAACAATAGTGATACTATTTTGCCCATATTGATGGTATCAGCAGGTTCATACCTTTCCCAGAGGTATTAGTACAAAAGTGAAATTTCATGGGTATGACTTTAAACTGCATCTAGTGGTGAGGTTCCAATTTTGGAGCTCTGGTGTGAGTACCCCTTCATTGCCATTACTCCGAGGTTCACTCTAACCTGGAGTGGTAGTACCTGTTAGGGTCCCACTATGGGTTGAATAGATTAAAAAATGATTTTTTTAATGTGAATTGGGCCATTAGAATGCACCGACTGCACCTCTGCAGAGGGGTAAGATCCCCCAATGGGGCCACCTGTTGGCCGTGGGTGGCAACCCGTGATGCTTAAGGATAGAGCCCAGGTGGATGAGCAGTTCATGACATGCAATACTCCACTTTGGCCCTATCTTGGGCTAGACGGGCGGTCAGAGAGGCCCCCTCTGATCAATCGGCTGGTCACGTCAAGCCCTAGCACCTATATGATTTTCCAAACCCTATTGCCCTTATGGCAAGCCCCAACCCCTTTTTATCATATGGGTGCTAGAAGGTGGTGGCTGTGGGTCTACATGTCCTGGGAATGATGTTAAACTCTATCTGATGGTGAGGTTCCAGTTTTGGAGGTTTGGGGAATGTGGAGCATCCCTTCATCACCATTGCTCCCTGGTCCACTCTGACCCGGAGTGGTAGTACCTGTTAGGGTCCCATCTATGGGTTAAATAGAAAAATGTATTTATAAAAAATTGTTTTATCCATTAAGAATTGATTTATTTCAAAACTTTCTCGGCATTAGATGACCCACTGAGGTTGATATGCTGTAAAACAAAACAAACCAAACCAAATTAACAAGAATGGTTAAAACTAATGTCTTAGGCATAAAATAACCCAAGGGTTGACATGCCATAAAAGTGAATGTAATTGTGCAACTGGAGTTTGAAATAACTGTAATGTCTCAGTAAAGCAATTACACCACAAGAAATGAAAAACTTTACCAACCATCTAATAACTTTCCTTGATATTTGTTCTTGCAAGGAAAACATTTCAGATATCAGGTTCAGTAATGGAGGTGTGCAATTTTAATTGGTCTTTCTACAAGGTCATGGAAGGCTGCAATTGATGGTTTCAGTGGCTGCAGGGTCTCAACCCCTGTTTTAGGCTAAGCTTGGTAAATATCAGTAGCAAGTAAAGAGCCTTGTATTTGTGGTTGCTGCATTTGGTAACTATTTTGGCCATGTTGAACAAAACTATTTATTTAATCCATAGGGGGTCTGCCTTTTTTCATGTATCTGCCACATTTGATAATCTTCCAGGAACGTTGAATGTGAAACCCTTTTAGTTAATCAATAGTCGAATGATATACTCATTTATCTACCTGTCAGATCCAGACCCCTTTCAAGAAAATTTTTAGAAACTCATCACTTCTTCTTATGGTGCCTCTTTGCTAAGTTGGTGTATCTCACTGTACTGCCCAATTCAGTGATTGAACTGAGGACTTGGGAAAACCTTGATAATCATGTGCTTCTTATAACCTATTAGGTCATTTGTGATGCCACACTAAGTAATTCTCCTAAATAACCACCTTGTCAGCTTGGCTTAGAATATCTGTTCCCTTGAAGACACACCTTTTCCCCCAAAATGGGGAGCACTGCATCTGATGGTGAGACTCCAGTTCTGGACATCTGGGCAGTGTGAAGTATGAATTTATTGCCATTACTCCCAAGTCCACTCTGACCCAGAAGGGTAGCGCCTGTTAGAGGCCCATCTATGAGTCAAATCAATCTGTTTAAAAATTATTTTCATTCAATAGGAATAAGTAAAAAAAAAGGAAAGTCAACTAAGTGGCCAATTGTCAGTATCAATCAGACAGTGAGTGAAACTATCTGCTTTTCACTAGCACTAGATCAGGGAGATTGTTTTTGTATCTAAGGTGGAACACTACACCTACTATTAGGTCCCGACTTTACCACACAGATCTAAGCTAATGTGCTGAGTTGCTGGTATTGAACCAACATGAATTTTCTACTGAGCTAAAACTACAAATTATTTTTATTAAGAATAATCTATTACTTAAACCATATAACTGTTTGCAAACAAATGACTATCATTCAATAGAAATAATTACTTGAAACAATGTAATTATTAGTATTAGATATGAATACTTGAAATCCTAGTTCAAACTCCAAATGTGCTATTATGTTCACTTTGGGACTAATACCTTCGGGTATAAACCCCTTCACCTCACAGCTATGTGTTAAATAGTACCACTAATGTTCTTCTACAAGGATGACTTAGGCATTAAATAAACCATGAAAGTTGATTATACTATTAAACAAAGAAACAAAACAAATTTGAAGCTTTGTATTATTTGGATTATTCGGACTATTATCCTCATCTTTATTGTTATCTGTACAACATTTCAGTCGATGTGCCCCAGACTTGGGAGCCTTCTCGAACTTGGGAACCTTCTTTTTGAACTTGGAAGCCTTCTCAAACTCTGGAACCTTCTTTTTGAACTCAAATAAAGTTGAGGATAATAGTCCAAATAATACAAATTATCAAGCCTCATCTCAAAAATTCAGAGAAAAAATTGAAGCTATTTGCAAATATCTTGGGATCATGTTTAAAATGATTTTATACTATATTAACACATTGGCATTAGATATCTTTAAAAGGATTTGATCATTATCCACTGAATTTAGAGCTACTTCTCTACTCCACTGTTTAGATTGTATCATTTTTCACATGAGCAGTATAAAGAAATTGATGAACCAGTGAATTAGACAATTTTGAACAAAAATTTAAACAATTATAAACATGTAATTGTGTATAGAGTTTTAGGAATAGTGGAAACTATATAACTATGCAAATTATCTATGTTAGATTATGTTAGTTATGATTATCATCAAACATCAGAAATCCATTAAATTTTGGAATTAAATAACCTGTAAGTTTTTGATATATTAAACAAACCTAAACTTGAACCAAAAATGATGTTACTCTTATTGACGTCCTTGAAAAGTATTATCATTGAATCTGTTGATAAGGATTTGTGTTTTAGGCTCCTAACATTTATTATAATATATTCTTATTTTATTTATATATATATATATATTGGTATTGGTATTTTTCTTACAGGGATCATAAATCTGAAAATTTGCTTCTCTGCCTCCCTCCTTCTCTCTTCAACCCTCCCTCTCTCTCTCTTTCTCTGTTCTTCCCTCCCTTTCTTTCTTTCTTCTTTGATACATGAGAGAAATAGATGTAATTGCATCAAAAGCTGCAATCGAAGTGATCCACGTTAAATTCCTTAGATCACTGATTCCAGGGATTCCATGATAGCTTCTAGGTCTTGGAAAAAGTAATTTTTTTTTTCTTTTTGTAAAGATGGAATTTAAAAAAAAAAAATTCATAAAAAACAGAAACTTTTTTTTTTTCTCTAAAATATTTTATCTTCTGAATCCAATAGATTCTTTTTATATTCTCTTTATTTTTCTATGAAAAAATTATTATTATTATTATTATTATTATTATTATTATTATTATTATTGCTAAAATAATAATAATAATAATAATAATAAATGTATTTAAGTTGAAATTGAAAAATCTGAAACTTGATAAAACTGTTCCTGACAGTAAATTTCTGTTTAAGGTTGTTTTTATTTTATGTGTTTTTTTTTTTTGTTTTGTTTTTTTTAGAAAAGGATGAATATAACAACAGAAAAAAACGGTTAGAAATTGAAGACAAACAAGAAAAATATAGCATGGTTGAATTTCATGTTATTGGATTAGATAGAAGACATTTTTTTGTAGTTGTTTTTTTATTTGGCTGTAATGGTTTGAATAATTAATGATGCAATATTAGATCACTTTTCCAAAACTGACTGGAGGGGTTAGGTGTTGGGTTGGTGTGTTTTGGAGGAAAGAACAATTTGCTCTGTTTGCTTTATTCATTATTTCATTTTTAAAATTTATCTTTCCTTCCTTGCTTTCTTCTGTATCAAGATGCAGTGCCAACTCAATCAACAAGATCGTTTCTTCTAAGAACAAAGAGATAACAATAGCACTAACAACAATGCCAGTAATGCACAAGAACAAAAAAAAATTCAAAATTAAATTCAAAAAATGTAAATTAAAGAAAAAAATCCAAACAATTCTTCAAATTTTTATTTTTTTATTGTTTTTTTTATTCTTTCTTTGGTTTTTTGGTGTTTTTTTTTAAATTTTTGATTCTTCGTTTCACTTTTGTGTTGTCTTTAACTGACACAGTTTGACATGTTATTCTTTTGAGAATTGACCATAACAGATCAGGGGAGGGGTGAGAAGAGGGTAGGGTGGTGGGTAAAAGGAATGGTGGATGGAAAGAGAGAGAGAGAGAGGAGGAGGAGAATGAAGGAGGAATGAAAAGATGCTTGAAGAGAGTAAGATGAAAGTAAAGAATGCTTTCAAAGAGGAAGAAAGAGAGAAAGAAGAAAGAAGTGTTCAATAGTGAGAGAAGAAAATAAAGTAGAAAGAAATGTTTGAAAGTGAGAGAAGGACAGAAAGTAGAAAAAATGTTTGGAAGTGAGAGAAGGAAACAAGAAAGAAATGTTTGAAAGTGAGAGAAGGGCAGAAGAAGAAAGAAATATTTGAAAGTGAGAGAAGGAAACATGAAATAAATGTTTGGAAGTGAGAGAAGGGCAGAAAAAAGAAATGTTTGGAAGTGAGAGAAGGGCAGAAAAAAGAAATGTTTGAACGTGAGAGAAGGGGAAAAAAAAGAAATGTTTGAACGTGAGAGAAGGACACAAGAAAGAAATGTTTGGAAGTGAGAGAGGGAAAGAAGAAAGAAATGTTTGGAAGTGAGAGAGGGAAAGAAGAAAGAAATGTTTGAGGAGAAAGAGAAAGCAGAAAGTCTATGAAGGAGAAAGAGGAAAATTAAAGATCTTTGGAAGTAAAAGAAAAAGAATGGAAATAAATGAAAACAAACAAATCAGAATGAATGAAAAAGTTTAAAGAGATTGCAAATATTTGTTGAAAAGGAATAAACAAATGAAGGAAAAACATAGCTGAATCAATAAAAAAAAATACTAGAAAAAAGGCCAACATAAAAGGAAAGAATTTATGGGGAAGTGATTGAGATTATATTAAACTAGCAGGAGCAGTGGATATACCAAAGTATGATAATATTATTCCAATATTTGATATTTTTACTTAAGAGCAATTGCTAAATAATTCAATATGTAAAAATATAATGATCTTGATTTAACTCTCTCTCATTTTTTTTTCATCAGGTTTGATCAAAACAGATTAGCATTATTGCTTCTGTGCGCTCGCCCCTCTCTCTATCTTTCCCTTACTCTTTCTTTCTTTCTTTTTCTATGTAGCATGTCCTTTCTTCCATTTCTTTCTTAATGATAAAAACTGAATGGCACCCAGTGAGAATCAAACTCACTTAAATGGTCTGCTAGCTATGACATCTGGTCTCAATACACTCTACAAAGAAATTCAATTTTTATGCTCAAATTATGGTCACATTACTAGATGCCACTCAGTATATTTGGTTGTTGATACATTACAAAAATCTTAGTATACAACTTCAAAATTGACAGAATTAGGGGAAACGCAGTGGTTTGAGTTGTAGGAAATGAACTCGTCAACCCGAGTTCAAATCCTGGAGAAGCCACAGTTCACAAAGCGCTAATGACCTTGGGAAAGGTATGAATCCAACCATTCTCCTTCTAGCTATGGGTAAATAGTAGGGCTGACTGGGCTCTTTAACCTGGTTAGGCAACCAATCTAGGATATAGAAGACTGAATTCAAATGTGGCCACTACTAGAATAGGCTCAGTCCTACTTAGTGATCATTTTCAATTTAAAAAACAATAAAATAATGTGGTTCAAAGATGAAAAGAACAAATACAAAAATAAAAGATAACAGGCAAATCATATTTCAATATTTCTTTCTTTTCAGTAAATCTCATTAAATATATCAGAAAGAAAAAAAATGTATATTACATTAATCCTCTTTCTATTTTTTACATTTAGTTCTGATTATTTTATATTATCTCTTGAGCAAATATTAAATTTTATATTCTGGAATCACCATTTTCATTTGTATACCATATTTGTAAAAATAACTGTTAGGCCTCAGTGAGTACACATACTATACTCTAATTCAAGGCAGAAATACCAGGGAGCATTTGGTTCTAGTGTACAATAATATCAAACTTGACAAATAGCTATTGTTATTTTTTAATAATAAACTGGCATAGTTCCTGGAAAAAATGCCAGAATTATTCATATGTAGATAGGTACTTTTTCATAGGATATGAGTGTAGTATCTGTGAACCCTGTCCAGGATAAAAGTGTAGTGTTCTATACCAAGAATAAAAGTGTAGTATTCATGTACTATAATAAAAGTACAGATGATTCACAGATATTACACTTATCCTGGGCAGAAATACACTGATTTTTTTTTTAAGCAAAGTATACAGACACTACACACCTATCCGATACAGAAGTATCAATCCAGATGTAAATTTTTCTCAGGGGCTATGTCGAATTTGATATTATTGACTGCCTTTACCATTTGATTTTGGTGCCAGAGTTCAGTGTTTGTGCCCAGATAAAATACATGCTTCCAAATGCTGAGTTTATAGACAGGCAAAAAAGTTGGTTGGCTGTCTGTCAAGCAGTCTTTGCTCTCTTTCAAATAAATATAACAAGTATTCTTCACTATATATTTTTTTCTTTTTATCTGTTTTGTGTTGTATGAATCATAGGCAGGTTAATATTAAAAGTGATGAAATAGATGGAAAGAAAGAGTAATTACAAATGAACTAAAAGAGAAGAGAGTATGTTGGTTGGATTTTATGGCATATCAACCTTTGTTGGGTTATTTTATGCCAAAGACATTTTGTTTTATTCATTCTTGATGGGTATTCAATTTTCTTTTTAAACACATTTATCTGAGCTCATTTTTCTATTTAATCCCTAGATGGGACTCTAACAACTATTACCACTCCAGATCAGAGTAGACCTAGGAGTAATCCAGGATTGAAACTTCACCATTAGATGCAGTTTACATACCCAGGGCACTGGGTATGACAAAAAGACCCTCAGTCACTGCCTTCTAGCACATATATGATAAAAAATGTTGGGGGTTTACCATAAAGGCAATAGGGTTGGGACAATCATATAGGTGATTGGACTTAACATAACCAGCCGATTTATCAGAGAGGGTCCCTCCACCCACTGTGTAGAAGAGGGTATGGGAAAAGAAAAGGGAGAGGATATGAAATAAGATGGAAAAAAGAAAAAAATAAGTATTTACACAGCTGTTCACCACAGGTAGGATGTGACATAAGGTTGCAAGTATGGGGCATCCAGTGAGGAATGAACTCACTATTGAATTGTCATGAATATGCAATATTTGCTTGCTAAAAGTTGATGATTTTTTTAGATAAGACTTGATAATTTGTATTATTTGGACTATTGTCCTCATTTTTTTGTTTTTTTTTATTGTACGTTTCGGCCGATGTGCCCTCTGGCCTTCTTCATGTATTTCTTGCCAGACTAGGGAACCTTCCTTTTGAACTCGGGAACCTTCTGGTCATAATTGGAAACCATCACAGCACTTTGAACCCAAACCTTTATTCAATCCCAAGTTTGAGAAGGCTCCCAAGTCCGACAAGAAATACCTGAAGATGGCCGGAGGGCACATCAGCCAAAACATTGTACAGTTAACAATAAAGATGAGGACAATAGTCCAAATAATACAAATAATACCAATGAGAATAAGAAGAAATAGAAAATGGGAGGAAAGAAAGAAAGAAAGAAAGAAGATAACAATTAGAGAAAGAGAGAGAGAAAGAAAATAATCATATCAGGTGGAGGACAAACATTTTCATTCCCACAGAAGTTTTCACTTTTAAATGCTTTAATTCTTTCTATGGAAATGCTTCATTAATAAATTACGTTTTTTTTTCCTTTGAATGTTTTTGCTCGTTTTTGTCTCTTAAATCGAATTTCTTGCACAAACCACAGATGGTAGTTTCAATTTCTCTCATTCATTCATCTTTTGGGAGTTTCTTAAAACTTTTTTTAATCATTTTTCTGAAATTCTGAGACACGATCTTGTTACTTTTATACATTGATTAATTCTAGCTTGTTTTGATTTGATCTCTTCTTTCTGCCTGAATTTCTAGGATAAGTTATTATTATTATTATACATTGATTAATTCAAACCATTTCGGTTATTCAGACTATTGTCCTCATCAGCCTTCTTCAAGGGTTTCTTGTCAAACTCGGTAACCCTCTTGTCGTTGTCGTAATCAGGAAGCTTCACTGAACTTCAAACCAAACCCTTTAACAAGAAACACCTGAAGAAGGTCGGAGGACACGTTGTCCGAAACGTTGTGTATATAACAATAAAAATAAGGAAAATAATTTGAATAAAACAAATGATACAAATTATCAAGCCTCAAAAATTAAGGGAAATAATTCAGACAAGTATTTTTATTTTGGTATCTCCTTCCTGTTTGATTGTCCAAAATAAGGTCTTTTTACTATTATATGTTAATGAGGCACATAAAGTGTTATGGTTATCACTATAGGAAATGGACATGGCAACATGAGTTCAAATTCCTAGACATGGTTTGTTGCATTTCACATAGCTCTAATACCCTTGGGAAACATATGAATCTAACTGTTCTCCCTCCAGCTATGGGTAAATAGTAGAGCTGACTAGGCTTTTTAATTTTGGTATGGCAACCAGTCTAGGAGAAATAAAACTTTGAATTCAAACCTGTTAAACCACTTAAAAATAGACCTTGTGTCACATCCTGATCGTGCAGAGGGGTTGGTAAATACATACATTTCTTGAGTAGTCCTAAAATCAAGGAATATCTAAGTATAAATATTGTGTCCATAACATAAATAGAAAAAAATCCTTTAGGAAATGAAAGTTGATAATCTCAGCTTTAGTATAATAAGATATATATTAAAAGGGCCTATATGCTTATTGCTGTATAAATAATTCTTAAGTTTCATTAACTAAATGCTCATTAGACCAATTCTCAATAGATGCATAAGCACACCCACACACATATATATATTATATATATATATATATATGGACTCTCTCGTTGATTTCAATGCATGAGGGTTCATCCAATGAACAACCCACACAGTGTTTTGTTTATAGTGGTGAAGGCTTGTGTTGGACCATCCGCATTTTTTGCAACAGTTAATTGGAAAGAATTGGTGCACAAGGAATGCCACAAAACCAATCAACGACTGACCTCAGGTTTTTCAAATTCAGAGTTTTCCTTCTCCTAGACTGGTTACCTATCCAAGGTTAAAGAACCCAATCTGCTCTACTATTTTACCCATAGCTGAAGGGAGAATATATGGATTCATACCTTTCCCAAGAGTATTGGCTCTATGTGAAATGCAAACAGCCTTGTGTAGGATTTGAACTCGGGTTGACGAGCCCATTTCCTACGACTCTAACCATTATGCCACGCGCCTCCATATAATATATATATATATATATATATATATATATATATATATATAAATAACAAAAGACTTAGAGATTTAGCATTATAGTCTATTTCAGGGAGCTTAGACAAAGTGTTTAACTCTCCCGACTCATCATTCGCATTTGATGAGTCGGGAGAGTTAGACACTTTGTCTAAGCTCCCTGAAATAGACTATAAAGCTAAATCTCTAAGTCTTTTGTTATTTATTTACTTATATATTTGCTCTGTGACTCTAACATTAAGAGCACACATTGAGCTCTCAAACTGCGACAGGTTTTTTAAATAAAACTCTTGTGTCGTAAGGAAGATTTCTTCTCTGGACTTTTGGATTATATATATATTATATATATATATATATATATATATATATATATATATACACACACACACTAACTATAGTACCTGTTCTTTGCTGCAACAGTTCTTGCAAGGTAGTGTTTGAAATGTAAGTCATGCAAAAAAGAAAGAACAAAAACGTCCCTGATTGATTTCAGCTTATCATATCCAAATACTCAACAAATAGAACCTGAGTGATGCTATATGAAAATAAAGACTGTTATCCTGTATGTGAATGTGTGACTGTTTGTTTTTGATATATCAAATATCATGACAATACAATGTTCTTAATTTCTCATTTCTTTTATGTTTACTGGTGTTCATGTATCTGTATAGGTAGTGTATTTTTAAAAGTTAATAAAAAACATTTAGCAAAAACCATTGTATATGAATATGAAAACAAAATAAACTTACACACATCAGAAGACTATTACTTAGAATTAATTAAGATAGGCTTTTTAAGGGCTGGTTTAACTCAGTTGGTAGAGCATCTAACTAGGAACCACAAGGTTCTGGTTTCGATACCAGCCCTCGCCAGCTCAGCATATGAGTAGCACAGGGATCTGTGCAGTAAAGTGGGGAGCTGATGGTAGGTGTGAGTTCTGTCTCAGACTCCAAAACTATCTCCTTGGTCTAGCGATAGTGAAAAGGGGGTAGACTCCCTCACTGTCTGGTTGATATCAATTTTAGGTCACCCTAATGACTTTATCATTATGCTAACAAACACTGATTAAGAATTTGACCTTGTGTCACATCCAGCTCATGCAGAGAGGTTGGTAAATACAGAGTTTTCTCTTTCTTATATTTATTCTACACCTATTGTTTTCATTTTTTCTTCTTTCTCTTCTTTATTTTTTCTTTGTTTTGTTTCTTATTCATTCTTTTCTTCTTTTTCTTCTTCCTTTCTCTCCTCATTCTCTTTTCTCTCATGTTTTTTTTCATATTTATTCTTTACCTCTTTCTTTCACTTTTCTCCTTTCTCTTCTTTTTGATATATATATATAACTACCAAACCCCTCTGCACAAGCAGGATGTGACACATGGTTAATTTCTTACACAGAGTTTAACCGGTTTGAATTCACAGTTTCCATTCTCCTAGACTGGTTACCTTACCAAGGTTAAAAGCACAGTCTGCCCTGCTATTTACCCAGACCTGGAGGAAGAGTAATTGGATGCATACCTTTCTCAATATGATTAGCACTTTGTGCAACAGCTTCGTTCCGGAGTTGAACTTGGGTAGACAAGTCCATTTCCTACGTCTATCACCATTACACCTCACACTGCCATATCTTTTTGATATAGGTACATGAATAGATTCACAGCCTAATGATACAAAAAAGCATTTATTTTTCAACATAATCTTTTCTATTGTCAATGCACTTAATTTGGTGGTTAACATCAATCAAAATAATTGAAACTGGTGTCTGAGCAGATGACATGCAACACTCCACTTTGGCTAGGCTAGAATGACAGTCAGAGAGGCCCCTTCTGACCTTCAGATGATTATGTCAAGCCCTAGCATCTATATAACTGTCCCAACCCTATTGCCCTTATGGCAAACTCCAACCCTTTTTATCATGTGCTAGAAGGCAGTGGAAGAGGGTCTTAATGTCCTGAGTATGACATTAAACTCTATCTGATGATGAAGTTCCAATTTTGGAGCTCTGGAGAATGAGGAGTACCCTTTCATCATCATTATTCCTAGGTCCAATCAGACCCAGAATGGGAAGTACCTGTTAAGGTCCCTTTCATATGGGTTAAATAGAAAAAATGAGTTTTAAAAAAGTGTTTAAAAAATATTGACTTAAAAAAAATGAGTATCCATCAAGAATGAATAAAACAAAATATCTTTGGCATAAAATAATCCAACAAGTATTGACATGCCATAAAATCCAACCAACCGACTAATTGAAACTTATTCAGTGAAAGTTTTAAATCAAAATTCATCCAATAACTTGCCAGGCTACAGATTTATTGATCCACTTCCATATTTATTTTTTTTTATTTTTTACTTTTTATTTTTTCTCTTTTTTTCCCTTCTCACTCTCTGCCCTCTCTCTCTCTCTCTCCCCCTCTCTCTCTTGTATGTATTCCTCTTTTTCTTTTTGATTTTTTTCTCCTATTTTTTCTTTTTTTTTCTTACTTTCTTCACCCACTCTCACATTGTTACTGTTTCCTTTTTTCTTTCTTTCTTTTATCTTTTTTGTTTGTTTTTGTTTTGACCTAACATCTTCTTTTTTCCATCTTTCTTCTTCTGTCTTTCCTACTCCCTTCTTTTTCTTCTTGCTCCTCTTCCTTTTTTTAAAGACTTTTTCTAAATTTTCTTTTCTGATTTGTTATTACTGCCCCTCCTTCTCTTTTTTTTTTTTTTACCTCTTCCTTTTCCTCTTGTATTTCTTATTTTTCTTCCCATTCAAAATAAGAAGTGAGGACTAATTACAATGTTTGCTGTTTCTTCAATTAAAAATGTCTAGCGATTACATAGTTTTTAATCTTTAAGAAAAAAACGAATGTTTATTATAGCTTTTGTTCAAATCAAAAGTCACTCAGTTTGTTCTGTGACACTTTCAGACTAGATGAAGTCATCTAATTCATCAGTCATTTGGGCCACCTCAATGCCCAGATAAGTTTTGTTTGTTCATCATGAAAGTTAATATCACATTTCAGATCAGGTGTTGTACAATACAGCCTCAATATCATGCAGTGAACATTTCTTCTTCAGTCTTTATATATATATTTGACAAATAAACCCATTCCTTTTTTCTTCCTTTTTCCTCACTCCTTACACCTCCAACCCTCCACTCTTTCCTTTCACCTCTCATCTTATCAGACATTACGCCCTTATTTCCTCTCCTGCCCTTCCCAATTACCTTTTCAGCATAAAAGCAGACTGTAGATCTCAGTAGTCTTCAAAATAAATCTGACAAAGCTTCGTAACATACCGAGGCAAAATATCATTTGAATTTAGTTGTTTTGTATTTTATCTGCATTTTCCTCTATTTTCAATCAAATTTTATCAGATTTACTTAATCCGTTACTCCTCATATATATATATATATTTATTAGCAAAGACACAGTCAATAGCATGTGGTGACTGTCAGTTTCTTGCCCATGTGATCTTTAGACCAAATTAGACTGTATCTATGCTATTAAAACTTAGATCTATACATACTGATATTGAGTACTTTTTTATAGATATCACAAACCACATAACTCTCTTTATATATATATATATATATATATATATATATATATAAAACAAAAGTGATGACAAATAGGAATATTTCTTTTTATGCAATTTATTTTTTGATTGTTCTCAACTTGTTTCAACCTTAGATCACCATCAGGAGAAAGTTTTTTGTGAAAAATAGTTTTTTTTAAAGATTTTTTAAAATAGTTTTTAAAAGAGGTGATATGCGATAAAAGAAGTGACAAAAAATGAACTGATAAGGTAGCATATCTATTTGTTGAACTTAAATTACACACACACACACACACACATATGTATATATATATATGTATATATATATATATACATAATTCTATATATATATATTTTTTTTTAAGAAAATGACTCATTGGAAAAAGAACATGTTAGTCACAATATTGACTATGTTGGAAAATGAACTCAAAAGAGTTGCAATAGCAGGAAATATTGAAAAGTACCCAATGCATAAGTAGAGCAAGTTTAGAGAACCAAATCAGTGACAAAAGTTACCTACACAGATTTCACTAAAAATGATCTTCAGGAAAAACTCTGATATATATATACAAGGTTTAGTCAAAAAGTAATGCCATTTTGTTTAGGACAGGTATAATTACCAATACAAAAACATGTATCATACATCAAAATGAAGCTGGTTCTCTGTGGATCACATCCCTACTTTTCCACATAGTCACTGTTTCTCACAATAGCAATGTTTCACTTTCAAATGAGAACATGTATCCCTACCCCATAAAATTCTGTTGACTCTTCTTTGAGCCACTTCTTGCATCTCTTCAAGCCTCATGAAAGAGGGTTTGAGATGCAAATATGATTCCAGTGATGAGATAGTGAAATCTGTATTGGAGAATTGGCTCAAAGAACAGTCAACAGAATTTTACGGTGACTGTGGAGAAGTAGGGATATGATCCACTGAGGACCAGCTTCATTTTGATGTATGATACATGTTCCTGTATTGGTAATTATACCTGTCCTAAACAAAATGCCATTACTTTTTTACTCAACCTCATATATAAGTATCATGTCATGCTGGCAACACAGATATCCACCGCAAATCTCTCGCCAACTATCCCTATCTGTCATTGCTCCTTACCCCCAGGAGGTCCTCTGTGCAGCATTCAGAATCCAGGCAGAGGTAATTAATGTAGGTACTTGCTGGGTGGCCCACAATGGCGTGCCCATGTGCAGGTTTTTACAAGAGGACATCATATTAGTTCTCCCTTGCTTCTCCGGCAGTCCAGGATGTCTTGTTTGTCTTAATTGGATGGTTTGTGTGATAGGGGGCAAGTGGCCTTACTGCTGTTTTCTTGTGGGGTGTTGTTTCCATGATTTGTTTAAGAGCCGCACATAGCATTCCTTTGCATCTCCCATCTAACATATTCTCTAGGCGCTTTGTTAAGGTCCAAGTGGTGCAGCCATACAGTAGTACAGATAAAACTATGGCGTGGAAGAAGTGTCACTTTAACTTGTCAGTAAGATCAGATTTCTGTTTATAGTAGACCATGCCTTCTATATATATATATATATATATATATATATATATATATATATATATAGTTTCCCAACACATATAAACAAAAAAACAATTAAACAGACACATACACATATTCAGTTAACCAATCCTCAACAATCCAATTTTCTAGACTGACACCTGAGGTACCACCATCCACCATTCTAACACTCCCCATCTAGTGAGAAGAAAATCCACTAACCACCCCCAACCACCCCTCCCCCTACTGACGACCTTCTGTTTCAGCATTTTGAGAATGTCCATCATTGAAGCAAGTACTATATCCAAGTCCTGAAGATGGTCTAACAGACCAAAACGTTGCATCGTCGACAATAATCATCCAGTTTCCATAACATCCCGTGTTTGTCTACCTTTCTCCACATATATATATATATATATATATCCTTGATTTAAAATATCTTTGTATTAGATCTAATCCAATATAGGCTAATCCAGAAGCTAATAATAAAAACATAGTGCATTTTTTTTTTTGCTTTTTTAACTATTTTCTTTGATACCCTGATTTTTTTATCATTTATTATTAGAAAAATGAAATGAATTTTTAAAAATTAACTTTCTTACATACTTTTGTTTTCACCTAACAGCTGGCACTTTTTAGTAGAAATTAGAAAGAAATACAAATGAAAAACAAGAAAAAATCAAAAGGAAACATCTTTTTAAAAAAAACAGACATTTTACCTTGAACTGAGGCAAAGATCAAAGTAATCCCTCATTTCTGATTCATACCTAATGGATTTCTTAAATAAAATATCTGATTCTTGTGTTCTAACATCCCTGAAGAACGTTGCCTCTGAAATCAGAAGATTCTCTTTGTTCTCTAGGGAGCAATGTATTATCATTATTATTGTTATTATTATATACTGATGTCTCTGCATCTTGTTGGTTTTTAAATTCTTCTCCTCCAATTGGTAAGGAATCATTGCAAAGTATAGTACACCCCAATAATAAAAGATTCCTTATTTTGATAGCTCTTATCAATATAATGTACATTTTTAGACGAGTATCTGACAACAAAATCTATTGCTGCCACAGGGTTTTTTTTTTGATAACTAGCAGAGTTAGATTATTAAAAATTATTTTTCTATGTATTTGTTTTATTATCTTCTATTCTTTGAATATATAAAAATAGGATACCTAATATTTTTTAAAGGTTTATGAGAGTGTGTAAAATCTAAATACAGCATAAGTGATCATCATTATCAGAGGATACCTAATATTTTTAAAGGTTCATGATAGTGTGTAAAATCTAAATACATCATAAGTGATCATCATTATCAGAGGATACCTAATATGTTTTAAAGGTTTATGATAGTGTCTAAAATCTAAATAAATCATACGTGATCATCATTATCAGAAGATACCTAATATGTTTTAAAGGTTTATGATAGTGTCTAAAATCTAAATACAGCATAGGTGATCATTATAATCAGAGGATACCTAATATTTTTAAAATGTTTGTTAGTGTGTAAAATCTAAATACAGCATAAGTGATCATCATTATCAGAGGATACCTAACATTTTTTTAAAGGTTTATGATAGTGTCTAAAATCTAAATACATCATAAGTGATCATCATTATCAGAGGATACCTAATATGTTTTTAAAGGTTTATGATAGTGTCTAAAATCTAAATACATCATAAGTGATCATCATTATCAGAAATACCTAATATGTTTTAAAGGTTTATGATAGTGTCTAAAATCTAAATACAGCATAGGTGATCATTATAATCAGAGGATACCTAATATTTTTAAAATGTTTGTTAGTGTGTAAAATCTAAATACAGCATAAGTGATCATCATTATCAGAGGATACCTAATATTTTTTAAAGGTTTATGATAGTGTCTAAAATCTAAATACAGCATAAGTGATCATCATTATCAGAGGATACCTAATATTTTTTAAAGGTTTATGATAGTGTCTAAAATCTAAATACAGCATAGGTGATCATCGTTATCAGAGGACACCTAAAAAAATTTTATATGTTTACATCAGTGTATCTTAAAAGCAGTGCACTATTAAAATGTAATGTATTTTTTCAGAAAATTGAAAAAGGTATTGCATTAGTTGAAACCAGCTGATATTTATTCATTTTATTTTTTCAGGTAAGTGAGTGAACATGAAGGTTGTTTCTAATAAATTGATAAAAATAAAGTTAGCTTTTTTTTTGTTTAGAGGCAAAGAATTGCCCATTATCTTAGAAAAGACGTTAAGATTTTTTTAAAAATTTTATTTCCTTTTTGCTCAAAGCTATATAATTGAGAACCAATATCCTGATAGAAATGATCCCATTTTGTTTTTAATATGATGCGAAAGGAAGTGTCCATTACTAGACACAAAAAATACCCCAAAAGAATTGTAAATATGTTAGTTCTTTCTTTTAAGATACAAAGAATGAATGTTCTGCCCATAACCAGATAAAGGTTTTTGGAAGATTTTAATGAGGAGAAATCTAAGAACAAAAATGGTCTTGTGTCATCAATAACCTGCTAAAAGCTTTTGGAAAGTTGCATGAAATGAAATCTCGTCCACAAAAAGAAGCAACTCTACAATTCTTTCTGCCTCTTTGAATAATCTATATATATATATATATATATATATATATATATATATATATATATACTCGTTTTCCTTAAAAGTATGACTGTTATCATCTTGCAACACCCTCTGGTTAAAAATAAAACCATTCAAATCATCCAATAGGAAATGCAAAAATGTAAATCCTGATTATCTGGTGTTGGTTATCCGCCAAATTCTTTTTTTTCATGAGTGTCAGCACGTCAGCTAAATAATGGACCATTCTGGGTTTTTTTATAAAGAAAGAAAAGGAAGAAAAAGGACATGCTACTCAGGAAAAATATAATAATATAGAAAGAAAGAGAGTAGGAGAAAGATGAAGGAGGTGAGCCCACAGAAGTGATACCGCTAATCTGTTTCAATTGAACATAATGAAAAGATGGAAAGCAAGAAAAAAGAGTGAGAGAGCTAAATCAATATCATCATACTTTTCACATAATTAAATATTTTGCAATAATTCTTACGTAAACATATCAAATGTTGTAATAATTAATTTATCATACTGTGGTATATCCACAGGTCCCACTAGTGAGAGATAGATATATGTATTTACCAACCCCTCCACACAAGCAAGATGTGATTGTCTATTTTTAAGAGTTTTTTTCTTCTCAGTCTGGTTGTCATACTAAGCTTAAAAGATTGAGTTGAATAATTGAATACCCATCAAGAATGAATAAAACAAAACGTATTTGGCATAACATAATCCAACAAGGGTTGACATGCTATAAAATCCAACAACAACCTGACCCCCCCCCCCCGACTCCTACTGACTCTTCTTATCCAATATGTGAGTATTTTTGTTAATGAAATCATAACTGCCAATTATAACTAATGACATAATCAATAGATAACATCTAATTATTATTTTGTTGTAAAAATACAAGTGAAACACTTAAGGACAGAATCCTGGTGGCAGAGTAGTCCATGACATGCAACACTCCACTTTGGCCCTTACTTAGGCAAATCAGTTGTTCAGAGAGGCACCCTTGGATCAATCAGCAGGTCATATCAAGCCCTAGCAACTATATGATTGTCCAAATCCCTTTTCCCTTATGGCAAAACCCCAATCCTATTCATCCTATATCAGCTAGAAGGAAGTAGATGAGGGTCCTAGTGTCCTGGGTATGACATTAAACTGCATCTAATGGTGAAGTTCCAATTTTGGAGTGTGGAGTATCCTACATTTCCATTACTCCCGGGTCCACTCTGAAACAGACTGATAGTATCTGTTAGGGTCCCATCTATGGTTTAAATAGAAAAAATGAATTTAAATAAAATGTTTAAAAAAATTGATTGAATACCCATCAAGAATGAATAAAACAAAATGTATTTGGCATAAAATAACCCAACAAGGGTTGACATGCGATAAAATCCAACCAATGACCTGACTCCCCGACTCCTATTGACTCTTCTCATCCTTTGACTCTTCACTTTAATCTGTAACTATTTTTGTTAAGTCTTATCTGCCAATTACAAGTAATGACATAATCAACAGATAACATCCAAATATTACTTTGTTGTGAAAAGTACAAGTGAAACTATGAGGGAGATTCAAAAATTATCTGCACCTTTGTTTTATGGAAGCCAAGCTCATCATGGATGATTGGATAGGCAGAACAATGACTAATCTGCAGAGAACAAGCTACCTCATTGATGATAATTTGCTGGTTTGCCATTTCCATCTCTTGAGTTTGCTGAATCTTCTTACCAGTGGTAGAGTTGACGGCATCCAGATTTTTTTTTTCATGTGTCATAAACCTCTATGTGGTTGTGCACTGTCCCTGTATTGTGTAAATCCTCTGATGAATGTCAACCCCTGACACTACTTCCGGCTAGAGAAATTGGGGTTACTTCCTTGGTGCATACTGCAAGTGGAGTGGTTATGTTTACACTGTAAAGAAAGCAAACAAAATGCCAGGATCAGACTCAAAATTTAATCATGTGACTACAAGTGACTTGTGTCAGGAGAACCTTTTATTGACTAAAAAAGAAAATAGTCCTTTGGCATTGTTTGCTACACTCCAAATGATATTTTCTCTCTGGCTGTTTATCTATCAGTTTGTTCTCTCTGCATGCACTATGAAAATATCTAACCTCCACACAGAGACACATAACTCTTTTAACCTATCAAACCAATGACCAGCCTTGTTGCCTGGGGCTTTAGTATATACCAACTACATATCTGCAGAGGGGTAATACACCCTCCTATTGGGGCCACCTGTTATCCGTGGATAGTGACCCTTGATGCTTAAGGACATGCAACACTCCAGTTTGGCCCTTACTTAGGCTAGACAGGCAGTCAGAGAGGCCCCCTTCGATCAATCAGCTGGTCATATCAAGCCCTAACACCTTTATGATTTTCCCAACCTTATTGCCTTTATGCCATGCCCAACCCTTTTTATCATATATGTGCTAGAAGGCGGTGGCTAAGGGTCTTAATGTCCTGGGTATGACATTAAACTCTAACTGATGGTGAAGTTCCAATTCTGGAACTCTGTGAAATGTAGATTATCCTTTCACCACCATTGCTACCAGGTCCACTCTGACCTGGAGTGGTAGTACCGGTTGGGGTTACATCTATAGGTACCTGTTAGAGTCCCATCTATGGTATAAATAGAAAAATGAGTTTTAGAAAAATGAAAATTGAGTACTCATGAAGAATGAATAAAACAAAATGTCTTTGACATGAAATAACCCAAGAAGGGTTGACATGGTGTAAAATCCAATGACATTTATTCTTTTAGTTTCCTCTTGACAGTTTTTGAAAAAGTGTGGAAATCAAATCACATGCTATTAAGGTGTTGTAATATCACATGTACATAATAATTGAAGAATGAGTTAACTGTATTATATGTATTTAATTACAAAACGAAATGACATATGTTAAGGAACAGATATAAAGATAAACAAAAGATTATCACTTATCTGTAATACATGTTCTGTTAAGAAAAATATGAAGTCACTTGAAACTGTAGTGTGCACTGGGCCAATCTATGATTGTAAGTACATCAATCCGAGCAGCATGGTACCGGTTATTTCCTATAACTCCAACCTAAAAAAGGGGGAACCACTCTGATTGACTGATAAATTATTTATTTATTTATTGATCTACTAGGAAAAAAGATGGGGTTAGGGTTAGTTTAATGGTAAAATAATGAGTAGATTAATCAACAGATAAAATTAATTCAGAGTGGTTCCCCTTTTTTAGGTTGGAGTTATAGGAAATAACCATGGTACCTCTATTTACATCAAATGGAGGTTGTCCATTTTCATTCTCTGTCAATCAGTGTTCCAACTCGAGGAGTGACAGTGACACTTTATTTATATATGACATCAGGTATATTTTGCTTTATTTCTGTCTTTCTAGTGTTCAATCTTTCCTTTTTTTTTTTTTTGTATCTGCCTTACTCATCTGATTGGATTTTGGATTTTTGCTGACTCAAGCTTGTCTGCTCTGTCAAGCCCTCTTGGGGATTTAGACCATTTCTTTCTAGGGTTTTCAATGACTCCTCTAATTGACTGCTACCTTTCTGACTCAACTCTTTTCTAACCTTTATTTATAATCAAATTTTATCACTTTCCTTTCAAATAAAATCTGCCTGGCTGTCTATTTATCAAGTTAGCTACCTATTTGCTTATACCTCAACTCCCAAGGGGGTTACCCCTTTACTCTGATAATAGGCAGATATTTTTATAAGAGAAATAAGGAGTTATTTTTTTAATAATATTCTAAGAGGTAGGAAGACATTTTATGAGAAGACAAAAAGGCGTTACTCCTTTATAATACTCTGATAATAAGTAGGGAGAAATTCTATAAGAAAACAAAACAATCCAGCAGCAATTAAGCTAGCTCCTGTGGAGGACTCTTGATTCCTGTATTCAGTACATATGAAATTTTATTAAACTTGAACAATATTTTTCAAACAATTATAATTTAAAGACAATTTGATGTACATAGGTTCTTACTTTATGTACAAACAATTATTTCTATTTCATGGGTGACTATTGCTGGATTTCACAATTCATTTTCATTATTCCCAAATTTATTTCCTAGTTATAAAAGTTATTGTATAAAAAAAATTTGTTGCATAAAATCACCAAAAACAATCACAGTAATTAAAAATTGGGAATCCAAAATTTCTGGATCGCGGATCTGGATTTGGTCCAGAATGTTTTTAAATTGCTCACAAAGTTGGCCCGATTCCAAAATAGTATGATATGTAGGAGTAAAGTTGACGCAGTGGCCTATTGTTGGTATCAGCCAGACAGCGAGGGAGTCTATCCCTTTTTCACTAGCACTAGACCAGGGAGATTGTTTTTTGCAGAGGTGGAGCGCCACACCTACCGTCAGCTTCCCACTTTACAGCACAGATCAGATTACCCAATCTGTGCTACTCATGCACTGAGTTGGTGGGGACCGGTATTAAACTGGGAACCTGGTGCTCTATCGACTGATGTAAAAGGAGAAAAGTTGAAAAAATCTGACACAGACATTTACATTTATTATTAGAGATTTAGTGCATTAAGTTAAAAAGAATCTACAATGAATTGGATATCTTTTAGCTTTTTTTCTTGAGATTTGGTGTCTGTCTGTAACCAAAACTATGTCACTGCTTATGTCACAATACCCTCAGGAATAGTGTAAGTTTATTAATAAACAGCCCATGTTATTAGTGCATTTAAAATCCTGCACTGTGTCTTATATATCACTAAGAAATAAAGGTTTACATAATACATGTTGTGGTTAACTTGCATACTGGTTTTAACAAAACTGGGTTTAATAAATAATTACTTGGTGTTATTGATCTCTAATATTATTGTTTTATTCTCCAACATATCAAAAATCAATCCTATTAATGACTTTATATAGAAACCTATTCAAATATAATTGAAATTAGTTTAATCTTTTTATATGCGTTCTTATCTAATTTTGTTAGTCTTTCTAATTTAATATATTTCCTTACATTGAAACATAAATTCTCATGCATGAAGGGCACATATTTTTGCTGGTATTTGATAATTGACTTATATAATTTTAGAAAGGGTAGACATTGTCTACTTTGCCTGGCCAGACAGCACATACCTGATGCAGACCGACAATAAACTAAGCCAGTTGCACCTATTGGTTCAAAAATAACAATTCTTCATTTCCATTCTACTGAATTAAATAGTGTCTCTATATTATCGAACATTCTTGGGGATATGTCTTTCTGCTTGTCAGGCTCTGTTTCAACCAAAATGCAGTATTACAACTAGTTTAATGCATCTTTGATTTTGGCTCGCCGGCACCGTGGGGGGGGAGGAGGCAGAATTCAGAACAATTAGTAATCATTAATCCTCGAATAATGGACACTGATGAAGAAGAGGATTCTACCCTTATTGCAGATGAATGAACAGAGATTTTAATTGCAAAGAATAGTCATTATTAAGGAGGTGTCAGTGAAGATACAGACAGATGCAGCCTCTCTGCATGTGTGATGGATGAATGACTATTTGGAAGCAATGCAGTTGTTGAATTAAAGAGACAAGTGACTGAAATACTGGTTAATGGAGGAAATGAATTCCATGAAATTAACAAATGATGCTTACGGATGCCTGTACACTTTTGGCTATTGTCAAAGATTAAGATCTTATCATACTCAAGAGAATGCTTCCATATTGTTATAAGGTCATAATCTATATAGAGAATATGCGAGACTAAGAGCAAATTAGAAAGCTATATAGAGGAGCTTGTTGTGTAATGGTTATTGTTAGTTGGTTGGTTGGATGGATTTTACAGCATATCAACCCTTATTGGGTTATTTTATGCCAAAGACATTTTCTTTTATTCATTATTCATGGGCATTCAAATTTTTGTTAAACTTCTTTTTTTAAACTCAAATTTTTTTAACACATTTTTAAAACTCGTTTTTTCTATTTGACCCATAGATTGGACCCTAACAGGTACTCTCAATCTGAGTCAGAGTGAACCTGTGAGTAATGGCAATGAAGGGGTACTCCACACTCCCCAGAGCTCCAAAATTGGAACTTCGCCATTAGATGCAGTTTAATGTCATACCCAGAAAACTAAGACCCTCGGCTTCCTAACTAAGCTATGGTTTCATTTCTTATCATTACCTTAAAGAGGGGGTGTCTATGTCCAGGAGACAGTATGGGTGGTGCCCCAATCTTTTGATTTTTTATATTAGCAACCTCTGTCAGTCAACCATTAATAAATCAGTAGAAATAGATCTATAACTGCTAATATGACCAATTTTTAAGCATTTTTTTACCAAAATCACTGAACATTGACCTTTCAAGATGGACTAGACCAACTTCAACATTCGATTGTTAAAGAAGGCTCACCTTAAAATTGTTCAAACACCAACTAACCTGCTGATTTGTTTATTGATATATATATATATATATATATATATATATATATATATATATACACAAATAAGAGACTTGGTTTCCTCTACTTTGAGACTCAAAACTAATCAAGGCCTGATTCTCCCAAATACACTTGTAGCAGATTCTTTTGAATCAAAAATATCGACTGAGATGTTTGTTTTTATCAAGTTTTTTTCAATACATTGTTAGTTCTAAACCGTTGGCAACCTGACAAACTCTTTGCTTATATCATTGTATTCAAACATGTATGAGAAAGTCTTTTGGTTGAGTCAGTTCTCATTGTATGAAAATGGACAGTTTTCTAATTGATATATCATTTGCTTTAATATCTCAGGGTTGCATGTTCAAATCACAGCAGAGATACTTGTATATTTGTTTGCTATTATGTATCCTTTGACAAAAACTGAAAAAAAAAACAACAAAAAAACCAGAAATACACCAAAATATAATCACATCACTTTGTTTAATGCCATATGAACCTTCTTGGGTTATTTAATTTCTAAGCCATCCTTGTAGTAGAAAAGTACTGATACTATTTAACCCATAGTTGGGAGTGGTTCATATCTTTCCATAGGGTATTAGAAAGTCTTTTGGTTGAGTCAGTTCTCATTGTATTCTATGTATGAAAATGGACAGTTTTCTAATTGATATATCATTTGCTTTAATATCTCAGGGTTGCATGTTCAAATCACATCAGAGATACTTGTATATTTGTTTGCTATAATGTATCCTATGACAAAAAATGTAAAACTGAAAAAAAACAAAAAAAAACAATACAGAAATACACCAAAATGTAATCACATGGTGTTGGTTTGTTTTGGATTGTTTTCTTTGTTTAATGCCATATGAACCTTCTTGGGTTATTTAATTTCAAAGCCATCCTAGCTGGGAGTGGTTCATATCTTTCCATAGGGTATTAGTCTAGAAGTGAACATAATAGTGTGACTGGGGTTCTAACTTGCTTACTCCAATGTCACAGTTCAACACCTTATGCACTATGCCACATGGTGTTGATATTACCATTTCAATTCATGATCAGAGATAAACATGATGTATTCTAGGTATAACACTAAACTGCATCCTGTGGTGAGGCTCCACTTCTGGATCTCTGGGAAATGTGGAGTCATTTCTATTACTCTCAAGTGCACTCTGATCTGGAGTGATAGTACCTGTTCAAATCCAATCTATGAGTCTAATAGATCTTTTCGAGATGTTTAAAATGATTTTGAAGTACACTTGCTCTTAAAACATTAATATTGCAACTAAATATAAAGTGTTTACCTATTTGAAAGGATTGTGAAATACATTTAATTGCTTTCAAATTATGACTATCAGATAGGAAAATTTGATTACATAATTATTTGCATTAGATAGTAATAATTACTCAAAGCATTAAAAGGATTGTAAATTAATAGCATTAGATAGAAATAGATAATTGAAGATAATTATTATTGTTATTATTTTTATTTAAGAAGTTACTTTAAATGATATAACTATGCAAATTGTCTTTATTAAAAATAGTTTATTTTTTCTAACTATGATTATTTGTAAATTTATATTATTTCTTTCCTTGTGAGTTTTTCCCACTAGTATAATCTGTTGGTCTTTCACTGGAGTCTGAGTGACAACAAGTCTCATCTGGTCTCCAGGACTCTTCTGAATATTCTAACCAATGCTGTTGTCCGGATGGTTTCAGTTTTTTCTCTGATTTTCAGTTGACAAGTTCTCTTTATCTTGTTAATCAATATTAGGCCTGGTCTTCTGGCTGGGATAAGGTGATCTATCTTTATCTCAAAGTCCCAGTGTTTCTTTCTCAAGAACAAATTTTGGTTTTTGCATATACCATTTTGTTGTAAGGTCAACATTTTTTTTCTTAACCATGTCCAGGTTTTTTCATGTGCAATCTTCCCAATTTGTTGTTTGAAGTATCCATATAATATTTTATCTTCCCATTTCTATTTTCTTGTTCTTGTTATTTTCCTGCTTGTCCATGTGTTGCTGCTGTTGTTATTGACTACCATAATTAGTCTTTCCATGCTTTTTTTTTTCTTTGAGTCCTTGGATTGTAGCAGCCATGCAATACATATAGCCTGTCTCTATCACCTCTCAGGTGTAATACCTTGTGCATCATCATTAATTTTCTTGTCTTTTGGTGTGTCGGAGTTCAGCTCCTCTCCATTTTAAGAATGGTCCAGAGTAATAAGGATGGCCCAAATATTTGTTATCTTGATGAAATTTCAAACTACACTTAAAAATTGACCTTGTGTCACACCCTGCTTGTGCGGAGGGTTTTAGTAAATACATACTGTATCTGCTTTTTTATACTGATAAGATTTTCTTTATCTCTATATAACAGGGGTGGCCAAACTACAGCTCACAAGCCACATTTGACCTTTTAATAAATGTGGTTAACAGAAAATTCTAGATATTTATATCTTTGTGTACATAACAATAAAAACATGTGTGTACATTTTGTTCATGTCCTACAACTCTCAAAAGTTTGAGCTTCATCATTGAGTAAGTTTAGCCTCCCCCCTCCCCACTATATAGATTAAGATTTAAGTGAATGAGTGTTTTTATATATTTGTTTAGTAAATCCTAAGCAAGTTACTACATAACTATCTCCTTATATCATAATTTGTCATTGGTAACATATCTAATAATTTTTGTGTAAATATTAAAAAGATGTATTACGATTGGTGTAATGGTGACAACCAGTCACCATTAACCTCCAAATACAGTGTTTATCTTCTTGTCTGCATATGTTTACCACTGACTCTTCCACCTTCCCCCTTTATCATAATAGATGGCTTGATTTTAGAATCTTTGTATAACGCATCTTCATCTAATGTTTCTACAAATTTTATTTGTGGACACTAAATTGGCCCAATACAGCATTATGTTGTGTATTTCATTGTTGAGATTGTAACAGTACCAGTTCTTGAATATGTGCATGAATAGATCCCCAGAGTAAAATCAGCTGGTGCTGTAGAATACACCAACTGCACCTCTGCAGAGTGGTAAAATCTTCACAATGTGGCTACCTGTTGCCTGTGGATGGCAACCAGTGATGCTTAAAGATGGAATCCTTGTGACTGAGCAGTCCACAACATGCAACACTCAACTGTGGCCATTACTTAGGCTAGACAGGCAGTCACAGAGGCCCCCTCCGATCAATCAGCTGGTCACATTATATATGATTGTCCCAACCCCATTGACCTTATGGCAAGTCTCCAATCCTTTTTATGATATATATGCTAGAAGGCAGTGGTTGAAGGTTTTAGTGTTCTGGGTATGATGTTAAGCTGCATCTAGTGGTGAAGTTCCAATTCTGGAACTTTGGGGAATATGGAGTACCCCTTTATTGTCATTACTCCCAGGTCTACCCTGACTCGGAGTATGTGTTAGGGTCCCATCTATGGGTTAAATAGGTAAAAAAATTAGCATTAAAAAGTGTGTTTTAAAAAAATTGAATACCCAACAAGAATGAATTTTTAAAAATGTATTCAGCATAAAATAACCCAACAAGAGTTGACATGCCATAAAATCCAACCAACCAACCCAATACAGCATTATATTGTATATTTCATTGTTGGGATTGTGACAGTACCAGTTCTTGAATATGTGCATGAATAGATCCCCAGAGTAAAAGGTTTTATTCTTTGACTTGGAAACCTATAGAGAAATGTATGTTCAGAGGGTCATTTCACAGGGGAAATAAGCCTTTTCATTCAGGCAAACATATTTTTCCCATAAAATGAGAAAGCTAAAATAAGGGATTTGCATTTAGTAATTTTGTGGGTCAAATGCAATGTACAATGATTCCTATTTAAAAAAAAACGCTTTTATAAATGATTAGAGAAACCCTTAGAAATTGATGGTATTCCATCCTTGACAGGTGTCATGTCCATTACAGCTCCATCTTATAAAGCAGTACCTTGGTAAGACTTTTATCTTCCTGATAAAGTTGTCCTATCCATATTAATGATCGTGCATATATATATATATATATATATATATCATACTAAAGCTGGGCGAATCAATCTTTGTGTCCTAAAGGCTTTTTTTTTTTTCAGTTTAGTTTAATGACACAAAAATCATACTAAATTTTTCCTTTGTTCTAGGATTCAGTTATGTTTGAAAAAATTTCTTTTTAATTGTTTCTAATTAGTCATAATTTTCAATTAAGTCAAAAATTGAATTGTATTTCACTTCACATTCTGACTATTACTTCCTCCTTCTCTATGTATATCTTAATTACCTCCTCATTATAAATTAGTTTCTCATTGAGAGTAGAGACTGAGAGAGGTTGGAATGTGTGAAATATGTCAAATTTCATAAGCAGTAAGCCAGCAGTTTCAACATCTTGGCTCTCAATAAATTTAAATTAGGTCAAGTTTTCCCTTTCTTAGAAATCTTACAAAATAATGAAATTGGTGAATGAAGATGAAGCTAGTGAAGTAAATGATGCTCTTAGATTTTACAGATGAAAGAGAATAATTTTTGCCAAATTTTTATTTAAAAATGACAAAATTTTAAAGTTGGATTTCTTCCTACCAACACTCTGATGAGTACAAAAAAACGACAATGTAGAATCTAAATCTACAAAGTTTAAACTACATATTGTTTAACAAATGATTTTATTTTTGAAAATAATTTTGAGACGTTTATGTATTTGCTGCATACCATAATACAACAAACTAATAACGTGTTGATTTTTTTATACAACCTTATATAAAGTTTTAATTAAAAAAAAAAACAGATTTACTTTAAGAAATAATATAATATAATGCACATTTAGTTAAATCCATTTTGCTAACTCTAAATTAGTTATGTCACAAATCACATACTTCATATACAATAAAAAAAATTATCCTGTGCATAGAAAATCAGGATCGGTATAGATTCATACTTCACTGGATTTAAACTTGGTATGGCCCTAAGCTATGAAGCCCCTTTTTTAAGATTATGCTATAATTTCCCCCCATCATTTCTGAAACTTTTTTGAGGCCTGAAGCTTGTTGTGCTGAGGCCTAAATTCATCCCTATTCACATCCTTACATCATTTCAATCCTGATAGGCAACAATGGAAATTAAATTAGGAACATTTTCTTTACAATGGCTCACAATCCAGGATAAAGATGTGTCATTCTGTGCCACAACTAGAAATGATGATACCTTCTCTTAAATTTGGGCTTTAACTTTTCATTGGTTTGTAACACAACCAATTCTTCCCATTATTGTATTTCTGTATTTACAATATATATGTATATATACACACACACACACATATATATATGTACATATATATATAAAATCCAATCCAGAATCCTCTGTAGATTGATCCAAAAATCAATCAACTCAGTTTCTAGGAAACTTCTCCCCCACCCCATTCAATGCAGCACCTTTACCCTTACCTAAAAACATGGGTAAAGGCTGGATTGATTGCCAAGTGCTTAATATATCCCTAAAGGGGAATGCTAACACCGTGGCCATTGGTCATATATATCCAGATTTTCACCCTCAAAATGTGTAGGCATCTATGCTGAATTAAACTGGATTCTTCAAGTCGGTTGGGCCTTTAGAATAAATCAACTGCACCATTGCAGAGGGGTAGGATCCCCCACCCCACCCCACCAACAATGGGAACACCTGTTGGCCATGGGTGGAAACCTTTTAGCTGAGCAGGCTATGACACCTCCTCTGATCAATCGGCTGATCACATCAAGCCCTAGCACCCATATGATTTTCCTTACCCTATTGCTTTTATGGCAAGCCCCAACTTTTTTTATAATATATGTGCTAGAAGACAGTGGCTGAGGGTCTTGGTGTCTAAGTGAAGTTCCAATTCTGGAGCTCTGGGGAATGTGGAGTACCACTTCATCACCATTACTCCCAGGTCCACTCTAAAGCAGGATGATAGTACCTGTTAGAGTCCCATCTGAGTTAAATAGGAAAAAATTGAGTTTGAAAAAATGTTTTTGAAAAAAAATTAAGTACCCATCAAGAATGAATAAAATACAATATCTTCAACATAAAAAAACTCAACAAAAGTTGCCATGCTGTAAAATCCAGCCAACCAATCCCAACTCATATGCCGAATCATCAGAACCTTTTTTGAACTTGTAAAGACGTCTGTTGCATTTCTATTCTGACTTCCACATGGACAATGATCATACAACAACAGAAGAGGCAAGTGACCCTTCTTCCCTTTTCCCAACCCTATTGCCCTTATGACAAGCCCCAACTGCTTTTTATCATATGGGTGCTAGAAGGCGGTGGCTGCGGGTCTACATGTCCTAGGAATGACGTTAAACTCTATCTGATGGTGAGGTTCCAGTTTTGGAGGTTTGGGGAATGTGGAGCACCCCTTTATCACCATTGCTCTCAGGTCCACTCTGAGCTGGCAGAATGAGGTTCAAGGGTATTAGTCTCAAAGTGAACGTAATAGCACAAGTGGAGTTCAAACTCGCACACTACAATGACACAGACCAGCATGTTACCATTACATCACGGGAACAGAGTTTATGGTGATATTAACAACAAGAGAAAATGAATTGAATAAAATACAAGTATATTAATAAAATTGTTGTTTGAGTTATCAAATAACAGCATTTAATACTGAAGAAAGGTTAACATAGGTTTATTACCCTTTGGTACAAAGATATAAAGAAGATAGAGTCCAACATGCAGCTCTTTAACAACAGTAATTAAAATCTTTCTAGAAAGTCTAGCTACTATTCTACACTGATATAGTCCATATTATTTGTGTTTCGTTGGATGAGTCCAACTTCTTGTAGGGGAAATATCTTTCATTACAGCAAAAATAGATGATTATCTACCTTTGCTATGAGAACTCTCCTCATTGTTTTTATAAAAGACATGTGATAGAAGAGAATTGAAGATGCTGATGAAAGCAAAAAGTAAAACTAAATTGAATCAAGCCAATTCTATTGTGTGTCAGTCCTTTTTCTTTTTTTTTTACCGAAACTCACTATTACCACCCGAAATATTTTAATTTTTGAACATTCTCACTGCAATTTCAAAAAAAAGTGGAAAAGACATTGAAAACTGTAATTTAATAATACTATTCTACACAAGTACTTTTTATTTTGTTTTGTAACCTCCGGCCGTCTTCAGGTGTTTTTTGTCAAACTCAGGAACCTTCTCCGAAATGTTGTGTATATAACTATAAAGATGAGGACAATAGTCCGAATAATGCAAATAAAACATATTACCAAGCCTCATCTGAAAAATTCACAGAAAGATTGAAGACTGTATTTTAATAATACTACTCTACACAAGTATTTTTTTTGTTGTTTTGAAATCCTACTCATAAAGTCATTGTTAGCACATTAATATTTTTATGCTGTTTAAATTCTTTTGTTCTAGAAAAATCAGGTATTTGTATATCTTGTTCAAATATTTGCAAGTATACAAAAAGAAATGACTGCAATAAGGGATGTATAAAGATCTCATGATTCAACAAAATATTTGTTGGTTTTTTGTTTTTTTAAATGTATTGACTATTTGCTTTTTAGTATTCTTTAGGAAATAAAAACATCAGGAGATGTCGTACTTGAGCATAAAATTCCTGTGGATTTTTTCTTGTTTACCATCTCAATTTTAAGCCATATTTGGTGTCCATAAATTGCACAGTTTTTATTTGCTCATGTAAAATAGCGAAGAAAAAAAAAACACATTGTAAAGTCTCTGAAGATAACATAACTGAAAGTAAAACTTGGCACATTTTCACCTCATCAAATTTTATACTGTTTTTTCAGTACATATAACCCACACATGTTCGGCTGGTTTATGTAAAGTTGTAATGTCTCCATAAATAATACAACCGATAGTGAGAACTGGCTTTGTTTCAACTCATCAAATTTTATGCCATATTTGGTTGTATTGTAAGCTGTCTAATTTTTACTTGTTTAAGGTAAAAATGTCTCAATAGAGAAGGCACTTGGATATCTCAATTGACTTTCTCAATCTTATCAGAAATCTATATTGTGATTTATATTTAGTGTATCAGAAATATTCAAAAACTAGCAAGACCTGTGGATATACCACAGCATGATAACTTATTCATTTCAACATTTAATATATTTACTTAATAGCTATTGCTAAATAGTTCAATATGTAAAAAGTATAATAATCTTGATTTAACTCTCTCACTCTTTTTTCTTTCTTACCTTGTTTTCATCTTTTCATTATGTTTGATTGAAACAGATTAGCGTTATCACTTCCACATGCTCATCCCCTCTCTCTATCTTTCTCCTATTTTCTTTCTTTCTTATATTTTTACTGTGTAGCATGTCGTTTTCTTTTCTTTTCTTTCTAATAAAAACAGAATGGTCCATTATTTAGCTAAGGTGACAACACTCATTTGGACGGTTTCATTTTTAACTAGATGGTGTTGCAAGATGATAACAGTTGTATTTTGTAGGAACACCAGTATTATTATACAGATAATTATTGTTTTTTTTAATATATAAGTGTGTGCAAACAAATGACTATCATTAAATAGAAATAATTACTTGAAAGCATATAATTATTAGTATTATATAGGTATACTTGAAACCATACAACCATGTGCAAATTATCTTAATTAGATAGGAATACTTGACATCATATAACTGTGTGCAAAAAATCTTCAAATAAGAATTACACAAAAATGTAAATATAAATGTATAATGAACAAGATTCTCTAGATTAGGCATAAAATAATCCTAAATGGGTTGATATGCCATTAAAATTAATTAATCACTCAATCATATGTGAATTCCTAAACTTTAAAATAAATGATCCATGTCCATTTATAGAGAGATAATTTATGCAAATGTCTGTTTCTTCTTCAAGTTCGAGCCCTGTCAGCTTGGGCTTTAGAATACACCAACTGTTCCTCTGGAGAGGGGTGATCCCTCCTCAATGGGGCAACCTGTTGGCTTTGCATGGTGACCCATGATACTTAAGGATGGAAACCTGGTAACTGAGCAGTCCATGACATGCAACACTCTACTTTGGCCCTTACTTAGTCTAGATGGGGGGCTGGAGAAACCTCCTCTGATCAATTTGATGACCATGTGCAGCCCTCATATGTACATAATAGTCCCGACCCTATTGCCCTTATGGCAAGCCCAATTTTTTTTATTATGTGCTAGAAGGTGGTGGCTGAAGGTCTTAGTGTCCTGGGTATGTTAATCATGTCTGATGAAGTTCTAATTCTGTTGTTCTGGGGAATGTTGAGTACTCCTTCATCACCATTACTCCCAGATCCACTCTGACCCAGAGTAGTAGTACCTGTTAGGGTCCAATCTATGGGTTAATTAGAAAAAAATGTGTTTAAGAATGATGAGTACCCATCAAGAATGAATTGAAACAAAACACTTTTGGCATAAAATAACAGAATAAGGGTTGACATGCCATAAAATCCAACCATCCAACTCCTTCAACTTCAATGCAATGGTCTTTTATTTTTTTTTTTTAATATCTTTCACCTTTTATCTTTGATTTATCAATTTTATTTCATTTTATTGGATTTCCTTGCAGACTTCAGATCATTCTGTATGGCATATTTCTTGTAAAGATCAAGGTTATTTTTTTCTTTACAATTATTCAGCTTCAAAATATATCCAAAGATAATTTCCTTGTAAGTTATGCAAATAAAAAAAAAAAAAAAAGAAAGATTTCCAAGTATATTTTGAATTCAAGTAAAAGGTGTAGCTTGAAAACATTTCCAACTTAATTTCAGTTTTATGCATAAATTAACTGAGATATTGTTAGACACAAGATTTCTTTTTTCTTTCTAAGTAAATTTTGTATTAATAATTGTTATTAAGTAAAAAGAAAGGATTCATTTAATGAATATGTAAAACCAAGTTACCTAGACAGTAATGTTTTTTCTCCATACTTATTCATTTCATAACATGTTCCAAACATTAAAATGAATATAACAATTAGTTTTGGACAGATTCAATGATAATTTTCAAACTGTTTAAAATTCAATTACTTTTATTCTCAAAAGAATTTTAATGTATTCATTTAGAACTAGCAGACCTGTGGAAATACCATAGTATGATAATCTAATTATTACAATGTTTGATATGTTTACTTAAGAGTTATTGCGAAATAGTTCAATATGTAAAAATATATTTTTTTACTTTTATTAATTTTCTCTTTAATTAAGAAAAAAAATAGATACAGAATTTTTTTGAATAAGCCCAATCAGTAGAGCATCTGCCTAGGAACCACAAGGTTCTGGTTTTGATACTGGCCCTTGCCAACTTAGTGCATGAGGACACAGCTTGGATCTGAGCAGTAAAGTGTGGAACTGAAGATAGGTGTGGCACTCCACCTCATATACAAAAACAATCTCCCTGGTCTAGCACTATTGAAAACTGATACCAACAATAGGGCACTTCACCAACTTTAAGTATAAAAATCTTGATTTATCTCTTTCACTCTTTTTTTTTTTTCTTTCTTTCCTTCTTTTCACCTTTTCATTATGTTCAATTGAAACAGATTAGCATTATTGCTTCCGTGCATTCACTCCCTCTCTATATATTTCCCTTACTCTTTCTTTCTTATTATATTTTTTTCTGTGTAGCATGTCCTTTTTCTTCCATTTTTTTCTTTGTAATAAAAACTGAATGGTCCATTATTTAGCTGAGGTGACAACACTCATAAGAAATAAGAATTTGGCAGATAAGTAAGACTAGATAATCAGGATTTACATTTTTGCATTTCATCTTGGACTATTTGGAGGGTCTCAATTTTAACCAGAGGGTGTTGCAAGATTATAATGGTCAGAAGATTGATGAACAAGAGTATTAATATTTAGAATAGCAGTCATAAAACTTTCCAGTATGAGGGCCGCATCCAATATTTTTACACATTTTTCTGAACTAAAGAAAAAAAAATCTATTTCATAAATGAACTAGATGAACCCTGAACTCATTCTGTTACAATTATAATGATGATATTGATGCTTTTATTTAGGAACTATTCTAATTAGTATTTCATAGTTATCTCATTATATTGAAAATTTGGAATGAAAAAAAAAGGGCATTCAGTACAAATGCAGACCCCATAAAATTACCAAGGTTGATATGCCATAAAACAAAACAAACTAACAAACAAATGCAAACCCCCACAAAATTACCATTCACTTGCAAATATGACCGAAAATATTTTTTATCTAAAAACATTTTAAATATATCTATTTACCCAAACCCTCTATCATGAACAGGATGTGACACATGATCAATTTCTAGTAAAGCTGGTGTGTCCATGTGTTGCTTTCCGTGGGAGAATGTCACTTATGAGTTCATCCTTGTATTTTCAGCAGTCCAGCATATCTTGTTAATGTTACTCAGATGGTTTCTGTAATAGGGGACAAGTAGCCATACAGCTGCTTTTTTTGGCATGTTACTTCCTTGATTTGTTGCCTAACGAATGTTTTTTTCTGTCAGCCAACACTGGTGGGGCCATGTGTAGTTGTCTACTTATGTTCAACCTTACTTCTCTAGTAGTGTCCAGTATGTCTTGTTCATCTTACTTAAGTCATTTGTGTGAAGGTGAGTATGATGTTCATTCTACAGGGGCAAATGGCCATACAGCTGCTTTCTTGTGGGGTGTTTATTTCCAACGTTGAGTAATTTTTTCCCAGACGGATAATTTGATCTTTGAATTAACTGTTTTTCTTTGTAACAACTCTTTATGTTTGTTATTTTTTGCAAGATTTTTTTTTTTTAAGTTCAAAAATATTTACGTTTCTTCCTTCAATATTTCCTAAACTGATCACCTAACGTATTTTGGTGGTACCTAAAGTGCTTTGTAATAGTCTAGGTGGAGCATCATTATAGTGGTAAAAGTTTCTTTGGGGCGATCATATGCTAATAGTATTTTCTCCTTCTTTCCTCTGTCAAATGCCTTGGTGAAAACTATAAACATTATTGTTGCCTCGAGATTTTTTGCTCGAACCTCTTCTAAGATTTGACAAATAGTTAGGATCATAAAATAATGGATCCATTTCTACGAAACCTGTTTTGGTTTTTCCTATTTTGTTTAAGACCATCTCACCCCACGCCCCCCAAAAAGGGTGTCTTGGGTATGATGCTAAACTGCATCTGATGGTGACGATCCAGTTCAGGTGCTCTGGGGAGTGTGGAGTACTCATTTGTTGCCATTATTCCCAGGTCCACTCTGAGCCAGAGTCGTAGTACGTGTTAGGGTCCCATCTATAGGTAGAAATGTTTAGATATTAAAATCAGGTATAATAATGAACTGACATCCCATTTTATTAAAACAGATTATGGAAATAATATTAATGGGATGATTTAAGAGTACAAGTAAATTTAATCATAAAGTTGATAAAAGATGAAAAGAGGGCAAGAGTGAGAGAGATAAAAGGAAGAGAAATAGATTAATGAATGAAGTGATAAAGAAAATGGGGAAGTGAATCGAGAGTGATGAAAAGGAGAGCAAGAAGGGAGAGAGGAAAATAAATTACTGAAGATAACATGAAAGAGTAAAGGGGAGATAAGCAGGAAAAGATTGAGCACTGAGAAAGATGTAGAAAGAGAGCAAGAGTTAGTGAGAGTTCTGTGTAGGCAAAGAGAAAATATTGGTAGGTATTATCTTTAGTTATCATTAGTACACTAGACTGAAAATAGTAAGGATATAAGCGGTGAAATTTTAAGGCTTTATCTTGATGACTTGTCCACTTAGATGCCAACACATTCTCTCCTCCTTTTCTTTATCAAGAGAAATTTTGGCAAGTATTTCTGGCTCACAGACCAATCTCTAGACAAACAGTTTAACGTCTTTTATTTTCTGAGCGGGCAGCCAAATGCAGACAGCATGGTTTTGTATTGGGCCAGAAAACACTTGACTTCTTCTGTTTAACAGAGGCTTAACTAAATGCTAATCAATAAAAATCATGCACGTAAAGCCAATATGTAAAAACGTGGATTCACTGGAGTGAATTATTACCCAGCATTGGAAAGAGCGGACCAGTTGAAGAAAATGAACTTGGTATGGGTCAGAGTGGATCTGGGAGTAATGGTGATGAAGGGGTATTCTATATTCCCCAGAGCTCAAGAATTTTCACCATTAGATGCAGTTTAGTGTCATACCCAGTCACCATCTTCTAGCACATATATGATAAAAAGGGGTAGAGCTTGCCATAAGGGTAATAGGGTTTGGAAAATCATATCGGTGCTAAGGTTTGAAATGACCAGCTGATTGTACATTCCTCCCAAAAGTTCTGAGCACTACCAAGTTCATTTTCTTCAAAGATATCAAATAAAGTGTTGAACAATGAATGAAACATTAATTTTCTTTAAAATACTCCTTGAGATATTCATCACTTATTTTTGCAAGGCTAGATGAGCAGTCAGAGGGGTCCCCTCCTATAAATCAGCTGGTCATTTAAAGCTTTAGCACCTATATGATTGTCCCAACCCTATTGCCCTTATGGCAAGCCCTACTCCTTTTTATAATATATGTGATAGAAGACGGTGGCTGAGAGTCCTGGATATGACATTACACTGCATCTAATGGTGAAGTTACAATTCTTGAACTCTCGGGAATATAGAGTACCCCTTCATCACCATTACTCCCAGATCCACTCTGACCTGGAATGGTAGTATCTGTTAGTGTCCCATCTATGGGTTAAATAGAAAAAAATATGAGTTTTAAAAATGTGTTTTTTTTAAATTGAGTACCCATAAAAAAAAAATGTCTTCGGCATGAAATAACCCAACAAGGGTTGACATACCATAAAATCAAACCAACCAACTTATTCCTGCAAGTTTTTGTTTGGGGCACTTTCTTTAATATGGCATGAATTTTTCAGTTGAGGAAACAAGAAAAAATTGCATAAAGCATGTTTAGCTCAGTTAATAGAGCATCTGCCTTGGAACCATTTCAATACCAGCCTTTGCCAACCTCAGTGCATAAGTAATATGGCTTGAATCTGTGTGGTAAACTGAGGAGCTGATGGTAGGTGTGGCACTTCACATTAGAAAAATAATCTCCCTGGTCCAGTGCTAGGGTAAAGGGGATAGACTCCCTTGCTGTCTTGCTGATACCAACAATAGGCAACTCTACTGACTTTACTTTTTAATTTGCATTTGATGATTTCAGAGGACACTGCACTTAAACAACACTGTGTTTTCCAACAACTGCTGATCAAAAGGTATTGAGAACTGACTTCTATATATCATTTTTACATAATGAATAGGTACAGCCTATCATTTTTGTAATGTAGTGTAAAAGATTTAACTTTAACGGTTAGCCATTAGCCTTAAGAATTCATGGAAAAACACTGGCTCAAACAGTATAATTGACAGGCTTTGTCCCTGAGTTGACCTGTGATGGTGTTTGCTGATTTATTGGTCTAATCACCTGACAGGCTAATTGAAAGGAAAGTTTGAGAATTGGTGAGAAAGCTTTCAGGTTCAAATGTGTGTCTGTACTGTTCTTCAATGCCCAGAGATGCTGATAGGTATGCATCGTGTATCACTGACACATAAAAATCTAAAAGGACGCAGTAAAATTGTATCTATGCATCCCAGTGTTTGTTTTTTTTCCCTGCACCATTTCCAGCTTACTGTAAATACATTTCAATATTTTCTTGGAAATGAATTACACACTATGGGGTACCAAGGTAGGGGTTAGGCAGCTTTAGTTATTCATAGATAAAAACTCAACAATTTATTAAGAAACTTTAGTTGGGACCCATCAAATTTTCCAGTTACTCATTCAATCAAATACATGCATCCCAGGATGCACTAGATTAAAATGCTATCAGCATCACTGCCTGCCATGTCAAAGTTGTAAAAATGTGTACACCAAAAAGAAATTAGTCTCCATGTTCTTGATTTTAACAAAAACTAAGAAGAGAATTCAACACCAGATATGACTCGATGAAGGAGAACCCTGAAGAGAACATGACATAACCAGTCGAGAAGATTAAAAGACAGAATAGAGGACATAAAAGTAAGGTTGGTGGAATGGCCTATTATTAGTGTCAGTCAGACAGCGAGGGAGTCTATCCCCTTTTCCCTACTGCTAGATCAGGAAGATTACTTTTGTTTCTGAGGTGGAGCAGCACACCTACTGTCAACTCTCCACTTTACTACACAGATCAGATTACCCAATCTTTGCTACTCATGCACTGAGTTGGTGGAGACCAGTATTGAGCCTGGAAAATTGTGATTTCTAGGCGGTTGCTCTACCGACTGAGCTAAACTGGACCCCTAAGAAGAATATACAAAATTATTATTTTATTATAGGAATTGATCAGCTGTGCATAGAACTTTATATAATTTTCTTTTTTTTTTTTTTTTTTTTAATGTAAAGATTTAGTCTTTGTTTTTTGATAGTCGTTGTATGAGAGATGCTCACAGAACTTTTTTCTGATACTAAATAACAAGATTTTTTTCACTAACAGAATAATATATTTTTGGAACAAATTACCTAATCAGATCAAAAACAGCAATAGTGTTTAAAAAAAAACTCAAGATTGAAGCGGATGATTTCAGAAATAATGAGAATAAAAAGAATTTAAGAGGATATTTTGGGGAACTGTCGGATGAATTACTTAACAGAATTTGATTTGTTAATAGATATTGTATTAATATTGTATATGTTCTGTGCAAAGGAATTTAAAAAATTTTTTGTAAAAATTGATGAGAAGATTGTAAAAAGGAAAGATGCCTAAGGAGGCATAACAAACATCATAATTATAAAAAGAGGTCCAAGTATGGGAACATATAACTGATATGGGAAACAGGGTGATAGATAATAATCAATATGTTTGATGATAGTTAAATAAAATTGATAAAAGTTATTGAAAAGGATTTTGCTGCTATTAACTATGAGCTCATTGGAAACTTCTCAAGAATTCCTATATGTTTTCTTTTAAACGTATGTATTGCTGGATAAATGGTATTTTTAATGATTTCAAGTTATTCTGAATTATCTTACAGTTCTAGTGTTTATATCTCTTCTTCCTTGTGTTTTAAAAATAGGATTTTATTTCAAATCATCAACTTTTAAAATGCTTAAACCAGTTTGACAATGCAGTATATATATTTACCAACCCCTCCCTATGAGCAGCATGCGACACAAGGACATTTTTTTCAGCAGAGATTAATAGGTTGTATTCAGAGTTTTCATTCACCTAGACTGATTACCTAGCCAAGATTAAAGAGCCCAGTCTTCCTTACTATTTACCCATAGCTGGAGGGAGATTAGTTGGATGCATACCTTTCACAAGTGTATTAGTGCTATGAGAAATACAAACAACCTAATCTTTGACAATACTGTATAGTTAGATATTGTTTCATATCTTTCCACTTCCTCAATTCTCCACCCTGTCAGCTGGATCTGTAGAATACACTGACTGCCCTCTGCAGATGGGTAAGACATTCCCCAATGGGGCCACTTGTTGCCTGTGGGTGGGGACCTGTGATGTTTAAGGACAGAATCTTGGTGATGTTCCAGTTCTGGAGTTCTGGGGAGTGTGGACTACCCTTACATTGCCATTAATCCCTGGTCCCATCTATGGGTTAGATAGAAAAAAAGTAAGTTGTAAAAAATTGCGTTAAAAAAAATGAGTTAAATTTTTTTTCAAATTTGAATACCAATCAAGAATGAATTAAACAAAACTTGTTTGGCATAAAATAATCCAACAAGGGTTGACATGCCATAAAATCTAACAAACCTAACCTAGCCTTCCTCAATTCTGCAAACAGCTTTCAGCCACAATTTAATAAGATAATATCTTAAAATTGACGGAATCTCAATACTTGTATCTGCCATTATAATGTCTTGAAAAAAAATAGGCAGAGGTAAATAGTATTGATGAAGATATTGTGTATATATATATATATATATATATATATATATTGGGAGAATATGTGCTTAATTGAAGTCGTACCTAATTTTGAAAGTTAATTAATTAATAATTAATTAATTAGAAGGCATATCTATTTAAATGTAAGGCTAAACAAATCGAGAAAAATCAATCTCTGTATGTACATTTCGGCCTATTAGGCCTCATCAATTGTTTAGCCTTACATTTAAATAGGTATGCCTGCCTAATTAATTATTAATTAATTAACTTTCAAAATTAGGTATGACTTCAATTAAGCACATATTCTCCCAAAAATTGTTGGCTAAAAAAAGCCACATCATAAACACATCGCTTGTGTATTTACTTCTCATATATATAATATTAATATACTAGAATCAGAGATAATCTTAAGATGTGTGCATAAAGTAAGCTTTGGTGTAAAAGTCTGTGAAAAATTCAAGTACTTTTGATACAACGTAATATTTTTGATTTTTTTTTTTTAATCTAAACTTGAAAATTAGACAGAATTAGTGAATTTTAAATCATTAGGCTACTAATTAAATCTTGAAATTTTTTTTTTTTTATTTCTTGGAAAGTTACTCAGTGTTTTGAAATACAATTAATCACTTTAGTCTTGATTTTGATTAGATAAACTCTTAGATTGATTTTTAGAGACTTGGATTTTCACTACCCAGCCTCACATTTTTTATTTAAGTGGATAATATTTTGGGGTTCATTAAATTATAAACTAGAACAAAGAAAAAGTACACATGAAATATTTCTTTTACTGAGAGTTTTTATTGATCTATATAATAATACTCTTGTTTCTACAAAATACAACCGTTATCATCTTGCAAAATCCTCTGGTAAAAAATGAGACCCTCCAAATTGTCCAAGAGGAAAAGCAAAAACGTAAATCCTGATTATCTAGTGTTGCTCACTTATCGAATTCTTATGAAGAAATAAAGGCCAGAAAAAGGAGATGCTACACAGAAAAATATAAGGAAGAAAGAAAGAAAGAAAGAAAGAGAGAGTAGGGGAAAGGCAGAGAGGGGGTGAACATGTGGAAGTGATAACTCTAATCTGTTTCAATCAAACATAATGAAAAGATGAAAAGAAAGAAAAAAAGAATGAGAGAGAGAGTTAAATCAAGATTATTATACTTTTTACATATTGAGCTATTTTACAATAGCTCTTAAGTAAACATATCAAGCATATTAATTAAATTATTATACTGTGATATATCCACAGGTCCTGCTAGTATTCTATAAATGTATTAGAATGTAACAAATGGCTATTGAACAAATCTTCCTGAAAAAAAGCAATAACAACAAAGACATGTCAATGCTACTGTATGGCTGCAGCACCTGTACTCAACTGATTTACTTCAATGAAAATGCTGGATGGGAACTGTATTAGTCTGCTGCATGCAGACTTGAACAAATCCTGGAAGCAACACCCCACAAAAGGGCAGTTGTATGGCTACCTACTTCGTATCATACAAGCCATCTGGGTAAGATGAAAAAGATATGCAGGACACTGCTGGAGAAGTAAGGACAAGCTCATAAAGGACATTATCCTATTGGCATCTACTCAAGGACAAAGCAGTATGTGTCAGCCAGCAAAAATTACACCAATCAGTTCTGCATAGATACTGGATGTTCTGCAGAGTACCTGCCAGAAGCGATGGCCAATAGGGATGGGTGGTGAAGTAGAGTCATGGAGATCTATGCTGTCAGCATAACTTGATGATAATGATGATTATGATTTTCATTTTACCATTAGTTCCTCATTGTTTTTAATGCAAAATCTAGGTTGATATACTCTTCAAAATTTTTGTACTAGTTTTATTCTATTTTATTATCATTGCTTTTTATCACAGTATTCTGGCTGCTCTGTCAGCTGGGTCTGTAGAATATGCCGACTGCATCTCTGTAGAAGGGTACCCCCCCCCCCAATGGGGCCATTCTAATTTTGGAACTCTGGGGAATGTGAAGTATCCCTTTATCACCATTACTCCCAGGTCCACCCTGATCCAGAGTGGTAGTACCCGTTAAGGTCCTATCTATGGGTTAAATAAATTAAAAGGTGAGTATTGAAAAAATGTGTTTAAAAATATTGAATACACAATAAGAATGAATAATGCAGTGTCTTTGGCATTTCCTGTACAACTCCTACAGCTGCTGAAACATTGTTTTTATACATACCACAATAAGGATGAGGGCAACAATCCAAAAAATTAAAATTATTTACATCAAGTCTCATCTCAAAAATACAGACAAATAAGAAATTAATTCATATCTTATTTGCCAAAATTTTCTTCCAGTCACTGTGATAGGATATGTTTATTTCATACTATATTTCAATTTTATATTATTTCAATATATTATTAAGCCACCGTAACTCACATACACACCTAAGGATATCCGAAATAAGTCATTCATGAACTTGCAGATAACTCAACACCACAGACATTCAAAGATCTAATGTCTTTGTAAGACCTCTGAATTAATATAAAGAATGGTAACCTTCTTGTACATTTAAGTTCCACCTCATTTTTGCTTACATTGTTGTTTTTTCCCTAAAAAAAAAGTGGAAGACACTTTTTTTATTCTACCAAAAAATATAACAAAAAAGTGGCACATCATAGATAATTGTTTGCAACTCTAAAAATGGAATATCAGGTCTTTGATCAAGAAGTCAAAATCAGGAACAGATATATATATATATATATATATATATATATATATATAGGTCATCCACAGACATTGTGTTTCAACGTTTCATGTCTCTTCAGTGCAGCTAGACACAACTACCTCTGATCAGGAGCGAAACCCAACTGACTTTTTGTCCACCCGATTTGTTAACCTCTTGGCCATTTGACAGCTGTCATAAAGGGATCGTGTTTAAACTATAAAATACATACATTTGTTTATATATTTTACGATCACCAGAGAGATCCAGTCTGTAAACAGACGATCATTGCTTTATGTTTGTAGTGAAAGCTATTATATATATATATGAGAGTAATGCACTTAAGATGCTCTTAGAGAATAAATCAATTTCCAATCCAATTTGCAATTTTAAACTTACATTCATCATCCCTGTGCAGAAACTGTGCAGTGACTCCTTCAGTGCAAGAATTTTTTCCAGATGGTTTGTCATGATCATAAGCGGCTAATACACTGCTTTGAAACCAAAGTTACAAACACCTTTTAATTGTATAGTATTTCATAACAAAAATAGCTCTTACACCTGTAATCGAGGACTTTATTTCCCTTTCTCCAATACAAAATACCTATATATATTTATATGGAGGCTTGTGGTATAATGGTTTGAGTTGTAGGAAATGAAATCATTGAACCGAGTTCAAATCCTGGACTGTTGGTTTGAACCACAGCAACTAGCTAAGCACAACTGAACCAGTGCCAAAGACAGTTGGTATTTATGGTATATCAAGAATAGTCCATTCATGTATTTTGGCGATTCTATTCCTTGAGTCCTGATTGGCTGCTTGGTTTCTATGAGGTTTCATAAATATCTGGCATTCTGCAGTAGTATAGCAGCAAGATAGATTCGTATTCAGTTACAACCACTTGTTGCCTTGTCTTACCAATTCGACAGTAATTGGAACTAATGATTATTCTACATGGATGAAGCTGTTTGCATTTCACATAATACTAATATGCTTAGGAATGGTATGCATCCAACTAATCTCCCTCCAGCTATGGGTAAATAGTTGGTAAGACTGGGATCTTTAATCATGGATAGGTAACTAGTCTAGGAGAAGGAAAACTAAATTCAAATCTGTTAAACTATGCTTAAGAAATTGACCTTGTGTTGCATCCTGCTCATGCGAAGGAGTTATTAGATATATATATCATAACAAATACAGCTCTTACAACTATAATTGAACCCTTTATTTACTTTTCTCCAGTAAAAAATACCTATATATATATATATATATATATATATATATATAATCTGTGGATGATTATAAAATCATACATATATATATATACACATATAACTAGAACACAACAAATATGTTTCTTCAAAGCAAGATTTTTTTATCAGAGTAATGCACTTAAGATGCTCTAAAAGAATAAAGCAATTTCCAGTTCAATTTGAATGTTTACACTTACATTCATCTGCTCTGTGCAGACACTGTGCAGTGACCCCTACAGTGCAAGAATTTTCTTTCTTTGTTTTTTCAGCCCTCAGCATGAGTTGATTTAATAATGAGAAGAAACTGAAGAAAAAGTAAACCTGATAAGCATTTCAGAGTGTGCTGCTTCTTTAGCCAAACTTACATTTCTCTTTGATCTGTCAAAATACTCTTGGCAATGGTTGAATTGAAAGACCCACTGTTCAACCCCTCATCTTCTCACCCTGGCCAAAACATACCGACTCGCCTGTTGGACTGAATGAAGTGTTTCTGGCAGGGGTAGAGAATTCCTATTTTTCTCCAACAATTATCTCCCTTTGCTTTTTAGTTATATATTGATTTTACATTGATCTGATATTGAAATGAAGTTGAATATTTGCTATATGAGCAAACAAGATCTTCAAAGCCAAATTTGCATTGTTTTCAATCGGCAATTCTCCAATCATCTCGAGGTAATCATAATCAACTTCACTTAGATATGTAAGTAATAAACACTTTGTGTTAATGCAAGGTCTCTAGAGAAGCCGGTTCAAATTGTTTAAACCGGCAGATCTCCAATCATCTGCAGGTGATAATTAAAGACACTGTTGAAGTATGCAAGTGTCTGATCTGCTGGGGTCCTCTTGAATACCAAGTTTTCAGTACTCTGATGGGCACATTTCCAAACCTCAACTATAACTCTGTATTACAGACTAAAAATTTGTATCATTTGGATTATTCATGTGCCCTCTGGCCTTCTTCAGGTATTTCTTGTTGAACTCAGGAACCTTCTTATTGAACTAGGAAGTCTTCATGGAGCCTTCATGTCATAATCAGGAGCCTTCATGGAACTTTGAACCATCCCATTTATTCAAACCATGGGGGTAGACTGTTCTCAATCTGTTAACCATGACCAGTTAAAAATGTTAAGCTATTCTAAGTATTCTGTATTATGTAGCATAATGGACCTAGGAACACCATATTTGTGGCCTTGTGCCAGACACGGAGAAACCTTAATAGGATGTAGCATGATTCTCAGACCTTACGGGAGTGGGGAAGCAAAAAACTAATTATCACCTTTGAGTCTATTCGGAGCCATTAAGTCTGGGATTATGCTAGTAAAATTTAGTTTAATCGGTTTGTCAGGAGAAAGGATGGTTGACCCGTCGACCTCTTAAGTGACACGTGTAATTTGGTAAAACAGTTAGAACGTTCGAAAGGCTCGAGAAGATTCTAGAAACCTCGACTTCGATTTCTATTTAATGAGGGAACCTTAGATTTTGAATCAGTTGAGTTCCGGGGGACCGAGGGAGAGTTAAGTCCTGGAGACCGAGAGAGTAAGGTCAGTTGAGTTTGGTTTGACCGAGCTGGTGAGAGGCGAGCGACTGGGGTCCTGGAATGCAGATATGGTGTCGCTGTGTGAAACCTGAGATGTAATATTGTACACTGCACAAAGTAAAAACATACCTAAGCCTGATAATTGGTACTGACCGTTGGAATGAAGTTAAGAGCATCATTAAAAACATATTTAAGGAAGCCGACTATCTATCTCTCTCTCAATAACTTTCATTAAGGAAATAAATTCATGAAAAACAAGAGGTACTGTTTCTCATCTTTATTTACTACACGCCAAAGAAATCGTAATGGGATTCATGAATGAAAGCCATTAAACAAACAAACAAACGAGAACAGATACTTGACTGGAGATATATACTTATCAACAAGTCAAATTGGCCGTAACGAGGAGCACGCGGCCTGCGTAAGTGATATCTTTCGCTTGACCATAAACGAAAGGAGTGTGGAAGAATTTTGGGGACTGCTGGAATTTTTGTGTGTGCTGATCAACGTGCCAACCCCTAATACACGGCTGTACGAGTCTTAACAATACCGTGTGTTTTGAAGACGCGTGAGCCCCACAACATAACGTTACATATTCCGAATTGGTACCGTGACTACGAACAACCGCTACGTTACAATTATCATCACCCTTGTCTAGGATTAACCAGCAACTTAGAGATAACTGTCATTTAGAATTGTATTAACTCAACTCTTATATCCATTGTTGCATTTTTTTGTATTATAAGTCATGCTGGAATCCACCACTTAAACTTATAGACTCAGCATCATCATGTGGATTAAACCACAGCCAATCAACAGCTCGACTATGTGGTTATTTAACTATTTAATTTCCAATATGGACAGCCGTTCATTTGCATGTTATTCGACATTGACGAATGGACTTACAACCAAAGGATCATGCCCAACACTAAGGGACACCAAGGAACAACCAAAGGATCATACCAAACACTCAGGGAAACTAAGGAACAACCAAAGGTTCCTTCAAAAGATCATGCTCTGTTTAACATAAGGGATCTCTTGGGGAGTGCTCTCGCTTGAAGCCTAAGGATAGCCACAAAAATTGTAACACCATGTTTCCAATATATAACAATAAAGATGTGGACAATAGTCTGAATAATCCAAATAATCAAGCCTCATCTCAAACATTCAGAGAAATATTACTTTTAAACCTTAAAATCTCTTTAAAAGTTTAAGATAATGTATTCAATGGAGTTAATAACATCATCATTCTCATCAGATTGCGCTGATTGCATGGATTCCTGTGACTCTCTCTTGCCACCCATCTCTATAAATCATTGCCCCTGACAGGTCTTCTACACAGCATCCAGAATCCATAACTCTGTTACATCCCGCCCATAGTGGAGAGGTTGGGTAAATACATACTAATCAGCCATGTTTTACAGCATTTAATGCATTGAACCAAGACAAGCTATCGGTTATCAGGCTCCCAACAATGTTCAAGAATTGAATTGAAGTTTTTGTGGAAAAATTATGATATAATTATTAACTGATAATTATTTTCTTTACTGTTTAATTGATTGGTTCAAGTGTTCTGTTAAAAGTTTAATCTGTCTCAAGTTTTAGACTCGGATTACTTCTGAGCCTCCCTGGAAGGTGGGTACGATGGCCTAAATATACAAAGGATCTAGACAACTCCAAAAAACTCCTCTAACAGGTAGAGAGCAAAGGATAGAGAGACTGGAGAGTTTTTCCACTTGGACGCTTCTGAGCAAGGAGAGATTAGCGTTGACACTTGAGGAAATTGAAAACTGATCCAGACCACCGCAGGCGACGCTGTGATACAGGATGGCAATTTAGGTGGGGTAGGGGGTTTGCAACAGTTTCAAACACATCAGATACTTAAAAATCTTGCTGTTTAAATATTAAAGATGGTAGATCAGCTAAAAATAAGTCTGTGTCTTCAAGGCCATAATGAGGTTGAGAATTCATTTAAGAAAGGAAATACTGTTTATCCAACTTGTGATTTATCATCTTGTGAAGTATATTTTGTATCTCTTCTTCCTGAGCTTTTGTTTCCTGATCTCAAATTGTCTCATATTTGATAGAGGCATGTGGTGTAATGGTTAGAGTCATAAGAAATGGACTAAATTGACTCAAGTTCGAATCCTGGACGAGCCTGTTTGTATTTTACATAGCACTAATGCCCTTGGGAAAGGTATAATTCCAACTAATCTCCCTCCAATGCTGGGTAAATAGTAAGGGCAGACTGGGCTTTTTAACCTTGGTTAGGCAACCGGTCTAGGAGAATGCAAACTCTAAATTCAAACCTGGTAAACTCTGCATAAGAAATAGACTTTGTGTTACATCCTACTCATGTGGAGGGGTTGGTAAATATATATAATATATATATATGTTTTTACCAAGCCCCTCCACATGGGGGAAGTCCTTGTGCTGTAGTGGCTAACATTCTGGACTGCGAGTTTGAACTCTAGTTGCACTATTATGTTTAATTTTAGATTAATGCCCCCGGGAAGTGTGTAAATCCCCCAGCTATTGGTTAAATAGTACCAAATCTCTTGTACAAAGATGGCTTTAGTGTTAAATAACCCTTAAAGGTTGATATGCCATTAAACAAAAACAAAAAATAACAAACGAACCTCCACATGAGCAGGATACAACAATAGGTCAATTTTTTAAGTGGAGCTTAACAGGTTTGTATTCAGAATTTTCCTTCTTCTAGACTGGTTTCCATACTGTTGTATAGTACCTAAATAATATGAATAGAATTATATATTTTCCTATAAAAAAAATTACGAAACCTTGGAAGAGAGAAACATGATATCATGAGACTTACTGAGTCAACCTAGCAGTTACTAATTCCTCTATTCACCTTGTAGCTGAGTAAATGTTTTCCCTCTCCTTAATACTCATTGTGTTTGTCTGTTAACTCTGATACTTGAGTTGCAACACATACCAAGGTTAAAGTGTCCAGTTTGCCCTACTATTTACCCATAACTGGAGGGAGAGTAGTTGGAGTCATACCTTTCCTAAGGGCAATCATGCTAAGTGAACTGCAAACAGCCTCATCCAGTAATTGAACTCGGTTCACCATATGCATTTACTTTGATAGTAACTATTACAATACAAGCGCCTCCATATTTAAGTTTTGATGGCAATGGCTCTATCTGACCAGACTCTATTTTCCAATTTCCTAAATGTAACATTTGCCTACTGGATACATGGAAAAAAAACATCCAGTGCACATTACTTCTGAGGTATAGAAATCAACAACCTCCAGTCTTGTTTTTTTTTTTTTTTTTTGTTTTACAAGTATTGTTGGTAGGGCACACCTGGTAGAGGAAGGACAATCACTTTTGACTTTTTCAAGCTCATCTTCAGTGAAAATGCAAACTTGTCTCCTAGTTCTACTTGTGTTTATTGCAATCAGTCAAGGAATCTTTACACTTTCATTAATTTCAATGGTCTTTAAACACAAATTAAGCAAAATATTTGATACATCTTATTATAATGGAGATTGTGTGTTCATCTGTCTGTAACCAAAACTATATTACTAACTCAACAATTTTATTAATAATTGAGGTTTAAATGAAAATAAAATCATGGAGAAAGTGATTTTCTCCATGATTTTATTTTCATTTAAACCTCAATTATTAATAAAATTGTTTGACATTATTAATACTGTTGACCATCTACATACTAATAACATGCAATTATATTTATATATAAAATAAAATAGCTGTTTACAGTGTGAACAGGAAGACTAATTTGCATATTGATATTAAAAATTTGAATTTAATAAATATGTGCTTAGTATTATTGATTTCTAATTGTTTGGTTTTATCTTAATGAATATGACAAAAATCTTGGGGATAAATCATCAAAGAAATCCATTAACAAGAAGAAGTAACTAATTTTATTCTTTACTTACTATTTTAACTAAATAGTTAAATTAGGAAAATTTAGCTATGAAAGATGGGAGTGATGCAAGAGTAAGTTTCTAATTTAATATATTTTATTACATTAAAACTTAAATACTTGCACCTGAAGGTTGCATATATTTGCTCGTTGTTTTTAATCATTATTAACTCTTCTTTTATCAAAATTATTCCTACCAATGTATTAATACACATGAGGTTAAATAAATCATATATACATATATATAAACAATTTGGCATTAAATAACCCATAAGGTTTGATATGTCATTGAATACCAACCAACCAGCTTTAGTGTAATTGTTATTGGGATAGAAACTACCATTCAAATCCTAAAAAAAGTTGTTTGTGTTTTACTTGACTAATACCCTTGGGAAAGGTATGAATCAACCTCCTCTGTCCCAGTTATGGGTAAATAGTAAAACAGACTGTATTCTTTAGCCTTGGTTAGGCAACCAGTCTAGAAGAAGTTTACTTGGTTGGATTTTATGGCATGTCAACCCTTGTTGGTTTATTTTATGCTGAAGATGCTTTGTTTTATCATTCTTGATAAATATTCAATTTTTCAAAAAAAATCTAAACTCAATTTTTGTTTAAACACATTTTTTTTAGACTCATTTTTTTTATTTAACCCATAGATGGGTCTAGAAAAACGAAAAACTGAATATGAACCAGCTACACAAAAAATAACTTTGTGCCACATCCTGTCTTTGGTGGAGGGTCGAGGTTAAATACATAAAATAAAAAGTAAAATTGGTGGAATGGCCTATTGTTGGCACCAACCAGACAGTAAGGGAGCCTATCCCCTTTCTGCTAGCGTTAGACCAGGTAGATTGTTTTTGCTGTGGTAGAGTGCAATACCTACCATCAGCTCCACACTTAATCAGAAAGATCAGATTACCCAATCTGTGCTACTCATAGACTGAGTATGCAGGGACTGGTATATAACCAGTTAACATTATTTTTCAGAGACTCTATGTTTTCAGGTATGTCGTCCCAAAATTAATATCAAAGTTTTTGAACCAGTCTTCTCATGGTTTTAGTTACTGGCCTTAATTGTGACACTAATCATGATCTGAACTTATTTACAGGGTCCCACATTACATCACGGTGACTTGTTTAGATGATTTTCATGTAAGGGTAAAGGTCACTTCACTCTTTAATCTTAATCTATCTCGCTTCTTAATAACCAGCAGTCACTTTAGATATTTGTCAAGTGCATGACTAAGTAGAGTCTGTTTGTTCAAAATTACTGATCAGGCCTTCATTTGATTAGAGTGACTTTGAATATATTACTGACTGGGATCAAGACCTGATCCCAAGGGTTTCAGATCCAGATGCTGACCTTTCCAGAAGGCTACTTAAAGGGGATGTTATACCCTGATATAGAGGAAATTTGTTTCAAGGCAAAATGAAAGAAAAGAGACAAGGTCAAGAATATGGTAACAAGCAGAGAAGGGTGAATGGACAACATGTCAAAGAGAAAGAGAGAGAGACACACACACACATACACACAATCTTGAAGAGATTAAGAAATATTAAAGTTTATTAGGACTAAGACTTTTACTGTGGAGCTCTAAAGAGAATTGAAATCCTGACAATAGTTTAGTAAGGCTAAGTTAATAATTACTACACAGTGACATGTCCTTAGTGAGTTAGGGATGTGGATTAGCCTATCCTACCTTTCATAGAAAGTAAATGAGCTGGTCCAAGACTATTTGTACACTGCTGTCTAAGAGCATCAAGGGTGATTACCAAGTCTGCTTCAGAGTGCTTCAGCCTCTGGAGCAGCTAAGTAAAATTAATAGCATTGATCCCATGGGGCTATCCCTAGACAATACCTGCTCCCTTGATTTAAAGGGGAAGGGCTGGGTTTATTGCCCAGCGCTTGAGGCATCCCCTTTGAGGGGGAATGCCAATGGGATCAATGCATTTTTGTGCCTACCACCCATGAGCTTTGGCTTGTGGGTGGGCCCACATAAAAATGTCCTTGTGTCATGCCCTCATAAGTGGGATGAGAGGCAAATACCTGAGACCGCAAAGATTACGGAGACATTACACGAACCATCTACCTCGATGTTTTAGCACTCTGTTGCAAGTTACTCTATGCAAGTTACTCTGACGCAAACTATATTTGGATATACTAGTATACAACAGTTAGATCAATAGATATGAAGATAGGTAAATGTATAGATTAATATAAATTATAATACTAAGAATATTGTGTCCTGGGTATGATGTTCAATTGCATCTAATGGTGAAGTTCCAATTTTGGAGCTTCGAAGAGTCTGGAGTACCATTCTTAGGGATACCCATTTTTTCGTTTGCTTTTCATTGTAAAAATGAATTAAAATTAATTAAATCAATTATTTAAGGTCAAATTTTTGTTTAAGTCAAAAAGTTGTAACATAATGAGAATCAGTAAAAAGAAAAAAAAAAAATAGGAGCAAAATAATATTACACATGTAATTTATTTTTAATAGATTTAAAACTATTTTTTGGTCAATTTTGATCAAGATGGCCACCCATGAATTGCCGTAAAATCCATGTTTACAAAATGAATTTAACACTTGCAATTGAAAAAAAAAATTACGAAAAATCAGGGAATAATCCAATTTTTAATTATAGAATTCATTCATTGATAAATCAACAGTGAAAATTTAATTAAATCAGATAATTCCCTGATTTTTGGTAATTTTTTTCAAACAGGGGGTTAAATTTGTATTGTAAAAATACGGGTGTAAAAATACCAATGTAATGATAATACAAAATTGAATATAATAGAAGTATGGGGGACCCAATAAGAATTGAACTCATTAGTTCTTACCTAGTTCATTAATTATTAAACCATGTAAGGTGCCCTACAAAGATAAATATATACATTAATACAAAATATTAATGCAGAGATATATTGAAAATTAGATAAAAGTGCTATGGTATTTACAAGATAGATAAGTATATGTTATTGTTAGATAAACTGATAGATATACAGATACACAAAGTTTAAAGAATATATTTCAAATGCATTATATTTTCCTGGATTTCATTTATAGAAAGTGTTTCTGTCCTAACATTTATTGAAATGTTTTAATAGAAAATAAGCTTTTATTGGAAAATACAATAACAAAAAAAAAATAATGTCTTGTTTCACATGAAAAATGGTATATTCCAATAAGCAGTGGTATATAAATAAATAAATAAACTCTACACATGCACACAAAGACATACGCACCCAAAGAGAGAGAGAGAAGGGGGGGTCCATTGAAGATATTCAGTTCCTCTATTTGAAGATAACTAAAAAAAAACAGAATATTCTTTCAATGTTGAGTGGTAAAATTGAAACTTTTAAATAAATTCAAGCAAAAAAAAAAAGGAATGTGGATGACAAGATGAAATCGCCCATATACAATCGGCATGATTTTAACTGTTATTTATTCAATTATTATTTACTTATTTAAATAAGTTTCTCTATCCCATCTTCAAATGTTAGAGCTTTTAGCAATCATTATTCTTGAAAGAGGAAAAGAATGCAACTTTCTTTTTTTTTTTTTTTCAGCCTTTTCCCCGAGAGAAAGAATTTTCAACAGCAAGGCAGAAATATCCTCTCTGTTATATTTTTCTCCCTCCTTGTTGATTGTTATTCTAATGGAAGAATTCTTTTAGTTTCATTTTTTGCCCCCTTTATTGTTTTGCTTGCTCAGAATTTTCAGGATATTTTTAAAAAAAACCTTTTTGATATTTCTCTGAATTTTTGAGTCTGAATAATAATACTTTTTGATAGTGTTTTGTGTTTTTTTTGTTTTTTTTTTATTCATTCCTGTTTGTATTATAATCCATTCATGTGTCCTGATCTTCATACTCAAAACATTTGAGCCATTAGGATGAATGATCTGATCTTCATTGTCACAGCATTTCAGCGGTTAGGATTAGTATCCTAATCTTCATAGTCACAATATTTGTGCTGTTATAAGTTCCTAATCTTCATTGTCACAACATTTGAGCAGTTAAGATTAGTGTCCTAATTTTTATTGTCAAAACATTTGAGCCATTAGGATTAGTATATTAATCTTTTTAGTAACAACATTTGAGCCATTAGGATGAGTGATCTGATCTTCATTGTCACAGCATTTGAGCTGTTAGTGTTACACAATTCATAGGTAGCTTGTGAAATATGTAAGTAGTGTAGATATATTTGAATTGAATTGTTGAAGATTCAAAATAACGGGGGTTGAGTGGTAAATTACTGTTGACTGTAATAACTATGAACATTACAAGAACTAGTCCTACTGACTCAAATGTTGTGACAATGAAGATTAGGACACTAATCCTAATGTTATATACCCACTTAACATATTGGGTATATAGATGGTGAGAGAGAGAGAGACAGATGAGGGGATGGTAGATTTAGTTCTTACTTCTTTTCTGCTTACTTACTTCATCAGCCATTTCTTCAGGGCTGATTCTGTGGGTTGATTTCTTTTCTGTTCGGGCTGGTCATCTCTTGTTGATTAATTAACAAAGACTTGTTGTTTTTCTTTTTTCTTTATTAAAAACAACCCCAGCCCAAAACCACACGGTGAGAAGCGACATCTTGAGAGAACGTCTTCTCTTTGTGAGTAACTGGCTGCAACTAACTAAATTTCTGTTTACATGCTTCTATTCGCACGTTTCCGGTAGGGGTTAAGTCAATTTTTGTTTTGTTTTCATCCACTCTAAGTAAATGAGATATACATTTTAATAGAAACATCTATTATTTTTAAACTAGCAGTACTCAAACATATTATATACTAAAAGTGGCTACCCAGTGTCAATTGGGTAGAGATGGGGGTGAAAAGACCCCTGGTATATTGATTGGTTTACTTTTGAAATTTACAAATGCTGGACATTTTGAGTAGAATTTCAATGCTATTTTTATGTATACTTTAATTTTTAGATAAATATTCATAATTTTTGCACAAAAAGCAAGAACTCATGATATTTAATGTATATATATATTTACTTTGTCATTAATTATTTTTCGTAGTTTCATCTGAACATATATACATACACACCAACTGCCCTTTATATATGTATATATTGTGTGTTAATATTCATGCAAACCAGTCATCTCAGATATCTCTTTTATGGTCAAAATGTGGTTCTCATTAAGATGTTTGCCTATTCCATTTGCTGAATGTTAACTAATTCATTGTAGTTTTTCAAGTGATATTTTCTCCTTTATTTGAAACAAGAGTCCCACATGTACATATATCTTTCTTTAATCTTAGTTATTTCCTTAAAAGATTTGTAACAGTTTAAGCTGTAATGATTTCCAAAAGTAAACAATACTGCAGTCAAATGTTTTGTTCTGCCAAATGTGCTTGAAATGTATTAAATTCCATGTACTTCCTATGTACAGTTCTTACATGCAACATGTTTTATAATTAATAAAATTAAACTTATTTTTAGAAATTGACCCATGTAATCAATTTCAATTTGAATAATTGAGTTAATGCCCAAGCATAAAAAAATCCTGGGTGCAGAAAGAAAAGAGTTTAAGCATCCGAATCACAAGTCACACAGCAAAATTCCAACACTGAAATCTGTATTGTGTTAGTAGAGCATTCATTCTGAGACTAACAGCTACAAATAAATGAATTAAAACTTAATTCAATTCTAACGGTTTATTTAACAACAAAACAATGTCTAACAATATAAAGTCCTTCTTGTGTATAGAGTCAAGCTTGAAAGACTTAACAGTCTGATGGAGAGGAAATTTTAGGATATCTGGTATCTTCTCTTATATCCAATACTAGTAGATACTTTTTTGTCAACTGCACTTGGAACTAGTTAGAATGTCTATTTGATCTTCACACCAAAACTTCTGGGTGCATCATGTGATTGCTAAGTCCAATCACAGAAAGGCTCTCCCTCACTTAACTCCACACATAGAAATAAACTTATGTTACTAACCCAACATCTGTAACAATACTACAGCACAATACCAAGTTGAAAAAAACTGTTCTGTTGCTTTTTTTATTGTGTGGCTGGTCTTGAAGAAATTAGTTTATGCCTCAACCTAATCTTGCCAATTATTCTTCTGCAATGTCCAATGATTAATTCCCATTTAAACAGGGAGTGCCTGCTGACTATAACCCCTGCAGAGGAGTAAGCACCCCCCCCCATCCCCGACAAACAAGGGTATTTTGGTTATGACACTAAACTGAATCTGGTGATTAGGCTTCAGCTTTGGGGAGTGTTGATTACTCCTCTATTATCATTACTTTTAGGTTCATTCTGACCCAGAATGGTAATATCCATTAGGGTCCCATAGATCTGCTTGAAAGTGATTAGTATTAAATAAGAATCCTTGAAACCATATAACTGTGTGCAAACAAATGATTATTAAATAGAATTATCAAATTATTACATAGGAATACATGAAACCATTTAAATGAATGAAAATAATTTTCCTTAAGAATAGTCAACTGAAGCTATAATTGTTTACTCAGGATTATTATTACTTACTTGAAACCATATAACTGTGTGCAAATGAATGATTATTATTATTTTGAAATCAAAAACAATCTCCCTGGTCTAGCACTAGTGAAAAAGGGATAGACTCCTTCTCTGTTCAGCTGATACCAACAATAAGCTACTCCGCCAATTTTACTTTAGACCAGTTGCCATACCAAAATTAAAGAGCCAAGTCTGCTCTACTATTAGTTGCATATCTTTACTAAGGGTATAAGTGCTATATGAAATGCAAACAGTCTCATCCAGGATTTGAACTCAAGATGCTGAGTTCATTTCCTACGGTGATAATTCTCCCAAAGAAGAGATAGTTATATAGTAAGCATGCAAAATTATTTTTAAATAATCACAAGTGTATTTTCAATCGTAAATATATTAAGTAATGTTTTAAATTCATTTAAAAATTTAATTAACTATTTTGCATTTCAAAATAATGCAAAATTTTCCAGATAATGATTTAAGATGTAAATGGATAACAAGTTTTTTTGGGTTTTTTTTTAAAAATTAATTTTCTTTTAAAAAGCTCCCAGGAATATCTGTTTTCCTTACGTGATCTTATTATATTTAAAATTCTTCATTTTCCAACAAAATTGAATTTCCCTGTGTTGAAAATCCAGTAAACTCTATTTATTGCACAGACCCATTGCAGTGACATTTTGGATGATAAGAAAGAAGACAATATTAAATTTGGGCTGAGTAATTTTTTAATATTCTCTACAGAAATATTTTTAAAAATGCTTTCACAGTTTCCAATATATATATATATATATATATATATTGTGACTCACTCATTTCTTTCTTTTCTTTAATATATATATTAAAGAAAAAGAAAAAAAACACGCAAGTCGCAATATATATATATATATATATATATATATATAATTTATTTCTAGCCTCAGGTATATGTAAGGGGAAAATGAAGTGAATGGACGTTAAAAATAATAATCTATTTACAGATAACTCTTAATATTCTGTATAAAATAGAGTATTTCTATATTTCTGTGAAATACATGTAATATTAAATAATTCTAATCAATGTATTTTTTAATCATTTAAGAGATTCTCCTTGTTATCCTATCAACATTGTAAAAGTAAATAAAATAGCTGTATCAAAAGATCTCCATTCTTGAATATCTATTCATTTTCAAAAGTGCTCCTGTCCTTTTTGTAAATAAAAATCTATATTGCTATATTTGATGGATTCTTCTTCGCAAAAAAAGGTGAGGTGCACTTTTGAAAATTTACTAATTTTTGATATGTTAAATATTTCTGAAAACCTTTTTTTGTAGATATAAGTTTTCATAGCCAATAGAAGAAGAGAGAACAACATGGAAGTAATCAGAAGGTGTTCAAAGTTTATGTACCGAACATGTATGCTGAAAAGAGGGGACCCCTTGAGAAAAAATTGTGATGTTATAAAAAGTATCTGGTGCCTATAAAGGGAGAGGGGGTCATTCCTAAAATGAGGTAACCAAGCGAGTACCCAATACTATTGATATTTCTGTAATTTAACTATTGTAGTTCTTTTTAGACAATAACAAAATAAATAGAATTATTCTCATTAATTATTATTCTGATAACTCCATCGAAATCAATTAGATTTCTGTATGACACAATTGAATGAGCTGTATATCTTTATTGAATTCTAGTATGACTTAATTAGTTAAGTTAAAAGTTAAATTTAATGGGAAAAAATGAGATTATGGCTTGCATTTAACCAAAATTTGAAATAATTTATTATGAATATTTTGATTTATTATCAAGATATAAAACTGAATTATTTATATTATATCTACATCTAGATGATAAATGTTATGCTTAGGTAATAGATACCATGTACTTTTTACAATATCACAATTTTTCCATTAGGGCCTGCCCACTTTTTAGCATACATGTCCAGTACCTAAATTTTGACCCCTCCCTCTGAAATGATAATAATAAGTTTTATATATTAACAAACAACTCTAAACTAAGAATCAACATGTTTAAATGCAGGAGAGGTTGGTTGTGCAGAATGATTCTGTTTTCTTTTTTTTTTCAAATTATCTTAAACCAAACTTGCAGCAAAAAGAAAAAGACAAATTCTAAGTGGATTAATACTTGTTAGCTTGGAAAGAAAACTTAAAATTAAGAAAGAAAAATATCAAAATATCTGTAATTTGCTGTAACAAAAATCGAGCTGCACATTGCATGTCTTATAAATTATTCAAAAATATTATAATTAAATAATTTCTAGCATAAAATTCTAAACAAAGGAGATGTACAAGAATTGATTGATAAGCCAAGTCTTTGTAGTTTTAATAAAAGGAATGCATTAACGTGAGTAAACAAAAAGTTGGCTAATAGTCAAGGTTTGGTTTGGTTTACAGGATATCAACCCTTTTCAAGTCATTTAATGCTGAAACAACTCATTTTGATTAAAGTTTCTGTTTCAAGTTCTTAATATCTACAAATTGGTATCGATAATTTTCATTAACTTCATTTGGTTTGGATTGTTTTATTTAATGGTATATCAACCCTATGGGTTATTTAATGCCAAAACTAGAGTGTGTGATAAATGTTGGTACTCAAGTTTCATTTACAGGTGTATTTTTGTAGATTTATTTTATATTTGATTCATAATTACAACATATTTTTATTTCTCGCAAGAAGGATAAAAATGTCATCCATATTAATATTTTCAAACAGATCCCTAATATTATTTGCATTGAAATATTTCTTACTGATTGGAGTAAAAACTCCACACTCATGAGGAAATGTTAGACAGTGTAGAGTGTTTGGCATATCCCTCACCATGGTTGTTCATCCTGGAAGAGAAGGAAGAGGTCCTGGTATGCTGTTCAGGGACCAAAGAACGAGATGAGATATGCAGTATGCACCATATGGCTGTGGATAAAAGTTCAAATCAAAACAGTTACACAAAGCTCCAGTGGCAGAACAAATGTAGGTTAGGGAGGGGCAGCTGCTTCAAGGCGCAGCTTCAGTGGGGTGCAAAATAGCCCTAACTCAAAAGCCTTTGCATTGCTATAACATTGAAGTATATTGCCTAACTTTTGCCACTATACTTCTGAACTATGAATGCGTAGAATTTGAAAGTGGGCGGGTAGGTGAAGCCTTGAAAAATCTGAATAAGTCTTTATTGGCCAATGAAGGTGGTGCCAGATCCCTTTGGGGGCTTTCATCTGATAAGATATATAAGAAATCAGCCTGAATCCCAGGGGCCCATTACCCCAGGCAACACCTGCCCCCTCATCTGAAAGGGGCAGGTGTAGGTTTATTGCCCAGTGCCCGAGGTGCCTCAAAAGAGGAATCCCAAAGCGATTCATGCAATTTTTACATTGGTCACTGCATGACCTTTGGTTTGTGCATGGCTCCCCACATTAATCAGACTTTATGTTCATCTGACATATGTAGGAGGCCATAAAATATCTACCTTTCTTAAGGGCATTAGCACTATGTGAAATGCAAACAGCCTCATCCAGGATTTGAACTCTGGTCACTAATTTCAATTCCTATGATGATAATTATTACACCACATGTGCCACTATTAAAATTTATATATACAATATATATATATATATTTACCAACCCTTCCACACAAGCAGGGTGTGACACAAGGTCAATTTGTTAAGCGGAGTTCAACAGGTTTGAATTCAGAGTTTCCTTCTCCTAGACCGGTTGTCTAACCAAGGTTAAAGAGCCCAGTCTGCCCTACTATTTATCCATAGTTGGAGGAAAGTAGGATCATACCTTTCCCAATGGTATTAGTGCGAAGTGAAATTACCACATTCAGGATTTGAACTTGGATGACGAGTCCATTTCCTATGACTTTAACCATTACACCATGTGCTTCTATACAATATATGTTCAGGTAACTTGCCTCGCAGCAGCAAACCTTAGGACAGAATACAATTGGATTCATTTATTGTCACTGCCAAAGGGACGATAGATGATAGAATAACATCTAAGAAAATTTTCTTTTTGAATGGGCATGCAATCTAGCAGCACTACTTTTCCAACCTATTAGTTGATCACGGTCAACATATTGGCCACCCCTGAGGTAGAATATAAAATCGTGGTCAATTAGACATACTTTGTGTCAGTTTTTGTTATAGGATAACATTAAGTAATAGTATTTTTTTTAGTCATGAGTACTATGTTGAAGTTATCTATAAAGCATCAATAAAGTAGGTAGAGTGGCCTATAGTCGGTATCAGCTGGACCCTTTTTACTTGTGCTAGAACAGAGAGATTGTTTTACTTCTGAGGTGGAGCACCACACCTACATGAAATTCACCACTTTACCGCACAGATCCAGTCAGAACTTTTTGCATTTCACTTTGTGCTAATGCCCTTTTGAAAGGTATGAATCCATCTGTTTTTCCCCCAGCTATTAGTAACTAATAAGGCAAACTGGCTTCTTTAGCCTTGGTTAGACATAGACAACTAGTTGAAGAGAAGGAAAACTCTGAATACAAACCTAAGATGACCTTTTGTCATATCATACCCATGGTAGCAGAGTTGTTAAATGTATTCACTTAACTTTTTTTCCTGACTTTTCTGATTCGACAGTTTTATATTATTTAAACTAGAAAAAAAAAACCCAGAAAAATGCACCCTTTGAGCACAAGTATTCAAGTTTTAATATAATTAAATATTATATGGAATTAAAAAAAATACTAATGAAATTCAATACGAACATAAAAAGATTACATTTAAAAAAAAAGATAACATTTATTTTAATTATTTTTTTGGGTATTTCTATATAAAACTCATTCATAGAATTGTGTTCAATACGTTTGAGAATAAACAATAATATCAGAAATCAATAAAATCAAGGAAGTATTTATTGAACCCAGTTTTGTTAAAACCAGTAAGCAAATTAACCATACCATATATTATGGAGACCTATATTTTTTAGGGATATGTCTTACACATTGCAGGATTTTAAACGCACTAATAACATGGGCTGTTTTGAGGCAAATCTATTTATTCCATGTATTAATGATTTGACTATAAATTAAATACTTACTTATAAACTTACACAATTTCTGACGTAATTCAGTTCCAGACAAATAGAGACTGAATCTCTATTATTAATGGAAATGTATAAGTATCAGCACTGATACACTTAACATAATGGTCATCGTTTTAGGAAATGGAATCAGCAAACTGAGTTCAAATCCTAGATGAAGCTGTTTATGTTACATTTTATGCTAATGCCCTTGGGAAAGGCATGAATCCATTAATTCTTCCTCCAGCTATGGGTAAATAGTAGAGCAGACTGGTTTCTCGAGCCTTGCTAAAGCAAACGGTCTAGAAGAAGAAAAATTTTGATAGATTTTTTGAGGACACTGAAATTAATTTATTCTTTATTTAAAAAAAAAATACTGGGCTTATAGTCAAATCACATTGAAAGTATTCGTTCCTGCTAGATCACTGAAGTTAATCAATTATGAGCCTGTTCAAGACTTAGATGGGTGACCATTTAAGCAATATGAGGTACTGTAAGCGACTTTGATATAGAAAATGACTTGATTCAGCATTAAATAACTTGAAAAGGGTTGATATGCAGTAAAACAAAGCAAGCTTTGGTATTGCAACTAATCTAGAAGGGAAATGAAGAATTTAAACCAGCTGATTTAGAATTTACCTTATGTCATGCTCTGCCCATAAGGTAAGGAGTTTGTGTAAATACCCATGTATTCAGTTACCAATTTTTTTTTTTTCCTGGTCAATTTGACATGCCAATGACATCACTATAGTCAAGATAATTAGCACACCAACAAGAATTGGATTTGTGTCCTCCTTAAGGGTATTAGTGTGAAAGTCATTTAAGTGATCTTAATTTAAATTCCACTCACAAAGTCAATACTTGTTAGGCTATCAAGAAATTGGAACATGAACCTTATCTACAGTAGATGCCTAATTATATGTATAAATATGTAGGAGTGTGTCTTTTTGGGGGGTTACAAGAGGTTTATTGTTTTAGGTTTAAAGGTAGCTGTGGTTATTCCTTGTGCATGTTTACAGGGTTTTTTTTATTAAACCCCATCTTATTTGGTGGTCATGCTGAAAAGGAATTCAAGGAAAGAAAAGGAAAAGACGAAAGGTAGTTTTAGGATTTAGGCTTTATTCATGGGTCATAACCACCACATAAGGCCTAAGTTTGAATGGCCGAGAGATTATCTTGGGTGTTGGAAGTGGGTCCTTTTTTCTGCACATGCTCAGAGGGTTCTTCCAGTGTGAAAGCACATGGGAGTTTCTTATTTTTTATTTTTTTTATTTTAATTCTATTTTAATCCCCACATGTATTTGAGCATACCTAGGACCTAGAGGGGTAGTATCTGTTAGTGTCCAATTCATGGGTTTAAATGATCTGTTTAAAAATTATTAATATTGGATAAGAATATGTAAAATCATATAACCATGTGCAAACAAATGATTTTTTATTTAATATAATTATTAATACTAATAAAAATATACTTCGACATCATTACATCCCATAAAAAAAAAACTTCACCCTAAAATAAAAAGCAAGAAGCTGGCAATATCTTGTGGGGTCTAGCTGGATGGAGAATAGTTGGATTCATACCTTTCCTAAGTGTATTAGTGTTATGGGAAATGCAAATAATCTTATCAAGGTTTTCAACTCTGGTTGCCGTGTCCATTTCCTAACAGTATAACCATTACACCATGTGCGCCTCCATACTCTCAAATAGTCTAGAAAGATTAGCTACACTCTACCCATAGATATAGAGACAAATAGCATTTGTATATATCTTTGAAGATATGAATATAGAAATCTTTGTTAGAAAATGGACGTGCTGCTGTATTTTGATGCAATATCATACAACAGAACCAACATAAAGTGAACAAAATCCAAACTGTGTCTTGTTAATTATTCAAACGAGATGTAATTAGATAATTTTTGCATCTGTGATTAAATTCTAATTGTAGCCAAAGCAAAAAGTGACTAATTTATGTAAATGTGAGAGTTGCCATGATGGTGCAGAACTTGTATTGGTAATACATTTATAAGATAATCAGATACTCAAGTTTACATTCAGATATTTTCTATGCTTAGTAACATAAAGTTATAAATATAGGTCAAGTGTAGATCCGACTCACTATAGTAACGTATTTGGTAATAAAAATGAAACTCTAAGGAAAACATAAAATTAATAATGTTAATTCATGGTGCATATCGCATAAATGCACCCTGGCCTCCTGCCTTAAAAAAAACATTAAGCAGTGCCTGCTGAAAAACCGACCCGTGCTACTTATGAACTCCCAAGCTGGTTGAAGGCGTTTTTCCCGAAAAGTTAATCAGATATAAAAGCGATATTCCCCCCCCCTACACACACACCCGAGTCTTTTCTCAACAAGTAAATCTAAATATTTTTTTGACGGTTTGAAGGCGTTTTTATCGACAAATAACATTTTTTAGTGGTTTGAAGGCGTTAAAAGTAGGCCACTACCCTATGCTTTTTATCAACAAGTAAATGTAAATATTTTACCCACCCCATCAAAATATCTTTTTTTTCGGTATTTTCATTTTATTTTAATTCAAAACAACTGTCACGGATTTTTAAATAAATACTACTGAGTTTCGAAAAATAAAAACAATCAATACATTATTGAGCAAATACAAATAAAAAATCAAAATATTTAGATATTCTTTTTTGTTTTAATTTTAAAAAATGCCACGTTATTTTTAATTCAAAAAATCTTTTTTCCTTTTCTTTTTATTCGGAATTATTTTCATTTTATTTCAATTCATATCGCATTACCTTTCCGGGAAAAACGCCTTCAAACAGCTAGGGAGTTCATAAGTAACACGGGTCGGTTTTTCAACAGGCACCGCTTAGCGTTTTTTAGAGGAGGAGGTCAGGACGTATTTATGTGATATGTACCTCTGTTTATTTAGAAATTTCGTAATTTTCTACTTTTTAATGTTGTTTTTTGGTACATGAAGAATAAGATATCCCCCGAAAATAAGTCCTAGTGTTATATTTCGGAGTGAAACTTTAGGGATAGGCATTTTTGTCATCTGCTAGGAATTTTAAAAGCGAATTAAAAATAATTAAATCTATTATTTATGGTCAAACTTTGTCTAAATTGATAAGTAGTAACATAATCACCATCATTAAAAAAAGAAAAATATCATTACATATGCAGTTTATTTTTGATAGATTTAAAACTATTTGTTTTTGTCAATTTCGACGCGATCCGCCATTAAGCCTCTTTTTCAATGGTTTTAGGCGTTTTTTGTTTACAATTTTAAAATAACATTTGGGATGAAAAAAAAATTACTAAAAATCAGGTAATCAGCCGATTTTAATGAAATTTCAGTATTGATTTAACAATTAATCAATTTTATAATGCATTTGTTATTTTATTTTAAAAGTTGAATTTAGTATTTTTGCTATGAAAAAAAAAATTTAAAATATGAAAATCCCGATGTTAAGTTTAAAATATTATATTTTTAGATTCTAAAATAAATATCTACTTAATGCAAACCTTATTTTAGGTGCCAAAAGTAATAAGTTTTGAAGAAAAACTCGATTGAAAATGTACCCCCTCCCCATTTTAAGCAGACAAAAACATCGATATATAATTTTTTTCTTTTATAAAATAATAGCCAATTAAATAATTATCGAAATGAGTAAAAAAGAAATCTCCAAAAAATTATTATTATTTTTTTACATTTTATTTTTCGATTTTCGGTACTTATTTTCTCATAAAACAATAACCGTAAAAAAATTTTTGTTTCTATTCATAACTTCGGTCTTTTATCTCATTATTTATACTGTAGTATCGAAAATGACCAACTCGCAAAACATTTTACGCCCCCAACATAAGGGGGGTCAAAATTAAGTGACCTGAAGAAAATGAGAAAGTTTTGAAATAAAATAAATAATGCATTATAAAGATCGTTCATTGATAAATAAACACTGAAAATTTCATTAAAATCCGATTATTCCCTGATTTTTGGCCAATTATTTTCTGTAGGGGCTAAAGTCATTTTGTCAAAAACGCATTTTAGGCTCATTTTGCCAATAGCTATGATATTTTGTCTTATTTTCGGGGAAACACGTTAGACAGAACACTAACAGTGTTAGTGATTGTTCTAAATTATTTTTTTAGTTTTTATTTTCATTTTATTTTCCGATTTTGGTACTTATTTACTACCCGAGCAGATTCTTTAAAAAATGTTTTTCTTCTATTCACACCCTCGGTATTTTGTCTTTTTATTTATGCGGAAAATAGTATCAATCACATATATAACACACCGATATTTTGCGCCCCTAAAATAAGAGGGGGGTCAAAGTTAAGTGACCTGAAAAAAATCAGAAAGCTTTTAAATAAAATAACTGATGCATTATAAAATTAATTCATTGATAAATCAACACTGAAAATTTCATTAAAATCGGACAATTCCCTGATTTTTGGTAAAAAAAATTTTCAAACGGGGGCTGGGTCAAAATTGTATTGAAAAAACACGGAATTTTTCGACGAATTAGGTTATAGACTAACACCCTAACTATTGTTCTTTACTTTACACAGTGGTTGGTTGGTTTTGTAGCATGTCGACACTTGTTGTGTCATTCAAAGTCAGTCTTCTTTTTCTTATTTCTTTTTCCTTTTAAGTAATTATATAGAGTACGTGTTGTTAAATAGACAGAGGGAATCAATTTCAAGTTGAAAGTATAAATTGAATTCTCGTCCGACGGCAAAAAGTCCACCCCAGCAATCCGTAACAATAATACAGCAATCTTTCACGACGCACACAATATCCCGTCCCCACAAAACACCTGTTTGCTCTTGTCGCTCGCTTTCATGAGGAAATTTTCTTCCGCCAAGAATCTAGTCTTATCAAATTCTCTTGACTCCAGGATCATGCCTAAAATTATGGCTGTGGAGCGTCCATGTTCCACTTACTGAGTTTTTAACTACCACTTCCCGCTTAGCAAATACGAACAGTCTTCGTTCCTCCGGAGGTAAGATATCTTCTCTTCTTCAGTATAATGTATATAATAATAATAATTTGTAAACAATTATAGTAGGTAAGCAGAAATCGCAAAGGGAGGTAATATATAAATATATATATATATTATATTTGGGAGAATATGTGCTTAAATGAAGTCGAACCTATTTTTTGAAATTTAATTCATTAATAATTAATAGGCGGGATTAAACTATTTAAATGTAAGGCTAAACAAATCGAGAAAAATCAATCTCTGTATGTACATTTCGGCCTATTAGGCCTCATCAGCAGAGCTATAGATACGAAGACCGCCCCGTGTGTGATTCGAAACCTGTCTGTCAAATTAGCAGGCAAGTGTCTTACCTCCACACCAAACGGACTTAGCAGAATTTTCTTCGCTTTGTTAAGTAGTAGTATTTTATATTCCTCTTAAGTGACCTCTACACGAACTTACGAAACGTAAACAAACAGACGATGTTTGTGATATGGCTATTTTTCAGCCGACAATATATATTATATATATTTAATTTTCCAGCTATTACCAAAAATCAAGGAATGGACCGATTTTAATGAAATTTTCAACAAATTATTAAAAATTGACTTAATTTTATAATGAACAGCTTCTTTTTTTTTTTAACTTGAAAAAAAAAAATTTGAAAAATAGTTTTTTCATCAATTCAGAATGTAAGGGGGGTTGACCTTTGGTCATTTAAAGGGAAAAAAATTCCAGTTCCCAATTTTTACATTTCTAGAAAGATCAAATCCTGAAGAATACATAAAAAAATAAAAATAAAAAACCCAAATTATAGCATCAAGCAAGTATTCCTTCTTCAAATAAGTTGCTCACAAATGGTTTCAAATATTTTCTAATACTAATAATTTGCCAGCAATTATCTACTTTCAAGTAACTATAAAGTCATTGAAGTGGCCTATTGTCAGAATTAGCCAGACAGCGAGGGAGTCTACCCCCTTTATGCTAGCACTAGACTAGAGAGATTGTTTTTGCTGAGATGGAGCGTCACACCTACTCTCAGATTCCCACTATCAGATTACCCCTAAGTTGTGCTACTCATGCACTGAGTTGACGAGAACCAGTATTGAACCCAGAACCTTGCAATACCAAGGCGAATGCTCTATTGAGCTAAATCAGCCCAAGTAATTATACCTGTTAAATTATAATAATAATCTGATGTCCAATGGTTTCCAGTTTTGAGGAGGCACTCTTGCTTAGCATAACAGTTATTGTCTTCAGGAATGGAATAGGCAACACTAGTTCAAATCCTGGACAAGGCTGTTTGCCTATCACTTTGGATGAATACCCTTGGGAAAGACTTGAAACGGTCTGGTCCAACCCTCCAGCGATGAGCAAATAGTAGGGCAGAATGGGTTATTTAGCCTTGGTAGTCTAGGAGAAGGAAACCTCTGAATTCAAACCAGCTTGCTCTACTTAAAAATTGACCATGTGTTACATCCTGTTTGTGATGAAAGAGTTAGGTAAATAAATGGTTTCTAGTATTCTTAACACTAATAATTTGTACATAATTGTATGGTTTCTAGTATCCCTATCTAATACTGATAATTTTCCAACATCTGTTTGATCCATAGATGAGACCCTGACAGGTACTACCACTCCTAATTAGAGTGGACCTGGGAAAAATTTTAATGACAGGTGACTCTATAATCCTCAGAATTTTAGAATTGAATCTCACCACCGGATGCCTTTTTATTTTTTGGTAAGGGTTTACTCTTCTCGAGTGTATTCTAAACCCTGTTAATGGGGCAGTGTTTCACACAGAACAAGCCTATCTTGATATTTATTACATCTATACATATATAAAGGGCAGTTGTGCGAATCTGTATGTCCGGAGGAAACTTCGAAAATACAACATATAACGACAAAGTAAATATATATACACATTAAATATCACCATGGCTCGGTTTCTGAGCAAAAGTAATGAAGATTTGATTTATATTCATGAAGATAATTTTAAAAATTAAATTTAAATGATAACATGGATTTTTTTTTTTTTTTTTGCATTTAGAATTTTAAATAGGAGACATTAATTTTTCTTTTAAGAGTGGCTGGATCAAGGCAAATTCTTTTTTACATGGGGATTTTAATGGGGCCACCTGCAAGGAACCAACCCGCGATTCAACAATAAAGGATCTGCGAGACTACCTTTTTTACCTAGGCGACGCCGGGTAGCTACTTCTAGTCTGATATAAGGCTAAAAAATGTGGGGAAATCAGTGAGGATCAAATTCAGTATAGTACTAATGGTCTGCAACATCATCTGTCTAACAATTGTTCATTCAAAAGAAACACCAGATTCATGTCAGCCCTGTTGGCTGAGGCTTTAGAATACTCTGACTGCAACTCTGCAGAGGGTTAAGACCCTCCCTCCCCCAATGGGACCACCTGTTGGCTATGGGTGGTGACTTGTAATGCTTAAGGATGAAACCCTGGTGGCTGAGCAGTCTATGACATGTAACACTTCACTTTGACCCTTACTTGGAATAGACAGACAGAGAGTCCCCTTCTGATCAATCAGCTGGTCACCTTAAGCCTTAGCACCTATATGATTGTCCCAATCTAGAAGGTGGTGGCTGAGGGTCTTTATGGTCTTTATGTATGATGTTAAACTCCATAGTGAAGCTCTGATTCTATAGCTCTGGGGAGTGTGGAGTACCCCTTCATCACCATTACTCCCAGGTTCACTCCAGCCTAGAGTGGTAGTAGTACCTGTTCAGGTCCCATTTATGGGTTAAATAGGAAAAAAACTTGAGTACCAACTTTTTTCTCACACTCTAACAGTTTTTGGCATTAAATAACCCAAAGGGTTGATATACCATTAAACAAACCAAATGAAGTTTATGAAAATTATTTATACCAATTTGAAGATATTAAGAACTTGAAACATAGAATTTTTTCACAAAAGGGCTTGTTTCAGTATTAAATGACATGAAAGGGGTTGATATGCCATAAACCAAACAAACCAAACATGTTTGACGATCAAACTCACTATAGTAGTAATGGTAGTGCATATTGCATTCATGCGTCCTGGCCTCCTACTCTAAAAAACACTAAGCGGTGCCTGCTCAAAATCTGACCTGTGCTAGTTTTGAACTCCTTAGCTGTTTGAAGGCGTTTTTCCTGATAAGTTAATGCAATATGAAAGTGATATTTAAAATATTTACATTTACCTGTTGAGAAAAGACTTGGGGAGGGGTAAAATATCGCTTTCATATTGCATTAACTTTTCAGGCCTTCAAACAGGTAAAGAGTTCAAAACTAGCACAAGTGAGATTTTGAGCAGTCACCACTTGACCTTTTTCAGGAAGCACTAATCCACTATATACCATAACAGCCTGCAGCATAGTTTTGCTGACCATTGTTCCACAAGGACACACCCCATATTGATATTTATTAAATCTCATATAAGTTTACAGATATTGAATTAATGTTTAATTCCAACTGATTTGTTAATTGTTTGACTGCAAGACTCTTTGGTCATTTATTAAGCTCACTTTTGTTTCACACAATATTGAACATTAAGTTAATATTATGTTTATAACATAGAATAAATATGAATAATGAATGAAAGATGGATTTGTAAGTAGAACAAATGATGGTTTTATTTGATGTCGGGCAGAAGAACCCTTAGAAAGTAATAAGAAGACTATTAAGCACATTTGGTTTCTGTTAACTGAGGCAAATCTGTAGCTGTGATCGTATGAATCCTCTAAACTGCATCTAATGGTGAAGTTCCAATTGTAGAGTACCCCTTCATTGCCATTACTACCAGGTCCACTCTAACTCGGAGTGGTAGTACCTGCTAGGGTCCCATCTATGGTTTAAATAGAAAAATGAGCTTAAAAAACAATCCGGGTTGAAAAAAAGAATTTCAATACCATCAAAAATGAAAACAAAACATCTTCAGCATAAAATAACCCAACAAGGGTTGACATGCTGTAAAATACAACCAATCAACCAACCAAAAGTCATCCTGATCTGGCATCAAAACCTGTGGAGCAAATTTGGTTGTAATTTATCTTTTCTCTAATTCCTCAGTAAAAGAAGGCAAATGGAAATGTTCACCCAGTGACGATACTAACCAACCCCAGCCCCGCTGGATTATTTTTGTTAAATACTTCTTATTATCTTTACTAAGTTTTCTAACCTTCTTGGCTTTGTTGCTGGTCATGCTAGGATTTCCTTTATCATCTTGTGTGTTGGATCTCACTCCACATCCATCTTTGCTCTTCTTAAAATCAGAAAATGATCCCGACTGGTAGTACCTATTAGGGCCACATCTATTGATTAAATAAAAGAAAAAAAATGTGTTTTTAAAAAAAAATTCTATACCAACCAGAATGAATAAAACAAAATGTCTTCATCATAAGATAACCCAACAAAGGTTCACATTCCATAAAATCCAACCAACCCACCAAAATCAGACACAGACACTTAATTTGTTTTTGATGTTCATCTTTATAAACCAAGATTCTGTGCATGGAGAAGAATTCAGCTGAATGCCATTATTCATCCAGCTCCAAAGAGTTCTATCACTATTTTGCTTAGTTTCCCATGGAATGGACCATTATGTGACTTTCTCAACGAATGAGATGATCCTGTCGCAGGTCAACCAAGATTGAAAGCCTGTCAATAAAATCCCTGGTGATTTTCCGTGGGTTCCTACGGATAAACGTTGATTTTAAATTCTAATCTTTTACACTACATTACAAAATGAATAGGCTAACATTTTGGAGGGATCTTCAAAAAAGAGAATTTTACTCTGATAGCCTCAACTTTTACTTTTCTGCCTAGAAGCCTTATTTGTTTTAACATTAGACCTAGCAAACAATGATGTCATGTTAAAAGCACTGTTTCGCACTTGATCATCGAAGTTAAGCAGTGATAAGCCTGTTCCATACTTAGATGGGTGACCATTTAAGCAACAGCAGGTACTATAAGAAACCTGATATAAAGATAGCTTGATTCAGCATTAAATGACCTGAAAGGGGTTGATATGCCATAAAACAAAACTATCATCCAACCAACCAAAATATATGAGTATTACTTCCTGGAAATTGACATGTAGTAGGGTGGGGGGCATATAGCATAAATTGTGGAAGGGTAATCTCATTGTTCTCATCTTAACCCAAAGTTCTCCGATAGTAAATCTTCAATCTACCTTCACCAGAAAATGACCATCTCAACTATTTGGGCATTTCTATAGTAGAAAGCCTCCTTGGTTGCTCATCACTTGCAACTGACTTTCTTCCTTTATTTAAGCAGCAAGGCCAGTCAAAAGACACAGACACTACTCATAAGCTTCTTTCAGCATTTCAAAGGCTTTAGAATTAGTTATGCCCAGCTACTTTTTTTTTGCAAAATCTAATGCAGATTCTTCATCAGTATTTTCTGCTATGAGAAAATGTGAAATGCTGATAAAAAAAAAAAAAAATTCCATAAAGATGTGTGCACAGCTAAGCGACTTACATAAAAAAAAAAATGATGATGTCTACAAAAGTCGTTCCCAATTTAAAAGAATATTATGAAGCCAGTCTAAATACTTTTTGAACTACAATATATATATATATATATATATATATATATATATATATATGAGAGAGAGGACATATAAATCCTAAGTACATTCAATTCAATATTGTCTAATACTTTTTTTTAATCTATCTCTCTCTCTCTCTCTCTCTCTCTCTATATATATATATATATATATATATATATATATATATAAATTGCTTAATACTTATATTATTGTTTAATACTTTTTGATAGTTTATATATATATATATATATATATATATATATAACTAAGATGAACAAAAGTTATATATATAACTTTTGCTCATCTTGTATATATATATATATATATATATATATATATATAAGATTGGACACGAAGTAGTAAAGGAGTTAGGTTAAGACAGTTCTAAGAGATAGTTATCTCTGGACTTCAGGTTCAATCCCGGTCAAGGGCAGCAGTAACATTGAATGATAATTAACACAGCTTAATGCCTCTACCCCTACTATGGTTAGCGGAATGAGAACAGGATATCCCTGTGGACTGAAGAAAGGGTTAGGTTCAAAGTTCCGTGATGGTTCCCAATTACGACAAGAAGGTTCCCGAGAAATACCTGAAGAAGGTGGAGGGCACATCGGCTGAAACGTTGTACAGATAACAATGAAGATGAGGACAATAGTCTGAATAACACAGATAATACTATATATATATATATATATATATATATATATATGAGGAGCAAAAGTGATATATTGTGATATATATATATAGAGAGAAGACAAATAGGAATATTCCTCTAATGTTAATCATTTTTTGATTGTTTTCAACATGTTTCAGATTTAGGGCAGACTTGGTTCTTTAACCAACTGGTCTAGGAGAAGGAAAAAAATTGACCCTGTGTCACATCCTGCTTGGGAGGAGGGTGTTGGTTAGTTATATAAACAGTAAAAAGTTGTTTTTTTTAAATTTTCTAAATGCTATGATTAAACTTTAGAACCCTAAGTCTCTTATATTCGTCGGCCTGCCCCACTCTTAGCGCCTGGTTGAAAAATATCTGACAATTTAAAATGTCGTAAACTGTTATTTACAGATTACAAATATTTGTAGGCAATTTAAGGTTTTTTTTTTTCAATGATAAATGGCCCTGTCTGTGGGGCTTGGAATACGCTGACTAATTTTTTCATTCAGAATATTTAGCTGTATCACACATATATTTTAACTGTATCTCATGCAGAGGGGCCTATTATCAGTATCAACCAGACATAAAGGGAGTCTATCCCCTTTCACTAGTGCTAGACCAGGTAGATTATTTTTGGTGGAATAAAAAGTCAATATTTTTTCAAACTTTTACATTAAATCATGCTTCCATTGTTGTGAAAATATGGAGGCATTCAAAGTACAAAAAAATGTATATCATTTAAATATCAGACAAGATGATAACCCAACATTGCACAGTTAAAAATATCTCTCAGATTCATTATCAAATAAAGATATTATCATTATCAAAGATTATGATATATATATATATATATATATATATGAATTGGCAGAGTGGTCTATTGTCGGTATCAGTTGGACAGCGAAAGAATCTATTCTCTTTCACTAGCACTAGACCAGGGAGATTATTTTTTAATCTGAGGTGGAGTGACACATCTACTATTAGCTCCCCATTTCACAGCACAGATCCAAGCTGTGCTTCTGAGGCACTGAGTTGGCAAGGAGCAGTACTGTACGAAGAACCTTGTAGTTCTAAGGCAGATGCTCTACCAACTGAGCTAAACCAGGCCATACCCTCCCCAATGTTATGACTCTAAATTGTATCTGATGATGTCTCCAGTTCTAGAGATCTGGAGAGTATAAGTACCCCTTAATAGCCATTACTTCCAGGTCCATAGATTGGTAGTACTTGTTAGGTTCCCATCTATGGGTTAAATACAAAAAAAACTTGAGTTTAAAAAATGTGTTTTAAAAATTTATAAAAAATTACAAAAAAAACTTTTTAAAAAAGATGTGAACACAATAAATATTAGATCTTACACCATTTTAATCTGATACTGAGTCATCAAAATATGAAAAGAGAGAAGCTTATTAACAAGTATGATAGTTGCATTTTATCTTTTTTTATATATATATATATATATATATATATATATATATAAAACACATGAAACCTTAGGTCACAAAAATTCTCATGTAATATATATATATATATATTACTGACCCCTCTGCACGAGCAGGATGTGACACAAGGTCAATTTCTTAAGTGGAGTTTAACAGGTTTGAATTCAGAGTTTTCCTTCTCCTAGACCGGTTGCCTAACCAAGTTAAAGAGCCCAGTTTGCCCTACTATTTACCCATAGCTGGAGGGAGAGTAGAATTCATACCTTTTCCAAGAGTATTAGCACTAAGTGAAATGCAATTACCACGTCCAGGATTTGAATTCGGGGCAACGAGTCCATTTCCTATGAATTTAACCATTACACCATGCGCTTCCTATATATATATATATATATATATATATATATATATATGATAGCTCTATCATTGATATTGTGTACTCCATTTATAATGCTGCCAAAAAATTTGGCCTGACACTAACTCACCAAATGGGTTAGTGATAACCACATACTATTACATCATAAATATATATTCTTTAGCTGCTGCTCCCACGTTTTCATTGTAGTAGCATAAGTAATTAAAATCAAAAAGTGCTCATTATATTTCATAAAATATAGAGCATTGATAGTTGAAGAAAAAACTTTTCTCTCTACCATGATTTTGGTGAAGGTGTACCTTGAACACACAAAACCATGGTAATGAGAAACACTTTTTTACAACTAAATATATATAATAATCATGATGATAAATTGCTGACTAAAAAAAAGGGAATTGATCTCTAAATGTAGTTATATTAATAAGTTTATTATGGATCATTTACCACTGACTGATTCTATAATTTATTTTCCTGTATTTAGACTGCACAGATTTCTAAAATCAATAAATTTATAGGTTGTTTTTGTTTTTTGTATTTTTTGTAAGCAAACATCATGACAAATACCCCACACCATAAATACACTTGATACATCATTTTTGCTTAGATTTCTGTTTGATGATTGTGGGATCTACAGGGAACTTGAAGTGACTAAGAGTTTAGGTTTTAGGTTTGATCTACCATAATAACACCACACAAGTATTTATATACTTATCTTACTCATATTTTATATTCTTTTATTATGTACATAGATACAGGGGTAATCCCAAAGGTAAGGTCTCCAAAATATTTCGAAATCACAGAAATGTTTATTGTCAATGATATTTACATCGTTTTAAAGTATTTTTCTACTTAATTACCCTATGCTGTTGCAGTTTTTATATGCCCATGATATACCAGCTCACAGCCATGTCATTTAGGGAAATGTTGAACCTCTTGTTTTTGCAAACTCCTTACACCACTTGCAGACGTTTGATATCCATGCATAACTCACAATACACTTCCATGAATAGAACTCCAGTTGGTTTGTATTCTAAAACTGAATAACTGCATGAACTTCATACTTAGCAGTAGTATCAATCAAGAGATCCATCAGAAATTACTGCCAAGCCAAGACTGAGCATGGCAGCAAGGTGTGTGCAGGGGCAGGAGCAATAAACACAACAGTGTTGCCAATAGTAACACAATAGTTTCCCAACATCCCAGCTCTTTGGAGAATCATTTAGTCCCTAAGTTTGGCAATCTGTTGAATAAAAGATCAGAATTGCTATTTAAATGTTGCCTTAATGATAAATAGATATTCATTGAGTTGAATTCACATGTAGAAAAAAAGACAGTTCAAATATTGAAATATTGCTCTGCATTATTCCATATAGTGCACTATGTTTTAATGATCTTTACCATTTTAGTGGTAAATTTTAAATTAAATTATAATTGTGTGTATTTTTTGTGTAATATATATATAAAGTTAAGGTAGCAGGGATATGGAGTCAATTGCGCCTGGTTACTGACAATTTTTCATGTATCCGATCTGCAGACCAAATGGCCATTTCATCTTATATATGAATGCTCTATCAATTGATCACTGTTCACTTAGGAATATAGCACCCATACTATCTACATTTTATATATATATATATATATAATTTCATTTGATGATTTTATCTTATTTGAAACATGAAACTTTTAGTAATGAGACTGTTATAATAAGAAGTGAGATTTGGATTTATTCTTGGTTTTATCCTGCTCTGCTGGTCAGCATTTCAGCACTTTTAATTTGTTGGATATTTTTAGACCATTTTTTTTATTCACATCTTTTTACGATGTACAACGGTTTTTCAATAAATAAGGGGAACATTTTTTTTAAAGTAAAATTAATTTTTTTTTTTTTCAGTATTTTTTACCATCAATGTAAATTCTGCATTGTTTGAAATTGGTTCATAGCAAAAATTATGTTTAGTAGTGTTGAAATATTTGTTTTAAGGCTAGTTAAAATGGCAACAAATCAAATAGAGTTTTGAACAGAGGTCTGTCATCAAGTTTTTGGATGTTGAGAATTGAAATTTACAGAAGAATATCTGATGGGTATGGTGAACCATATTTTAGTAGGAAAAAAGAAGGTTTAGAAATGAGCTAAACATGGGTTTGCCACTATGAGCCAGAAGTGGAAACATTGATTCTCCAGTTCCTGGCATAGTGGTCAATAAAGTAGGTCATGCTGACTGTTTTTTACATGAAAGTACCAATCACTATTGATTTCCAGAAAAAGATGGATGTGTAAACAGTGCTTCCAAATGGAAACTATTAAGGCAAAATTCACCTTATTTATTGAATATCCCTCATACATACATACATACATACATATATATATATATTATATATAAGCATAATGGTTACCGTCATATGAAATGGACACAGCGAGATGAGTTAAAATCCTGGAAATAGATATTTGCATTTATTTATTTATGGCACTAATTCCATTGGGAAAGTTTTGAATCCAACTATTCTCCCCCCTAGCTATGGGTAAACAGTAGAGCAGACTGGGCTCTTTAACCTCAGTTAGGCTACCAGTCTAGGAGAAAGAAAACTAACTCCAAACATGTTAAACTCCACTTAAGAAATTGACCTTTTGTCACATCCTACTCATATGGAGGGGTTGATAAATATATATATATATATATATATTCATAAAACTTTGGCTGCTGTCAGGAAATGATAGTTGACAAAGTTTGTCTCCGAAATGTTTTTGATTGTATAATTTGATTCTTACAACATGGTCCATTATGACATTTGTGTGCCAAGCTTAATAAAAAAAAAAAAACTTGTTATATCTATGTAAGTTTTGTGCAAGAGTTTACTCATCCGGAATGCATTTTTGGTACATTTCTTGCAGTTGTCACAAGTTTACATGATGGAATCGTTCCATGGCATATCTGGCCCAACCCAGCCTGTCCCCAACTTCCCCTTGACGATGAGGTCAACACCATCAACAAAGAATAAGAAAATAAGTCCAGCTGCTGCTGCTGAGTTAGCTGCTGCTGCCACGGCAACTGTCAAATACGACAGGTGGAAAAGAGTTCCCAGGAAACTGGATCATTTTCTCCGATGTAAGTTCTTCTTTTTTTGTTGTTGTTGTTGTTATTTTTTATAATTTTTGTTGTTGTAAACAAATTCAGATATTTATATTTGTGCCATTATTTCATCCGTTTATTATGCAATGGATTAAGGTAAGTGTAGTATTTTAGTTTTCTGACTTTCTTCAACTTTTCATTGAGTTGTCTTTTCTAATTCAAAGAACAGCAAAGGGAATAAGTTTGTATAAACAGATATAACATATGGAGTGGTTGTATTCTAACGTGTTCTCATATGTAAAACCAAAAATTAAAGGGGAAAAAATGTCTTCTAAACTAACTTTCTACTGAATTAATGCACATATATATATATATATATATATATATATATATATATATATATATATATATATATATATATATATATATGACATATATATATATATATATATATATAGACATTGATATAATGATAGACTGTCAATATACATTGACATTGATATACTATATATATATATAATCTTAAATAGAAGTTTTGATATAATGATTGGCTGTCAATATAAATTGACATTAGTATAATGATAGACTGTATACAGAGACATACACTATCTGAAATAAAAGCATTTATATAATGATAGACTGACATATACAGTGGTTGTATTCAAACATGTTCTCATGTGTAAAACTAAAAATTAAAGTGGGAAAATATCTTCCAAACTAACTTTCTATTTGCTATGTATGAATATATATATATATATATATATATATATATATTTTCAAAAGTTATTAGTGCGCACTAATAACTTTTGAAAAATAAATTTTTCTTTCATTTTGAAAACATACCCATATATATACACATATATATATATAGGCTTTGACAAAGAGCCAGTACTTTTATACATGCATTAACAAAACAATTCAGATGAATTCAATCAAAAAATGGTTTCTAGTAAACAAATGGACTGGCCATGTTAGAATGTACATTTTTTTAAAGGATTTTTTGTGACTTGTCATTTTTTTTCTCATATTTTCTCCCGATCATGACTTAAGATCAAAACTAGTTGATAACTATTAAAAAATAATTAACGTGAAAAATGTTTCTGTTTGTCTCATCACTTTTTGTTCATATTATATATATATACACTATCTTAAATAGAAGCATTGATATCATTATGGACTTTTCTTATAGTGGGAAGAATGGGTCATTTACTATATCACATATAATTTATAGAGACATGAAGTATTTCTAAAATTTAAGAATAAATGAAGAATTCTGATTATTATTTAATCAAGAATTTGAATAATTAACAAATGATGTTGAGCATGAACTCTGACTCCCCAAAATTATCATTCAGTTACAAATTGAACAAGAAATTGATTCATTATTATTACTTAGAGACATTTATGTGCATTATTCTTATAAAGATATTGTTATAATGTGCCTTTTTTATGCCTTTTATAGTCATTCTCATACTTGTATATATAGAAACATAATGAAAATGTTTTTAATTTCTCTCTCTCTCTCTCTCTCTCTCTATATATATATATATATATATATATATATATATATAATATTGGGGAGTCCTCATGGTATAGTTAATAATGTGCTGTACTGTGGCATCATAGTGAGTGAGTTCAAACTCCAGTTGTGCTGTTATCAAAATCAGTCAATCAATCATTTGCTCAAAATCTTATAATTATCCAACAAGAAATAGCAGAATTAGTTTCATGGTTGGATTTTGTCATTGTTTGCGATGATGATGATGTTATTGAGGAATAAATTGAGTTGTCTGTGTGTAATGGTTAGTTAGCTAGATTTGCAGACCATTGATAATGAGTTTGATTCTCATTGGGCACCGCATACTTCTGGCCTTGTGCCACATCTAAACTAAGCCTTGTAAATAACTGTGTTTTTTATGTTTTGATCTGTGCTGTTGATTTTTAAAGTTCTTTCCTGGTTCCAGCAATGTTAATTAAAGGTGATCCCATTATTAATATTAGAGATAATTGTGTTGCAATGCAGAATGTTATTCATTGGCAATTTATCAGAAACTGATTTTTGATATCATGATAATTGCATTTTCCAATGGTGATAGTAATTCCATTTATTCACATTGACGCCAATGGTAATTATAATCTGATATCAGATGGAACCCCTGGTCAAAACTTACAAGAGGATAATGTATTTAGCTAGTCGATAAAGGTATTAATAACTTGTACTAAAGTCATGGGACCCTATGGTAAGAGTTTAAGATAAGAATATGGGGTACTAGTAAACCTATACTGGGATCCTAGGTGTGTATGTTTTGTGGGTAGTGGCTGGTGTGTTGATATTTATATCTATATAAATTATGTTATTGTCTGTCATTGTATGTTTATATATATATATAACATTATAGTGGCATTATATATATATATATATATATATATATATATATATATATATATATATATATATATATATACATTATAGTGGCATTATATATATATATATATATATATATGTTTTTATTATGCTTATTTTATATATATATATATATGTATATAACATTATATATAGTAGAATCATGTATATATATAACATTATACCATTGTATACATTATACCACCATTATATATACTAGCAAATATATGCACCCTCCGGATGCACGTATTTAAGTTTTAATGTAATAAATATTGTATTAAATTAGAAAGGCTAATGAAACTAAATAAGAATACAGATAAAAAGATTTGAAACAGAGGGAAAAAAAAAAAAAAACAACTGAAACTTACTCTTCCATCTCTCTCGTCTTTCATTGTTATTTTTTCTAATTTAAGTATTTAGTTATAAGAGGAAGTAAAGAATAAAATGACAGTTATTTTATCTTGTTAATGGATTTCATTAAGATTCATTGAAGAGATTTTTGCTTATATTCATTAAAATAAAACCAAACAGTTAGAAATCAATAATACTAAGCACATATTTATTAAATTCGATTTTTTAATATTAATATGCAAATTAGCCTTCCCGTTCACATTGTAAAGCGCTATTTTGTTGTATATATAAATATAATTGCATGTTGTTAGTATGTAGACATAGTTAACAGTATTAATAATGTAAGACAATTTTATTAATAATTGAGGTTTAGATAAAAATAAAATCATGGAGAATGTGATGTCAATAACTAAGAGAATTGTGACTTAAGTAGGAATATAGTTTCAGTTACAGACAGAAAAACACACAATCTCCATTATAATAAGATATATATATAACATTATACCACCATATATATATATATATATATATATATATATAGTTTTTATTATATATTTATTATATGTAATTATTCATTATATATATTTATAAATATGTATATATATATATATTCATTTGAATATAATTTTTGGATGAAGCATCATAACATCACCCTGAAGATGGTCTTATAGAAGAAAAAAATTAAACATTGGCATATTATTACGATAAATACGTCCACTGAATATTTTGTTTTTTTACAATTTTATATCAACATGAACAAACATATATATATATATAATTTATATAAGAAAGTTTTTTGCTTAAGCATGTTTCATAAAAATCACAGACAAGGTTCTTTTTTTTTTTCATTGATTTCTTTTTCTTGTTGTCTAAGAAGTTTTCTTAAGTTTGGTTCAGTTTTGTATAAAAAATTATCCAAAATCTTCTTTCTAAACATTTTCCACCATTATTAGGCCTTTTTATGGGTAGAGATAAGATGCTGTTTTTTTTTTTTTGTTGTTTTCTTGAAAATCCAGTGAAGCTTTTGTTTTTAATATCTGGAATGATTTCTGTTCAGAGTCTAGAGAAAGCATTTGAATATTTGCAATTTTTATAGAGCATCTTTTTTGTTGTTTTCTTTACATGGGAATTTTTAAAAAAAGATGATGTCTGTTCTCGATGAGAAGGTAGAGTTATAAAAACACTGGAAAACAACAGTTGATGTCTCATCTGAAGGCAGAAAGAAGGGGATTCAGGCCTTTCAAACACCCCCCACCCTCTAACAAACAATTTGACAGAGGAAAGTGACGTTTTCTGACTTTTGACATCTCTAATCTATCTTTATTATTCCACTCACTTCTCTTTTCACACTTTTCTTTTGCCATAATTAGAATTTTCTTCCACTCGAATTGATTTTCTTCTTTTTCTTCTATCAAGTCTAAACACTCTGGGAATGGTGCCAAAATTGTCCAGTTTTCAATGTGATAAAATTGTTGAACTTTGGAATCCGGGGATATCCCAGTATGCAATAGCTGTGCAAACTAATCAAAGTCAGACTGTTGGGAAGATAATAGGTTCATGGGTCATTTAGAATATTATATATCAGTTTTATAATTAGGGGATAAGTGAAGGATCATGATTATTATTTCATTGTTATATAAAGAATTTAAATGATTAACAAATGATGTTTAGTGTGAACTCTGACATCTCAAAATTATCATTTAATTTCAAATTGGACTAGAAATTGCTTTATTCTTTTAGTTAGGGCCATTTAAGTTTATTGCTCTCATAAAGATCTTGCTATAATGTGCCATTTTTTCGGGATTATGGTCACATACACATAAACACAGACACAGGCACATATATATATATATATATATATATATATATATATATATATGTAAATTTTCATTAATATATATATATATATATATATATATATATATACATATATACATAATGAAAATGTTATACACACATATATATATATATATATATATATATAGCTGTACGGCCACCTACCACATATCACCCAAACTATCCAAGTAAGATGGACAAGACATGCGGGACACTGCTGAAGAAGCAAGGATGAACTCATAAGCGACGTCCTCCTGTGGAAGCCAGCACATGGACAAGCCAGTGTGGGCCGACCAGCAAAAACGTACATTGATCAGCTCTGTGCGGATGCAGGATGCTGCATAGAGGACCTCCCGAGAATGATGAGCGATAGGGGCGGATGGAGAGAGATTGTCATGGATATCCGCGCTGAAAGCGCGACATGATGATGATGAAATACATAATGAAAATGTTATTTCAGCTTACACAATACCTCAAACAGGAACGGTGATCTAGCTGAGTTCTCCCCGAGAACAGACTTGTTTGCTTAAACACCAAATTCCAAAAACGGAAGGGCAAACTATGGACATACACACACCCAAATAACACAAAAGTGCAACTTGACTACATTCTAATAAACAAGAAATCGATAAATAGTGCAATGAACTGCGAGGCATATTCCTCCTTTAAAGGAGTATCCTCCAACCACAGAATAGTCACTGCAAAATTACGACTAAGCTTTTTACGTAGAAATTAAAAGCAAACCAGTAAATCTGTATGATACGAATGGTCAAAACTTGCCAACAGCGAAATATGCAATAGCTATGCTGTTGCAGTAAGAAATAAATTCAATATCCTCCAGGAGACATCTGAAAGCTTCTCACCAAACGAGGAGTACAAAAACTTTGTCAGTGTTCACCTAGAAGCAGCAGCCAAGTGCGTACCAACCAAACTAAGAGTTAAACACCCTGTTTCCTGGGAGACAGAAGCTATTAGAGAAAAAAGAAACGATATCAAAAAATCAGCCCAACGTAATAAAACAAACCCAACTAACACCAATTTACACAACCTTAGAAAAGCCCAGATAGAACTAACCAAAACATACAAAAAAGAACAAATAGAATACATTCAAGTACAAATAAATAATATCAGACAATCGGTGGAAGACAGATAGTTGTGATAAGCATGGCAAACAGTAAATGAAATTAGTGGTAGGAAAAGTACCTTTAGATCAAAGCTAAAGGCAACCAGCCAAAAAGATAGACTGCAGAAATGGAAAGACCACTTCCAGAAACTTCTGGGGAACCCACCTAAAATCATAGAAAATAACACCCAAAAGATCATAGATAGACAACTAGACCTCAAACTGGGGGATTTTACAACAGAAGAACTCGGCGAAGTCTTAAAGAAATTAAAAGGTAGAAAAGCAGCAGGTCTTGACTAAATTACACCCCGAGGCATGGAAGATGGGTAAGTTCAATGACATACTGCTTAGGCTATGCAATGCTGTATATAGACAAAATAGAATAGATAAATGGACAAAAGGATGCATCCTCCCATTCCCCAAAAAGGGAGACCTAGGAATTGCTAAAAACTACAGTGGCATAACTCTTACTGCTATTGCAGCTAAGATATATAATGCCCTTCTTAATCGCATCCGACCCGAAATAGAGAAAATCCTTAGGAAAAATCAAAATGGATTCTGCAGAAATCAATCCACAACCTCTCAGATCCTGACTATATGACAAATCATAGAAGGGGTTCAAGCAAACAATCTTGAGGCAACGCTACTATTCATAGATTTTTCTAAGGCATTTGATTCCATACACAGAGGGAAAATGGAACAAATACTACAAGCATATGGTCTCCCCAAAGAAACTGGGGTCCTGCAGGGAGATACATTAGCACCATATATATTTATAATATGCCTAGACTATGTTCTCCGAACATCATTAGATACCATAAAAGAAAAAGGTTTCACACTAAGAAAGGCAAGAAACAGGCGATATCCCGCACAAACTGTCACAGATGTAGACTATGCTGATGACCTCGAACTTCTTGCAAATACACTGACACAGGCTGAATCACTACTACATAGTCTGGAGGAGGCAGCAAAGAACATCGGCCTCTAAGTGAACTCTGATAAAACTGAGTTCATGAGCTTCAAAAAGAAAGGAGACATCTCCACACTTGACGGTAAGCCTCTTAAGCCAGTAGAAAAATTCATATACTTAGGTAGTAATATCTCATCCACAGAAAGCGATGTTAATACACAAATAGGAAAGGCATGGTTGGCCACCAACAAATTATCAGTCATATGGAAATCCGATCTCCCTGACAAGTTAAAGAGATGATTCTTCCAGGCTGAGGTTATATCGGTACTGCTGTATGGCTGCACCACTTGGACCCTAACAAAGCGCCTTGAGAATAAGCTAGATGGGAGCTGCACAAGAATGCTGCAAGCAGTCTTGAACAAGTCGTGGAAGCAGCACCCCATAAAGAAGCAGCTGTATGGCCACCTGCCCCCCATCTCACAAACCATCTGAGTAATACGGGCTAGGCATGCAGGACACTGCTGGAGAAGCAAGGATGAGCTCATAAGCAACGTACTACTGTGGAAGCCAGCACATCGGCATGCTAATGTGGGCCGCCTAGCCAGGACCTACATTGAACAACTATGTGAGGATGCTGGCTGCTGCGCGGAGGAGCTCCCAGGGTCAATGAATGATAGTGAAGGTTAGCAAGAGATTGTCATGGATATCCATGCTAATTGCGCGACATGATGATGATTATGATGATATATATATACATAATGAAAATTATATATATATATATATATATATATATATATATATATGCATACATAATGAAAATGTTATATATATATAAAAAATTGTCGGCTAAAAAAGCCATATCAAAACACATCGCTCGTGTATTTACTTCTCATACTGTCATGTAGAAAGTCACTATAAGAGGAATAAAAACCTACTTCTAAACAAAAACAAAAAATCTAAGAAAGTTCGGTTGGTGTAGGGGTTATGGTCCTCGTCTGTCAGCTTGACAGTCAGGGTTCGAATCATGCACAAGGCGGTCTTCCTATCTATAGCTCTGCTGATGAGGCCTAATAGGCCAAAATGTACATACAGAGATTGATTTTGCTCGATTTGTTTAGCCTTACATTTGAATAGGTATGCCTGCCTAATTAATTAATTATTAATTAATTAACTTTCAAAATTAGGTACGACTTCAATTAAACATATATTCTCCCAAAAATTGTCGGCTAAAAAAGCCATATCAAAACACATCGCTCATGTATTTACTTCTCATGCATATATATATATATATATATATATATATATATATATAATGAAAATGTTACATGTACATACATATATATATATATATATATGATGGTTTCTTTTAAAAAGGAGCTGGTTGAAATAAATTCATTATAAGCCACATGACCGATTAGTAAGTTTTTCCATAATATGGAATTGTAAATATTGCTGTGTATGAAATAATAAAATTGTCATGCATTGAGCTCTCCTGGGGACTTGAAAGAATCTTCCTATATTTTTATGTATGTGTATATACATATATACATAGTTTGATACCTAAGTAGAGCAAGCAGTAGTATTAATCCTAATGAGTCAGATATACCAATTAATAATTTTGCTTACTAGACAAAAAAGACTTGGAGCAACAACACTAAAACAAGTCCCACCGTGATCCAAACAAATTAGCATTAAAAAAATCTTTTTTTTTAAATGACAAATAAACTTTTTACACATTTTATTTTATTTTCCTATTCTTATCTTCCATCCCAACTCCCTTACATATTTCCATTTCTCGTAATCATACATTCTATCACCACTGCCTCCCCCTCAAATGAACACCCTGCATGCCAGCAATAGCTCGTCTCCCTGCTCCTTATTGTAGAGATTTGTCCCTCTGACTTTAATCGGGAGACGGAGTTTGCCCCTGTTGTTGCAAACCGTGACATCCTGTATTCCATCACAAGAAAAGCAATAAATAAATCAGAAATAAGGCCAGTTTCTGCTGCTGGCACATAATCCAAAGAGATGTCTCAACCTTTTTTTCCTACTGCAAGGATTTACTAATAGAATTAGTATAGTATATATATATATATATATATATATATATATATATATATAAAACCCCCTAAATTGGCATGTTATAGCAATACATTTAAATGGCTCTCGCTAAATGAATAGAGCAATTTCTAGTCTAATTTGGCATATCAGAGTTCTTGCTTAACATTATTTGTTGCAAATCAAGGCACACACTACAAAGTTCACTAATTCTTTTTATTTGTGATCCAGAATTTTATGTGGGTAGTAGAACCCAAGAAGCTATCAGCTCATGATGAGATGATAGTTATAAAGTCTTTGCAGAATTAAACTTAAATCAATTTGTCATTTTCTGTGTTTAGTCCTCTGCAAAGAGTCAATATTGTTTAGCATAATGATGTTTGAAAAAATCATTTTTGTTTTCGCTATTATATGTGTATCTATTCTGTAAATACATATGAATTATACAATAAACTTTGAAATGACCATCATCACATTTAAATATAAAATCATTTGGTTCAACTTAGGATAAATAGATTAATATTTGTTTTGAGTTGTTCTTTGTCAGCTTATCAATATTATAAAAATAGTGGGTATTAGTTTGAAATTAACACGAAGTCCCTATAATGCATTAGTGCATCCATGGATACATTAACACTGAATATTCGGTAAGGAAAGACAACCACATCACGTGATCAATGCACATATGAATGTTTAGCATATACATCATTATACTTAAGTTTAATATGCATTTTCCTTCTCCAAGATTGGTTGCCTTGCCAAATTTAAAGATCCCAGTCTGTCCTACTATTTTACCCATAGCTGGAGAGGGAATAGTTGGATTCATAATTTTCCTAAGGGTATTAGTGCTATGTGAAAAGAGAATAGCCTTATCAAGGATATGAACTTTAGTCATCATGTCCCTTTCCTACAATGATAACCATTATGCCACATGCTTTTATATATGTTTTATTTACAAGAGCAACTTTTATAAAGAATTATAAAAACATCATCCACTGACTTGTTCTTATGAATATTCTCATTCCAGTTAGTTTTCTCACCCGTGTTTAAGTTAATGCATTTCTATGTCTTCATTGCATGAAATTCTGAGATTTATTTTATCATTATTATTCCAGGAATTGTTTGGAGTAATATATTCATTTTCACTCTTGGTTTTATCAGTTTTGTTTGGTGCATTCTATGGCCTTCTCCAATGGGCATAATTCATTTAATAGAAGGTATTTGCAAAACTGAAAAATGCATTAACTAAACCATATTAATAAAACCGAAAGGGATAAGTATATTAGACCAGACAAGTTAGAAAACTCTACTCAGAATTTCAGACAATATTTATGTGTTAGAACATGTAAACAGGTTTTATCAATTACAACTTACATTGATTTGAAATGTTTATCAAAGTTTAAGAACATTAAAAACATTTTTTTTAAATAAAGATAAAAAAAAAAAAAAAGAAAGTTTATTGGGTTATAGAAATATTTTCTCTGGGTTTTATTGGATGTTATATTTGACTTGAAAGACTTTTGTGACTTGGGCTTTTAGTTTCAGAAGAAAAATGTTTTTTTATCATCCATATTATGACTAAATTTTTCTATTCATGGTTTCAATTGAATGGTACATTAAATATAGATGATTAAAAGAAAAAAAGAAATAAGATAACCTACTTAAAGCTACTAAACTTTGAAAATTGTTGTATTGATGTTTTGCTGTTTACTAACATGAGTTTTGTGCCGAAAATAATATTTTTTAAGTTCATTTAAAATATTCCTGAAGCATACTTGACACCATATCTTGAAAGGCTACTGCTCTGAAATGTTATTCTTTGAAATTTTTCAATAAAAATTAACTTGAAAGTTAAATATCTTATTGATATGCCCCACAAACTATACTAGAATCAAGTGTTTAACCCTTCCCATGATGCACCATACAACAACATATTAGGAAAAACATGAACACAAATAATTCACTTGGTTTGGAAATCACATAGACAAGAAACTGTCAGTTACCAAGCACCAGTGACTTCATGTCTTTGCTACTCTAATATATATATATATATATATATATATATATAATAGTCATCCACAGACACCGTGTTTAAATGTTTCACGTCACTTCAGTGTCGCTAGACTTAGCAACTACTTTTAGCTGGGAGTGAAACCCGACTGACTTTTTATCAGTTTAACCAACTCGGCCGTCTTCAGTTGCCAGTAAGAAGCAGAATTTTAACAGATAGATAGATACATTGGTATATATATTTTATGATCACTAGAGACTCTTTTGCCTTACCCAATATATAAAGTCTTTATCACAGAAAAAACACAGTAAATAACATATCTTTTAACTTGGGACATGATGCTTTGTACAATTTTAATAATTAATAAATGCATCAACCCAAAGCAGATGTCTTTTAGAACCAGTTCAAAATGTGAAGTGTACTCATATAAACTAGCCAACAAATTTCCTTGATTTTAATGATGAAATTCAAATCTTAAAATCATAGAAGGAAGGTGTCATAGACAGTTCAAATTTTCAAAGGTAGCAATATCCATCTCCCATTCTTGTTCTTGGCAATGCCCAAAGAATGGCACTTGGACCCACACAAAAATGCTATGAAGAGTTCTTACCCTCCCTTAATTCTTATCTACAGGGTGTTTTGAAAGTTACTATGGACTTATTTTTTTATTATACTGATGGCCTTATATAACCTGAAACCTTGTGGTTCCTAGGTGGATGCTCTACCAACTGAGCAATTGTCACACTGGATTCTGTTAATGCATGTTTTTAGTTGGCACTGTTGTGGTCATGTGACTGAATTTTGAACCTGAGCATGCAATTTTGAACCTGAGCATGCAATTTTGCTCGCTATTTTTACAGTGTAAACATGGCTGCATCACTAGCAATATGCACTGCAGAAGTGGGCCGATTTCTCTGATCAGAAAGAGTGTCAAGGGCTGAAATTGATTGGAGGCTTTTTGCACAATATGGGAACAGTGCAGTTGCATGTAGAAGTGTTTATGAGTGGATAGATAAGCAGTTCTAAGACCAATATTGTATCTCTGGGCTAATTTTCCTAATAATTTTGATGGACTCTGTCAGAACTATCCACAAGTTTCTCCATTGAGGGCTTTGCTGATGTTTGTATCATCCAAAGGCCCATTTTCCAAAATTCATCAACAAGCCTGCTGTAAACTGCATTGCGATGTAGATGCATCTAGGAATTTCTCAGCAAATCACTGTAACACTACATCTGTGTATTTACCACCTTTTCGGAATGTGTTTGACAAGTGATACACATTCTTCAGTTGTTAAGATCATATTGAGGTTGAAATCTGAAATATAAAGAAAACAGGATTAGAAGAGTATTTAGTGTAGTCACGGTGCCATAAAAGGCTTATGTAGTATTGTGGTAGGCTGGTCAACTAGTAGGTCACAAGCAACATTAAACATAGGTAATGGGTTCAAAAAACAACATAAGAAAGAATAGTGGGTTGCAGATTGGCATAAGGGGTTGTTTATTTCTCCCTTGCTCAGTGTGGCCTTTTTCAGTGAAAGAGAGGAAGAGAAGTATAATCTTTTCTATCATAAATTCCATTCATTACCACTATCTCACAACTTACAAGGCTAGTTAAAACACCCCCATAATGAATTTGATGTGTCCCAACTAAAGTTTCTTCATAATTTTTTTTTTTTTATTATTATTAATGAACAGGTGAAAAGGGACAGGAAAGTTTTCTTTGATGAAACAGCTAAAGTCATCTGACCTCTACCTTGTACCTCATTTCTAAAAAAATATTGAAATGTATTTATTAGCTTGAAATGGTGGAGGAAGAAAAGAAAAACACAAAAAAAAAGAAGATAAAAACAGGAGTACTTACAGCAGAGTCAAACAATACCCAAGTTAGACACAAGGCCAGAAATCTCTTATGATGTTAACAGTGGAAATATCCTGTTAAAAAAATGAAGCTACTTTCTGCAATTAGTGGAGAACTCCCAACCCTGAACTGTTACAGGCTGGTTGCATGCAATGTATGGTTTTTTTTTCATGGAAAAATTGTGTCCCGAGGATGCATGGATATGATTTTACTGCGTCCTTCTAGAATTTTATTCATTGGATGCAGGATGGTTACCTATCAGCATCTTTGTATGTATATATATATATATATATATATATACACCCACACCCACACCCACGATTCTATGTTTTGACCACAGTGAAAAGTCATGAATCTCAACATTATTTGACTTAGAATGTAACATACATTTCCTTGTAAGCAAACAAAGAAATTTGAATAAAAAAATTAATGACACCTTGTTTATCACATTTAATAAGACTTGTTTACTTATATACATATTTACTACCCCCTGCAACACAAGATCACAGGTTTGAACTCCATTTTCCTTCTCCTAGACTGGTTGTGTTGCGTTACACTCTCATTATCAGAATGGAGAGATGACATGTTAGTTATTTTATGGCTCTCATTTCTGAATGGAGTGATGATCTGTTGATATAGAAATATTTGTATACTTATCTCTGAACCGGTACTACATTGGAGAGGCTGGAATCCTGGTTGCTGAGTCGATGCTGAAGTTAGCTGACAATTCCTTGGTGTTTGGAGTCTGGAGACCAACTTCGGGTGCTGGGGAGGATATCTTGCCTTGTGCCATTCAGAGGTTTTAGCAATAACATAATGTCACTTCTTTTTCTCATGAGATTTTTATTTTATTATTTTCCCTAAGCCAAAACCGCCGAGAGCAAAAACTCCATGTCTCACTCTCAATGCATAATTCCAAACTCAACTCAACATTCTCACCTCTCACTCCTCCTCTCTTCCACTTTGCCATGTCTCATGGCTCATCCAATAGAAACATGTTATGTGGCATTGATGATTCATCCTTAAACCTTTCCATTCTCATCTAACACATAATTCTTTTCCATGCTAATTTACATATCAGGTTACACCCTTATGTTACAGTTGTCCAAGATTTGAACTTAGGTTGCTGAGTCCATTTTCTATGACTATAACCATTACACCACATGCCTCTACTTGTGTGCGTATATATAGGACTGACAAAGAAAGAATGGTTATATTTAGTTTATTATAGCTTATGTTAGCATTTTCTTAAGGAATATATTCTAAGGTTTTTACCACTTTCAGTAGATATTTATCCAACTCAGTACAGATACCAACAGGCAAAATCTACTTAGTTCCATTTAGCAGAAGATCAATTGCAGAAATCATCCCCCATCCCCAGTATACATTTACCCAACCTCTTTGCCACAAGGTCAATTTTTAAGCAGAGTACAGTTGGATTGAATTTCATTTACCTTTAGCCATATGCACCTTTCATCTCCTCACTAAGTCAAATTAAGATCTGAACCCTGATGGAAGAAATGCCTCTCCTGAAGCAATCTCTACTTTTTAAGACTAAAAGGATATCTTTGCCCTTAAACGGAATGGATAGGAAAAATTAGATCTCTGTTTCTTGCTAATTAGATGATAGATACTTCAGATCCAAGTCCAAGTGTGCAATTTCCCCAGTTTCAGGCCAGGATGGATAAACTGTTTGGCCAAATTATAAAATCTCATAGATTAGAGGCTTGCTTGGTTGGATTTTACAGCATGTCAACCCTGTTGGGTTATTTTATGCCAAAGACATTTTGTTTTATTCAATGTTGTTGGGCATTCAATTTTATTTTCAAACTCATTTTTTAAAACTCATTTTTTCTATTTAACCCATAGATTGAACCCTAACAGGTACTACCACCCTGATTCAGAGTGAACCAGGGAGTGAAGAGGTACTCAACAGTCCCCAGAGCCCAGAATTGGAACTTCATCACTAGATGCAGTTTAACGTCATACCCAAAACACAAGCAGCTCTGTTAGCTGGGACTGTAGAATACATCAATTGTACCCCTGCAGAGTAGTAGACCCCCTCCCCAATGCAGTCACCTGTTGGATGTGGGTGGCATCCTGGTGGATGAGTCGTCGCAACACTCCACTTTGGTCCTCACTTATGCTAGACAGGTGCCTGGAGAGGCCCCCTCCAATCAATCGGCTAGTCACATCGCTTAAGAAATTGACATTGTGTCACATCCTAATTGTGCAGATGGGTTGGTAAATATATGTGCGAGAAGGCAGTGGCTGAGGGTCTTAATGTCCTGGGTAGGACATTGAACTCTATCAGATGGTTAAGTTTCAATTCTGGAGCCTGGGGAATATGAAGTACCCCTTCATCACCATTGCTCCCAGGTCCACTCTTACCTGGAGTGGTAGTACCTGTTAGGGTTCCATCTATGTGTTAAAAGAATCTTTTTTTTTAAAGTTGAGTTTTAAAAAATTGAGTGTGCATGAAGAATGAATCAAACGAAACATCTTTGGCATAAAATAACCCAACAAGGGTTGACATGCTGTAAAATTCAACCAACCACTCCTCACGTAAATATTATTGATATGAAATATGTAAAAAAAACGTTTTCATAGATCTCAGTTTTATTTTCCATGAGCACAGCTGTTCCGTATCCAACCCTCGCCTTCTTGTCTATGGGTGAGCTTAAACTGATGCCTAATGAATGAATTTCTTTCTCTTATCTTTGCGGAACTTTCACCTGTTTCTGTGACATTGACCTGTTTTTGAAATTAGAGAAAAAAATATTTTGTTCCTTTGAGAAATTTCCAGAGGTCTTTATCCTTTGATAAAGATAACGAAGACCCACTTGAATTTTGCTTAATGAAAAAAAAGCAACTGATATCAGAGGAAATTCATTTAAATTATATTAAAAATAATGTTCACATCAATTCTAAGATGATTAAAGAAAAATGATAAACATATACCCACACTCACACATATATATATAATTATATATTTTAAATAAGTGTGGGTCCCTACAAATACATGCCAATACTCATTTGCATATATTGGTGTGTGTAATGTGTGTATAATGGTTAAAGTCATAGGAAATGGACTCGTCACCCCGAGTTCAAATCCTAGACGTGGTAATTGCATTTGACTATGAAGATCACATAGGCGAGAAACTGGTGACACTACCTTAGCTCAATATATATAAATACTAACACAAACACACAATTTAAAAGAAAAATGAGTGAGAGAGAATTAAATCTAGATTTTTATACTTTTTACATATTGTTAAGCATATCAAATGTTGTCTTAATTATATTATCATACTATGGTATATCCACAGGTCCTGCTAGTAACCATTAATATTGTATTTTATTTTTTATATTTTGTTCTCAAAAGTTCCTAACTACATAAACTTAGTTCTAACCTGTTAATGCCCTTAGGAAAAGTAAAAGTCCATTTCTTCTCTCTGTAGTAACATTAGTAGTTAATCTAGTAGGGATCTTTAGCCTTGATATAGCAACCAATCTAGGAGAAGGAAATCTCTGAATTCAAACCAGTTATACACTACTTAAAAATTGACCTTGCATTACATCCTGCTCATGGCAGATCTGTTAAGTATTTACCCAATGAATGTGACCCCTAAACAAAAAAGATTTCAGATTCAGTACATAAACTGGAAATAATTGCATATTGCACCACTAAGTAGGTATTTACCTAATCTTTTCATCACAGGTAGGATGTGACACAAGGTCGCAAGTATAGGGCATTCAGCAGGATCAAACTTTCTATTTAGTAGTAATGATCTGAGAGACAAGCTTGCAAACCATTACACCATGATAAGATTTTCTTTTAGCTAAACCGTTCACCACAGGCAGGATGTGACACAAGGTCACATGTATGGCACATCCAACAAGGATCAAACATGCATGATGGGATACCCTGACAGAGGTATTAGGTAAATATATTTAAATCAGTTATAAACTGCTTAAAAATGACCTTATGTCATATCCTGATCATGGTGGTGATGTAAGTGAATATATACATAAAAAACATATGAGCTTGTATTAAGGGTAAATTGTTTGGGAGTTGGGCAGACTGGGTTCTTTAGACCCAATATGGCAACCAGTCTAGGAGAAGAAAAACCAGTTATGCACTGCTTAAAAATTGACCCTATGTCATATCCTGCTCATGATGGAGATTTTAGGTGAATATATATGTACAAAAAACATGAATATATACATCAAAATGGAGTTGTTGTAATGGTTAGAGTCGTAGGAAATGGACTCCTCAAATCTGGACGAGACTGTTTGCATTTCACAAAGGTATGAATCCAACTACTCTCCCTCCAGCTATGGATGAATAGTAAGGAGGACTGGGCTCTTTAACCATGGCTAGGTAACCAGTCTAGGAGAAGGAAAACTGAATTCTGACCTGTTAAACTCCGCTTAAGAAATTGACCTTGTGTCACATTCAAGTTGTATGGAGTGGTTGGTAAGTATATTTATATATATATATATATATATATATATATATATATGGGCATGTATTAAGGGTGAATTGTTTGGGAGAAAATCTGGGAACACTGAACAGCTGTGAAAAGCAGTGAGAGATAAATAGAATTACTTTGATGCAGTTCAGTGTGAACAACTAACGGACAGCTTGCCCAAATGATTCTTTCTTTCTGATGAAAAACAAAAAAATCTATTCCATTCTAAGAAATAATTCTGCACACAAACACTGCATGCACTGATGAGTAATATAGTCAGATATTTTGCCTGTATTTGTTTGAATAAAAGAATAATTGCAAAAGAAATGATAAAATAAAAGCTTACCTCATGTTCTTTGTCCAGGTGTGTGTGTGTGTATATTTAGTTGTCACATCGATGTAAATCTTTGCATATGCACTGCTATAGTTTACAAAGTTAAAAAAAAAACACAAAAAAAAAGATTGCATTTTGTAATGTATCTCAAATTAGTTTCCTCTCTTGCTGTTCTTAAAAGGCAGAATCACTGATGAATAGAAATTCATTTGCACTGTGCAGAGAATCCTGCAGATGCTTTTTGGAGATTTACCAAAGCTAATAACTGTTTCTTATCAGCTTTGTCATAAAGAAATGGTTCCACATTGTCCGATCACTCAGCTTGTCCATTTCTAAATGCTGAAAAACAACCCCCCCCCACACCAACCTTAATTAATAACAGATGCTAAGCTGGAAACGAATAATCTTTGATAGATTTTTTTTTTTACTTTGCCAACTCCATCCTCATCTCTTCCTCCATTTGGTTTTGTCCTCATCTTTCGACACTTAGAATCCGAAACACAGCCATTGTATCAATATATTGTCTGCTAATTTCTCTTCTTTTTTTTGTTCTTTCTTTCTGACTAGTTGCAGGCAGTATTATGACTAAGTTGCCATTTGATTTTGTTTTTTGTTTTCCATACTGATGTTTGGATTTTTCGTTTTTCTTTTCTTTTTTTTCTTTTTTTGCCCACACATATTGGCAAATTCATTTCAAATGCTCAACTGGATCCCAAATGATCCATAGCATTAGCGTAATCATAGCACCATCATTTTTAATGCCAAATCATTATATTCTTACTAGCTTCCCACATGTATATTTATGGATATTTTCTAAGTTTAGCCTAGTCTGGCACATGGTTACTTGGGTAGGGCACTGATTGAGGACCAAACTTTACACTAGTAATGGCTTATCAGACCAATTTGCTAGTCGCTACCTAATGGACTTAATGGGTGAATCCCAAAGGATATCCTCTGTGCAGAACTTTCACCTGGCAAGAAACAGATTGGTCACCCCCAGCTGTGATTTAAGGATCTGTAAGTCCTTTAACATCAACCCTGCCAGCTGGGAAAATTTGGCTCAGGACTGCTTTTGGTGGCAGCAGGCTCTCCACATGTCTGAAGTCACCTTGGTGCAACATGATGAAGAAAAGAGGACAAGGAGAAAGCAACAGAGCACTGGCCCACCATCAACATCTTCAGGACCAGCCTTTACATGTGATGTCAAAACTGTATTTCACACACTGGCCTTCACAGTCACAGAAGGCACTGTGCTAGAATGTAATTTGAGGGTACAGGGGAAAAATCTATGGTTTCCAAGACTGCAATGCCAATGATGACCCAATGAAGAAGAATCCTTATATATACAGCCATATCAACAGAATACATTGATTGTACCCCTCCCTCAATAAAATATATCCTGAGTATGACATTAAATTGAATCCAGTGGTGAGGCTCCGATTCTGGATCTCTGGGGAGTATGAAGGCAGCCCTTAATTGCCATCACACCTAAATGTACTAGCGATGACATCACTTAAGACACTTCTTCTGACTACCAGTGCATTGTAAACAACTTAACTTTGGAACTTGCATGTAGCAGATATGCTGCATATGTATTTCTACACCTATTCATGAGATACCTCTCTCTACAGAAATGGTATAATTGTGCGCTAATTATTTGTATTAAATTTTAACATAAGATGTTGATAGGCTGTTAAACAAATAAACTGCAAATGCACAGTGTGCGCCAGTCAAAGCTACGATCCTAACTGATCATATCTGAAAAAAAACAACATTAGTTACAATTGTTGCTTGCTTAAGTTCACTTGCACCATACAGGTGATAGTTTAAAATATAAGAGGTGTTTTTGCTCTGTTTTGTATTACTGGAGTTTTCTTTGTCTCATCCAAAAAGACAATGATAATTTTCCTTAAATATTTCCCAATACAGTTTTTAACATTCAATAAAGAAGAGTAATGTCAATTCATGAATGTATTTAACTCTAAAGGGGCCAGTTTAACCCAGTTGGTAGAGCACCCACCTAGGAATCATAACATTACGGGTTCGATACTGGTCCCTGCCAACTCAGCACACCAGTAGCACAGATTGGGTAATCTGGCCTGTGTGGTAAAGTGGTGATTTCATGGTAGATGTGGCATACCATCTCAGCAGAAAATAATCTTCCTGGTCTAGCACTAGCAGAAAGGGGATAGACTCCCTCGCTTTCTGGCTGATACCAACAATAGGCTACTCTGCCTACTTTACCAACTTACAATTTAACTCTATCCCTACAAGTGTAGTATGCAAAACATGGCCAGCTGGCTTTGGAAATATTAATGTATTTAAGAATGTTGTAGGAGCTATAATACCAACAAGTGAGGATAAACTTTGTACAATCTTATAACTCGTGCAAAAAAGAAAATAGTGAGAAGTAACAAAACAATTGGAGACAATGTGTTTGAGATTAAAAAACAAAAACAAACCCTATAGGTATTTACTACACTTAGCAGTGCACTAGTCTATCAGTGTGTGACACTAAGTAATGATTATATTCACTATATAGTAACAATGATGCTGATAGCTTTTTAATTTAGTGTGTCCTGGGATGAACATATTTGCTTTTCCCCAGGAAAATTAATGGGTCCCAATAAAAGTTTCTCAATAGATTGAAGAGTTTTTATTTATAATCTGGGGAAACAACTAAAGCTGTCTAACTACTAACTTGTAACCTACCCTGTGTAATTCATTTCTAAGAAAATATTGAAATGTATTTACAGTTAGCTTGAAATGGTGTAGGAAGAAAAAAAAAACACTAGGGCTCCAGGAAATCAATTTTACTGTGTCCTTTAAGATTTTTGTGCTTCAGGTACACAGAACGTGTACCTATCAGCATCTCTGAGTAATAATGATCTGCAAGATAAACTTTCTAACCATTACTCTTTGGAAAAGTGATCTTATGGAAATTTACTAAGGTTCATCATCATCCTCATCATCATGTCGTGCACGCAGCACGGATATCCATGACAATCTCTCACCAACCTTCCCTATCTTACTTTACTAAGATTACTTTAGTACTATACAAAGACTTTGGGTGGAGCACCAATTGAAGGACCAAATCATTATACTTATTAAGTATAGTTGATATTTGGTACAAAGCCACAGATATAAAATACTGTGTGAATTGAACTCAATACTTAATAATTGACCTATGAGACCAGCTGTCTTACCATTACTTAAGGAATAGACATCCATATTGTTATTTACTTAGCTTAGCACAGTACCAAGCCACAGTAGTTGGATACCTTTGAGGATTGAACTCACTCTATTAGTTAATGGCCCACATTTTCCAGGAAGATTTTTTAATCTTTTTAATGAATAAAATTTGTTTTAAAGTGTTAACTTGAATAATTGATTATTTAATTTACCAAACTAAAAAGTCTTTTTGAAAATGGTTGATGGTGCCTATTGGGCTCAATTTGAATATGAGCTTTAGAATTTTTTGAGATTTGTGATGGTTTGGGAACTACACAAGGATGCTGCATGTTATTTTGAACAAATCCTGGTAGCAGCACATAAGAAGAAGTAAGAATGAACTAATAAGCATCATCCTCCTATGGACTCCTACACATGGACACACCAGTGTTGACTGATCAACAAAAAACACTGGGTGCTGTCTATAAGGTTTAACAATAACAATGGCTGATAGGAATGGATAGTGAGAGAGAGTCAATGGAATGCATACTGTCAGTATGCTTTGATGATTGTACATTTCATTTTAGATCAATTAAAACATATTCAGGTGCTGCACTTTATTTTCTATCAATGTAGTTAGAAACATTGTTTAATTTGTTCTCTGGCATCAGCAGTCCAATACAACAAAATCATTCAGGCTTCCTGGGATGTCCTGCTGGTCTTTTATCCGATATCCTTTTACTCTTACAGAATGCATGCTGTTCAAAAAGAGTCTTTGATACAGAAAATATATTCAGAGAAGAGATTAAATTTTTCTTTTAAAGAAATTGATCCATGTTGAGATTTTACATTTGTATTCACACAGCTTAAAAATAATTCTCAGGAGTTCTCGGAATGTATTTTTAAGACATGACACTTCCAAAGAATTGATATTTCTTTCTTAAAATTGATTTTATCTCTTTGGCTAAACAAAGGAATTTTACTAATTGTGATTTTGATCACATCACCAAGGTATCTGTTTTCACCTTGTTATGTAAAATGTGTGCCTTTAAGGGTTTCAGCATTTTGTCTCGTTATTAATACAAGCTGATTCAAAAGTTTTGCAATATTTTGGTAACTCCAGGCACAATTTCGCAGCTCCAATGCTTTTGCTGAGGCTGCGATGGTGAAAAACCACACTGGACTGAGAGGTATCCAAACTCGCCTGATACTCTCCAAATGTGCCTCTATGGATTTCATGGTTTTAGGTATATCTGACCTTGCCTTATCATTGAGGTTCTTGCGACCCATTCAAAATGTCTTAAACCATCCATCTACTATACTGCAATCAATTGCATCTTTATCTTTTGCACAACCAATGTTTTGGGTTACTTCCATGGCATTATGACCCAGTGTAGCATAATTGTGGTCTACAGGGAATTTGGGGATTGAAAAGTAAACAGTAATCGGATATCTGGAGAAGGAGAAGAAAAAGAAATAAGAACAAAATGAGGTTAAAGTTTGGAAGGGTAAACACTCAACAGGATTAACCGACCAATGACCAGAAACTAGAGTTAAAAATAAAAACAGAAGTCCCAGTTTCTGCTGAGGAGTGGAAGTGTATGTGACCTTCCCCCACCCCCAGGACCACAAATGGATGTAAAGAAAATTCAGCCTCTTTTTCACCGGACCCAAGGAGGGTCGGATGTCTTTGTTGGAGCTCTGTCGTGAGATATCTAGGTAGCAACAAATAGCATGAATGAATGTGGTTTTCGATAGAATATCTTGACCTTCCTCTTTCACTCTCCTTCTCTCTGAAAGAAATACACAACCCCTTTTTGACTATACAACTTTTGTATGTTGTTCTCTGAACTACCGACAGCTGCTACTACTAACGACTACCACTACAACTTGAACTTGGCCCCTATGCAATCCCCAGTTCAAAATTGTTAAGGATAAGTTCTTGAATTTGATTATGTTATATGTTCATCTGCATGTCCTTCAAACTGTAGCATTGCAGGTCTATTTGAAAGGAGTGATGGCATGTTAATGGTAATCTTAATATACTTATTTTCTTATCCTGTTCTCTTGGCTGGGATCTTGTTGTTAAATCTGATATTAGGCTGGATGGCATTCTTGCTGTTTGAGTCTGGAACAACTTAGGAATCACTTGAGGATATCTTGTCCTGTACAAGATGTTGTTTTTTTCTCATGAAGTGATTTATTTTATCCCCAAGTCAAAATGCCTTGAGAACAGCCATGCATCTTGCATCTGTTCCCTTACACAGCTTCATCCAAACTAACTCTCATTCTCACCTGTCACTGCCTCTCTTCCACACTTTGTCAATTGGTGTCTGTTGTCCCATAAGAAATCAACAGGTAGTACTGTGCTGACTCATTCAAAAAATGTTCCACTATTATCTATATGTAACTTATTGGATTTTTATTTTTTCCACTTATTATTTAACAAAATTACACATAAATTGAAGCAATGCACAAGAATGAGAGTTAGTTTGGATGAAGCTGTGTAAGGGAACAGATGCAAGATGCATGGCTGTTCTCCATGGCCTGAAATGGTTATCATGAAGTCAGAAAGACAATTGGAAGTCACTGACTCTTAGACACTTGTTTTTGATGGATCTGAATGTAAGAGATTTGAAACAATAATAATTCTTAACCAAATTCATTCTGCTGGACATGTATTGAGAATAAAGGATAAACAGGCTTTCCATATAATTTTTCTACTGGGAACTGAAGATAGGAAAGCATCAACAATACAGGCCTAGAAAAATGTTTAAGGATAATCTGAAGAGAAATTTGATGGCATCACACACAGATGTGCTGAGCTGGGAAGAGCTGACTCTTAATCACATGGAATGGAGGCACTCCATCGGGAAAAGATGGAACACCTCAAACATGCTCAAATCAAATGTGGTCTTCAAAGGGGTACTCACCCAGACTTGCCAACTAATATGTAGTCTTGAAGTGTTGAAATATTTTCTGTATATAAAGCATGCTGTAATCCAGCACTTAAACTTATAGACTAAGCAAGGTTACATGGTTTAAACCCCAGCCAATCAACAGACCAAATATGTGGTTAGTTAACTATTTAATCACTGATACTGACAGCCATTCATTTGCATTTTATTCAACATTGATGAATGGACCTGCAACACTAAGGGAAACCAAGGGACCATACCCAACACTGAGGGATACCAAAGAGCAACCAAAGGTTTATTCACTAAGGATCGTAGTCTGTTAACACAAGGGATCTTTTCTGGACAGTGCTCTTATTTGAAGCGTAAAGGATGGCCACAAAAATCGTAACATGGAGATGTAGTAGTGTGTGAACATGTGCTGTTGTCAAAGGCAGGTTATGTGACCCATCTGAATGCTAACAATCCGAAGTAATCCAACTATGCTAGTCTATCTTCATGTTCTGCTAACAATGCTGGTGTCATTTGCAACAAGGTCTATAAATCTGTCTTCTCAGAAGAGGCACATGGTGGTTCACTAGAAAGCTATAGAAAATCAAAATTGAATCAGCCCAGTTAAAGCCACAGAGTTCATCTGCCATATACGCGTGATGTCTATGAAGTCAAATGCTGATCTCAAGAGGTCATAGATGTCGCGGTGAGACAGAAGCCATTACAATGTTGAGGGTGGAGAGACAGCTTTCATCATCGAAAGATGTGTATCAGTTGTCATATCATATATATGTGTGTGCGTGTGTGTATATATGTGTGCGTATATATATATATATATGTGTGTGTGTGTGTGCATATATATATATATATATGTGTGTGTGTGTGTGTGTGCACATGCGTGTATATATATATATATATATATATATATATGTGTGTGTGTGCGTGTGTTTAGTGGAGATTTCTTAGAAAAGAAAGAAAATTCCCCAAAATGTAATATTTTAAGCATCTTTTTTTAAAATCATATTGAACTTGTTCATAATGATTTTGATGTAAACAAACAAAAGAAAAAATTATTTTCTAAAAACATTCAGGATTCTATGTAGAAATTTTCCTCCATATCAACCCACCCAAGCTATGTGGTTCCATGTTTTTTAGACACTATGCCATTGTCTCAAGTAGATGAATGGATGTCAACGATATGGCTGATTGCTTATGCTGATGGACTTTTACTTATGTGGTTTTTCAATCAAATCACTACAATATTTTCATTTTTTTAATGATTTGGTTCAATTCAGCATCACACATTTTGGTAATTCCATGTCAAATCAGCCAGGCCATGTCACCCACCCACTTCAATTTTTCTTAAATTTTCTCCAAGTCTGGATTATGATATAGTCAGACAATTCCCAAAATTTGAGTTATGTCAATTTTTAGCACTCCAAATTTGAGGGGTGTCGCGAAAAATGGCGACTTTTTGTAATCTATTTTTGTCTGTAAAATGAGTTCTAGAGCTTCCCTACTCCTAAAAATGGGTTTCTACGAGCATTTTAGCCCAAGGAATCCAAAACTGCTATAAAAAAATTCTTAAAGTCAACCAATTTTAAGTTATTAAAGATTTTTGATTTGCAAAATTTTAACTGATCTTGTAGCAAATATCAAACTATCTTTTTAGTACAAATAATGTTCAATATATGTTAAATAATAATAGAAAAGAAATTTTGTCATAGATACAATGTCACAGAAATTATCAATAACTTAAAATTGGTTGACTTTAAGACTTTTTTTATAGCATTTTTGGATTTCATGGACAAAAATGCTTTTATAGACCAATTTTTAGTAGGAAGCTCTAGAACTCATTTTCCAAACAAAAATAGATTACAAAAATTCGCCATTTTTCGTGAACCCCACCAAATTTGGGGAGCTAAAAATTGACATATCTCCGCCAATTTTTTAAATTGGAAGCTCAAATTTTAGGGATCGTCTAATGTTAACATAGTCCACACCTGGAAAAAATTCAGAAAAATTGAAGGGGGTGGGTGACAATTTTACTTTTTTCTGGATGATTTGACATGGAATTACCCATTTATGAATGAAATTTTCATGTTACTTGTTTTGTTGAATTTAAATAGATGCTAGAGATATATAAACTATCAGTATATTGTTTTGTGTGTGTGTGTGTATCAGTACTGAAGCTTAAAATACATTAGTTTATGTAAATACTTCTATACAATATCAGGACCTATAATAAGTTAAAAAAGTGGCCTATTGTCAGAATCAGCAGGACAGTGAGGGAGTCTATTCCCTTTTTGCTAGTGCTAGACCAGGAAGATTGTTTTTTGCTGAGGTGGAGCACCACACATACCGTCAACTCTTCACTTTACCACACAGATCAGATTACCCAATCTGTTTTACTAATGTGCTGAGTTGTTGGGGATTCCTAAGTGGGTGCTCTACTGACTGAGTTAAAACCAACCTAGAATAAAAATTGAAAATTCACTTGATTTAAAGTTCAGAAATTATGGTAATCCCATGTAAATATAAATATATACACGTACATACTGATAACCAATCTGTGCTACTCATGTGCTGAGTTGGTAGGGACTGGTATCGAACCAGGAACATTGCAATTCCTTGGCAGGTACTCTATCGACTGAGCTAAACCAGACCTATAATAAGAATTGAAAATTCCCCTGATTTAAGGCTTGGAAATTATGGTAATTCCATGTAAATATAAACACACACACACACACACATTGATATGTTGGTTGGTGTATATATTTATATGGGGGAGCTTTTATAGGATATTGATTGAAGTCATCCAGTGCCTTTTAATGGGAGTCAGGCAAGGTTATTTAGTGGACAGATCAGGGGCCCTGGCTTAGCTTCTCATTGTTAAGCTGATAAGAATATTGCACAGAAGGGAATTTTGGGGGGTTTTGTCTGCTCGGAAATTGAATAAACAATGACATGAGATCTAACATCAAACAGTCATATGGACTGACATAAGTAGCCATTAAAAAACGAAACACATGGAAATTGAGAAACAACTTTTCCCTCTATAATTGGTATTAGGCAAAATGAAAAGCAAGGGGGGTGGGGTTTTGGATGACCCCTTGTATGAAAACTGAGTAGGTTACATCAAAAGATAAAACTCTCTCAGCCACAATGTTAGAGCCTCTTTGTTAACTTCATTTGAAATTAGACATTTATAATTTTTAAAAGAAAAACCTTTATGTATAAAAGTTGAAAGGGTTATCATGACATCTCTCTAAGGTTGTAAGTTAATATATTGAACCCAAAGAATTAGTTGATGAAAATTTTTAAAAAGTTAAGAGTTATGTCTATCTTGTAAGTCAATATAAATAATTTTTTTTACAATTAAAAGTTTTATTTCACATTAAATAAATCAAGTAAAAGCCTATATAACTTCACTATATAATTATTATCAATATCATAGTATATATCAGGGTGTATCAAAATTATGTGTTTTTTACAGTCCTTTAGTTCAAAGTTTATTTCAGGTACGCATCTGAAGATTATATATGACTTCAGTATACTAATATTATTATATAATATAAATATTAAGATGTATCAAAAGTACTATCATTTTTTACAGCCCTTGGGTTTTTTTTAATTTGAATTCCTTATTTATTATGAAAATTCTTAAATTCTGACATTAACCAAAATAATCTAATAATACAAATAGAAATTATAATAACTCAATAATATAAACTTTTTTGAATTTGTTAAATTTTGTTTTGAAAGATATGCTTAAAGGTTAATAACTATAAATATATATATACATATATATATATTATAAAATAATAAAATTCGAAGGCAATACAATGCGTAAAAAATAAAGACAAAAAGATGTTTATATGTCTAATCGATTTCAAAGCGAAGCTTTATCGTCAGAGACTGATTCAGAAATGACGTGCTTATGTTTCTCTTCTTATTTCCTATAAGTTTATTAATAGCTAAATTAGGTCCTAATATAAACAATAGATTAGAATTATACATAATTAACTAATTTACACGTTCCATATATAGGCACATGTTCTGATCTCAGAATACACGATTAACTAAATTTACACGTTTCATATAGAATTAAAATTAATATATATATATACGATTAATTTAACAATATTGACATACTTATTAACTCCTTTACATGACATTATTTCTTTAAACCATGACACTATTGGATGTCTAGAACTATTAATAAATATTTAAGGACATGAAAAATAGTTAAATGAAATATATAATTGAAGCAGTACATTATGCAATTCAAATATTTGATTTATGATATTTAATCTATCTGAATTTAAGGGAGGAATGGTTTGTTTTATTTTATTGTTTTGAATTTTACATCAATCCTAATATGTAATTATTATATGATATTTTAATATATAATTAATATAATATTTAATCTATTTAAGTTAAAAGAAAAAGAGAAAAAGTACTCATAAAAGACATTTTCTTAAAAAAAAAAAATAATAATAAAAAAGAATCATTTATTTTCTATCAATACTAATACATAATTTAAGATAATCTTTTATTTACTTATTTACTATAAAAAAATAATTTAAATTAGAGAACAAAGGGGATAAAGGGGAAAAAAAAAAAAAAAAAAAAAGAAAAAGAAGAGAAATAACACAAAAAAGAAAGAGAGGGAGAAAGAATAAGAAATGAAAGGTGAAAGCGAAACAAAAGCTAAGTATGTTAAAAAAAAAAAAATTTCTATTAACGATTTTATTCATTTGTTCACTTTTGTTTTTGAAATTATGACATGCTCACACCGTTGCTACACATTGCTACATCTTACCGGATGTCAGCCTTGTTCTCAACAAACTTTTAAGAAAGAAAAAAAGAAAGAGAGAAATAAGAAATTACAGTTATTCGCCCATTCATAAAGTAAGAAGAGAAATTATTAAAAAAAAACATAAGCACGTCATTTCTGAAATCAGTCTCTGACGATAAAGCTTCGCTTTGAAATCGATTAGACATATAAACATCTTTTTGTCTTTATTTTTTACGCATTGTATTGCCTTCGAATTTTATTATTTTATAACATACTTAGCTTCAAGCAAATTACCAATTACTTTTATATATATATATATATCAATTGTGTGTATGGTGAACGTTTCTGATGACGAATAATCACCTAAAAGTGATGTTCCGAAACCATTGATAAAATGGACTTTTAAATGTATTGTAAACTATAAATAAATAAATACAGCTCTTACATAAGTAATTGAGCACTTGATTATCATTTCTCCAATACTAACAAAGAATTAACTATATATTATATATATATATATATATATATACATACATGTTTGTCTCTCTGTGTGTTAAATTGGTTCATTTTTGTCTGAGATAATAAGTCTTATTTGCTTACTCCAGTGTATTTTTCCAGACACATCACTGTTTTTGGATATTGTGGCATTTTATTGCATAAAGTAGTGGAACACTAATACAGAAGCTTGCAACATTATTATAACATGAAGGTTAATAATTGTAACCCCTAACATTTCTTATTTATAGGTTGAATTAATAAAAATCATTCATTTTCATTCTTAAGATCATAACAGTATTACCATATTTTTAAGTATTTTTATGTGCTCTTTTCCATTTTCAAATTAAGAATTTAATTTTTCTCTATTTTATTTGTTATGTCTTTATTGGGAGAGTGATAGTTGTAATCTGACCAAACAATATGGCCATTTTTCAAATTTTCAGCTAAGGCAAAGTTACAAAATGTTCTCTTTGACCGTCCCCCCAGGGCAGATTATCTTAAGTCATCAAGTTGGGATTTCAATTTCATGCTATCCAGTCCTAATCCAAGGCCACAACTGTCATCCACTTCTAAAATTCTCTTCCCGGGGAACATAGTGAACCGCTATTCCATCATATCAAAGGATTGCTGACACGTTGAGCCTTCATCTTCCTGTCTGTCGAATGATCTCTTCCTGAAGAAGTATTGGAACCAAAGAATTATGGACCATTATAGAGAAATCTGAGGTTCTTTTTGACAACAACAAAATAATTAAATTATAATTTTTTTTGTTGTTGTCATATTTTATTAACTTTTTAGAAAATTATTAAAATAATTTTTGGTTTCAATTTTAAAGATGTTAAAAAGCTGGTATTAATCTTGGAATAAAAAAATTTAAAAAAAAAAAAACAGTGGGGTTTTATGAATTTTGTAAATTTCTTTTGTGATTTTTAATCTTTGGATAGAGTCTGCCATATTGAGTTGCATAAAGTTTTTTTTATTTTATTTCTCTTACAGTTATATTGACTTTATTAGGTGTTACAGTTGTTGATACATTGAGTGTTGTATTTCCAATATTCCCAATATTTTTATATATATACATGCAATTGAATATATATATATATATATATATATATATAGTTAATTCTTTGTTAGTATTGGAGAAATGATAATCAAGTGCTCAATTACTTCTGTAAGAGCTGTATCTATTTATTTATAGTTTACAATACATTTAAAAGTCCGTTTTACCAATGGTTTCGGAACATCACTTTTAGGTGATTATTCATCATAAGAAACGTTCACTTTTGAAAATATTTATATATATATATATATATATATATACCATTGGGTGTTTTATTTCCAATGCTCAATATCATATATAGAGCATTTATATTTGAGTTAAGGTAGCGTGGACATGAAGTCAACAACTGGTTACTTACAGTTTCTCACCAATGCTAATATCAGACCATCCCTGATGGTTGGTCTGATGATTGCATAGGTGAGAAACTGTCAGTAACCAGGTGTTCACTCCATGTCCATTCTACCTTAGCTCAAATATATATACATATATAGGGCCCGTTTAGCTCAGTCGGTAGAGTGTCAGCCGAGGAATCGCAAGGTTCAGGGTTCGGTACCGGCCCTCGCCAACTCAGTGTATGAGTAGCACAGGGATCTGTGTGGTACAGTGAGAAGCTGATAGTAGGTGTGGCACTCCACCTCAGATGCTGAAATAATCTCTTTATTCTAGTGCTAGAGAAAAGGTTATAGACTCCCTCGCTATCTGGCTGATACTGACATTAGGCCACTCTGCTCACTTTACTTTACTTTTACTTTTTATATATATATATATATATATATATATATTTTTTTTATCAAATTTATAAATGTGACTTTTTCTCATGGTTGTTTTACATAACTTTTATTTTGGACATATTTTACCAAGTCCTCCCATTAAGAAGTGCTTGCCTACCATGAAAATCAGCTGTTGAGATTTTGGCTTCTACTTATGCTTAAACACAGACCAGAACTGCAATCATTTTCTCCTGGCATTTTGGTAAAGTTCAAGTGGTGCAGTCATACAGTAGTACTGATACAGCTATAACTTCAAAGAATTACCATTTTATTTTATCAGAGAGAACATACTTCCATATGATTGAAAGCCTGTCAATAGCAATCCATGCCTTTCCTATGCTTATATTGACATCACTTTCTGTTGGTTGGTTAGATTTTACAGCACATCAATCCTTGTTGGGTTATTTTATGCTGAAGACGTTTTGTTTTATTAATTCTTGATGGTTTTCAAATATTCTTTTTTCAAAATCAATATTTTAAAACACATTTTTTCTATTTAACCCTTAGATGGGACCCAAACAAGTAATACCACTCCAGGTCAGAGTGGACCTGTGAGTAATGACGATGAAGGGGTTCTTCACACTCCCCAGACCTCCAGAATTTAAACTTCACCATTAGATGCAGTTTAATGTCATACCTAGGACAATCACTTTCTGTAGTTGTGCTGTTGAGGTATGAGGACTGAATTAGGTATTAATTGTGAAAATCCAGTAGATATCATATATATATATATATATGAAGTGTGTTAAAAAATTATTAAGACCAAGCTGTATTTCATCATCATCATGTTGTGCTGTCAGCGCGGATATCCATGACTATCTCTCTCCATCCGTCCCTATCGCTCATCATTCTCAGGAGGTCCTCTATGTAGCATCGTGTATCTGCACAGAGCTGATCAATGTACATCTTTGCTGATCGGCCCACACTGGCGTGCTCATGTGTTGGCTTCCACTGTTTTTTTGTAGGGTGTTTCCACGTCTTGTTCAGGATCACCCGCAGCATTCTTGTGCAGCTCTCATCTAGTTTATTCTCTAGTCGCTTAGTTAGGGTCCAGGTGGTGCAGCCATACAGCAGCACTGATATGACAACAGCCTGGAAGAACTGTCTCTTTAACTTGTCTGTGAGATTGGATTTCCATATGACCGATTATTTATAGCGGCCCATGCCTTTCCTATACGTGCATTAACGTCGTTTTCTGTGGAGGAGATGTTACTGCTGAACAATGAATGAAATATTAATTTTCTTCGAAATAGGTAATTTGACATTCAATATACTTGTTCTAGAGACTTTTTCCATTAGTTGAAGCATTTCAGAAACTCCTTATATGGTATGAAGCTGCAACATTGTATTTCTTTGAATGTCTTTAATTTAGTAATTATCTCCCCTTCTTATGATGTCACTATAAAAGAGATAGTAAGAAATTGAAAATCAGGTTTTGTTCTCTATTCTAAAAAGCCTTTTGTTCAAAGATATTGATTTACTTTCACTCATTATATATAAGATATCGGTCCTTATGACCTGAGTCTAAAAAGGTGGTCATGTTATTCAGGTGGCTTTTCAGAGTTTATCAGAACAATCTCTAATTTATAGATGATAAAAACAAACTTGGAAGTGAGAAGAGTCTTGACATTATTTTGAATTTTCAGAAAAAAAAAAAATTTTCCATTGAAATTACATAAGGATATGAAATTGAGAAACAAAACAGTTAAATTTTTATAGATTGTTTTATTTATTTTTCCTATTTTGATTTACTAGTTTGTGCGTGTGTGATTTATCTAGAAGACTTAGAGAATTTTTTTTGCTCCTAAATGATGTTTATAGCTATCAGTTGTTAAACATCATCTTTTTACTTTATATTTTAGAATTTAAAGAATTTTCAATATCTATATATTAGTAAAAGTTTCATATTTGTGTGTGCATTCACATATATTTATAGTAATGAGATATAAATAAATGAATAAGATCATTAAGTTTGATCATTTTATAATGAAGAAAAAAAGTTCTCAACATAAAAACGAAACAGTTAAGAAGCATTTTTTTTCATATGATACTAAAAAACAACTTTATATATATATATATATATATATATATATATATATAGAGAGAGAGAGAGAGAGAGAGAGAGAGAGAGAATTGTAGACAAACACAGGATGTTACACTAGATGAAAGTTTATTATTGGTGGTAATGTTGATGTTTGGACGTTTTGGTTTATATAGAAACCTTCTTCAGGACAATATGAAACAAGTAAAGGAAAAAAGATTTTTGTTGTTAAAAGATGCTGGATGGTTTTTGAATGAGTTGAGTTGGGAAATATGTAGAAAAGGTTCATAACTGTTCATTGATTAGCGTTCAAATTGAATGTTCATGACGTGATTGGTAAATGCGAAAATGAAAATCAAGATGTGATTGGAATATGTAAGGTCAAAAGTCAATATATGATTTATACACGAGGAGATGTTGAAAATGTGTGACGTATTCATTACAGATACAGATGTTTTAAAAAGTGAGAGAAGTATTAATTGTCAATTTCATGTATATATATATATCTGTTGTGTTGTTGTTGATTTGGCCGGAGTTTGTAGTTCTATAGCTATTAATGATTACTTTGCCTAAATGTGAAGGGATATTAAAAAAGCTGGGTGTATAATTAACATTCTGTACATTACTGATCATGCTGGCTTCAAAGATTTGCCTTAATCTTTTATTGTGGATGTATGCTAGTTTGTGTGTAAACTGTATAGTGGCTTCAACTTTGTTCAGTTTGTTCGAGATTTCTGTGATATCTATTTCACTTGGGTATATGATTAATGTGTCATCTATGTATCGGAAGTATTTGGAGTGGTTTGGATGACGTACTATACAAAAGATATAAATAAGATGGAGTTCAACATGCAGCACTTTAACAACAGTAATTAAAATCTGTATCAAGACTAGCTACTACTCAACTACTTTCCTTGTGTAATTTGTATTATTTATGTAATTTATTGGACGAGTCCAAATTTATTGTCAGGAAAATATCCTTTCTTACAACAAAAAGTTTTTAGAATAATTGATATGACATAAAAAAAATCAATGAAGAATCAACCAGTAATGTAGCCTATCCATTTATTCAATGTGAATTATTGTTTTTGTATTCTAGTGTTTTGAGCTGTCTTGTAATCTCTATATACCAAGATCACCTGATGTTGAGGGCCACTTGAAATGCAATCCATAAGTTGTGGCCAGGGGTTTCATGTCAAATTAGCTGTAACTGTTTTAATTAAATATTTACCTTAGACATTTGTTTATTTAGATGTTTATATGGCAACCTAATTGTCTATTCTATTTCAAAATGTTGTTTTGAGGATTATTTAATTTGATGGTAATGCCATTCAAGATCAGTAGAGACATTTTATTCATTTATATTTCTGTGTTTTTCTTATCATCTGAAAATGTTCAGTGCATTTTTTAAATTCTTATCAAGATGGTGATTGTGTGTGCGTGTATATATATATATATATATATATATATATATATACACACCAGTAAAGATTTCCTTGATGCTAGAGGGTTTGCCGATAGCCCAGTGTTTAGAGGCTCTGACTAATGAAAATCAGTTGAGTTTTGATCCCAACTTGAAGCAACTTACAAAGTCTAGCTGTACTGAAGAGATGCGATACATCAAAACAAGACTATCTGTGGATGACTATATATATATGTGTGTGTTTATATTTTTTTTAAATGAAAATAAGAAGAATCAGATGTGCCTAGATAACACACACACATACAAATAAACAAACTACCGCTTAATAGTTAAACAAAAAAGGGTAGGCCAAACCTGGAATGATAATTAGACATTGTTGGACAGACACACATATATAAACACATAAACACATGCAGAGAACTAGGAAGATATAAGATACAAAATTAAATTGACAGTACCTAGCAGCACTCTCCAGAGCTTCAAAAAATCTTCTGAGGAGGAGATCTTTATCTTGAAATATTAGGAATAAACCAAAGGTTAACAAACAACATCATAGTTGCTTTTTCTTTACACTTGTATTGTGATAGCCTTCAAAACCAACCACCAAACCCATATATATATATATATATATATATATATATATATTTGTATTTTGTATATATATAAATATATGTAACTTAGCTAAAATTGGGATATGATGGTAAAATTTCTTTAAATCAATTCACTGAAATTTTTGCAACAGAATGACATTTGTGCTAAATGTAAGTTTTTCATTCGTCCAAATTCTTGATGCAAAAGGAAGCCAATATGTTTATAGTTCATTAACTGAATAAACCTTTTCCTCTTTGATCTGTATTTTTCATAGGATATCAATATATATATTTACCCAACCCCTTCCCCATCTATGTGTTAAATAGAAAAATGTATTTATAAAAAAATTGAGTATCCATTAAGAATGAATTTATTTCAAAACTTTATCGGCATTAAATGACCCACTGAGGTTGATATGCTGTAAAACAAACAAACAAAAAAAAAACAACCCCTTCTTCAAAATAATAATATTCTGATGAGTAAAAAAAAAATGTTTGCTTTATTATTAAGTGTGGTTTTATTGTTGCTACACAGAAGATTTCTCAAGTGTTCAATGCTTTCTAACAGGTTTTACCACTTTGGATCAAAGTGAACCTGGGAGAAATGCTAATTAAGTGTTACCTCACACTCCACAGAGCTCAGACCATCAGTTGCAGTTGTATGTGATACCCAGAAGCCCCTCTACAGACAGCCCTGTCAGCTAGGGCTTTAGAATACACCGGCTGCACTTCTGCAGAGGATAAAATCCCCCAATGGGGCCGTAGGTGGCAACCCATGATGCTTAAGGACGGAATCTGGTGGCCAAGCAGTCCATGACATGCAACACACCACTTTGGCCCTTACTAAGGCTAAATAGGCAGTCGGAGAGCCCCCCTCAATCAATCGGCTGGTCACGTCAAGCCCAGCATGTGTATGATTGTCCTCATCCTATTGCCTTTATGGCAATCATATATGTGCTATAAGGGTGGTGTCTTGGGTGTGACATTAAACTGCATCTAATGGGGAAGTTCCAATTCCAGAACTCTAAGGACTGGGGTTACTCCTTTATCATCATTATTCCCAGGTCCACCCTAATCTGGAATGGTAGTACTTGTTAGGGTCCCATCCATGGGTTGAATAGAAAAATAATTTTTTAAATGTTTTTTTTAAAATTGAGTACCATCAATATTAAATAAAACAAAACATTTTTGGCATGAAATAACACAAGGGTTGACATGCCATAAAATCCAACCAATCTAACTGGTCTTACCACTCCTGGTCAGAGTGAACCTGGGAGTATTGCCAATAAAGGAGTACTGCACACTCCCCAGAGCTCCAGACTTGGAACCTCACTATCAGATGCAGTTGAGTTTAATACCCATAACCCCTTTGTAGAGGATACAGTCAGTATATTTGTAAGCCCCACCAACAGGGCAAACTCAGATTTTATTTGTTGCCAATCAATATTCACAGATTTATCAAGCAATAATTTTTCTCTCAATGCTTGAGGAAATCAAGATTTTGTGATTGTCTTTTTACTTTTGATGGCAATTTTTTTATTGCATTCAACAAAATATCAAATTCAGGATAAATTGTAAATATACTACTTTATGACCACCATCTGCTGAAAATAACCTTTTTTTTTCTTTTTTTTCATCAAACGTTCATAAATAAAAGTAGATAATCAAAAATGGTGTTTGAATTCAAACCCAAGCGAATTCTGCACAAAAATAACAGTTGAATTTTGCATGCAGTTTTATGCAACCTGATTTTTCTCGTTAATAAAAAAAAATGTCCCATCTCTTCATGTAAATCTGGGCATGAGCTGGTACTGGATGAATGATTGTAAATGTAAGATTTTATAAATTGGCTGTAAAAATCAGAAACTCCTTTTATTGGCAAAGAATTTAATGATGCCAATATTTATTCACCTTTATGGTTGTTGGCCTGCATATTAAGTTTTATTTCTGTATTATTTCCACATAGAAAAAATAATGCATACTCCATTGATATCATGGTGATAAACATTTGTTATATATATATATATATATATATATATATATATATATATATTTATTTACCAACCCCTCCACACGAGCAGGATGTGACACAAGGTCAATTTCTTTAGCAGAGTTCAACAGGTTTGAATTCAGAGTTTTCCTTCTCCTAGACCGGTTGCCTAACCAAGGTTAAAGAGCCCAGTCTGCCCTGCTATTTATCCATAGCTGGAGGGAGAATTGGATTCATACCTTTCCCAAGGGTATTAGCGCTAAGTGAAATGCTATTACCAACATTTGTTATATACAGTGTTGGCTCTTGGGCTCCTGGCACCCCAAGGAAGCTGAACTTTGCCTCTTTTGAAATATTATATATAAAGTAGCAGGACATCTGATATACCACAGTATGTTAATTTAACTATTACGGCATTTGATATGTTTACTTAAGATCTATTGCAATATGTAGAAAGTATAATAATCTTGATTTAACTCCATCTCACACTTTTTTTTTCTCTCTTTCCTTATTTTCATTATGTTTGATTGAAACAGATTAGTGTTATTGCTTCCACACTCTCACCCTCATTCTCTATCTTTGCCCACTCACTTTTTTCTTTCTTATCCTATTTTTCTGTGTAGCATATCCTTTCTCTTCCTTTCTTTCTATATAATAAAAATATAATGGTCTATTATTTTGCTTCGGTGACAACACTTAGAGGATATTGGGAATTTGGCAGATAAGCCCTACCAGATAATCAGGACTTACATTATTGTATTTCATCTTGGACAATTTGGGTGATCTCATTTTTTAACCAGAGGGTGTTGTAAGAGGATAACTGTGATATAATTAAGGAATATGAGCATTAATATATAGATGTAATATTATATAGAGTAGTCTCCGTGGCAAACTGGATATAACATGCTGGAGTGCAATATCATATTAAGCATGTTACATTCACTTTGAAACTAATACCCTTGGAAATAGTATGAACCTTTCATCACCCAGCTATGGGTTGATAAGTACCACTTCTGTTCTTCTGAAATGATTGCTTTGGCATTAGATAACCCTTGAAGGTTGATATGCCATTGAATATCATATATTATTTCAGGATATTATTTAGCCTACATATTAGGTTTTATGTCTGTATTATTTCACATAGAAAATAAATGCATACTCCATTAATATCATGGAGATAGATAAATATTTGTCATAGACAGGGCTGGCCCTTGAGTCCTGGCATCCCAAGCTTACTAAACTTTGTCCCCTTTGAAATATTATGTATAAATGTAACATTATAAAGTTGGAGTCCTTGTGACATCGTAGTAAGCAAGTTCAAAGTCCAGTTGTGCTATTAAAGTTCAATATCAGTGTGGAGGTGTGTGATGTATTAGCTATTGTCATAGGAAATGGAACTGTCAAGATGAGTTTAAATCCTGGACAAGGCTGTTTGCATTTCACACAGCGCTAATTCCCTTGGGAAAGGTATAAATAAAACTATTCTCCCTCCAGCTATGGATAAATAGTAGGGTAGACTGGGCTCTTTAACCTTGGTTAGTGTTATGGTAATTTACCATGCACGCATGAACTCTTCAAACTATAGATAACAGCAGGTTCTGCACTTATGCGAGAATTAATATTTCAGTGGATAGCCGATAAGACAGCCTCACGTGTAACCGATTCATTGGTATATATTTGTAATACTGTTCTTTGTTATATATTTGTTTAACTCATTTCCTCTCTTGTGTCTTTATTCTGGCCCCTAACCAGGCAGGCTACAACAGTTAGGAAACCAGTCTAGGAGAAGAAAAACTCTGAATTCAAACCAAATTGAAAGTGAACATAATTGCATGCCTGGAATTTGCACTCGCTTACTTGGGAACTTCCCAAAAATCCTTTTGATATACTCCAATAATATTTCATCTTAAACTCTGCTTAAGAAATTGACCTTGTTTCACACCCTACTCCTATCAAAGGGTTGGGTAAATATATATCTGAGTGCCAGAAATTTCAGTAGATCTTGAAGTTCTTTCTGCTCTGATGAGTTAGTAAGTTTGAGATGGCTCGAGAATCTTAGCTGGAATATTGATGGAGTGAATCAAAAGGATTTTTGGGAAGTCCTCAAGTAGGCAAGTTCAAACTCCAGTTATGCTATTATGTTCACTTTCAAATGAATACCCTGGGGGAAGGAATGAACCTCTTCACTTCCCCCCTACTACTCTTCTTCTACAAAGATGTCTTTGGCATTAAATAACCTACAGAGGTTGATATGCCATCAAACAAAGAAAGCATACAAACCAATATTATATAGTATATTAGGATATTATTTTGTCTGCATTTTAGGTTTTATTTTTGTATTATTTGCACACAGAAAAAAAATATTGCCTACTCCATTGATATCATGTTTTAGACAGGGATGGCCCTTGGGTACCTTAAGGAAGGTGGAGCACCACACCCACTATCATCTTACTTTACCACACAGATCCCTGGTTACTCATATGCTGAATCGGCAGGGGCAGGTGTTGAACCAGGAACCTTGTGGTTCTAGTTGGATGCTCTACCAACTGAGCTAACGGCCTTCCACTGTAAAACATTAATAATATCCTAGTATCTATAATTTTAATACTCGTGTTCCTTAATTGTACAACTGTTATCATCTTGCAACACCCTCTGGTAAAAATGAAACCGTTCAAATCATCCAAGATGAAATGCAATGATGTAAATCCTGATTATCTGGTGTAGCTTATCTGCTAAATTATTATTTGTTATGAATCTTGCCACCTCAGCTAAATATAGAAAGAAAGAAAGAAAGAGAGTAGGGGAAAGATAGAGAGAGATGTGGTGAGCGTGTGGAAGTGATAATGCTAATCTGTTTCAATTGAACATGATGAAAAGAAGGAAAAAAAGAAAACAGAGAGTAAAATCAAGATAATTATATTTTTACATATTGAACTATTTTTCAACAGCTCTTAAGTAAACATATCAAATGTAATAATTAAATTATCATACTGTGGTATATCTACAGGTCCTGCTAGTACTATATGATATTACAATTATATATAATATTTCAAGAGTAAAAAAGTTCAGCAGTTTCAGCCAATATTCTGAATTTAAAGTTAATTTGAAAGTGTTTCTATAAGCAAGGGATATATATTTCCCCAAAAACAAATAAGTAAATAAAAGTAGCATAAATAATTAATCAAGAAAGTAAAAATAAATTTGGTAAATAATTACTTGCAAGAACAAAAAAGAATGTAATTATATAAGAAAATTAATAAAAAAAAAAGAGGATATGTCCAGATAAAACAATAATACCATAAAAATATGAAACTAAAATGTGTATGTGAGAGTGTGTGTGTGTGTGTGTGTATATATATATATATATATATATATATATATATATGGACATAGATGTTTGTATGTTAGTATATCTGTATGGGTGTATATATATCTATATATGTGTGTGTACATAGATAGCTTTGGATGTATACACATACCTATTTATGTAGTAATTATATTTACTATTCTTTTACATGCAAGAGAATTTATATATGTATACATATATATATATATATATATATATATATATATATATATAATTTTTTAATTTTTCATTACTATACATAAAGAAGATGAACTGAAAACAATTGAAATACATTAAAAAAAACTATATCGTGTTAGACAATTTTACAAATATTGAAATTATATTTGTGCATAACTTCTTTTTTTTAATGTAGGCACAATATTTTGATTAGCTGTCACTGTTTGTTTTTTCCCAGGTTTATAAGTGCAAACTTTAGTAACTCTAAACTGATTATCTAAAGAAAGAAAAGACTGGCAAACAATAATGAATTTGTGGTAAAAAAAAACAACTTATATTTTCTATGTTTCATACAATTATGTAGAACATTGTAGGAAATGAATTATCTTATTTAGCATTAAAGAAAATAAATTGGTTTCAACTTAACAAGGATCCATTGTCTGGCAACTTGAACATGATTTTCTTTCAACTATTAGAGCTGTGGTTCAATGCAATTGTCATTGTTCAGCTACAATTTTGGCTTGTTAAGTCAAAATGCAGTGGAAGCATACTGGGCTCATAACCCAGAGGTCCATAGATCAGAACTACACTCTGCTACCAAATATTGTTCCTTCTGACAAATCTATATCTTGTTCTAATAAATCTAAGTTGTACAAATATAGAGAGTAATATCTATCAAAATTTTCATTTTATTTTAAATCAATTTAGAATTTGTAGGGAAATTCTTCATAGCTGCTGTAAGTTTTTAGAAGCTATGAAGAATTGTTTGATATCTTTTCTTGATCCTGTCTCTTCTGAAAGTTTTTGGAGCTTATTTAGTATTCTTTATATGGTATTCTCTGATAATCCTAGGTCTTTTGAATGTTTTTGAAGCTTTTTCTAATATTCTACATGTGTTATCTTTTGATGATCCTAGCTCTTTTGAAAGTTTTCAAGGCTTATTTAATGTTCTACATGGGTAATTCTATGTCAAAACATCCAGGCCATGTCAGCCATCCCCTTAAATTTTTCTGAAATTTTGTCCAAAATTTGAATTTCTAATTCCAAAAATTGGTCAAGTTATGTTGATTTTTAGCTCTTCAAATTTGGGAGGGTGCAAAAATGGAACATTTTGTAATCTATTTTTGTCTGTAAAATGAGTTCTCATGTTTCCCTACTCCTAAAAATTGGTTTATAAAAGCTTTTTCACCCAAGGAATTCAAAAATGCTATTAAAAAGTATTAGTCAATCCATTTTAAGTTATTAATGATTTCTGATTTTTTCATAGCAAGACCAATAGGTGGGGAAATCCCAATGTGGCACTGCAACAATGATAACATTTTTTTTATCATTATTTTACATATATTGAACATTATTTGTACAAAAAAGATAATTTGGTTTTTGCTCAAAACCAAAGCTACAACATCAGTTAAAATTTTGCACTTTATGTTTTAAGTGTTTTCATTCAGCCATTGAATAAGGTCTTATATGAAGCAAAATAACTGTCAGAGTGCAATAGAAATGATCAGGATTATGTTGGTGGTTGGGTATATTTAAATAATATAGAAACAATACGTTTCCATTGTATCAATCATATTGCCTGCAAAATTCTGACAATATACAAAGCTCAATATTGGCACCACATTTCATAATGGAATTGGAAATTGGAAATGAACACAATATACAAATAAACATGTTTATCTAGTATAAGTCTTTACAGATGTTTAAAAGTTTAAAATACAGTATTGATCACATCTTATATTCATGCTAACACAATGAGAATTTTAGTATTTTTAAAAATACATTTTATTTCGTTTCAGGTAAATACCTAAAAACTTTGAGTCACTAGGGTTAGGTACTTTGGGAGTTTCTGACATCTGATGCTTTTTATATGTAAAATACGATTCTAATGATATTATCTCTTGCACACTATTGTGCATTTGTTCAAAAATTTTAAACAATATATTTCATTCCTCCTCCAGTCATAAATTAAGCTTTATATAACATTCAGGAGGGGAAGGCAATACTGAAAAGAAAAAAATCCTGTAAAAAAGGTGTGGCAAATTCTTGTAAATGTGCTGAGGGAATTGATAAAGAAAAAATGTGGGAAGGAGAAATGTTGATGGCTGTGGGACCGATACATCTGTTGACAATTCTCACTTGTGTCTGCATTGATGAAGCTTCCATGTATCTTTGGTAAAATCGTCTTCTTTTCGGTTTCATGTCTTTGTCTCTTGCCAAAGCTGAATTGATACAAACGGTCATAACATAGTTTAAAGACAGCTCTATTGAACTAAATGGACAGAGAAAAGTTGTAAAAGTGAAATTTTCATTTATAAAGGATTACATTGAGAAAAGTTGTATTAAAACCATTTTCCTTTTCTTTCTTTTTTCTTTCTTTTTTCCTTTTGTTATTTAATCATTTTTTTTTTCAATTCTGAAGATTACATGATTTAACAGTGTAACTATTTTCTTTGGATAAAAGCCAGTATAATATCTAACTAAACAGTAAGAAAAAAAAATTGTTGTGCTAATGGTATTAGGTTTAAATCTTGTTTGTAAAATTACTATTTTGTCACATTAATCATTGTGTTAATTTTCTTGTTTTGTTGTTGTTTTGTTATTGTTTTCGTTTATCATTTGATTTACTTCAATCTAAACAAATTTTAGAAAATTCTTTGACAAATGTTTGTGTGTGGGTGGATGGCAGCAAAGTACCATTCTGAATTTTAATTGCTTCTTCTCTGATCTTTGGCTCTTCTATCTCTTTATTCTTGATATTGTTTGAAGTTGAATTTACTTCCTGATTTCAAAAAGAAAATATCACTTGCTGCTAGCTATTTGATTTTCCTTTAAACATGAACAAGGATTTTAATGTCTTTTCTTTTAATATATTCAGTCTAGTGTCCTTATCTTGGTTGTCAAAGATAATTTGACAGCAGAATATTATTACCAGGCCTTCTGGCCCTGTGTCCAGTGGCTTCAGCCGTTGGACCAGTTAGTTAAAGTTAATGGAGTGGCCTATTGTCAGTATCAGTTGGAGTGGGGGAGTATATCCTCTTTTCATTAGTGCTAGACCAGGAAGATTTTTTTTGCTAGGGTGAAGTGTCACACCTACCCTTAGTTCCCCAATTGAAATTGCCATTCCAAGGTGGGTGCTATACCGACAAAGATATGTAATATCAGCATGATCCCAGGGGCTCATCACCCCAGGCAGCACCTGTCCCTTTGTCTGAAAGGGCAGGGCTGGGTGTATTGCCCAGTGCCTGAGGCACCTCAAAAGAGAAATGGTGAGCTCTTTAACCTTGGTCAGGCAACCAGTCTGGGAGAAGGAAAACTATGATTTGAAACCTGTTAAACCCCACTTAAGAAAATCATGCAGAGGGGTTGGTAAATATTTATATTAATGGTAAATCCTCTTCTTTTACCTGTTTTTTTTTTTTTTTTTTTGTCAGTTGTACATGTTTTATTATTGAATTGTCAAGAATAACTAAAATCATTGTAGTAGTACCAACAGGTTCATTGTCCCTTCTCTTGGATCTTTAAAGGAACAATTCTGGTCAACTCCAGATTTGTAGAAATCAGATACCTATAGCAATTACCTCAGAGTTTCTTTGAGTTTTGGTTTTGGTTTATTTTCTTGTGTAACTCTATAAAGGAATTATCTTCACTTAAACACTTGGAACATACAAATGAGTTTGTCTGAACAAAAACAGAATCAATTACACAAAGATTGAAAGCAAAGTGGATTATTCACAGATTTACAATATAGAAAGTGATGGGATCAAAGGAACAAATAAACATAATACACATGACTTTGATTTTATAGTTAAAGAATTGGTTAACTCACATGACTTTATCCAAGATTTACACTTGAAAGGAATTTCTTCTAAGTGTCTCATCAACTCATTTTATTTTTCTCTTTATTGACTCTCAGATTTTTCCCTTTTACTGCTGATGTCTTTTCTGCTTGTTGATATAACTTAGAGGTCTGTGGAAATTCTCTAATTATATCCACCACGGCCACATCCTCTGTAAGTAAGTAAAGTCGACGGGGCGGCCTAAAGTCGGTATCAGCCAGTCAGCGAGGGAGTCTATCTCTTTTCAAAAGCGCTAGACCAAGGAGATTGTTTTAGCATCTGAGGTGGAGCGCCACACCTACTATCAGCTCCTTACTTTACCGCACAGATCCCTGGCTACTCATACGCTGAGTTGGTGGGGACCAGTATCGAACTAGGAACCTTGTGGTTTCTAGTCGAACGCTCTACCGACTGAGCTGTAGAGGGGTATAATCTCCCCCCCCCCCAAAAAAAAGGGATGTTCTGGGTATGATACTAAGCTGCATCTGATGGGGAGGCTTCAGTTCTTGAGATTTGGGAAGTGTTGATTAATTACTCCCAGGTTCACTCTTACCTGTTGGATCTCACCTATAGCTCAAATATATCTGTTTTAAAATTATTGTATTTGTGTAGAGAGTTTGGCTAGAAACCACAAGGTCCTAGTTCGATACCAGTCCCCGCCAACTCAGCTTATGAGTAGTGCAGGGATCTGTGCGGTAAAGTGAGGAGCTGATGGTAGGTTTGGCGCTCCACCTCAGATGCAAAAACAATCTCCTTGGTCTAGCGCTAGTGAAAAGGGGATAGACTCCCTCGCTGATTGGATGATACTGAGTTGTTTAAGAGTTGTTGTTTTTTCACACTGTCCTATCAAATATGAATAATTTTCAAACAGATCTATTTGGCCCATAGATGAGACTGTAATAGGTATTAACATTGGGAGTAATGGGAATGAAGGGGTACATCCCTCCCCCAAATCACATGAACTGGAGCTTCACCCTCAGATGCAGTTTTGAGTTAGCACCTTTACTTCTCTGATTTGGTCCTTGATTATTTCCTGTTTCTAAAAATAAAATCAAGCTTCATAGTTGATATTTAAGAACTGTTTAAACTGGCAACAAGTAAAATCTATGGGTATAAATATGAGCATACAATGAATGTAATTTTCTAACCACTTTTTGGCTAAAATCTTATTTTCAGAGAGTTTGTTGAGAAATTAAAGAGAGTGATTTTTTTTTTTTTTAGGTTGGTAACCTGATTGAATATCTGCTAATCTATATTAATGTGTCCCTGCACATTCCAGTTTGATGATGATGATGATGATAATAATATAATAATAATAATTTGTTTGCACGCAGTTATATTGTATCAAGTATTCCTATCTAATACAAATAATTTGTATATAGTATATAGTTATATGGTTTCAAATGCTCCTATCCAATACAGATTTATTTGACTCATAGATGGGATCCTAATATGTCCGGACCATATTGCCCTCATGGCAAGCCCAATCCTTTTATATATGTGCTAGAAGGTGGTTGCTGAAGGTCTTCATGTCCTGAGTCTGACGTTAAACTCTATCTGATGGTGAGGTTTCAGTTCTAGAGGTCTGAGGAATTTGAGCACCCCTTTATCACCATTGCTTCCAGGTCCACTCTGACTTAGAATGGTAGTACCTGTTAGTGTCTCATCTATGAGTTAATAGAAAAAATGTGTTTAAAACAGGATTAAATGACCCAATGGGTTGATATGCCATAAAACCCATCCAACCTACCAATCTAATGGGTACTACCATTCCAGGTCACAATAGATCTGGGAGTAATAGCAATCCCTTCAACTCTAGAAAAGCAAAGAAAGAGCAACTCTGTATGAAATATGGAATCACTTGAATCACATGTACTGCTGTGTATAGGTCAGTGTGTTCATGTTGAATACCATGAAATAAATTGATTTGATTGGTTGATTTTAATGGCATGTTATTATTTTTATGCTTAAAGGTTAGGGAATTGTGTTCTTTATACATTCGTATTTACATTTTTTGTGTGGTTATTTCTTAAGAGTTTTTTTTTCAAACTATCTATTTAGCTTATAATTGAGACTGTAACAGGTACTACCACTGTTAGCAGTGAGAATAAAGAGGTACTCCACACTCCCCAAATCACCAGAACTGGATCCTCACCCTCAGCTGCAGTTTAGTGTCATAACCAGGATTGAAGGATCTTGACCATCTGCAGGAGATACAGTCAGTGCATTCTAAGTCCTATTGACAGAGTGAATTAAATGAATTTTAGTATTAACAAAATAAACAAAGAGAATAAGTTCAATTGTCCAAATAACTGTTGGAAACATATAGTATTTTGGGAAAAAAAATGTTAAAATTGATTTTTTTCTGTCTGTGGATAAAATATATTAACTTAAGCTCATATTTCAAAATTCTGTGTGGAGATTAAACATTTTAGAATGACATGTGGTGTAATTGTTAGAGTTGTAGGAAATGGACGTGTTGACCCATGTTCAATTCCTGGATGAGGCTATTTGCATTTCATATAGCACTAATACGCTTGGGAAAGGTATGAATCCAACTACTCTCCTCCAGCTATGGGTAAATAGAGGGGTAGACTGGGCTCTTTTACCTCGGTTAGCAACCAGTCCTAGGAGAAGAAATATGATTGTTAAATATATATATATATATATATACTCCCAATGAAATATGATTGTTAAATATATATATATATATATATATAATTCCCACCCCTGCATGACCAGGATGTGATACAAGCTCAATTTCTGAAGAAAAAAAATTACATCAGTTTTAGACCTTTGATTATATAATCAACAAATACAAAATATTGTCAATTTTTAAATCCTACCATATATATATATATATATAGACAATATTTTGTATTTGTTGATGATATAATCAAAGGTCTAAAACTGATGTAATTTTTTTTTTTTTTACTTCAGACAAATATATGCTATCATACATTCATTTTCAATCTGCAAGAATTTTTAATTTTCTTTTTCTTTTTAATCTGTCTTTTCATCTGAGGCAGCTGAAACACTCTTCTGCATCTATCTCTGAGAATTTTTCTGGTGTTGATTGTATTGAAGAATCATGAAAAGAGAACGGTGCTAATATCTAGTCTGACGTTGAATGCCTATGAGTTGTGTGTTACATGAAATATGAATGAAGATGAAAATGAAGATTTCTTTTCCATAAAAACACAAAAATAAAAAAAAGTAATAATGAAAATAAGAATTAAAATTGATGATGGATTGTAGCAAACAAAACACACAGCTTGAATAATTCATTGAACATGTTCATATTTTATCTCGTAACATATTTTTTGTCAGCAGATAATCTTCTCTTGTAAAAAAGAAAAAATATACAATCAAAATAATACAAGTAAAATACACAAATAGTTAAATTAAAAGATCTTTTAAAAACCAGATAAAAACAAACTTTGTGATATTTTTATAGGTTAGTTTTCAATATGCATAGATAGAATTGTCATCCACATGTCATATTGTACTTTCTTATAGATACAGTATTAAACATTTTGTTACTATTTTAGTGGCCATCCTTAGGCTTCAAGTAAGAGCACTCTCCAGTGTAGATCCCTTGTATTAAGCAGAGTGTGATACTTAGTGAAGAAATCCTTGGTTGCTCCTTGGTGTCCCTCAGTGTTGGGTATGAGCCTTCAGTTGTTCCTTGGTGTCCCGTTCATCAATGTCAAATAAAGTGCAAATGAACGACTGTCAATATCAGTGATTAAATAGTTAACTAACCATATATTCAGGCTGTTGATTGGCTGGAGTTTAAACCATGTGACCTCTCTTAGTCTATAAATTTAAGTGGTGGATTACAGCACGAATCCAACACCTTTCTCAGTTTCTATCAAGAATATTGGTCTTTCCAGACAGTCTACTGCCCTGTTGGGGCTGGGGCAGAAGAATACACCTCTGCATTCCCCCCACTGGAATCACCTGTTGGCTGTGGGTGGTGACCCGTGGTGTTTAAGCATGGAATCCTGGTGACTGAGTAGTCTAAAATATGCAACACTCCACTTTAGCCCTTTCTTAGTTAAGACAGAAAGTGTGAAGTACCCTTTTATTGCCATTACTCCCAGGTCCATTCTGCCCCGGAGTAATCTGTTATGATCCCATCTATGGGTTAAATGATTTTTAAAAATGTGTTTAAAAAAGAGATGGAGTTTTAAAAAATTAATACCCAACAAGAAGGGATAAAGCAAAATGTCTTCAGCACAAAATAAACCAAAAAGAGTTGACATGCCATAAAATCCAACCAACCAACCAAACAAACTTTTATTATTCAATAAGTGTGTTGAATGCTAAGGAGAGTATACTTAATTCATTTATTTCTGTCTTAATACTTTTTGAACACCAACTTATATACTGAAATTTCCTCTTTCTCTTTTTGTTTTTTTACCATGATTATCACAGGACAACTCACCTGATTCCAATGAGTGTGCTATGAATGTTTTAGACCCTGTCAGGATAAATTAGGAGGGTGACAGCTTTTCTGTTGCTGTAGCATGTAAGCTAGATGTTTGAGAACATTTGAGCAAACTCACCTTTGTTTTTTTTGGGGGTGGGGAGAGGGGTGACAGAACAGAGCAAAGGAGAAGTGAGTTCATGCCTTTCCCAAGGGAATTAATCCAAAGGGAACATAAACAAACTCCAGCTGTTAATTAAACACTTCATTGATCTCATACCACTAAGTAGTACACAGTTGCGTTACCTTCTCTTATTGCTTTCTGCTATGGTCTTCTATTTTCTAACCTTTTCAGCTGGCTATCTTAGGATCCCTTTTGGTTTCTCCTTCATTGGGTTGCATCGGGCCATATCTCTCAGCATCCATCTTTATTAGTTCTTATTAAATCAGGAACATGGTTAACTTTTTGCCTACCAAATTTTTCCCCACAGCTGTATCAGCCAGAAAGTAAGGGTGTCTATCCCTTTTTCACTAGTCCTAGACCAAGGAGATTGTTTTGCATTGGGTGGAGCACCACACCTACCATCATCTCCTCACTTTACTGCACAGATCCCTGCACTATTCATATGCTAAGTTGGCGAGGGCCAGTATCAAACCAGGAATTTTGTGATTCCTAAGCAAGTGCTCTGCCGACTAAGTTAAACTGGCTCTATTCAAATAAAGTCCTATTATAATTATTGTAATCAAGTCTTTCTGCTCAATTATAATGACACAACCATCAGCCTTTGAACTTTGTTTGGGTGTAATATGCGCAGTTATGGGAGAGTCACTATAAATGGCTTAAAGTAGGCAAAGAGTTTTCAACACACGAGGAAGAAATCAGCAGAAGCAAATTATGCATCCAAACCTGAAGGCTCTCTTGCCAATTCTCAAAGTAAATCTAAGCTTCCCAGAAGTTTCTCAGTCATGTGACTTCCTCAACCAATCAGAAAGTCTTTTTGAGGTCAATTTGGGTTCAAAACCTGTCAACAAAGTCATTGGTGATTTTCCATAGGTTCTTAGAGTTAAACCTTAAATTCTACATTACAGTACAAAAATGATAGACTTTTGCCTATTCATTATGTAAAAATATTTCGCTATATCAGCTGGGCATTGAATATGCCAATTACATTCCCTGCTGAGGAGAAAGATCCCCTCTTCCATAATAAAATGTGGAGTGTGACACTAAACTGCATCTGGTGATGAAGATTCAATTTGGAAGCTCTGGGGAATATGGAGCAACCCATCATTGCAATTACTCCCCAATTCAACATGGCTGGTCTCATCTCTGGATTTATTAGATATGTTTGAAATTATTAGTATTTGATGAAAATACTTAAAACCATACTGTCTGAATTATTTGTATTAAAAATTGTTAATTGAAGCTATAATTATAAAAGGATTAACATTAGTTACTGGAAATAATTGAAACCATGTAACCATGCAGATTATTAGTATTAGATAAGAGAGTTGTGTAGCGTTACCCCTTGATAAGTCCTTTTGGTTTTTCTACTCTTTTTTTCATTTTCCATGGTAACCCATGTCAAAAGGAATTGAACAACGACCATTTTGCTCATCAACATGAGATTTATTTCCTACCACTGATTGTTTTCTAGCTTTCAGCAAAGAAGAGGGAGATAGGAAATTATATACTGTTTATGCCAATAGGGACAAGATAGAAAAAGAAAGAAAGGAAACAAGATAAATGTGGCTAATCACTTTCTCACTGGCTGGATTTGTGTTGTTGAAGACCGGTGGACTGTCATCCTCTTTTCTCCTTTCTCAGAACTCGATTTTATATATCCTTAAGATTTTTAATTAACTAATAATTTTCCTTAATCAGCTAATTTCATCCCTGGGACTCACAAATATTAGCTGATTCTTTACTGAACTTCATAATGTATAAACAACTGCATTCCAAAATATTTATTTCATTTGTAAACAAAACGTTAACACTTGGATTGTTTTCATTTCAAAAATATTTCTCTAGCATTTTTTTTGTTTTTTAATCTAAACCCCAAATGGTAAATTAAAAATAACTAAAATAATTAATTGAGATACTTAATTATTTTATTGTTGTAACCATATTAATGCATAAACAAATGATTATTTTACAAAATAGGAATAATTACTTGAAACTATAAATTATTAGTAATATGAATACTTACTTGAATCTTTAATTGTTTACAATTGATTTTTAACATTAACATTCTTGAAGCCATAGAATTGCTTTGAAAAAGACTTTGCCATTAAATAACTCAACCAACAAGTATATTTTGTAAATTTTTTTGTCAAATATTACATCCAAAATGAAAACAATATTCAATTATGAATCTAAAATTGGGTATTTAAAGTATTCAAAAACATGAACTCTCATGCAGATCATTCTTATTTTTCCCTGAGCCTACAGAAATTGCCTGAAGTTCTTTTTTTTTTTTTCATGTCTTTTTGTGAACAACGAATTAACTCTATTTGGAAGGTAACCAAAATCTTCCTAATAAAGTTATTTCTCTTAGACTACTGTGAGAATTTTATATAAATTGGTTTTCTGAAGCCCTTCAAAAGCATCTACATTACTCCAACCATGTTTGGGTTTTTTTTTTTTTTCATTGAGCTCACCAAAAAATGGCTGAATGTTTAAAAACAAAAACCTTCTTGTGAACAAGGAATTAACTTTATTATAAAGATTTTTCTTTTAAATTTCTCTGGGACAAACTTTTAGTCTTGAATCTTTTTGGAAGTTGGAAAAAAAAACAGAAAAATGTTTTTAAAAATTATATATATGAAATTTCTTGGAGGTGTGTATGGTGCAATGGTTACCATCATAAGGAAATGCACATGGCGACATGAGTTCAAATCCTGGAAATATAAATAGCAGAGTAGACTGGACTCTTCAATTTTGGTATGGCAACATGCCTAAGAGAAGGAAAACTCTTAATTCAAACCTGTTAAAAGGTAAAAGATCATACATAAGTGAATAGGTAGATATTCTAGCCAAAACAAAACATTAGGTTTATAAGTTCCCAAAATTCACACTGGATTTCCAATTGGACACATGGCCTAGTGGATAAGGTTGTTAGTTAAGACAGTTCTAAGTGACAGTTATCTCTAGGTTGCAGGTTCAATCCTGATCAAGGGCAGCAGTAACATAGAATAATAATTAACACAGCTTAATGCTCCTACCCCAGCTATGGTTAATGGAATAAAAACAGGATACCCCCGTGGATTGAATAAAGGGTTAGGTTCAAAGTTCCGTGATGGCTACCGATTATGACAAGAAAGTTCCCAAGTTCGAAAAGAAGGTGCCCGAGTCCGACAAGAAATACCTGAGAAGTCTGGGGCACATCAGCCGAAACGTTGTACAGATAACAATGAAATGAGGACAATAGTCCAAATAACGCAGATAATACTAATCATCAAGCCTCATCTCAAACATTCAGAGAAATTATTATCTTTTATTTTTTATTTTTTCTACTTTTTAAGTCATTTATTTTTTATTATTCCTCTTGTTTGTATTTTTCTTTTATTTGTTTTTTATTAGCTTTTTATTATGTTGTATGCTTTATTAATTAAGTATTAAGGCTGGCATTGTTCCTGACTCTCTGGCTCAGTATGACCATAACTGATGCTGCTCTCGTGATTCTGCTGTTGACTTCCTTTCAGTGGAGACTGAGTTGGCAATGGTGACCCAAGTTACTTGAAGCTCTACACGTTTTCAGGCTACACCCATTGATAGCAATGTTCAGTGTATGGGCTTTGTGCCATGACTTTTGTCTTATTTAGACTTATGGTAAGTTTGAAATCCTTGCAAGCATGTGTGAGGCGACTGACAAACTGTTGCAGGCGATGCTCAGTGTGACATTAAGGCTGCATCATCAGCAAATAGCATTTCACAAATGAGAACCTTTGTGACTTTAGTCTTTGCTCGAAGGCGAGCAATGTTGAACAACTTGCTGTCAGCTCTAGTGTGTATGTAGACACCTCGCTGCAGTCCCTGAAGAGGTAATTGGAAAAGTAAGGAGAAAAATATCCCAAACAACATAGGCACAATGACACAGCCCTGCTTCACTCCACTGCCAACTGGAAATGCCTCAGATGCTGCATTATTAAAACACACTGTGCTGTGCATGTTTGTGTGGAAGGAGATGATGATCCCAAGAAGTCTGGGTGGGCAGCCTATCTTCTGAAGCAGTTTAAATAGTCCACTTTGGTTGACCAGGTTGAGTGCCTTCATTAACTCTATGAATGCTGTGTAAGGTGGCATTTGCTGTTCCTAGCACTTTTCCTGCAACTGCCATAGTGAGAAAATCATGTCCAAGTTGAACAGTTTGCTCAGAAGTCTCACTGGGACTCCAAGTAAATGCAAGAGGCAAGGATCTGCAGGCACGCCAGGGTAATATGAGCAAAAACTTCCAACTATTCTAAGGAGGGAGATGTCATTGTCACACCAGTCTCATTAGTTCTTGTATAAGGTGACAATGATGGCATCCTGCATGTCCCAAGGGATGTATCATTGTTCCTTGGTCAGTAATGATTCCTCCCATCTTAAACATGAGTGGTGCAGTTTTTGTGATGTGTGGGTCTCATCATAGGTTCAGCCAGTAGGTGTTAGTGCAGTGTCAGGCAGCCTGCTTTGTTTCTGGTGCTCCTCCAGACATTAAGTGTATTTGACTGCCTTGTATGCTCGGAGAGCTGTCCTCTTATAACCTTATTATATTTTTATTCAACTTTCCATATGGAAAATCAGGGATAAAAAGTGTTTTTCAGCCCCCTCTCGGACAAAAATAGGGTGTGGATTTTATTGAACATGGATCTTTGCTGGTCTCAACCAATTTTTCTTTATAAAAGGACATGCAATCAGTCATTGTACAAAGAAAACACAGACATACAAATCTTTATTTTTTCTATATCTATAACTGTATTTTCCAGGATAAAAAGCAGTTGCTCAAAAAAACAATTTAGAAATCAGGAAGATAAGATCAAACACTGAGCCTGTTATCTAACAATAAGTTTAGCGTAATGATTATTGTTGTAGGAAATGGTATCGGCAACCCGAGATCAAATCCTGGACGAAGTTGCGTGTGTTTCCCTTCACACTAATAACCTTGGGAAAGGTATGAATCCATCTCTTTTCCCTACATCTATGTCTGTGAATATTTGGTTGACTGAAAAAGGAAAACTCTAAATTCAAACCAGCTCTACATCCTTTTAAAAATTTGCCTTGTCGGTTGGGGCTATAGAATACACTGACTGCAGATGGGTAAAATCCTCCCAATGGGTCCACCTGCTGGTCGTGGGTAGCAATGCTTCAAGATGGTGTCAACCAATGGATCTAAAGTACAGAATCCTGGTGAATGAGTAGTCCATGACAAGCAACACTGCACTTTGGCCTTTACTTAGGTTAGACAAGTGTTCAAAGAGGCCCCCTGCGATCAATCAGCTGGTCACATCAATCCATAGCATCTATATGATTTTCCCAACCCTCTTGCCCTTATGGTAGCCCACAATCCTTTTTTATTATGTGCTAGAAGGTGGTGGCTGAGGGTCTTAGTGTCCTGGGTATAATGTTAAACTGCATCTAATGGTGAAGTTCCAATTCTGGAGCGGAGTGGAGTACTCCTTTATCGCGATAACTTCAAGAGTTTTTAGGGCTCCATTTATGGGTTAAATAGATAAAAGAATGAGTATTTATTAAAAAAAAAATTTGAATGAATGAATAGACAATAATTAAGAAGAATATGTAACACATTCTATAAAGTCTTTCTTGCAATAGAAATCTGTATCACTGTCAAAACTGAGTATTGAACCTGGATCCTTTAGATTATCAGTATCAAGATCTCTTACTTTTTTTCTTTTTTCATATGAGCAACAATCTGTCTACAGATTGAAAAGTTGAGAAGAAGAAATAAATTCCAACATTTGAAATGACTAATTTGAAATGTGGTATTGGGCAAATGACACCTGTACACCCTGAGGGTGCAAAACATTAGATAACTAAATCTTTTTTATAATCAAAAGAAAAAAGAAAAACCTGATGGAGACTTGTTGAATTAAGTGAAAAAAAGAAGCAAGAAAAAAAAAATTAGAAACTCTCTGGCAGAACAAACACACTTGAGAAATCTTCTGTGCAATGACAATAAAACCACATTTAATTAGAAAGCAAACATTTTTTTTTTTTTTCACTCATCAAGATGATTTTTATTTTCTTGGTCACAAAAGACCTTTCACCATTTGCCAGCTGTTTATAAAAGAAACAAATTCTTTATAATGAATATTTGAAAGTGTATGATGTTGTTCTTGACAGTATACAATCTTAATAATCCTGTTGGCAGGGCTTAGAATATGTTGACTGTAAAGTAAGACCCCGCCCCCAAAGAGTGTATACTGTGTATTACATTAAACTACATCGGATGGTGAGGTTCCAGGTCTGGAGCTCTGGAATGTATAGTACCCCTTCATTGCCATTACTCCCATGTTCACTCTGACTTGGAGTGGTAGAACCTGTTAGCATCCCATCTATGGCTAATTTACATTTGCTTAAAAATGATTGCTATTAGATTGAAATAAAAAGTCGTCGGGGTGTCCTAAAATTGGTATCAGCCAGACAACAAGGGAGTCTATCCCCTTTGCAAAACAACTACAGATATGTATTTATATTTATTAACCCCTTCATATGAGTAGGATGTGACACATGGTCAATTGTGTTCTAGGCATGACATTCAACTGCATCTCGTGGTCATGTTCCAATTCTGGAGCTCTGGGTTGTGTGGAGTACCCCTTCATCGCTATTATTCCAGGTCCACTCTAACCCAGAGTGGTAGTAACTGTTAGGGTCCTATCTCTTGATTAAATAGAAAAAATGAGTTTAAAAAATTGTTTAAAAAAGTGAGTTTACATAAAAGAAAAAAAATTGATTACGCACTGAGAATGAATAAAATAAAATGCCACCGGCATAAAATAACCCAACAAAGGTTGACATGCTGTAAAAACCAACCAACCACATGGTCATTTTCTAAAGTGGAGTTTCCCTTCTAGACTGGTTATCTAAGCAAAGTTAAAGTGCCCACTCTGCCCTACTATTAACCCCTAGCCAGAGGGAAAATAGTTAGATGCATACCTTTCCTATTACCTTTCTACAGATATGTAGATAATGCTAATCCCTAACTTCATATAATAACCCTAGATGGGTTGACATGCCATTAAAATCAATCAATTATATACCATCTTGAGGAAGGCTTGATGTAATGTTTATTGTTGTATGAAATGGAATTGGTGACCCGAGTTCAAATCCTGGATGAAGTTGTTTATGATTCACTTTGTGCTTATGCCCTTTGGAAAGGCATGAATAAACCCATCTCTTTACCCCCTATCAGTAAATAGTAGGCTAGACTGGACTATTTCGCCTTGGTTAGGTAACCAGTCTAAAAGAAGAAAACCTCTTAATTCAATCCAGCTGCACTCCACTAAATGATTGTTCCTTGTGTTCTTAAATAATAGATTAGCTGTAGATAATTTTAAAAGATTTAAATGATTGTCCTAGAAGAGGAAACCATTAATGAAGAATCAGTTTAATTAACAGGTGATGACCTCAAGATCAATTTGAGAACTTGGCTGTAACTGGATGATTTGAGCCAAGTGATCAAGGGGTTCAAGCAGTTAGAAGACTAAGTTTCACTGAGAATGACTTAGTCTAAAACTGCAGAATAGTATGGTCCATCTTTTCCATCTCTGGTCTGGGTACTCCTGGCAATATGCAGGCAGTAAAGGAATAAAGTTATGCGTGAATATAATGTATTTTCCTAAAGAGATATAGTATGTAAATTGTAATAATAGATAAATTGGCAACAATTATATGTTTTAAAACTAACTTAATCACATGAGAATTAGTCTTTCTCTTCCCCTTCCTTTCTAATTCATTTATTTTTTACTTTTCAAATGTTTGACTATATATATATATGTTTATATTTATATACATGTTTTATATATATATATATATATATATATATATATATATATATATAAACCGTTGAGAGGAAGGCCCCGAAACGGTTGCACATTCTCTCCTGA
>CM042138.1:117892625-118167625 GCA_023376005.1 Doryteuthis pealeii
TTTTGTTTAATATTTAGAAATTATTGAAAATAAACAAAAAAGTAGAGAAACCTAGTATTTTTTTAATATTTTATTAAGTGCAATGCAGAATTATTTAAATATTTTAGTCACAATACAATGATATATGATGATATAATAAAATATAATGGTTATTTTTATTTTGCTGTAGACTGAGATAATGAAGGTACCATGTTTTCCCAAAAATAAGACCTACCTGCCAAATAAGACCAATCATGATTTTTCAGAATGATTTTAATATAAGCCCTTACCTTAAAATAAGCCCTAGTTAAGAGTAGGAATTTTGGAATCCAGTGACTTGCAGAATAAATAAATTCCAAAGGATGATGATTTGATTATTTTTTAATGAATTGTTGTCAATGAGTTTTTGAATAAAAGAACATGTTAATGGTAAATAAATGTAGATTGTATTTGTAATTTCTGTTTATTTAGGAATTTAGTAATTTTCTAGTTAATAATACTGTTTTTCAATATATGAAGAATAAGACATCCCTCGAAAATAAGGCCTAGTGTTATATTTCAGAGTGAAAATGAATATAAACCCTGTATTATTTTCAATGAAACACGGTATTCATTTTTTGCAACTGCATAAATTTCTAGGTCTAAACTTTACATACATATAAAGTTAAGACGTAGAAATGAATAAATTCCAAAAATTGAAAAAAAAAAAAAAGAGAAAAGAAAAAGATTATTGTAAAGATTTTAGAAAATAGAAAACAAAAATCCAGTTTATTGACTGGAGTATTTTTTTCCTTTCACTTTAATCATTTTGATTTAAAACAAAATGGTTTTTAGGAAGAATTTGTTTTTTGATTTAAGAGGAAAACATTAGAATAATTTGTTTTTCTCTCACCATTTCTCTGTTGAATTAAGAGCAGCAGACATAATTCCTTAAAACCTTACAAGGCAGCCTACTATTTCCTTTTAAATCATAAAATAGGTTTAAAATAGATATATTCAGGACAGCAAGAATAAACCACATTTAATTATTAAAAAGACAACCTTTTCTTTTCTCCCAGCAAGATATTTTTCCTTTATAAAGAAAGATCTGTCAGCTCCCACCAGCTTTTGCAGAATAAACTTTATCTTTTTTTTTTCTTTTCTTTTTTTTTTTGGGGGGGGGGGCTATAAACATCAGGAAGAACAATGTACAATCTAACATTTTTAACTAAACAGTTAAGATCAAAGTTAATATCAAGCTGGTTTTGCTTAAAATGTTCTTTTTCCTTACATTAAAAAAAGAAAGGTTAACATCTGTAAGGAATGTGATTAGTTTAAAGATTACTTTTGATAAAAACAGGTAAAAAAGAATTGATACATTCGTAAAGAACTTAATTCTTTGACCTTACATTGGAGAGAGTTTAGCTTAGAAAAAGTAAAAGATATGGGCTATATATTTCCTGACACCACTGACTCCAAAACAGAGTAATGCTAAAGAAAATATACTGGGATTCCTTGAAAAGGACATATCTCATGTAGAATTGGTCCCTGTCTGTAAACAACAGAAGTTGAAAGGTCTTCTGGGTAACTTCTTTCTTCTGACATAAACTACAAAAGTATAGAAGAGATAATCACATAAAATTGGAGCTCATTCTATATGACAAATTTCCTGCAACTGTGACATGATGGCCTCCACCATTATTAGCACCCTGCATAATGGATGTCTCATATCAAATCTCAATTATGCCACCATAAATGTCTGACACATCCACTATCCAAAGTGCCAATGGTGGTGGAGGGCATTATTTCACATTTGCAGAAAATGTAGTATATGGAATGACCTAATTTTATATCACATTCAATTATGCCACCACAAATGTCTTAGTTCATCTCTGCTGAAGGAAGCTTGAGAAAGTTTGAGAATCACATGGGTATTTTTTTCCTTGGCTGAAGGAAGTCACATGATCAGAAAAAGAAAAAGAGAAGCCTGAGTTTAGAGTCAGTTGGGGTTTTTGCATAGGTCTGTGAGAGATGTGGTTTTGGGGGCATTGGTTAGGGGCTTTGGCAGAAATTTAGAAGATGCAAAGAGTTTTCTCCTTCCTATGAAAAACAGTCAGAAACACACTGAAAATTTATGCTGAAGACATTTTGTTTTGTCATTCTTCATGGGAACTCAGTTTTTAAAAACATAATTTTTCTATTAAACCCATAGATGGGACCCTAACAGGGATCAAAAAGTGTCTGCAGCTTCGGTCTGTTATTGACCAAAAAATGGCTTAATTCCTTGTGACATGATTGTACAATACTATATCTGCCATAATCATCATATCACGCAATTAGCACGAATATCTCTGACAATCTCTCACCAACCTTCTCTATCATTTATTGTTCCAGGAGGTTCTCTGTACAGCATCCAATATCTGCACAGAGCTAGTCAATGTAGGTCCTTGCTGGATGACCCACATTGGCATGTCAATATGCTGATTTCCACAGGAAAATGTCACTTATGAGTTCATCCTTGCTTCTCCAGCAGGTGCATGAAATATTACAGTGCTATGAGGCATTATTTATGTATGAATGGCACAAGATCTCTGAAAAGAGGCATCTGAAGAAGAATGAAACTCAGGTTTTATTCTTACTGCATACTGAGAGAAAGAAAACAATTTTTTCTTGGTGCCATCACAACAACTTAGGTCACCTCCTAGTGATTGTTTAGAAGATTCAGCCTGCAGGTAAGGGCAGATAAATCAATACCATCACTGGTATCACACAGTCACCACACCTCTGTCCATAGCCCAAATATTCTTCATTATTCTATAACTGTCTTCATGAAGTCTGAGCTCTAACATTGGTATGGCTCCCCAGTCTAGAAGAAGGAAAACTCTGAATTCAAACTGGTTATATTCTGCTGAAAAATTGACCTTAAATTTATTTTATTATGTTTAATTTGTTATTATTTGTTTTATCTTTTATTTTAAACTTTATTCATTTATTAATCTGCACAGAGTATTGGAGACTAGGGACAAGGTACATCTACATGCATTTTGCACCCAGTTTCATTCATAGCTAAGGTGATGCTGATCCCAGCCCTAAGGGCAAGAGGGGGAGTCCCCATGGCTACTGTGACATAGCAGTGAGTGAGTTAAAACTCCAGTTGCATGATTATGTTCACTTTCAAACTAATAACCTTCGGAAAAGGTATAACCCTTCTCATCCCCCCAAGTATAGGTTAAATTGTATCATTAGTGATCTTCTACATGGATGGCTTTGATATTTGATAACCCATGAAAGTTGATATTTCATTAAAACAAAGAAACCTAACTAAACCAGAGATTAAGAAAGAAATATCTAACTAAATGTTTATTTTCATTATCTTTGATTTTGTAGTTGGTCCTATTTTCAATAAGATATTTCTTGATGTAATAAAGGAGTTATTAGATGAAGGTGTTGATTTTCTGTTTGTTGGAATATTTTGTAATATAAGGTGTGCTCCAATTCTCCACCTGAATTTATAGACAAGCCGAGGTCACGTGGTTTATTCCTCTGGCCAATCAACAGCCATAATGCGTGGCTGATTCACTACTTAAACACTGATACTTGCCACAGTTTACTTGCAATCATTGAGGAGGAACTTACAATACTAAGAAGAACCAAAGAATACTTTATTGAGGATATCATTGGACAAGCGCTCTTGCTTAAAGCTGACAGAATAGCCCATAAGATTATAACACTGCATTATTACAACTATTATAACAATAAGAATTTGCATGACAACATGTCTTATGTGTAACCAAAGACACAAAACTGGTGCGATTAGAGTCTGAGCCCTGCATTTACTGGTTGAGGTTGATTTGAAAGTGGTGTAGATGAACAATTAAAGAGCCAGGATGTTGGGAGAATGGTGTGAGTTCAAACACCCGGATCAAGGAAAGTTGGAACTCAGAAGTTATGAGTATTTGGATTGTACTTCAAACGACAATATTTTGACTCACTTGAAAAACCCAGTATGCATGGTGTTGTATTGTCAAGGTGGAATAATACACAGACGAATTGAGTACTTAATATATTTATTCAGCACTAATATCCAGTGATAACGGATACATACAAAACACAGAACAATAAGTTAGAAACAATTAATAAGACAAACTTACAAGAAATTGAGGAGAGTTAAATACGGTATAGCCAGACACAGTAAAATCTGTCTGAATATTATTCAGCTTATTAATCCACTTTAATCATAGGCTATTTAAGGCTATGATCCAGTCCATCTGATAGAGTGTTGAAGAGGTGCTAGCTACTCTACAACTTATGGAAAAAGTTTGGATGATATGATAATTACTGAATTCATATCATGCACTAGCACAATCATTTCAATTATTCAAGGAGAGATAACTCTTAACAATCCAACCCAAAATGTGCAGACACAGACGGATATTAAGGGAATTATGATAATAGTTATTTTTTTCATGTTTGCTTTTGCAGCTTATAGTAGTAGTATTAGTGGTAGTAGTAGTAGTAGTATATAATGGCCATGACTTGTCTGTGTTTATTAAGTGAAATATTGTCAATTATAATTACTGAAATTTATTGTATACAAGTAAAGTAGGTGGAGTGGCCTGTTGTCAGTATTAGCCAGACAGCAAGCGAGTCTATCCCTTTTTACTAGTGCTAGACCATGGAGATTGTTTTTGCATCTAAGTTAGAGCGCCACAGTTACCATCAGCTCCCCACTTTATTGCACAGATCTGAGCTGTGTGGTACTCATGTGCTGATGGAATCAGTAAATTCTTTGGAAATTATTGCTAAACTGTGTTTTTTCAGAGTTTTCTGTGAATAATTGGTAAATCTCTTTAAATGTGCAACAGGAAAAACTCTAAGACTCCATTGTAAAGCAACTTTGTCAAATATTTTCTAACTTCACATCTGCTATAACATTCCAATGATAAACTTAAAAAAAAAATCTCTGATGGATAGATTTCTGCTCAAAGCAAAATGAATAGTTAAAAAAATAAAAATTGTCTGGAGTATTCCAGACTCAGTCTTTTCTACATTGGGGAGATGAAGGGGTAGAACAAAAATAAGAATAAATAAAGTTGACATGATAATTATACCACCTGTACTAAGAGTTAAATTAAGCACAATTTTGGTTCACTTGTGTCTTAGACGATTCTTCCTCTGTGAATTCTCTTGGCTTTTATTTATTTTTCAACTTAACCATCTTCTAAAACAAAGTTTTAAGCAACTGCAAAATGGAAATTGTTGGAATAATTTCAAATGGACAAAAGTCTAGTGATTTGTCTCAACCTTCTGATAGCAATGCCAATCACAATGGTCAACCAAATACTAATTAATATTTTAAAATAATTAAACTGTACTGGAGTATCTATTGAAACTACACTCTTTTCTACCTAGGATTTCAAGGAATACTACAGACTTTCTGCTACAATGAGTCTGTAGGGAAAAAAAAGCTAAAGCTGGTTTTCTTGGTCTAATTCTAAAATTACATGAGTGCTGCAATTTGTCTTGTGTTGCTAAGCCAACTGATACCATAACAATAATACAGGACTTATTTGGATTTTTCTGACAGTTGTCCTTATGTTTATTGTTATTTACACTATGTTTCAGCCAATGTGCTCTCTGGCCTTCTTCAGGTGTTTCTTGCCGAAATCTTGTGTATATAACAATAAAGTAGGTAGAGTGTTCGGCTAGGAATCACAAGGTTCTTGGTTCGATACCGGCCCTCACCAACTTAGCGTATGAATAGCACAGGGATCGGTGTGGTAAAGTGGGGAGCTGATGGTAGGTGTGGTGCTTCATCTCAGATGCTAAAATAATCTCCTTGGTCTATCTCTATTGAAAAGAGGATAGACTTCCTTGCTGTCTGGCTTATACCAACATTAGGCTGCCCCGACGACTTTACTTTTTACTTATAACAATAAAGATGAGGACAACAGTTTAAAAAATCCAAATGATACAAATGCAGGACTTATTTATTGTAACTTTTAGCTGACAAGAGTAGACAAAATCCAATTACATCACAGACAATGTTCATTTTGTTACTCACTTACAAAGGTCTGTTCTATATGCAAATCATAGCAATCATGCTCTGATGATCTCAAAGATGAACTCTCCAAACTTGGAATCTTGCAAGTTTAAAGAGACAGGTCCTGTGCACTGATTGGCTGGTTCTTTGACCAAGCAACAGTGGCTTGTTGTGAGAAAATCTGGACCAGGAACAACTGTTTCTTTCTTTCCATACAACCTGCTGTCACACTCACTTCCAGTCTGAGGCTCTTCTATTTTTGTTGTATTTTAAGTTACATTCTAGAATAGGTTCTGTTGACCCACCTTCACATAGGTCACACCTACATCACCCATCATCATTTACTAATGTGTGTTAAATCTCACTCAGGGCAGTTTTGACTAGGGAAAAAATGTTGCCTTCATTACAATGATGTCACAGTCCAAACTATAAATGGTACAAGCCAAGATGTCCTCCAGCATCCCAGGTCAGTTCTAGACTCAGCCCACCAACCAGATTCGAGCCTCTCAAAGTAGTACCAATCCAGAGATAAGTATACAACTATTATTTCTATATGACACATCATCATTCCATTCGGAAGTTAGTCATAATGCTACATAGACCTACCAGAAACTTGAGTTTCAGACAGTATAGCTCTAAAACTACCACATTTCACCACCCTGCCATGGAGAGGAAGGGTTTGACTTTAGGGTGGAAGATGCATGTAGACTGTTCAAATCGTTTCTCCACTGATGATCTGCTTCAATCGAAAAATGAGAAAAATATTGTAAAAACAACTCTATGTATTTTTCTCAACAAAAAAGAAAAACCAGCCAAAATTGTCAGAAATACTTTTATTTATGTACTTTGTTCAGACAAAAACTAATGAGCTCCTTAAACCTTAACTGGAAACTTTCATTCCTCTCGTATTAGAAGAAACAGGCCAAGTTTTATTTGCATTTTGGGCAAATAGAGGGAAGCAAATGGATGCCATAATTACTATCGTTGTGTCCAATACTCATGTAGATTGAAGCATTCTTATGTTGGTTGGTTGGTTGAATAACCTTGGGGATTGGATGCCATGCTGATCTTATATTTTTTAGAGCTCTCATCTCTATAAGAAAAAATTACAATATGCCCTTATCAATATATCCGTCAATGGTTAAAGAACAACATGCAGAGATGGATCCATGTCTTTTCCAAAGCAATTTGTGTAAGCTCAAATAGACTAGCTTTCATAATAAATCCCTTGTTTTTGTGTTTTCAAGATTTTTGTATTGATGTAAGTACTGATAGTTACTGAAATTTGTATATTTCCAACTTAAACTAAATGGGGATTCCCCATGGCATAGTGGATAAAATGCTGGACTGTAACATCATTTAAACTCCAGTCACCTTATGTTCACTTTCAAACTAATACATTTGAGAAAAGTATGAAACCCTCATCCCTCTAACTATGGGTTAAATAGTACCACTATATCTTTTCTAAAAGAATTACGGTTTTGGCATTTAGGAAATTAAACAAAGAAACCAAAACCAATTTAAAGGAAAATTGGTAGGAAGATTGTGTTAGTGCAACCTTTTAAGTGGGGAGTGTCAGCTTATCTATAAAGACAATATTTGTCTAAATTTCTAAGATGAGGCATAATTATTATTTGCACTATTTACATATTTATATTTATCTTAATTTTGATGCTTATGTTCTTAGCATTTTGGCTACTGTATTCTCTGTCCTTCTTCGGGGAATTTGACCATACTCAATAACCAATAATAACATTTGGCATAACAAAAAGATATTATTCCTTCAATGATATATTTTTCAAATAAGTAATATAATAATAATGATGATATTTACATGTGTACATTAAATAATAAGAAGAAAGAACAAGGATGACAAAAAGAAAAAAAAGAAGTTATAACAAATTAAGCATACTGAGTTCATAATGAAATGTAGTGTAATGCTTAAATCTCTCTCTCTCTCTCTCTCTCTCTATATATATATATATATATATATATATGAGAGAGAGAGAGAGAGAAAGAAAGTTTCTGTATGTCTGTTTGTACAATGAGTGAACATACAACCTTTTATAAAGAAAAATTAGTGGAGACCAGCAAAGACCAAAGTTCAATAAGATACACACATTATTTTTGTCCAAGAGAGAGTTAAAAGATTGTTATCCTTCATTTTCCATAAGAAAACCTAAATAGAAATATAATAAGGGTATAAATCAATGATACATTAAAAAATGAATTTAAAAAATGATTATTAAACAATGAAATATAATAAAAAACATTAAAAAAATACAAATAAGAATAATAATAGAAATAAACAACTTAAAATAAGAATGTATAATGAATAAAAGATAATAAAACAAATATATAAAAAATGATTTTTATTAATCTATATATTGATATAGAGAGGAGATTTATTTTCAACTTTTTAGATCCTAGGCAATACTGGGTAGCTCTACTAGTTATAAATAAAACAATTGAAGGACAAAACAAGCAGGAGTTCAAGTTGAAACGGACGTTTTTTTTTATATATTAATTTTGGCAATAAGCTTACAAAATATACATTGTGTGAGTATTAATCTTTGTGTCTGTAAATGTTTAAGTATTCTCTTAAAATGCTTATTTATGTGCAGGCCCTGAAATTCCTTAGAGGATAAAACTTATAGTTGTGAAATTATAGGGCTGCTACTTTAATTTTGTCTGCAGTTTAAAACTAATGGAGCTGCTACTGACTAGTGCTGGGGATTTTACTCTATTCATACTCTTTAGCTTTTTGGCAATAAAATAGGAAAAAGTTTTTACTGGAAACCATGAGACACATGGATATTTTTCAATTTTTAGATTTTAAGATATACTGGGGTCTTTTTCTATCTTTAGATTTGTTGGCATACTGGGGTCTTTTTTTTCTATTTTTAGATTTTGTGACACATTTGGGTCTTTTTCTATTTTTAGATTTGGTGACATATTTGGATCCTTTTCTATTTTTAGATTTTGTGGCATACTGGGGTCTTTTTCTATTTTTAGATTTTGTGACACATTTGGGTCTTTTTTTTTCTATTTTTAGATTTTGTGACACATTTGGGTCTTTTTTTTTCTATTTTTAGATATGGTGAGACATATGGGTCTTTTTCTGTTTTTAGATTTGGTGGCATACTGGGTTTTTTTCTATTTTAAAATTTGATGGCATACTGGGGTCTTTTTCTATTTTTAGATTTTGTGACACATTTGGATCTTTTTCTATTTTTATAGACATATGAGTTAGGGTCTATTATATAAGCTTTGAAATGAAGTGGAAGTGTTTAGTAAATAATATTAAATTCATAACCAGCTGCAAAAAAAGAAAACTACAGCAGTGCAGTCAACAAAGCCTTCATCAGATGATGACTCTGGGGTCAGGCATTGTTTCGGCATTAAAGCATATTTACCAGTAACCCATAAAATATATGAACCTAAAATAAGGATTATTAGGATATTTTATGAAAGATCGACAGTCTATGTAAAAAAATCTAAAGACTTGTAAATAATAGATTTTCTATTGTCAATGAATGATGGATTGAATTTATGTATTGATGCATTTGTGTTTATATAGTGATAAAAGAATCTGGTTTTTCTGTCTAATAAATAACATTTGTAGCTTTAAGGCTGCTTATTCTTACTAAAATCTATAAATGCTTAAAAATACATGATTTTCCCATTAGGTTGCAGCAAAAGTTTCTATAATGTTTTTGACAAAAAGGAATTATTATTCCATCAACAATGCACTTTTTAAAAAGTTGATAATATAATAATATAATAATAATAATAATAATAATAATCTTGCAAAAAACTAAATTTATACCATACAACAAAATGGTATATGCATAAACCAGAATGAAAGACATAAAATTCTCTGGGACTTCAAGATAAAGACGGATCACCTTATCCCATCCAGGAGACCAGACCTAGTATTGATTAACAAAAAAAAAGAGGACTTGTCAACTGGTAGACTTTGTAGTTCCAGCAGATCACAGGGTGAAGATGAAGGAAAAGAAAAAGATACACAAATACCTGGACCTTGCCAGAGAATTGAAAAGGCTGTGGAATATGGGGGTCAAAGTAATACCAATTGTAATTGGGGCACTTGGAACTGTACCAAAAAGCTTGGGAAAAAGACAGGAGGACCTGAAAATCAGAGGAAGAATTGAAACCATCCAGACAATTCCATTCCTGCAATCGGCCAGAATACTCAGAAGAGTCCTGGAGACCTGAGGAGACTTGTTGTCACTCAGACTCCAGCAAAAGACCATCAGTTAATACTGGTATGAAAAACCCACAGGAGTGAACATAATATAAATAATAAATAAGTCAGAGTCTTTATGCATGTATATAACATATAATATATATAACAGTCAAGGTGCATTGTTTAATGGTTATTGTCTTAGGCAAAGGGCACGGTGAGATGAGTTCAAATCAAATCCTGAATGAAGCAGTTTGCATTTTATGTAATGCTAATACCCTTGGGAATGGTACGAATCCAACTGTTCTTGCTCCTGCTATGATGAGGCTGACTGGGCTCTTTAACTTTGGTTAGTCAAACAATCTAGAGAATGAAAACTCAGAATTCAAACATGTTAAACTCCGCTTAGGAAATTGGCCTTGTGTCTCATTCTGCTCATGTGGAGGGTTGGTATGTGTATATAAATAAGGAAAATAATGACAACAAAACAATAATAATAAAAATGGAATCGTAAACTTTTGATATGTTCCTGAAGTAAGCTTTCAAGTGAAGTGCTGGATGAAAAGAAAATATTCTTAATAGTCAATAATAATAATAATGTTGCAATGTACCAGGCATATCTATTTTCATAGGAAATAGAATCAGAAAACCAAGTTCAAATCCTGGTTGAAGCTGATGGCATTTTGATACTAATGTTTTTAGGAAAGGCATGACTTCATCTCCTCTCCACTTCTGTGTTCTTTATCCTTGGTACAGCAAAAGGAAAATTTTGATTTCCAACGATTTGATCCAGAGAAAGTAGATTTCTGCAGTACTTTCAAAGTGACTGTGGGTTTTATGTATTGCCTTAACATACAGTTTACTAAAGGAATTTGGAATTCTGATTTACAACTCAACTGATTGGTGACTGTCCATCGATTGCTCAAAGCAGAGCTTAAAGTGTCTTCTTCTCCACAATGGTAATTTATATGGTGCACTCCTAATTGGTCCTTCAGTTTCTACAAAACTGTCCACAGATTGAACACTCGAGAAAACCCTATAAGCATAAATTTGGAGGCACATGGTGTAATGGTTAGAGTCATAGGAAATGGACGTTGATCTGAGTTCAAATCCTAGATGAAGCTGTTTGCATTTCACATAGCGCAAATACCCAAGGGAAAGGTATTCATACAACTAATCTTCCTCCAGCTATGGGTAAATAGTAGTTCAGAATGGGCTCTTTAAACTTTGTTAGGTAACCAGTCTAGGAGAAGGAAAACTGAATTCAAACCTGTTAAACTCCACTTAAAAAATTGACCTTGTGTCACATCCTGCTCATGCACAGGGGTTGGTATATATATATATATATATATATATATATATATATATAGTGTAAATTTTCACCCTAATTACTTGCACGCAATCTGACTTGGGGTAACAATATCCTTTGTATGAACAAAATAAACTTGTACAAATATCAGTCATACAATGTTCTATTATTTTACTTAATATGTAAATTTCTAAAACATTCTATAATATAAAAAAGATTTTTAGATGCGGTATTTTCATTATTTTTTAGATAAAGCACAGGTATCTTGTGACTTAAAAAGTTGATGAAATACAGAAAACTTGAGGTAATATGTGGATAGAGTATATAATAGGTACCCTGCATGGAGTAATAGTTAATGTGCTAGGTTAGCTGACCATTGTTAGTGACTTTAGCCGCACCCAAAAAAAGTTCTACAATGTTAACAACTAGAATGAATTATTTGGAAAAATAGATCCTAAAAACATATTGATCTTTCTGAAAAGAACCAGCCTCCTATCAAGGATGTAGGTTCATAGACCAACAAAAATTACCCACATAAACACTTGATATACTAATCCTCAACAGAAATTCTGATTTCAACAGATAACTAAACAGCATCATTATACCCAATTTCTAATAGAAGCAAAATCTAAAATGATACTCAAATAGCTTCACACATAACAGCCATTCTCCATCAAGAAGAAATAAAACAAAAATATTTTCAGCATAAAATAACCCAATGGATTGATGCTGTTGTATAAGGTGACGGATCTGCCCCTGTGTCTAGGCTGAACAGGGTGATCTGCCCTTGATCAGACAATATAAATAGAGACATTTGCAATTCTACTCTTGACATCTGAACAATACAAACCATGTCTGTTATACTTCATAGTTGTAAAATCCAACCAACCAATGTTAATTCCCGCCTTGTCGGCTGGGGCATTAGACTGCACCTCTGTAGAGGGGTAAGACTCCCCCAATGGGGCCATCTATTGGCCGTGGGTGGCGACCCGTGATGCTTAAGGACAGAAGCCAGGTGGATGAGCAGTGCATGACATGTAACACTCCATTTTGGTCCTTTCTTAGGCTAGACAGGCGGTCGGAGAGGCCCCTCCAATCAATCAGCTGGTCACGTCAAGCCCTAGCATCTATATGACTGCCCCAACCTATTTTCCCTTATGGCAAGCCCCAAACCCTTTTTATCATATATGTGCTAGAAGGCGGTGGCTGGGGGTCTTTATGTCCTGGGAATGACATTAAACTCTATCTGATGGGAGGTTCCAGTTCTGGAGGTTTGGGAATGTGGAGCACCCCTTCATCACCATTGCTCCCCGGTCCACTCTGACCTGGAATGGTATTACCTGTGAGGGTCCTATCTATGGGTTAAATAGAAAAACATGAGTTTATAAACAAAATTTGATTATCCATTAAGAATTTCTTTATTTAAAAACTTTATCGGCATTAAATGACCCACCAAGGTTGATATGCCGTAAAAACAAACAAACAATGTTAATTCCCCACTAAATACCTCATATTTCTGGTTTAGTATCAGTAGCTTAGTAGTGTCAAGCTTAGTAAATGACAATATAAAGAAGACCATTTTTTCTCCTCCTCGATTCTATTTCAGTTGAGATGTTGAAGACAACTCTGGATTTAACATGGATTTTCCACATTGGGAATTCTCATAATGGATCCATTTTTTATCACTAGTTCATTTGTCATTCAAAATCTGTGTTGAGCAAGAAGAGACACATGTTTAAATGCTGACTGATGTTCATTTCCATAAGGTCTTGCTTTTACACAGAAATATAAAACTATATTTACATCTACCAATCTAAATAGCTAAATCGTAAACCAATTTAAAATAGCCCCGGCTTCAAAGTGTACGTTAACTCTTAAAATATAAATGATTTATATAAATCCAATGCAGAATCAAACTTCAGACAGGTTTTAAAGAAAATATATTTGATAATAATGAAAATGTGGCAGCACACATGGTGTAATGTTTATCATCTAAAGATTGGGTAAGGGGTCAGCTTCAGTCTCAATACTTTTTTTAAATACATTTCATATACAAAAAGTATTGAGACTTGCTTATGATATTTTTTAAAATGATCTTACTAGCCCAAAACTCTTTTGCAAAAAAATCTGTAGTTAATTTTACATCTGTTGTAACTTGAGTATCAAAGTTAACAAAGAAATAATAAGAAGAACACAACAAGTATTGAGGATAGGGGGAGAAGGTTTACTAAGCAAAAATACAAGGTGAACAGAGTAATGAGCAATTTCTAGCTTGAATTAACAAGTCTGATAAGATCTTTGTTGTTTCTCTCTTCTGAGGTTTTGGCAAACAGGATTCCATTATCATTATCTGGGTACTATAACTATAACATACTAGTAGACTTACTGAGATTCTGCTACATTAAACCCTTTGCAGCTTGAATTTGTTTGTCTGGTTTTTTTTGGGGGGGATAATTTGATATCTGAAGAAAAAGATCCTTAAGCAACATAATAATAGAATACATGATGTTTACGAAATTTAACATTGTAGTTATGCAACATGTCTGGAATATATCAAAACCATTTAACTTAGATTATGGTCATGTCACACTGAAAGCACCAATTCCTGCTTGATCACCAAAGTTAAGCAGTGATTAGTTTATTCAATACTTAGCTGGATGACCACTTAAGCAACAGCGGATACTGTAAGCCACTGGAGTCCTTTGTTTATAAAAATGACTCGATTCAGCATCAAATGATCCAAAAAGATGGATGCAAAGGGTTAATATTGCATTCTTTCTCTTGACATTATTTATTAACATTATTTATACACTTAGATGTTTTGGTCATTCATCATCATTCCGTCAGAGTTTATCCAGGTTCATCAATTCATAATGAAGGATTTGCTTTTGAATCCTATCAAACAAGATCTCAGTACTACCCCCTCCCCCTGGTGACCTAGATTCTGTTTAAATGTTGAAATCCCTCTTAAATTTATTCTGGATTCATTTGTCTTGAATTCTTATGATAAATCCATTCTTAAACACCGGTGACTGTCCTGGGTTTGACGTTAAACTGCTTTCAATGATGAAGTTACAATTCTGCAGCTCTGGGGAGAGTGAAGTACCTTTTCATCACCATTACTCCCAGATCCACCTTAATATGTAGTGGTAGTACCTGTTAGTGCCATCTATGGGTTAAATAGAAAAAATTAGTTTTAAAAGAAAATTGACTATAAAAAAGAATTCTCAATACCCATAAAGAATGAATAAAACAAAATGTATTTGGCATAAAATAACTCAACAAGGGTTGACATGCCACAAAATTTGAGAAAAATTGAAGTGGGTGGGTGATATGGCCTGGATGATTTGACATGGAATTACCACTTTCACATCTCCCATTTTACTTTGAACAGATTTCCATCAATGTTTAAACAAGATTTTTATTTTCATCCTAATGTCCTCATGAAGGTTTGATAAAAACCAAAACATTCTAACGTCAACTTCTACATCTATAATAAACTTATCGTTTTAAGAATACTTTGTTTTTTTTCTCTCTTTTCTGCACACACTCTCACACACACAAATACAAACATACATACATACATACATATATATATATATATTTATATATGAACTGTGTTTTAGAAAGTATTGAGACTGAAGCTATATTTACCTAGACAAAAATGAACAATTAAGGAAATATCAATTTTCTTTAAATTAGTCCCCTTTGATATTCAGCACAGCTATTTCAGCAAGTTTTCCCCTGATCAAAGCATGTCTAAAACTCCTTTTTTTGATATGCCATGAATGTTCCCCTCCATATTTTTTTAAGTATCCTTCATATCCTCAAATGTTACTCTTTAGATACATTTTCAGTTTAAGAAACAAGAAAACATCTATTTGCCGGAATTTTTGTGATGTGGCTTGATAATTTGTATGGTTTGGATTTTTTAGACTATTGTCCTCATCAGTATTGTTATATACACAACATTTCTGCTGATGTGCCCTCTGACCTTCATCAGATGTTTCTTGTCAAACTCGAGAACCTTTATGTCTGGTGTATCCATGTGTAGATGTCCATAGGAGAATGTCCCATATAAGTTCCTTCTTACTACTCCAGAATACTTAACATAGCACCTGGTCATGGTTAACAGAATGAGAACAGTCTATCCCAGTGGATTGAATAAAGGGTTCGATTCAGAGTTTTGTGAAGGCTCCTAATTATGACAAAAAGGTTCCTGGATTCAACAAGAAACCCCTGAAGAAAGCTGGAGTGCACATCAGCTGAAATGTTGTGTATACAACCATAAAGATGAGGACAAGAGTCTGAAAAATCCAAATAATACAAAAGAAGTTGTCACACAGATCTAGGTATTTATTCAGCTCACCTCAGGGTCAAAAATGCAAAAAAAGGCTGGTTTAATGTAGGATTACCCAACATGAAGCAAGTATCTTCAAGTGGGTACAAACATTGTACATTGCTCTGTAGGTATCTTCCTTCAGAGGTTCCTCAGGCACCAGGCAATAAACCCAAACCTTACCCCATTTATCGGTGGGGGGTGCTGCCAAGAGAGAAGGCCACTTGGAAATAAACTGATTTTCCAAACCCCTCCCCCCCAATCCAGCTGTGCTTGGTTTAGTCAGTAGGGTGGTTTAGTTAGTTAGGTGCTGCACTTATATAATCCTGTATTTCACCAAATAGACATTTAATTAAAAAGTTATTGAGACTGGCTTCATAATTAAAAAAAAAAAAAAATTAGCACAGAATCATCTTGACAAAGTGACAGAAATCTTGATTACATTACTTTTTATCATTACATAAGATGATCAGCAATTCATTTGAATTTGAATTTTAAAGAATTTAAATATTCAGTTGCAATACACTTTATTTTCTTATCACACTTCTTATATTTATTTAAGGAAGATTGTTTGCTGTCTTTAAAGTGCACAATATTAAAAAAAAAAAAAAGTAAGAATAAAAAATAGAGCTAAAGTAAATCTAATATTATAGATTTATTTCCCCAAGAAAATATATAATAATAATAATATCATTGTTATACTATTATGTCTACTTTCTGATGAGAATTTCTAAAAAAAATTTATGAATTAATATAAGATGAGTAGATTATGAAAAAGCAATGAAATACATGATAATTAGATACATTGAAATATAAAGATACACAAATAATAAATAGATAAATTTCAAACAAGCATTAAAAATAGAATATAAACCAAATTCTCATTGACATAACTGATGCAGCAAAAATTACATCAACTAAATTCAACATGAAAAACAAAAAAGAACAAAACAATGGAATTGAAAACATTTCAGACATCAAACCAATCAGTAAACAAGAAATGAAAAACTTTTATTTTATTTCATTCAATTGATAATCACAAAAGATGAGAAACAATTTTTTTTTTTAAGAAATCCATTCTACCAGTTATATATATATACTGAGGAGATGTGATATGTCAAAATAAGACTGTTGGTGAATGACTAAATATATGCTCCCCACCCCTGGTAGGTTGAGCACTCTGGAGGGTATTTATATGTATAAATTCCCTATTCCACTGATGGGTGTGCTGATGGACTGGTGGTTAGGGACTGATGATTGAGGAAAAATCAGTCGGGTTTCGATCCTACCTAGAGGTAGCCTGCTAAATCTAGACATACTGAGGAGACGTGATACTTTGAAAGAGAATTGCCTGCAAATGACTAACTATATATATATTTATATATATATATATATATATATATATAAGTTGGTGTAATGAAAACATAAAGTAAGTGGCACTTGGTAACTGTCAGTTTTTCACCTATGGGTTTTTCAAACCAAGTGAATTATGTTTGTATTTTTGTACCATATGACCTTTTTGATCTCGATTCAGAAGGACATGTTTTTCATTTACACCGGCAATATCCGGTTGTTTGTTAGGGGTTAAGGTTAGGGGTTAGTTTTATAATTTTAAAAACCCTCAAAAATCATCTGTTAACAAACAACCGGATATTGACAGTGTAAATGAAAAACATGTCCTTCTGAATCGAGATCAAAAAGGGGTGCCTAAAGGTCATATGGTCAGTATTTTTTCTTATATAGTGTTGGAGGGGCATCATGGGAAGTGTGGTCAAACTCCTGGGGCATCATGGGATGTGTGGTCAAACTCCTGCGTCATATGTTTTGTTTGTGGGGGATGATGGAAAGGCTGGTTTAATTTATCTGGGAAAGGCATTCTAGTCTAGTATTGTATCTATTTCTTGATTTGTTACTTTATTTCTTCAATTCTATTTGATCTATTCTAGTGTTTTCTTTTTTGGGGGGGTTGGGATTGGGGTATTTTATATATTATTATTATTATCATATTTGTTTGTTTATTTTTAGTTTATTTTTAATTTTCATCTATTTTTTAATTATTTATTTATCTTTAAGTTTTCAAGTATTTATTTTAGTCTTTGAAGTCATTAGTTTTCAAGTGGTCTAATAATTTTTTTCATGCCTCTATTTGGATATGAGTTCCAATCATTTGTTTAGTGGTTTGTTCTGCTCTAAGAACCTTTCACTAGAAGAAAAATAACCATAATAACCTTCCCATATATGTGTGTGTGTACACATATATATATATATATAGCATGCTCAATATCAGTGATAGAGCATATATATCTAAGTTATGACGCATTCAAGGTTCTTGCCTATGTGAATGCTCTCTTAACTTAACAATTCTGGTGTTATAAGTATTAACTCTGATAGTAGGTGTTTTGTAGGCTCAGCCCAAACAGCTGTTCTCTTATGAAGCAATAAACATTCTCTCAAAACAAAGACATTTATCCTTGACTTTAGTTGAACTCAACATCTACACTCAAACCATGATGAATAATTATTTTAACTAAATTTATTTTAGCTTTGTTTTATTTTTTTTGCTTTAAAATGTTAATTTAGGTCAATTTTGCTAATAGTGTTCATAATAATTTTACATAAATAAAAAGACCAACATGGCTAGTTATTTAGTTTGGTTTGATTTGTTCTGTTTTACGGCATATCAACCTCAGTGAGTCATTTAATGCTGACAAAGTTTTGAAATAAATTCATTTTTAATGGATATGCAATTTTTTTTATAAACTCATGTTTTGTAATTGAACCCATAGATGGGACTTTAACAAGTACTACCACTCCGGGTCAGAGTGGACCAGGGAGCAATGGTGATGAAGGGGTGCTCCACATTCCCCAGAACTCCAAAAATGAAACCTCATTTTAACATCATTCCCAGGACATGTAGACCCTCAGCACCCATATGATAAAAAGGGTTGGGGCTTGTCATGAAGGCAATAGGATTGGGGCAATCATATAGGTGCTAGGGCTTGACATGACCAACCGATTGATCAGAGGGTGACACCCTGACCGCCCGTCTAGCCCAAGTAAGGGCCAAAGTGGAGTGTTGCATGTCATGGACTGCTCAGCCACCTGGGTTCCATTCTTAAGCATCACGGGTTGCCCCATTGGAGGAGTCTTACCCCTCTACAGAGATTCAGTTGGTGTATTCTAATGCCCCAGTCGACAGGACGGGCTAGTTATTTGTTGTACCCATGAAAATCATGCCTAAAAACAAACAAAATCCTTCTAAGAATATGACTCAGATGAATAGATTTCTGGCTGAAATAAAAACTAGCCTGACCTGTAGATATACCACAGTATGATAATTTAATTATCACATTTGATATGATTACTTAAGAACAATTGCAATATAGTTCAATATGTAAAAAGTATAATAATCTTTATTTAACTTTCTCTTACTCTTTTTTTTTCTTTTTTTCCCTCTTTTCATTATGTTCTATTGAAACAGATTAGCATTATTACTTCTGCATACTCACTCCCTCTCTCTATCTTTCCTCTACTCTTTCTTTCTTTTTTTCTCATATTTTTTCTGTATAGCATGTGTAATATCGCAGGTGTGGGGTTGAAAGTCAGTTCTGGCTGACTTGGCTCTGCGTGACGCGGGGTGCGGTGTGGGTCGGAGGTATGGCAGTTCTTTATCTCGGTCTGGTGTGGCAGCGTTCTCTCTGATGGCCTATGGTCAACTGGCTTATCGACTTTAAGTCAGTTGTTTTTATAGTTAGTAAGAGGCTCAAGAAACCTTTGAAGGGTTTTGGGGGAAAGATTTTTTATTGGTTGAAAAACATTAAATAGAAGATATTTTTAATCGTTTATAAATTTTGTTTTTTTGCCGGAACCTTGCGTGGAGCCTATGTGTGCATTGTTTGTTTTTGTTCATTTCGTTTAAGCTACCGTGTTATTAACATCCGGTTGGTCAGTAACTTATGTTCTGTTCCGAAGTGTTTTGTTTTTATTTTTCATTTGTTTTGTTGGTGAGTGGATGTATTTGGTTATGTTACAATTATCAGTAACTTAGGTTCTGTTTCGAAGTGTTTTGTTTAATTTTGTTTTGTTTTTTAATTTGTTTTGTTGGTGAGTGGATGTATTATGTTAGTAAAAATTGTGAATCAAGAGAGATATCTATTTCTGTTATAACACATGTAATTTTTCTTTCCTTTCTTTCTTTATAATAAGAACAGAAAGTTCCAATATTTAGCTGAGGTGACAACATTCATAAGAAAAGAGAATTTGGAGGATAATCAATATAACCAGATAGTCAGGATTTATGTTTTTACATTTCATCTTGGACAATTTGGAGGGTTTTATTTTTTAACCAGAGGGTGTTGCAACATGATGGTACTATTAAGGAACATGAATATTGATATATAATCTTAAAAATCTCAAATGGTTTTAAAGAATATATTTTAGTTTCAAATTTCCAGCTAAATGTTTATTGTAAAAAAGGTTTTTTTTCTGTTTATTATGATATTGTATTAGAGAAACCTAATAATACAAAATTGGGCACATGAACATTTAAGTCAATCTAAGTTCTTTGTGTGCATGAGAGTCTGTGATCTGTTCTAGACATTGATTAGTTAACATCAAAGATTCTAGTGGCACCTGAGACAAGTGCTTAATATCGGGTCAAAGACATTTGTTTTGGAAATTACAACAGATAAAGAGAAAATATCTTTTTAGTTTTTCTAGAATGGTTAATTATCAGGTATCAACTATGAAAACCTATATAGGCACAGAGATTTGATGAATTTTATTTATAAAAAATGGGGTTGGATGCTAAATTTCTTCTTATATTCAAAATCATACATATAGTAAATTATGTTAAAAATGAACAGGAATTACATTGATGACCTAGTCACCACTGATATATATATATATATTATATATATATATATATATATATATATATATAGGGTGGGCCAAAATACTTTAAACATTCTTATCTGTCAATTTTTTTAAATGTGGGAGGTATTTCTACCACACCATATATATAATTCTACCTCTGTTTAATCAACACTATACTCATCCTAATGTTCTAATGAAGGTTTTATAACAAACCAAAATGTTTTAAACATTGACTCTACCATCTACAATTAAATCAACCTTTTGGAATATTTGATTTCGTATTTCTACATACATACATACATACATATATGTATGTATGTAGAAATACGAAATCAAATATTCCAAAAGGTTGATTTAATTGTAGATGGTAGAGTCAATGTATGTGTATATATATATATATATATATATATATATATATAAGTAAAGTCGTAGGGGTGGCCTAAAGTCGGTATCAGCCAATCAGCAAGGGAGTCTATCACCTTTTCAATAGCGCTAGACCAAGGAGATTGTTTTTGTATCTGAGCTGGAGCACCACACCTACCATCAGCTCCTTACTTTACCCATAGATTCCTTGTGCTAATCATACACTGAGTTGGCGGGGACCGGTATCGAACTAGGAACCTTGTGGTTTCTAGCCAAACGCTCTACCGACTGAGCTAACCCGGCCCATTATCTCATATGCTGATTTGGCAAGGGCCCGTATCGAACTAGGGACCTTGTGGTTTCTAGCCAAACTCTCTACACAAATACAATAATTTTAAAACAGATATATTTGAGCTATAGGTGAGATCCCAACAGGTCAGAGTTGGTGAGGGCTGGTATCAAACTAGGAATCTTGTGGTTTCTAGCCGAACACTCTACTGACTGATTTGTTACAGGAAACACAATTGGCTGATTGAAATAAAATCCTAATTGAGACTGTTTTTTTCACTTCATTCTTGTGACTTTTGATAAAAACATGAATCCACTTATCCCTGTGTGCTGTCCTTTTACTAAATATCCTTATAAAATATTTGATTACAGATATACCATGGGGGTTGGCAGAGGAAGGATGAAGTGTATAAACACTTGTACAACTTTGGTATGACAACCAGCCTTGGAGAAGGAAAACAATGAATTCAAACCTGTTACTCCACTTAAAAAATTGACCTTGTGTCACATTCTACTGGTGCAGGGAGTGGGGGGGGAGTAAATATATACATTACTTGTCCAGTCAGTACCAAAAAAAGGATTAGTCCCACAGTCAGTTATATGCATGATATCAAATTGGATTTCATTTAAATGACTAAATAAGGAAAAGTAAAGTCGTCAGGGTGGCCTAAAGTCGGTATCAGCCAGACTGCGAGGGAGTCTATCTCCTTTTCACTACTGCTAGACCAAGGAGATTATTTCAGCATCTGAGTTGGAGCACCACACCTACTGTAAGCTTTTGACTTTACTGCACAGATCCCTGTGCTACTCATCCGCTGAGTTGGCAAGGGCTGGTATTGAACCAAGAACCTTGTTGTTCCTAGTCGAATGCTCCACCAACTGGTCTAAAGAGTGTCATTTCTTTGGAAAGCAAAAGTAACACCATTCTATCCATCAGGTCAAGTAAGAGAAAAATATCTAAGCTCTACAATCCTCACATCATTCATCTTACTAGAATGGTTTGTGTGATAGGAAGCTAGTGGCCATACAGTTCCTTTCTTTTGGGGTTCTGCTTTCAAGATTTTTCAAGACAGCACACAGCATCCTTGTGTATTTCCATCTTTTTTATAAGTGTTTTGTTAGAGTCCATTTGGAGCAGCCATGCAGTAGCATTGATATGAATATTAATTTGAAATTCAAAGACATCTGTAAATTTGGTATTTTATCATCTTATATTAAAACTTGTGTTTTTTAAAAGTACAACTGTTATCATCTTGCAAGACCCTCAAGTTAAAAATGAGACCTTTCAAATCATCCAAGATGAAATGCAAAAATGTAAATCCTGATTATCTGGTGTTGCTTATTCATTGAATTTTTATTTCTTATGAGCGTTTTCCCCTCAGCTAAATAATGGACCCTTCTATTTTTATTAAAAGGAAAGCAAAACAAAGAAAAAGGACATAGTACACAAAAAAATATGATAAGAAAGAAAAACAGACAATAGGGGAAAGATATAGAGAGGGAGTGATCGTGCAGAAGTGATAACTCTAATTTGTTTCAATCAAACATAATGTAAAGATGAAAAGAAAGAAAGAAAAAAAAAGAGTGAGAGAGGGTTAAATCAAGATTATTTACTTTTTATATATTGAACTATTTAGCAATAACTCTGAAGTAAACATATCACATGTTGTAATAATTAAATGATCATACTGTGGTATACCCATAGGTCCTGCTAGTTTCAATTAATGTAAGTGTTACTATCAAAATTGAGGAAATATTTTTGATGTGAGATTAGAAGAACTTGATTGTGACATTCTGTCTTAAAATGCTGAAAATTGAATATTCTTGCTCAAGAATAATGGTGAAATCTCAAATATTTCTGAACATTTTCAGAAAGATTTTTTATTGAAAATTGATTTTGAGGGTCATAGTAGAAAAAATAATGTTCTATATATTTGCTAATGCTATTACTTTGTTTTCCAGTCAGTTTATATTAGATAATTATAGATTTTTCTTTTTATAAAGAAGTATTCCTCTGGGTATTTTCAGTCTAGTAGAAATAATCAGATCTATATTAATATATCTATTACTTTGTCAATCATGAGGTTTTATATTTTTAATGATACAAAATATTCTAAATAGTCACTTATCTAGTCACTTATATTTATATATACTTGCTTAGTCATCATTTGGCAGACATTTAGTTTGGTATCAGCTAATGTAGAGATGGCAGCAAGAGACATTGACCTCTATGGGAACTTGGATAAAACTGAGTTCATGTTTTAAACAAGATGGAGGCATCTCTACACTGGATGATAAACCAGTAGACCAGTTCACATACCTAGGTAGTAATACAAGGGTAATCCCAAAGGTAAGGTATCCAAAGCACTGAGGATGCAGGACAACTGTACAACTATTGGCAACACAGTTATATTGGCTGTGCATACACCTGTGTTTGCCTTGCTACAATGCCCAGTTTTGGCCTGGCATTCGTTTCTAATGGGGCCCTGATTGACACTACCGTTAAGTGTGAAGTACATGCAGGATTAAAACAATTGAAATTCATGGCCAATTAACAGTATTATATGGTGAGTTAGGCATGGATATTAAAAACAGCCACAAGTGGTGAAGGGAGTTTGCAACAACTCTAAGGTTCAACGCTTCCTCAATGACATCACAGTGAGCTGGTATGAAATGGGCATAACAAATCTACCACAGCGCCTACAAAATGCATCAACTGAAATAACAATTATGTAGAAAAATACATGTTCAAGCTTTAAACATCATTAACAATAAACAATAAATGTTTCCGTGATTTCTAAATATTTTGAGAAGACCTTACATTTGGAATTACCTTGATATTTCAATTACAGAAAGCGAGGTCAATATATGCATAGGAAAGGCATGGACTTCTATAGACAGATTATTGATTGTATGGAAATCTGATCTCTCTTATAAGAAGTCTTTGAAGCTGTAGCCATGTCAATGCTACTGTATAGCTGCACCACATGGACTCTAATGAAACACTTAGAGAAAAGGCTAGATGGGAACTACACAAGTTTGCTGCGTCCTGTCTTGAATAAATCCTGGAAACAGTATCCCACAAGAAAGCAGCTGTACGGCCAGTTGCTCCCTATCACACAAACCATCCAAGTAAGATGAACAAGACATGATGGACACTACTAGAGAAGCAAGGATGAACTCATAAGTGATATTCTCCTGTGGAAACCTACTCATGGACACATCAGTATAGGTCAACCAGCAAAGACCTACATCAATCAGCTCTGTGTGAATTCTAGATGCTGCACAGAAGACCTGCCAGGGAAGATGACTGATAGGGATGGTTGGCAAGAGAAATTCATAGGTATTCATGCTGTTACCATGACCTGATGATGATGATGTTAGGGACTAAATGGAGTAGTCTCCCTTGTCACGTGATGCGGGAACCCCAAAATATCAGCCTCTTTTATAAAGCTTGCTTGACAAGGACAGACGTGCTCATTACTTCTCCTCAGCATCACACATGGTGCATACCTTTTGGTCTAGAACCCATAAACAGTAAGTGGTTTTCTATTGAAGTCAGTTAGTCTACTGCTAGTTTTAATAACAGCAGCTAACTAAGTACAACTCAAGCAGTGTCCAAGACAGCTGGTATAAATAGGAATCAAGAATGATCCATTCATGAATCTGGGTGATTTGGGTGATTCCACTCCTTGAGTTCTGATTGGCTGCTTGACTGCTTGATTTGAATGACATTGTGGAGTCTTATATATACTTTGTTATTTTGCAGTGGACTTTGTAGCATTCGAGTTTGTATTTGAGTTACAATCGTTTGTTGCCTTGTCTTCACAGTTCGACGGTAATTGGAACTTATTCTTCAGTTTCCACCTCTTTTGTCTTTCCATACACTTCTTCAAGTACTTGGACAATTGTAACTTTTGTATAGCCTGGGTAACCTAAGTCTCCCCTATGTATAAATTAAATGTTGTATGTCCTTAATCAACGTGCCTGATGTTATCCTACCAAAATATTCTCTGTGTGGTATTCTCCTTTAAGTAACCCAATCCTTTATAAGAATCGGAGTTTATACTCTTTGAACTTCTTATAATGATATTAAAATTGCAAATAGATGAATAATGTGGAAGTACTCCATAAGTAGCATCTAATTATTATCTCCCTTGAGAAATTATGATGACCAGATAATGTGCAAATAGAGGCCCCACTACTTTACTATGAAGTTTTCACTGCATCTGGTGGTGAGGCTTCAGTTCTGAAACTCTGGGGAGTGTGGAATACTCCTTTATTGCCATTACTCCCAGATCCACTCTGACTCACAGTAGTAGTAACTATTTGGGTCTCATTTATGTGTCAAATAAATCTGTTAGAAAATTATTGAAGCCTTATGAAAATGTGCAAATTATTTGTATCATTAATTGCTTGCTAATTTGTTGTATTTGATAAGAATACTTGATATTCTATAACAGAGTCTTAGCAAATGAAAAAGTGCAATTTAAAGAAAAAATGGAATAGAACATTGAAAATATAATTATGATTAAAATCAAACATTCAGAAATGAATCAAATTCTGGCATTAAATAACCCATAAGGAGTTGATAGGCCAATAAAAATGTAAAAGACCATTATCAAGTTTTAAATTGGATCATTATATGTTCAAACATCAGTATATCTATTTCTTAAATAAGAAATAAGTCTCTCTCTCTTCTCTCTCTCTCTCTCTCTATATATATATATATATATATATATATATATATATATATATATAATGTGTGTGTGTGTCTGTGTGTGTGTGTGTGTGTGAAATATATATTATTTATGTGAATATATATATGTGTGTGTGTATGTCTGGATATATATGTGTGTGTTTATATATTCATTAATTTGTGTGTCTGGGTGCATATGTATGTCTATATATATATATATTGTGTGTGTGTGTGTGGTGTGTGTGTATCTACATGGTAGGGAAATTAATGGTTCACTTTTTATTTTTTCATCAGTAACTTCATTATCAAAGAAAGTAAAATGTATATTTCATGTAAATAAGTCCTTTAAATTATTGAATGAAATATACACTTATTGATGTATGTGTGAATATATATATATATATATATATATATATATATATATGTTTGTATGTGTATGTGTGAATATCTCTCTCTCTATATATATGTATGTGTGTGTGTGTGTATTTTTGTGAGTATGTATATCTGAATATATATGTGTATCTATATGAAAATACAAGTGTGTGTGTATATGTATGAATATATATGTTTCTGTGAAATATATATGTGAAATTGATGATTCACTTTTTTATTTTTTCATTAGAATCTTCATTATCAAAGAAAGTAAAATGTATATTTCATGTAAATAAGTCCTTTAAATTATTGAATCAAATATACACTTATCTATATATATGGTGTGTACATGTGAATACATATGCATGTGTGTGTATGTGGGAATATATATGCAGATGTGTGAATATATAGGTTTATATGTATGACTGTCTGTGTGTGTGTATATATATATATATATATATGGTTGTGAAATTAATGATTCACATTTTTTTCCTCAGCAACTTCCTTATCAAAGAAAGAAAAATGTATATTTCATGCAAATAAGTCCTTTAAATTATTGAATCAAATATACACTTATTTGAAATACAGTATGATTATATTTATAGAAAACATTCTTCAAAGAGAATTATCTGTAATTCAGACAAAAAAAAGTAAGAAAGACAAAATTAATAAAAACTTTCTACAGCAATCAATTAAAATAGAAAAGAATGAAGATAAATTTGGCACTACTGATTCCATTAGATTTTAATTTCTTCATAAAAAGGCATCAAAACTTGATTACTTTGTCTTTGTGGATCTCTAAATTCAGCTGTATCATTACAAATCTTTGAACTTGGAGGAATTATTTAAGATCTGGATCATTTTTCTAAAAGTTGTTTGAAAGAATGAGTTGGTTCACTTACATGTTTTAGATAAAAAATATCTTTTATTTGTTTCTATTTTTGAGATGAGGCTTGATGTGAATAATTTTGATTTTTCAAACTGTTGTCCTCATCTGGTATGTACAAACAGTTTCGGCCACTGTATCCTCTGGCCTTCCTCAGGTGTTCCCTGTGTATCTGAGTATAGTCAAACTGTCAAAATGATTTCCCAGGTTGGCTCATTACTCTACTTGAATACTCAGGGAACACCTTAGGAAGGCTGCAGGATACAGCAGCCCAAACCTTGTGTTTATACATGCCACAATAAATATAAAGACAGCAGTCTGAAAAATTAAAGATATCTTTTGTTAAAACCAGAGGTAAGTAGGCAGGAAATTCTGTGGAAAGGCAGACAGTGGACATAGTTTTCTTTTTATGAATTAGCTGTTAGAATCATCAGTGAATATATATATATATATATATATATCTTGACTAATGAGTGCCCCAACTTATGAATTTTCGAAGTTATGAGCCTTCATTAGGTTGATATTTTGTTTTGTCTTGAAAATTAGAATTTGAGGTACAAGCAAGCTTCAGATACGCTTATGTTAACTAGTTTGCTAAAACATTTAAGTTTCCAAATTATTGTAATATTACATTTTACAGCACATAATTCATTACATTCTATTTCATTCTATTTCTTTACAATATTGTCCTATTTTTCTAACTTAAAAAAAAATATAACAAAAAAAGTTGGGATGTGTTATGGGCCAAACAGGAGAAATTTAAATATTTTATAAAAAAGATGGTCCACAAAATGGATTGTTTTTTTTTTAATTTTTATAATTATTTTACATTAGTGACACATGTTTCAGATCTTCAGAAATCTTATTCAGGCATTAATTAACCACATAGTGTGTCCGTATATATATATATATATATATATATATATATATGATTTTTGGATGTTTGTTTATTTTAGAAGCATTGTTGAATAAAGTATATATTAATATATATATTTTTGCTTGAAGGCAATTACAATGCGCATATCGCATAAAATACAGGTTAATTTCACAGGAATTTTTCCGTGCTGTATTATGACCGAAGCAGTATAGTTTCTGACTATCCTGCATAAGTCCCGGTTTCAATTTCTGTCGGAGGGAAATTGTTAGTATACATCGCTGATGAGACTTGATAAAGTTAAAACAGTCTGTACGATGTTCTACACACCGAATAATTCTTTGCAAAATTCACTTGTCATTATTATCTTCTATAATTATCGAATTTTATGCAATATGCGCATTGTAATTGCCTTCAAGCAAAAAATATAAATATAATATATATTATATATATATATAAATATATATATAACTTCCTTATCAAAAAGTTCTATTGCAGCACTGCAGTTTTTGTGGTCCTGCTTTTTTTCCCATGTTCTGTCTTTATGGCTATTCTTGAAGAGTGAAATGGCATTGGTGATGGTTTGCCATCAATTTTGTCTTTTGGCAGCCTGGGCTGTCTACCATTTGTGACCTTTCACAAGAGGTGAGAGCCTTTTTTGGGGTGTCTTTGTATTTCTTCTATAGCACTCCTCTTACACACTGATCATTGGACAGCTGTCCAAAAGGTATAATCTTTAGGAAGCAATGGTCTTTCTTTCTGGCAACATGATCTGTTGTATTTTGAGAAACTTTGCTTCGATACTAGTTATTTTGGCAAAATCTAATGCATTGCTTGAAGAATAATAATTCTTCCTTGCTTGAATTTAAAACCCTAAGAACCTCTATCCTTTTCAAAAAAGAAAACTATCCGCCTGGTTTGTGTTGTGTCAGAAGAAATATATCAAAGTACACATTTCAAACATATTGCTATATTTGAAATTATTTTTCCCAAACAATACCAGGCATCCCTGCTAACATATATAAAGTCATCCACAGACACTGTGTTTTGACGTTTCACATCTTTTCAGTGAGGCTAGACACAGCAACTACCTCTGACCAGGAGCAAAACCCTACTGACTTTTCCTTAACCTGATTTATTAACCTCTTGGCCATTTGACAGCTGCTATTAAGAGGCAGTGTTTAAACTGTTAAATACATATGTTTGTTTATATATTTTACGATCACCAGAGAGATTAGTCTGTAAACAACAGACAATCATTATATATATATATATATATATATATATATATATATATAAGATATATATATATATATATATATATATATATAGGGAGTCACGTCTGTTTTGGTATGTACATGTTGACTTATAACTCAGAAAAAAAGATGTCATTGAGCATTAAATTATGTATAGACTTTAATATGTTTTTAATAAAGAAAAGTAGAAAATTTAGTTTCAATTTTTGCTGATTAAATGATATAATTCAATAATTAATATCAATCTGTTTGTGGAACACTTCACAGTTTTTCATAAGTCCAAAAAGAAATAAACTATTCATTTAATAAATGAATAATGTTCATTTCAATTAATATGCAAAATTTTCCACTTACAAATAAGGAAACATGTTTATTTCATAGCTAAATGAATTAAACAAATACATTTTTACCAGCAAGCAATTAAGAACTAAATTTAAATATTTGTCATATGTACAAAAAAATTTTAGAAAAATAAAATTGTTTCAGAACACTCCAAATAAAAATATTATTTAAAAAATATAAACCTAAACTCATATTTTAAGGTTACATTTTTGAAATAATGTTTAAATGTAAAAAAAAATCCTAAAATATTTTGACATTGTAATACTATAATTCTTAGCATTTTTTTTTAATTTGGTAAAGAATTTACTAAATTATTTTCCTCTTTCCCCTGTATTACTCCTCTCTTTCCCCTTTCTTTAATACTCCTTGGTGTTCCTAAAATCTTTTTAGTCCAGTCATGGATGGGGTACTTCTGCTAGTGTATATATATATATATATATATATATATATATGATAAAGAAGATGACTTATCAGGGAATAGAATATTGAGTTAATCACAAAATCGATGGTCGATATAAATATTAACCCAATAAGTCAGTGTTATAAAGAATATAAAGTGCTCCATGCATTAGTAGGGAGGATTTAGTATTAAGGTGCATATAGAAATAACCTACACAAGTTTCATCATAAAGGATCTTCAGAGTTAATTGTAATGAATTAATTAAGATATTGATTAATTACAGGCAATTGCGGAAGTGAATAATACAATTATATTATTGGATTATTCACTTCTACAATTAATCAATATCTTAATTCATTGCAATTAAACCTGAAGATCCTTTATGGTGAGACTTGAGTAAGTCATTTCTATGTACACCTTAATACTATATATATATATATATATATATATATATATATATGTGTGTGTGTGTGTGTACAATATTTGTTTTAACATTATGCATAGATTATTGTGTCATTTTTCAAGCCTTAGGATAAATCCAGAAGTAAAGAAAATAGATTTCACTAGTACATTGGTCAATATGAAAACTTTCTCTTCTCACCCAAAAAAAGTCAATTTGGGATGAGATAGCCGATAGCAATGTAAATTTGTTGCTAAATCCAAGAAATCCTTCAACATCTCAACAACTTAAATTGAATTTACCGATGAAAAAAAGTTTTGTGTTTTTGATAGGATTCAAAAAGAATCTTTTTGTTATGAACAGCTCAAACTTTGATCAACGGTTACTATGAAAATGTCATCTCTCACAATGCTAACAATATCTTAGAAGTGTATTTAAAGTTGACTCAGCAATCAACTGCACAGCCGCCCTGTCGGATGGGCCATTAGAATGCCCCGACTGCATGCCTCAATTGCACCTCTGCAGAGGGGTAAGACTCCCCCAATGGGGCCACCTGTTGGCCATGGGTGGTGACCCATGTTGCTTAATGATAGAACCCAGGTGGTTAAGCAGTCCCTTTCTTGGGCTAGATGGGCAGTCGGAGAGGCCCCCTTCCGATCAATCGGCTGGTCACATCAAGCCCTAGCACCTATATGATTGCCCCAACCCCCAACTCTTTTTATCATATGGGTGCTAGAAGGCGGTGGCTGAGGGTCTACATGTCCTGGGAATGATGTTAAACTCTATCTGATGGTGAGGTTCCAGTTCTGGAGGTTTGGGGAATGTGGAGCACCCCTTCATTACCATTGCTCCCTGGTCCACTCAGACCTGGAGTGGTAGTACCTGTTAGGGTCCAATCTATGAGTTAAATAGAAAAATGTATTTATAAAAAATTGAGTATCCATTAAGAGTGACTTTATTTTAAAACTTTATTGGCATTAAATGAGCCACTGAGATTAATATACCATAAAACAAAACCAACCAACCAACCAACCAAAAATCAACTGCACATGGGTGTATTTTGCAAGTGTATTACATTTACTGTGCATGAATAAAAAAATTCAATATAAACTTTAAAAATATTCTATTGTCATATTTGAATAATATAAATATAAAATATATAAAAGAAAGATTCTGTATGTCTGTATGTACAACAATTGAGTGCACAGTGTAAAGGAAAATTTGTGGAGATCAACAAAGATCAAAGTTCAATAAAATCCACATCCTATTTTTATCTGAGAGGAGGTTAAAAAATGTTAATGTCTCATTTTTCATAAGAAAAGATAAATAAAAATATAATAAGGGTATAAATCAATGGTATATTAAAAAACAATTTTAAAAATGATTAAAACTTAGAACAAATTAATAAAAAATAAAACATAATAAAAAGTAAATAAAAGAAAAAATATGAAGAAGAAGAATAATAAAGATAAACAACTTAAAAACAAGAATACATAAAGAATAAAAGATAATATAACAAATATATAAAAAAAAGAATTCTTATTAATCTATATATAAATATAGGCAAATAGGGTTAGTGTCATAGGAAATGAAGTCATCAACCCAAGTTCAAATCCTGGATGAGGCTGTTTACATTTTTACATAGCGCTATTACCCTTGGGAAAGGTATGCATCCAACTATTCTCCCTTTAACTATTAGTGAATAGAAGGACAGACTGGGCTCTTTAACCTTGGCTTGGTAACCAGTCTAGGAGAAGAAAAACTCTGAATTCAATCCGCTTAAACTCTGCTTAATAAATTGACCTTGTGTCGCATCCTGCTTGTGCAGAGGGTCTGGTAAATATAGCTGAGGTGACAACACTCCTATGGAATAAGAATTTTTTTTGCGTTTCATCTTGGATGATATGGACAGTCTCCTTTTTAACCAGAGAATTTTGCAACTTAATAATGGTTGTACGATAAAGGAACATGAGTTTAATGTATAGATGTTTTAATATTTTTTCTTTTATCTGATAATTAAAGTTCTAATGTATTTCATTTCACAGTCTGAGCAAGTGAAAATTATATTCAAACAAAAATGTGTATTAATAGCTACTGAATATATATATATATATATATATATATATATATATATATATATAATTTACAGTTTATGTTAGCCTATTTCTGAATAAAAGCAATTTCCTTGTATTTCCTCTATGAAAATCCATGTTGGCCATTGTCTAGAATAATCTCATTCATTTGTGTCTTTCTCTGACTCCATTACTGTCCAATAGTATTCACCTTCTGCTGGCTTTTTCCATCTTCCAAATGCATTATGAGACTCATCCAATTTCATTTAGTTTTTTTTTATTTTCTTCTTTGACATTTTTTTTTCTTCGATAATCCTCTACACACATTGTATTTTTCGTTTTTTTTTCATAGTTTTTGCACACATTTCTTCTAAGTATCATACTTCCTTGTGCATGTTGTGTCATTCTAAGCTCACCAATGTTAGCTACTTTATGCTAGTTCATAGTTTTAGTTCTGCATTGCAAAGTGCTGGGAAGATGCATTTGTTTTAAACTTCTCACCTTTTGTCAGAGCGGTGTCAGGCTTTCAAAGGTGAACGTTGTTCTTGTTTTGTTTTTTTTTATGATAAAGACAGAAAAACTTTTATTAACTAAAAGCGGCTGAGTAGAGGTGGGGGCAAAAACCCTTGTGTATTGATGTGTTTACTTTTGAGATATAGAAATGCTGGACATTTTTAAGTAGAATTTCAATACTATTTCTATGTATATTTTAATTTTAAAATATCTTTGAATATAAATCAAATCTTCATAATTTTTGCGCAAAAGTCAAGAACTGGTGATATTTAATGTGTATATATTAGGGATACCCAAAATGAAGCTAAACTGCGTTTTTGACAAAATGACTTTAGCCCCCACTACACAAAATAATTTACCAAAAATCAGGGAATTATCGGATTTTAATGAAATTTCCAGTGTTTATTTATCAATGAATGATCGTTATAATGCATTATTTATTTTATTTCAAAACTTTCTCATTTTTTTCAGGTCACTTAATTTTGCCCCCCTTATGTTGGGGGCGTAACATTTTGTTTGAGTTGGTCTTATAGTTTTCTAATTACAGTGTAAATAAAGAGATAAAAGACCAAAGTTATGAATAGAAACAAAAAAAATTTTTATGGTGGCTTTTCTATGAGAAAATAAGTACCGAAAATTGAAAAATAAAATGTAAAAAAATAATAAATAATTGATTTTTTGGAGATTTCTTTTTTACTCATTTCGATAATTATCTAATTGGCTATTATTTTATAAAAGAAAAAATTATACATCAATATTTTTTCTGCTTAAAAAGGGGGGGGGGTACATCTTCAATAGAGTTTTTCTTCAAAAAGTATACTTTGATGTAATAAAATAAGTTTTTGCATTAAATAGATATTTATTTTTAGAATCTAAAAATATAACATTTTAAACTTAACATTAGGCTTTTCATATTTTAAATGAATTTTATATATTAATTTTTCATAGCCAAAATACTAAATTAAAGTTTAGAAATAAAATAACTGATGCATCATAGAATTCATTAATTGATAAATCAATACTGAAAATTTCATTAAAATCGGATAATTACCTGATTTTTGGTAATTTTTTTTCAATTGCGAATGTTACATTCAAATTGTAAACAAGCGCTTTAAAACTCTTGAAAAAGAGCATTAATGGCGGATCGTGTCGAAATTGACCAAAACAAATCGTTTTAAATCTATTAAAAATAAACTGCATATGTAATGATATTTTTCTTTTTTTAATGATGGTCATTATGTTACTACTTATCATTTTAGACAAAAGTTTGACCTTAAATAATAGATTTAATTAATTTTAATTTGTTTTTAAAAACCTAGCAGACGACAAAATTGGGTATGCCTAGTATATACATATATATATATATATATATATATTACTTTATCATTAATTGTTTTATTTTTGTAGTTTCATCCGGACATACATACACATCAACTGCCCTTTATATATTTACCTAAGTGCCTACCCAGCATTACCTGGGTAGAGAGGATAAAAAACAACCTTTGGTGTTTTGATTTGTTTACTTTTGAGATTTACAAATGCCGGACATTTTTAAGTAGAATGTCAATGCTATTTCTATGTATATTTTAATTTTTAAATATCTTTTAACATATATCAAATCTTCTTAATTTAATGTGTATATATATATATATATATATATATATATATATATAACTTTGTCATTAATTGTTTTATTTTCGAGTTTCATCTAGACATACATACATACACACCAGCTGCCTTTCATATATGTATAGATAGATATAGATCCAGTTAGCAATTCAAGGACAGTTACAAAAGATCTTAAATGCTCAAATGCTTTTCTGGGCTCATTTCTAATTGGCCCATTTTACATGATCCTGGTGTTGGGAAAGTTCATAGATATGAGTCAATTTGGTACACATCTTACACTATAGACAGTCCAACACTCTTTCTCACACACACACACACACACACACACACACACATTCTTATTATGTTTATTGTTTTATACATAATGGTGTATCATTAACAATTGCTTGACATAGTTTAAATGCACCAATTGCAAAAAATAACCAAGTTATGAGCACTTAACAGAAGATCAAATCTGATTTTAAACCTACTCTCCATTTTTCTTCAATCTTTCCAGGTTTGTTAAGATCTTTTAAAAGTAGTAGTGTCATATTTCAGCCCTATTAGTACTACTGTATGGCTGCCATATTTGGACTTTAACAAAAACAATTAGGAAAAAAGCTAGTTGAGAACTGCACAAGTATACGGTGTATTTTCCTGAACAAATCCTGGACAATGCACCCTAAAAAAAAGCAGATGTATGGCCACTTGCCTTCCATCACACAAACTATCCAACAAGTCATGCAACATTCAGGAATCTACAAGTTTGTGTTGAAAAGTTCATATCATGATGTCATAGCTGCTGTTGTTGACATTTTTGACCAGTGGGATCCAAGCACAGTAACACCAATGGAAAAAGTGTGTGGAGAAAAAATAAACATTATTTGCTCACATTTCATCAGAGTATCTTGGTCAGCCTAGATTTTGGACTGAAACGTACACCTTAGCATGGCAAATAGCATACTGGCCAAATGGTCTCATCCCATGAGAGTATCTTGGTCAGCCCATGTACTTTTCAGTTGTCCCTTATATATTGCTTGCACCTGTGAATTGTTGATATTAGAATAGGGAGGAAAGATAGTGTGAAAAGATTCATCAACAATTTGATGTGAAACGTACACCTTAGCATGGCAGACAGCATACTGGCCAAATTATAATGATCAAAACAACAAAGGTGGGGATACTTGGTTCCATAATTCATGGAAGAGCCATCATTGCTCATAGCTTATTTATTACCGAAAATAGTGTTCGTGCAAGTTTACCCACTCTGGCATCTGGCTTTTAAATGGGTACATTAATGGTTGGTATGGCTACTGAAGATGATCAGAAAATCTGCTGACCAAAACAGAAACATAAAACAAGCACAATAAAAGAACGACTGGGGCATTAGCAACATTTTTTCTTTTTTTTTTTTTTCATGAATAAGGTTCTATATTCACTCTTTACAAATTCATGAGCATTCTGTTCTGCTGTCACCTAAATGCATTGTCTGTTTGTTCTGGTGATGGACAAATGCTGAAAAAACAACAAAAAAATAAATAAATGAAGTAATAAAAAAATAAAGGGAGATAATGCAAAAAAATGTAGATAGAAAAAAAAATGCCTCTTGTCAGCCATGTTTGAAAGTATGGCTACCAAATGAGAAAAGAAGATAAAATAAAAGGAATTTAATGCTTTTGTTTTTGTCATGTAAATTATTAATTGATATCAACATAAAAGGATGTCTTTTATGTACATATAAGTGCTGCCTTTTTCTGTTAAAATGTTACTTTATTTTTATTCATTTTTTTTTTATAAAGCACAGAGAAAAGTTATGTTTCAGTGACAAAAATAACAATTAGTAAGAGTTTCTGAAGCAGGATTAGATTCTATAACTACTAGCTGAAAACTGCCCTATGGAATGGATTTTCCATACATATTTACCAACCCCTTCACACAAGGAGGATGCAACACAAGGTCAATTTCTTTTAGACTCTATTACTAGCTGAAAACCTGCCAATGGAAGGGATTTTACACTATATTTTACCAACCCTTCTGCACAATAAGCATGTGACCCAAGGTCAGTTTTTAGCAGTGTTTAACAGGTTTGAATTTAGAGTTTTCCTTCTCCTAGACTGGTTGCCTAACCAAAGTTAAAGAGCCTAGTATGCCCTATTGTTTAATCATGAATGGGGGGAGAATAATTGAATGCATACCTTTCTCAAGGGTATCAGCACTAGAATTTGAACTTGTCTTGTCATCTCCATTTCCTACAATAATAATTACATCTTTTTCTTTCTCTTTCTGTGATGGTATTTACCCTGGGTTGGTTGATCTGGCGCCATCCTACAAATTCACCTGTGATGATTTCATGGAAGGACTAACAAGGGAATAGGAAATTCACAAGCGGTACCCAAACTCTGGATACATATCTCAGTCTGGGGAAGGAGATGCCATTGTTTGCCACAGGTTTTCCACAGTGATAAATACACCTAAAGCCATTGATTCCTGGCAATAATAGAGATACCCTTTGGATTTTCACCAGAGCCCCTTTGGCCAGGTTGTGGCCCTAATATCATTGGATACCAAACCTGCCCATCTTGGGGGCCCTACCAGGAACTTAAGTTCCTGATGGCATGGCTCTGACACTACCAATTTACATGGCTCTGCCACAATGAGGAGGGGTTGGAAAGAAATAATGTGCTAGATGGCCGTTGAGCAAAGAGCTTCTTCCAGCCTTTTACAGGTCTTGTTTTCCATTCTTCAGGGTGTCTTGCCACCATCCTCACCAGACAAATCTGTGGGGTTACCGGTTTAGTCACTAATGATCCAACTATGAAACAGGTAGTACTGGGTTATATGGTATCAGTAAGAATTATATCACATGTCTACAGAAGGTTTTAGCTCATTTTCACAGAAAGTCTAAATGAAACCTTTGGTTCCAATCATAGATTATGGAATTAAAAAGTTAGCCCTGTTGTTAAGGTTTACTTAATAGAAATACAATTTTTTTTAAAGTTTTCGATTTTCCAATAAATGAAAAAGAAGTTGTAAAAGTATAATGGAAAAAGATAAGTTTGGTTTCTGGTTAGGAAACGTTCAACTTGATACCTACTTGATATAGTTAAAGAAATAGATCAAAATTCAGTAATGACAATAAAGACAAAAGACTACAAACAATCATTTTCAGTTGATAACTAAAATTTCGGAAACTTGGCTATTCAGAAGAATTTTAACTTGCTACATCCTTTTGTGTCTGTAACCCTATAATTCTCCAAGATGCAGCATACACCTTTATGACCAATTATTACAATTAGATTCAGTTGGAAAATGAACATGGTTGTCCAACTGATCTTATCAGTCCCTCTGAAAAGGTTTAGTTTTTTGTTAGAAGACATTGATTCATTAGAGACCAAATCAGAAATTACTTTGGCCATTTGAAGCTCTTGGTGCTTAGATGTGGAGGCAAAGTAAGTCGTCAGTTTAATATTATACTTATATTATAAGTATATTTGTATATTATTATATACATAGTATTATAAAAAATAAAAGTCAACGGGGCAGCCTAAAGTCGGTATCAGCCACACAGTGAGGGAGTCTATCCCCTTTTCAATAGCGCTAGACCAAGGAGATTGTTTTAGCATCTGAGGTGGAGCGCCACACCTACCATCAGATCCTTACTTTACCGTATAGATCCCTGTGCTACTCAAACACTGAGTTGGCGAGGACCAGTATCGAACTAGGAACCTTGTGGTTTATAGCCAAACGCTCTACTGACTGAGCTAACCTGACCCCTATATACATACATTAATATATAAGATATATTATAAATCAAATCCCATGGTAAAAACTAATAGTAATTTGGAATTTTCTAAAAATGAAAATAAGTTATAACATTAGTTATTCCATTTGTAACCATAGAAAAGGAAGTGGCCACAAACCTTGGTATGTCTAGATCACAAAGCCTATTCAATATTTAAATCGGTGACCAGTTAATCAGCAGCAGGTACTGTAATCAACCAGAGTCCTTTGTTTATTAAAAATGACTTGATTCAGTGTCAAATGACCCAAATCAGTTTTAAATCTAATTTGCAGCTTCTTAATAATAACAATATTAATAATAATAGAGTGGGATCTTTATTTGCACTCAAGCTAATTATTATAGTTTCTTAAAGAACCATTGAATGCTAATTATAGATTACTTCCATTTGAGGTCAATTATTGAATAAATTCTATAAATAGAATGTAATTTGATATTGAGTTTAATGGCTACCAAAAGTAGCTTAAAGCTAATTCAAAAAAAATAAATAACAAATTTAATCATCTTTTTTCTCTGAGTGATAAGTAATTTCATTACTGACCTTTCTCTATGGATTGATTTAATACTTTTTTTTTCTATTGAACAATTATTGTATCTGCCCACACACAAATATGCCAGCCATGATATTAATATGAACAAAGAATAGAATGGTCATTTGTAATGAGAAAATGAGTTTTTCCTGGTTATTTGTGAGTCAGATGTTTTACTTTTATCTTATTGGGGATTTCAATGAATTTTACAAGAAATAAACTTTTTTTAAATGTTAGGGGAAAAAAAGACTTCAATTAGGGAAAAAAATAGAACAGTTATCTTTTTTTAGTATTTTTGACCATTGGCATTGATTGCAAATAGTTAAAACTGAGAAAAGAATGTATCAGTAATGTAAAGTTTTTAAAATGTTGGCAGAGTGGCCTGTTGTCAGTAGCAGCTGGACAGCAATGGAGTCTATCCCCTTTTTGTTAGTGCTAGACCAGATTTATACTTTAAATTTACTTATTTATACTTTAAGACTTCAATTTTTAAACTTTATTTCCATATTTTAAAAAAATTGTTTTATCTATTCTGTTATTGATTTCTCAATTAAATATTAGTCATGTGTTAAATAAAAGTAAGTTGGCAGAGTGGCCTAATGTCGGTATCAGCTGACAATGAGGAAGTCTATCCCCTTTTCACTAGCGCTAAACCAGGTGATTGTTTTTGCTGAGGTGGAGTGCCACACCTACTGTCAGCTCTCTACTTTATCACACAGATCAGATTACAGAATCTGTTCTACTCATATGCTGAGTTGGCAGGAACTGGTATCAAACAAGGAACCTTGTGATTCCTAGACCAGGAAAATTGTTTTTGCTGAGGTGGAGCACTACACCTACTGTGAGCTCCCTACTTTACCACATGGATCGGATTACCCAATCTGTACTATTCATGTGCTGAGTTGGCGGAGACTGGTATCAAACCAGGAACCTCACGATTCCTAGGCGGGTGCTCTACTGACTGAGCTAAGTAAATATGAAGATAGAATATTTCAAACCAAACCCTTTTAGATTGGTGAAATTGTTTGTGTGAAGTGACGACTGAAAGCACACTGTAATCAATTTTCCTAGTCGCATAAGTCCCCTGGCACAGTCTTTTGCCTGCAACATTATCACAGTAGCCCTTACTTAGTCCATCAAAAATTCACTCATTCAACACATGTATCTCTTCATGTTAAGAAGATCAAAACACAACTGTCTATGGGGTGTGAAGGTAGGCCTTAAATAATAACTGCCCTCCCCAAGATCTTACATCCAGGCTAATCACACTCAGCACTGTCCAACCCATGCAAAATTTGCATATTCAACAGGAGTGACAGTAGTCTGACTATGAGGCACTCCTCACGACAAGGAGGCTGTGAGTTCAATATCTGTAGTCATCTGCTACACTCCACCCCCTTGCACAGGTTAGGCATATATGGACACGCTTAGTTCTTGGAGATAGGGAATCTTCTAGTCCACAATTGGAAAATCAGTTTCTGCACCAAACAGGTTGAAGATGTTTGGCAAGATTAGAAAAGAAAAGGAGTAAAAATTTTGACCCCTCACTTTTTTTCTTTTCTTTTTTTTTTTATTGTATTAAGGAAAGGTTGGGTTTTTTTTTTTTAATTTGTGAAGGAAGATAAAGAATAAGTGATGGAAAAAAATGATGAAGATGCAAGAAGTAGCATTATGTTGTTCTTGTCAAAGTTATGTGCATAGCCATGAGTAATAGGATAGAAAATAGTGAATTATCGGAAATTGGCAAACATGGCTCAAACTGATTTTTGTGCTCTATTGAACTGAATGTTGAAGTCTTTTAGTGGACAGCAAGGAACTGGGAGTGACAGATGAATAAATGAATTTAGAAAAAAAAAATTGTCTGAAATGTTTTGGGCTTTATGATATTGGTTAAAAATTTTTGGTTGTTAGCCTTCAGCAAAGTAAAAGAATATGAAAAGGCAAAGAAAATATACATATATATTCTTTGCCTTATATAAATTGTTCACCGTCTTCTGCGAGAGGCGCCTTTGCTGTCTTGGTCATGTCAGGAGGATGGACAAAGGCCACATCCCCTAAAGACCTAATGTACGATGTATTAATCCCGACCTATGCTTCAAAGACATCTGCAAGAAAGACATGAAGACATGCCACATTAACACCAACACATGGGAGGTCGGTGAAGAAAACTGAGTGGCCTGGTGCCTCAATGTCAAACAAGACATGAAAAGAAGTGAAACAGAGAGGAAAGTAGCCTCCACAGCAAAGAGAGCCAGAAGAAAAGAGAGACAACAGCGGCCCCAGCAATCGTTACTATGTGCAGTCACTGCACCAGACTCTCATTCAAAAATTAGCTTGCTTAGTTACTCATGCTGATGTAGAAAACCATTTTTTTTTCTTTTTGAATGCTATGCTATCATCTTCAGGAGACAGAAGGATGCCAACAACAATATATGTAAATTGTGGCATGTGGTGTAATGGTTAGAGTTGTAGGAAATGGACTTGCCAACCCGAGTTCAAATCCTGAACAAGGCTATTTACATTTCACATAGATCTAATACCCTTGGGAAAGGTATGCATCCAACTACACTTCCTCCAGCTATGGGTAAATAGTAGGGCAGACTAGGTTAGTTAATCAATCTAGGAGATGGAAAACTGAATTCCAACCTTAAGAAATTGACCTTGTGTCACAGCCTGCTCATGGTAAGGGGTTGGTAAATAAATATATATATATATATAATAAACTCAAGGTAACATTTGACCAACACTTCTTCATAAAGTAATTGTTGGTAAGTATAAGCGATTAAGTCATATGGTAATAAGAGGGGAATAGTTAAAAGGGAAAGAGGAGATAACTGGATGAAGAGAATAAAAATAAAAAATAAATTAATCCAATGCAGGATCACTTAATGTGTCCCCTAATAATTCCAACTTATGCTTGTGTTGAAATTGCCTATACAATCTTGTAAGTTGTATGTTGATAATTACAGTTTCAAGGTTGTTGAGGTGCTGTTTTGTGTCAGCTCTGTTGCAGGACAGCAAAAAATTCATCTGAGTAACCAGTCCTACATTCATTTATATCAATCAAAACTGGTAATTTTGATCTTTTGCCGTCCTGGACTCCTGTCCTAATTTACACTATGTTTTAGCATGCCAACATCAGATGAATTTCTGGCCCAACTTAGATATTTTACAAGTTTTGTTGATAAATTAATGTAGATATTTTACACGTCTCCACCCCCATATTTTTGTTAGCATATCAATGTAAATATTTTACAACCCCCCTCCCCCTTTTAAAAAATGTTTTTTTCAACTAAATTTGTACAAATTTCAAATTGTACATGTGAAAATTCTTTTGAAACTTTTGAGTTTGAGTTTAGTAAAATTTCAATTTAAATTTGTACAAACGTTTTTTTAAAAGTGGGGTTTGTAAAATATCTACATTGATCTGCCAATACAAATTGTTGTGAGGGCATGTAAAATATCTACATTAATTTGCAGAAAAAAAGTGACAAAATCATAACTCAGAAAATATTTAAGTTAGGACGGAAACATTGTGTAAATTAAGGCAAGATGTCAGGATGACAAAAGAACAAAATAACCCAAATGCTCATGTCTGTGTGTGCCTGAATATTGTTTTAATATGTCAACAAATCAAACTGGGCAGATGTTGGGTTATCCAGACCTCTAATTGCTGGATTGACCTACCCACATTCTGGGTTATCCAGACCTCTAATTGCTGGATTGACCTACCCACATATTCTGCTTCACACCAAAACAATTTAAGACAAATCTTTAGAGAAAAACTTTTTTTTTTGTTAATTTTTTTTTCTGCATTCTATGGCAGATTTAGAAATGGAAGAAAGATTTGTTCTTGGCTCTGTCAACGAGGCTTAGAGTAAGCTGACTGTATGTAACACCCTCCCTAAGAGGGGCATCCTGGATATGGCACTAAAGCGCATCTAGATGTGAGGCTCTAGTTCTAGATATCTGGTAAGTGTGGAGAACATTTTCATTGCCATTACTCTCAAATCCACCCTCACTCAGAATGATAGAACCTGTTAGGTTCTCATCTATGGGGCAAATAGATCTGTTTGCAAATTACTTGTATTAGATAGGAATACCTGGTATCATATAACTGTGTTCAAAAACTTAAGAAACTATTCAAATAAGTAAATATAAATGTACAATGCATGCAATTCCCTAATCTCTAAGCATGAAATAACCACAGATCAGTTAACATGCTGTTGAAATAAATCAGTCTTGGAAAATGTATGAATCCAACTATTGTCTCTTCAACTATAGGTAAATAGTAGGGTAGACTGGGATCTTTAACCATGGTATAGAAACTGGGCTAGGAGAAGGAAACTTGAATTCAAACCTGTTAAACTCAGCTTAAAAAATTACCTTGTGTCGCATCCTGCTCATGCAATGGGATTGGGTAAATGCATATGTATATATGTGGAGGTGCATGGTGTAATGGTCAGTCATAGCAAATGGACTTGTCGAGCTGAGTTCAAATCTTGGATGAGGATGTTTGCATTTCACATAGTGCTATCTCTCTTGGGAAAGGTATGCATCCAACTACTCTCCCTTCAGTTATGAGTAAATAGTAGAGCAGACTGGGCTCTTTAACCATGGTTAAGTAGCTAGTCTAGGAGAAGGAAAACTCTGAATTCAAACCTATTAAACTTTGCTTGAGAAATTTACCTTGTGTCATATCCTACTCGTGTGGAGGGGTTGGTGTATATAATATATATATATATATATATACTCATACACACACACACACACACACATTGTTACCTCAGCCATGATCACTGGTCCCCACAGGCTGCTAAAAGAGACTTCTAGAGAAGAAGTATATCGAAGGCCAAGCCCCAGTTCAAAAATAGTCATTGAATCAGATAAGCATTGAAGAGAAGAGAGAAGCCAACATAAAAACTTTGTTCCTGCCTGAAGCAACTGTGACATGATGTGTCAGTTTCAAATAAGTCTAATTAGTCACCAAAGATCCTTTTCTCCAAAGACGTCATCATTTGCAAAGCAATGCCGTTATATAAAATATCAAAATACAAACATATTAATTACACCTGTCACTTTCACATTTTTTCTGATCATCAGGTGATAATATTTTATATAATATTGAGCACAGATATGCAAAACACTGCCAGGCAACAGTAAGTTGTCCTTTACATTTTAAAATATCATATATATATATATATATATATATATATATATATATGGAGGCGCGTGGCCTAATGGTTAGAGTCTTGGGAAATGGACTTGTTGACCCGAGTTCAAATCCTAGACAAGGCTGTTTGCATTTCACATCGTGCTAATACCCTTATGAAAGATATGAATCCATATATTCTCCCTCCAGCTATGGGTAAAATAGTAGGGCAGACTGGGCTCTTTAACCAGTCTAAGAGAAGGAAAACTCAGAATTCAAAATTCCTGAGGTCAGTCGTTGATTGGGTTTGTGGCATTCCTTGTGCACCAATCCTTTCCTATCGACTGTGCCAAAAAGTGCGTAATGGTCCAACATAAGCCTTCACTACTATAAACAAATCATTGTGTTGGTTGTTCACCGAATGAACACTCATGCGTCGAAAATCGACGAGAGAGTCCATTTATATATATATATATATATATATATGGGCATGGAGTCAACACCTGGTTACTAACAGTTCTCATCTATGTGATTGCATGGGCAAGAAACTCGAAGTAACCAGGTGTTGACTCCATGTCATTATCTACAGTGTGTATATATATATATATACACAGGGTGATGTTCCCTATTTTAAAAATCTTATAATTTATTTCTGAGCCAATATTTTTACAAAAAAAAATGAATATGTGAAGAACACACGTAATATAGGGTTTTATTTAAAATTCTATATGGGCACCGCATGGGTAGGATGTGACAAAAGGTTGATTTTTAAGTAAAGTTTAATGAGTCTGAATTCAAAGTTTTCCTTCTCTTGATTTGCAACCGTGTCCAGGATTTGATCTTGACTCACCTAGTTCATTTCCTATGACAATAGTCATTTAACCACATTCCTTATATATACATATACATGTTTACCAACCCTATCCCAAAAGTAGGTTATGACACAATCAATTTCTTAAGTGGAGTTTAACAAGCTTGAATTCTGTTTTCCTTCTCCTAGACAGGTTGCTTAACAAAGGTTAAACAGCCTTGTCTGCCCTCCTATTTACCCATAGCCAGAGGGAGTAGTTGGATTCATACTCTTCCCAAAGGTATTAGAGCTATGTGAAAGGCAAACAGCCTCATCCAGGATTTGAACTTGTTTTGTTTTCCATTTCCTATACCCATTAGACCACATGCTTCATATATAAGGTTGGTGCATATTTCCCCCAAACCCCCTAACCAGAGGAGGATCAAGCCTCTTTGGGGGCCACAGAAAGGTGGGTTTCATATATTTCCTATGAATATCACTTAATTAAAATTGATATGTAGTAGTGGGAGCTCATATCATAGATTTGGTGGGCATCATAGCACCAGCCCTGTATATATATACAGTAACTCCTCGCTTTATGTTGTTTTGGCCTAATTCAAATTCACCTTTATTCAACTTTTCTAGACTAAATGTCAGTTCAGTGAATGAAAGATAAAAGAAGTTAAAAAGAATTCAATATGCAATAAAAACACATTGGGAAAATGTATACACAGTACAATAAAATATTTACATTGAAAAGTTGTAAACAAACGTATGCCATTACATTTTATTGCGTTCATTATTCTTTAAAAATTTGACTAAAATGTGTTTTTAGTGTTCTCTAAGGTTTAGTGATAGTTATATTCTTTTGTAAGATATTTATGCTTGTTTTATGGTATTTGTTCTCACTTTAAGGCGTTTCATCTGGTTTATGTCAAAAAGATGGGTTACATCATGGCTTTCAGAACCAATTAATGATGAGGGGCAGAGTATGATAGTTTATAAACTCACGCGAGCATTTCTTATCATATGACAATGTTTTAATTTTGGGAATATACAGGGTGGTCAGAAAGTCTTGTCAACCCCTAAATATTTTTAATAGGTAAAATAATAACATAATACTCCCTGAAATTTTAGAAAATAACTTAATTTTTAAAGATTTTTTTTATTAGAGGTAAAATAATTGCATAACTTATATATCATTAAAACAAAAAATAATGTAAGTTAAAACAATGTGTAGGGGTGACAAGAATTTCGGACCATTTTGTACTTTAGCCAAATTAGACAAAATGTTCTTTTTTTTGTTTTGTAAGTTGGTCATCCATATTTCAGCTGTCCTTTTAGATGTTAGTAACTTTAAATGGGCCTTGATCACTGATGAATATAGAAAATGAAACAATGACTATTTGATCTTTGAATTAAATTGACAGGTAACTATGTTTTTTGTTTTGTTTTATGGTACTGTATTCTACCACTGCAATAGTTTGGAACATCCTACAGCAGCATTCAGTCTTTCCTCATTTGAAGCCACTATGTGATAACATTGACGTAACAATCCTATTGTTTTATCAGAAGGTTTCATATAATATTTTAGTGGGTTGTAATGAACAATTTCAACTTGGCTCTGATACTCTATGACCTACATACTTTTACATGTTTTACTTCATAAAAGGCAGCAGTTGTACAGATTATACATATTATAGGTATGCGTCCTGCATCCCTGACGTATAAAAATCTAAATGGACTCAGAAAAATCATATCCATGCATCCCAGTGTTTTTTCTTTTCTTCCCCCCACCATTTCCAACTAACTGTAAATATATTTCAATATTTTCTTGGAAACGAATTACATTGTACGGGGTACAAGGTAGGTGTTAGACAGCTTCAGTTGTTAATAGATAAAAACTCTACAATCTATTAAGAAACTTTAGTTGGGACCCATCAAATTTCCCAGGGACTCATTCAAATGAAATCCATGGGTCCCAGCATGCACTAAATTAAAAAGCTATCAGCATCACTAAGTTGTCAGATTCAGGTTATTTAAATAGAAAAACCGCAATATATATTTGAATGCATTATACCAGAAGTTCTTAACCTCAATGCTCATCCATCTGGCTCTATATCTAACTTTCAAATTTTCTCTTTGCCTTTTGATGGTGCCAATGAATAAGTATCATTATGACTGCAGATGAAAATCATGAATCTTCAAGATTTGGAGTTCATGTTTCTTGCTTGCCACATTGTAATTTCTATAAGAACCATGTGCAACTATTTTAATGATATCTCCACCATATCACCCACACCCAGCAAGCTGTGAGCATGTTTGATACTACATATAACTTTGCTGTCAGATCATCACATGTCTGATGTGCTCCCTCTGTGAACCTCTTCATTTAACCATGGTATTATATGCTTTCATTATTATGACATCATGATTAGATATTCTAGTTTGTCAGGGGCCGTTCACCAAGGGCAAAGCAGAATATTGTTAACAAAACCAGCACAAACGTCCCTTCATTCTTTGACTCAGCTTTCTCTTTCAATATATATATATATATATATCCTTCTGAATCTGTAACACTGGAACCTTCTAGAGCTTCTCTCAACTCCCTTTTGGCCTGTCTATTTATTGACATCAGAGCCCACGCAGCTTTTCATGCATCCAGGTACCTGAATCAATCCACGTGTTCACATCACTCCTAAATCATGCTTTTTGCATTCTGAAGGATGTGGGTTCAATCAGAAGTCTCAATAATAAATTATGATTGTTACCTTTTGAATGTATCTATTTTTTCTGTCCTTTTCAGCCCCAGATCCTCCTGAGTTAAGTTTTGTGGGCTTGACAGGGCTTAGAATGCGCTGACTGTATATTCTGCAGAGGGGTAAAACCTTCTCCTCTCAGATGTGTTCTGTGTAGGACACTGAACTGAATCTGAGCTCCAGTTCTGTAGATCTGAGGAGTGTAGCATACACCTTCTTTACCATTACTCCCAGGTTCACTGTAACTCGCAGTAGTTGTAGTACCAGCTGTGTCCTATGTATGGGTCAAATAGATCTGTTTAAAAGTTATTCATATTTGTTTAGACTGTGTGAAATAAAAAAAATCTTAAGAAACAACAACACAAAAAATTTAGATGTTAATGCACAATAAATGTGATTCCATAACCTCTAGTTATAAAGGTTGGGGGCAACCTGCATTAGACACTCAGAGAAATTTAAATGATTACAAAACCTAATCCTTAACCATTTTAACTCTTTGCCCTTTATCTTGTAGATATCCTGTATCTGAACTCAGAGAATTTCCTCAAAAAAAATTTACCATAAAACACATCGAAAGAAAAGTTGTGAATAGTTGCTACATTAAACCTTTTATCATTTGAGAATAAAACAATAATATTAGAAATCAATAACATCAAATAATGATTTATCAAACATGGTTTTGTTAAAACCAATATGCAAATTATCAACACCATATACTATGTAAATGTTTATTTTTTATTCATATATAATACATATTGCAGGATTTTAAATGTATAAATAACATGGTCTGTTATTAAGCAAATCTAACTCAGCTAGTCTTTGATAGATTAAATAAGATTCTAATTAAGATTGAGTAATGACCATTTAATGATAACTGAAAATATAATGTAAATAACTAAGAGAATTGTGACATAGTTACAGACAGACAAACACATAATCATAGAAATTATATATATAATAAAGTAAGCCTAATGAGTCAGAATATCTACCTAGGTTTCTCCTAACAGATCATCAGGATAATTCTGACTCTGAGTCAGAATTATCCTGATGATCTGTTAGGAGAAACCTAGATTTATATTCTCTGACTCATTAGACTTACTTTATTATTATTCATTAGCTCTACTTTTTGTATTGAGCACTTTAGTATATTTAACTAAGGCAACTTTGACAGTATTTTTTTCTTTTGGCTATTTTTATAGTACCATCTGATTTTTTTCAGGAGTTGTAGATGATTTAGTTTTTTCTTGTTTTTATATATATTTTTTTTCTCCAGGCAAAAGTTTGTATTGTGTAATTACGAACTATAAAGCTAGGAGTTTTTTTTATACTGTCGGAGTTTGGAAATAATATATATATATATATAATGTGTGTAAGTGCTTGTTTGTGTGAATCTGTAAAACTTTTTTTTATTTTTTGTATTAGTTTTCTTGTAATCTTAATGATGGCTACACAATTTCAAAAGTTGTACATACAGATATTTACTAATCAATATTACTTATATGATACAAATACATTTTAGTCTTGTTTATGAACACATTGCATATAACAGAACTATGCAATTATTTTCATTATAATAAGATACTAGTCATTTATTGATAGAATCTAATTTGTTTCATATTGTTGGATGGAAAGTATTAAAGATATATTAAAAAAAAAAGAATATTGTCTAAAACTCTACGATGGATTAAATACATAACAAAGCTCTAATTGTCTTACATAAGATAATCCATTTAAACAACAATCTCTTTTAATCCCCTCAAGACAGATATATGTCTAGTAAACAGACTGCAAGTGCCTTTTGTCAGATGAGCATTAAGCTGTAAAATTTCATGCTTTACAAAAGCCTATGATAAATTAATTTGCTGTCAGTGGATAATCTGTTGAAATTGTAAGCTTGCTAAAATGAGACAAATGGATAGTGAACTCAATAACAGTTAGCTGTCAGAAAGGGTATGAAGCTGTGAAAATTCCTACAGTTATTAGTAGTATATAAATCAAAAGGAGGCGTTTATTGTGTAATGGTTATCATCATAGGAAATTGACATAGAGAACCAAGTTTAAATCCTAAATGAGGTTGTTTGCATTTCAGATAGTGCTAATACTCTTGGGAAGGGTATGAATCCAACTATTGTCCCTTCTGCTAGGGGTAAATAGTAGGTGGCACAAGTCAAATTTCAGTGATAATGAGTTTAATCAAGATATGTTATTTCAAGTAACACTTGGAATATTTTGTCAGGCAAATACACAACTATGTTTGAAGTGGAGAATGGATATTTCAAACCCATTCTTCTAATGATACACAAAGGCATTTACTTGTTGTGCCCCAATCACCAAGTTAGGATTCATGGTTTAACATCCTTGAGTTACTTGATTTTAAAATGCCATTAAAAGTTACCACCAGGTGGGTGATATGAAAAGATTGTAAAAATAGGAGATGCCTTAAGAAGAGATATAACAAATGAATAATAGTACAAATAACAATAGATTCAAAGACTATTACATCTAATACTAATACTAATCATCATAGAATGATGTTCTGAGAATTGTGATAAAAAGTAACAGAAATAAGATGGTAGAATAATCAAAAATTGATAATAATGACCATAATAAATTCAAAGTGAATTATTTAAGTGAAAACCAAAAAAAAAAAAAATCTTTTGATTCAACCTGGTATTTAAAAAAAGAAGTGTTGGTGTGTACTTATTCATGGGTGATATGGTATTTCTGTCTTCCATTTCAGACATAGCATACTAGTTTAATGGAAGAGAACCCTCATAACTACAAGGTTAAAAAGAAACAAACTTTTAATGTCTGTAGATAAAAGGCTCTTTTGACAAAAGATTCTTTCAAGAATGATAACTTTTTTTCCATCTCTCTTCATGGAGAATTCAAAGAATTTCTTTAAAATTCTTGTCTTCACAGTAAATTTTATTTCCTAATATCATACCAAATCTCTTTTCATGTCAATTTTGCGGCAAGTTTTATTTTTCAATCTCATACACAGTTTGTTAATACCTTTTTTTCTGTTTATGTCCTTTGACCATAATGATTTAATTTTATTGAACTTTTTAATTATTTCTACCAAACATAATATGTGAAAACTTCATATGTCTATCATTAAATATTATTAACTACAATATTATCTATTGTCTCAAACACTCACTAAACTACTAACTTAGTTTTGTTTTATCTATATCTTACTAAAATGGGTCCAATTTAGCTCAGTCAGTAGAACACCCATCTAGGAATCATAAGTTTCCTGGTTTGATACCAGTCGCCACTAACTCAGCATATGAGTAGCACTGATTGGGTAATCTGATCTGTGCAGTAAGGTGGGGAGCTGACGATAGGTGTTGTGCTCCATCTCAGCAAAAACAATTTTCCTGGTCTAGGAATCACAAGGTTCCTGGTTTGATACCAGTCCCTGCCAATATCGCATGAGTAGCACAGATGTGTAATTTGATCTGTGCAGCAAAGTGAAGAGCTGACGATAGGTGTGGCACTCCACCTCAGCAAAAACAATCACCCTGATTTAGCGCTAGCAAAAATGAGATAGACTGTCTTTCTCTCCAGCTGATACCCACAAAAAAGGCTTTTACTTATCATACCAAATCTCTTTTCATGTCAATTTTGTTGCAAGCTTTATTTTTCAATCTCATATAAAGTTTGTTGATACCCTTTTCTCTGTTTACATCCTTTGACCACAATGATTCAATTTTGTGGAACATTTTAATTAGACACTATGTGTTAATCTTCATTCTTCCATCATTAGAAATTATTATGAATGAAGAATTGGCAGAGATATGAGGCTTACCCCCCCCCCCCAGTTGAAGTTACAAATAGAAAGAGTTGTATTAGAACAATGAATTCAAAATGCTTTTGGTGAATTAAGCAATTTCCAGTTCAATTTGCAACTAAATAAACATTTTCTGATATCTCTTTTTGTACTGAAAATCATTTTTTTTTAATCTAACAGCCAAGATCTCTCACTCTCTTTTTCTCCCTAGCATTATCTTTTTCTGGTTTACTCTCTCTCACACATTTTTGTCTGTTTCTGCCTCTCTTGTGTGCTCCCACTTTCTCTCTCTCTCTCTCTCTCTGTTTGCTTCCACTTTCTCTCTCTCTCTCGCACTTTCTTTCTGTATCTCTGTCTCTTGTTTGTTTGCTCTCTCTCTCTCTGTCTCTTGTTTGTTTGCTCTCTCTCTCTCTCTCTCTTGTGTTTGTACTCTCTCTCTCTCTCTCTCTCTCTCTCTCTCTCTCTCTCTTGTTTGCTCCCACTTTCTTTCTCTCTCTCTCTCTCTTGTTTCTCACTTTCTCTCTCTCTCTCTCTCTCTTTCTCTCTCATTTTCTCTCTCTCTCTCTCTCTCTGGTGTATGTGCATTTAAATGAGATTTGTACATGCCAAGAAAGAAATTTAATAGAGGTTAGCAGGTTTTATGGTTATAAATAAGTTTAATTTTTCTTTTTCATGTTTGATATCCAGATCAATAAATATGATTGCACTTATACTAATTCAATAATACATATAAATATGGACAAACTGACATCTATCTGTCTATATATTACTAAACTTCTTAATATGTTTGTGTATATATATATATATAGCCCATCAGAAACATCACATTATAGTTTTTTTTATTATTAAAGCATTACACTTAAAATGTTCTTAGGGAATAAAGTAATTTCCAGTTCAATATGCAAATCAATCATTATTTTTCTTTGGGTGGAGCCGGGTTCAGCATTTATGCATAATATCATTTTTAATCATTCAGATTCATTGCATAATGAAGATAATTATGAATTACTAATTAGAATCCAACATTTCTTTTTGAAAAAAGCATCAATATCATCATGGACCGCTGTTAGAACAGAAACCCAATGGGTTCCCAAATTGTTTTCTATGTTATTAAAAATAGACAATTTCATTTAATTTATTAAAATTTGCATTGTTGTTTTCATTAAACAATGTCCTCTTCAGTTTTGTTTTTTTTTAGTTTTTTTTAATTTTTTCCCTGTTTTTCCCTCTTCCATCTTGGAATTCTGACAACAACAGCCCAAAGGAAAATTTTCTTCATTATTTCAAATAAACAAAAAAACTTTTTTTTAACTCTTATACCATGGCTGTGTGTTCAAAAAATTGTAGGCATATGATATGGTTCTATTTTTAAAATTTTTTTTATCTACCTCCATTTTGTGTCTTCTGAAATAATATCAGGATTTATTTCAAACAAGCTAATAGGTCAATGTTTGTAAATAAACAATGTCTCATCTGAACAAGTAAAACATTCTAAGCTTGGATAAGAAAAAAATAAATTTCAGAACAAAAATCTCTATGTATATAAAACATCTGAAGAAGGCTGGAGAATATACCACTTGAAATATTGTAAATAACAAAAGCATGAAGTTTAATTATTTAAACTTTCAAGAATATGTGCCCTCAGGGCATACATATTTAAGTTTTAATGTAATGGAATATCTTGAATTAGAAAGCCTAACAAAATTAAATAAGAATGCATATAAAAAGATTATATTTATTTTAATTATATTTTAATTGGTTTCTATATAAAAATCATTCATAGGATTGATCTTAATATGTATGAGAATAAAACATTATAATATAATAATATTAAAGATTAATAACACCAAGTAATCATTTATTAAACTTGGTTTTGTTAAAACCTTTATGCAAATTAACTCCACCATATATTATGTAAACCTTTATTTCTTAATGACATATAAGACACATTGCAGCATTTTAAATGCACTAATGACATGGGCTGTTTTGAGGGAAATCTAACTCAGATTTTCATAGAGATATCATTAATAAATAAGATTTATTTTATGTAGGTAATTCCATGTCAAATCGTCAAGGCCATGTCACCTACCCCCTTCAATTTTTCTGAAATTTTTTACATGTCTGGACTATGTTAAAGTTAGATAATCCTCAAAACTTGAGTTTTTAATTCCAAGAATTGGCGGAGTTATGTCAATTTTTAGCTCTCCAAATTTGAGGGGGGTCTCAAAAAATGGTGACTATTTGTAATCTATTTTTGTCTGTAGAATGAGTTCTAGAGCTTCCCTACTCCTAAAAATTCATATTCTGGTTGTTCTTGGCTTTTCTTAGCAAAAAAAACCTAAGAAGGTATTTTACTAATGGCTGATGAGGTCAACAGAAGGCAGGGATGATTTGCCACAACATCTATGAGGGAAAATATCAGAAAGCAGTATCTAGAATCAGCATCAGGTGACCACTTATTTCTGAGCTGCCTTCAAGGGTTGAGACTGCAACTTCTAGTGACATTTTGCACCTGACATCCTCTCCTACTCCAGTTCCCATCACTGCAAAACTTGATAAATGGTTCTGGCCTGTAGAAAATCTTTAGTCCTGTGCAAAGTACCTAAACATGGAGTTCAGTATGCATATTATGATCTTCTTTTTTTCTTTTTTTTTCTTTTTTTCCATTTCTAAGTCAGATGTCCATCCAAAGAAGAAACGCTATATTCCTTTAAGTTTCAAAATAATGTACATTCACATACTAAGTAAAGTAAATTAGACAGAGTGGCCTATTGTCAGTATCAGCCAGACAGTGAGGGAGTCTATCACCTTTTCACTGGTGCTAGACAGGAAAAAAATTTTTGTATCTGTTGTTGCACAACACCTACCATCAGCTCCCCACTTTACTGCACAGATCAAGCTGTGCTACTTTGGAGCTGAGTTGGCAAGGGCCAATACTAATGAACCAATATTTTTGTTAACTACCCAATTCTATCATTTGAGTCTTAGTCACTTTGCTGTCACATGAGTCCAGAGAGAGAGAGAGAGAGAGAGAGAGAGAGAGAGAGAGAGAGAGAGCTGTGGATAGATCCTTGCTGTCTATTTAGAGGATTTATTAGATAAAGAAGACAAGTTGAGAGTTCAGTCCCTAAGAAGAATGCTGTATATTACAAAACAAAGCATAAAATTAATATTGTATTCAGTTTGAAATCTAATCAGGAAGTTCCAGTTCTGGAGCACTGGGGAGTGTAAAGTATCCCTACATCGCCATTACTATCAGATCCACCCTAAACCAGAAAGGTAGTATCTGTTAGGGTCCCATCTATAGGTTACAGAGAAAAGCATGAGTTTAAAAAAATGTGTTTAAAAAAAAATTGATCACCCATCAAGAATGAATAAAACAAAATGTATTTGGCATAAAATAACCCAACATAGGTTGAAAATCTAACCAAACCAAACCTCATCTCCCAGCTATGGGTTAAATAGTACCACTACTGTTCTTCAGGGCTAGATTTGGCATTAATTAACCCACAAAGGTTGATAAGCCATTAAAACAAACCAAACCAAATTCAGTTTGAAATGTAAGAATTGTCAATAGATGTAGATATGAGGAAAGAAGAACACATCTTATTATAATGGAGATTATGTGTATGTCTGTAACTACATCACCACCTATGTCACAATTTCCATAGTTATTTATGTTATATTCTCAATGATTATTAAATAATGATTATTTAATCTTAACTAGCATCTTATCTACTAACACTGTTTCTATGAAGGTGTTGCTGAGTTGCCTCAAAACAACCTATGTGTTTAAAATCCTGCAATGAGTCTTATATATCACTAAGAAATAAAGGTTGGTGTGGATAATTTGCATACTGGTTTTAACAAAATTGATTTTAATAAATAAGTACTTGGTGTTATTGATTTCTAATATTATTGTTTTATTCTCAGACATATTAAATCAATCCTATGATAATTTCATACAGAAATCAAGAATATAATAAGTATAATCTTGTTATAAACGTTCTGTAGTGGTTGACTACAGACACTGAACTTGCGACCTTTTGATCGTGTGTGGTGGCTCGTAGTAACACTACTGTCGCCCCTGTTGGCTGGAGTGGTTTGATGCTGAGAAGCATAAATGCCATCTCAGTTTCTCTAGAGAGAGCAGAATGAAGAGCTTAATTTGCACGTGTGGTTATTCCAAAAATGTCATGATAGATTCCAGCAATCACTTATACTTCTAACATCAAGACTTTTGCCTGTGATTTTCTGTGTTGGACCTGAGAAAATTCAATACAGAACTGGTCTTTTTTCAGTGACAGGGCATCAATGAAAGAAGCAAAGATAGGAGAAAGGAAGAGAAGGGAAAGAAAGAAGGGAGGAAGAGAAAGTAAAGCGGGAGAGAAAGGAAGATTAACAGGAGGAAAGAGGAGGAAGAAAAAAGAATAATCGGCAGTGAGTTGTCATCTGAAGTTCCCTGGTTCAATCCTGGGTGTAGGCACTAGAGTAAAAGCTATTGGAAATTTTTACATTCTGGTTTAGTTTTGTGAGTCTTTCTAATTGGATATATTAATTAAAACTAAGATACTTGTGCCAGATGACACATATTTTAACTAGTAAACTAAAATGATGCAATCCAATCAACAGAGATAGATGTTAGTTTAAAAAAGTAATCCCGTAATGAAAATATATTTTAGCTGTACTGGTATTCTGCCTTCTCTTGTCTGCGAAGATCCAACAGATAGCTTAACCAAGCAGTCATTGAAGAACATCAAACAATTAAATGAAATAACAAAAAAGGAAAAACTTTTACAATCTTATGGGCCATCTTTAATCTTTAAGCAGAACACTTGTCCAGCAGAAATCCTTGGTAATCCTCTGGTCAAGAATCCTCAGTATTGTAAGTTCCTTCGTCAGTGGTTTGCAAGTGGACTATGAAGTATCAGTGTTTAAGTAGTGAATCAGCAACACATTATGGCTGTTGATTGGCTGGAGGAATAAACCATGTGATCTCACCCAGTCTATAAATTTAGATGGGGAATTGTAGCACATCTTATATGCCCAAATATTCCAACAGACGATAATAGATGTAACATAAATGTTATGTATTGAACATAAATACAAACAATTTAACAAGATGACAAAAAAGATGAAAAGTTAAAATTCCTTAACAGACCTCAGCGGTAAAAATGTATTGAGTGTATGATGGTGATCAAAGAGCAGTAAGAGATGCGTGATGTCATCTTGGTGTTTTGGTAAGAACTGCTGAATTGTCCAAATGCACGGGAAAGGGTCTGGTGGGGTGCATCTTGATTGTCATGTACGCATCGGGGTGAGGTAGGAGGTAGGTATGCGTTGATCATTGGGGGTCATGCTGAGGTTGGACACAGGGGTATGAAGGAAGGAATGAGTTTCGGAGAGGAGTCAATGAATATATGTATGTAAGTAGACAGAACAACTGGGATAATGATGATTCAAATGAGAGGGTCATTGTTAACCCCACATATCCAGTGAATTTGAATCCTGTTTTTAATATCTCCTATAAATAAGTCTATGAGGTGCTTGTGGTATAATGGTTGTTGTAGGAAATGGACATGGTGAACCAAGTTCAAATCCAGGGCAAGGCATTTTTGTATTTCACAGTGCTAATATAGCTGGGGGAGAACATTTGGATTCATCTATGTATTAATACTCATGTTCCTTATTTGTACGACCGTTATCATCTTGCAACACTCTCTGGTTAAAAATGAGACTGTCCAAATCATCCAAGATAAAATGCAAACCCTGATTATCTGCTGTTGCTTATCTGACAAATTCTTATTTCTTCTCTGTGTCATCACCTCAGCTAAATAATGGACCATTTCATTTTTATTATAATGAGAGAAAGGTAAAAAAAAGGACATGCTACACAGGAAAAATATAAAAGAGAAAGAAAGAGAGTAGGGGAAACCTAGAGAGAGAGGGTGAGCATGCAGAAGCAATAATGCTAATCTGTTTCAATCAAACATAATGAAAAAAGGAAAAGAAAGAAAAGAAATTAGTGAGTAAGAGTTAAATCAAGATTATTATACTTTTTACATATTGAACTATTTAGCGATAGTTCTTAAGTAAACATATCTAACATTGTAATAATTAAATTATCATAGTGTGGTATATCCACAGGTCCTGCTAGTACATTAAAAATAATTCTTAGTACCTATATGATTACCTCAACCCTATTGCCATTATAGCAAGCCCCCAACCTTCTTTATCATATGGGTGCTAGAAGGCTGTGGCTAATTCATGTCCTGGGAATGACAAACTCTATCTGATGGTGAGGTTCCAGTTTTGGAGGTTTGAGGAATGTGGAGAATCCCTTCATTACTATTGCTCCCTGGTCCACTCTGACTCGAAGTGGTAGTACTTGTTAGGGTCCCATCTATGGGTTAAATGAAAAACAAAATTGAGTATCCATTAAGAATGAATTTATTTCAAAACTTTGTCGGCATTAAATGACCCTCTGAGGTTGATATGCCGTAAACCAAACCAAACCAAACAAACAAACATTAATAATACTCTAGTTTTTATAAGTTTATCAGTGTATTTGATTAAAATCCTAATTTAAGACGTGCCAATTATCTGAAAATCTAGAGCCAATTCAGCAATATTAATGTAATTTTTTAATTCAGCATTCCTACAGTATCATTGTAAACACATTAAAAAAATCTTTGGCAAGAAAACTTTATCTTATTTTTTTTTTGTATGATTTATTCCCAATTTACAAGTGTATCAAAACAAAACAAAACAAAAAACAAAACAAAAGTAAAAATTCTTTGTTTATAGTTTTGACATTATGAGATAAAGTTAACACAACAAAATCATAGAGTGTTACAAAAACTGATAAAGAAAATCAAGGTAACTTGTTAATTGAAAAATTAAGTTCATTCATTGCTAATATCAAATTATCTTTAAAGATCAGTTTCTTTTCACACATTTACACACACAAACACACTCTCTACCTCTGTCTCTCTCATCAAAATAAAGACCTACTTTGCAAAAAGAGGATTTTTGCACTGTGGTCTCAGTCCAGAGGCCAACTAAGCTCTCTTCAATCTCACTTGATTAAATTAATCAGTTTTCCACTATTATATGCGTGAGGTTAAAAATGAATCTGGTTGGGAAAATTATCCACTGACTGTTTATGATGACTTCCGAAAGTAGGAAATCATCTTCTTGGTTAATGTTTTTTTTTTTGTTTTTGTTTTTTTTTTTACTTTTAAAATCAAGCCAAGTTTGTCAATCTAGACAAGAACATGTCAAAGCCTTAAGCTAATACAAGAAATTTCTCTCTTTATCAGATAATAAATAACAAATCTTATTTCAAAAGAATTACAAAAAAAAAAGCTTTTAATTTCCTATGATGACTCTAATTACCTGAGGAGATATTAAAATCTCTCTCCTCCCACCACTCTGTCTACTCCTCTGTCACTTCTATCTCTCTGTCTAGTGTCACCTATAAATAAGTGCAACCTAACAATTTTTTTTTATGTAGAAAGTTAATTTTCTTCTAAACCATTGTTACCAGGATTTTGTTATTTCTATGATTATACATTCAAATGAGATATAATTAGTTATTATTTATTACCAAATTCTTCAAACACAATAATCAAAATCTTAAGTAAAGTTGAAGTTCAAAAATAAGTACACTTTTCTATAATAATAGATGCGATTGTCAGTGTCACATTTTTTCAACTTCACTACTAGAGGCAGTAGCCCAACATATCGTACCATTGTTGAAATCAGGCCAACTCCATTAGCAAATTAAAAACAATCCAGGCTGGATTTGGACCCGCAAGCCTGAAATTTTAGATTCCCAATTTTTAATTACTGTGATTGTTTTCGACAATTTTTTATGTGATTTTTTAATTTTTTTTTACAACAAATTTGTAAACAAGCTATTTGTACTGACCTTGCATGGAAAAAAAACTAAATATGTCATTTATCATGAAGCTTTGCAATAAGTTCCAAATAGACAAATTATTGTTTTGATGAAAACTGTTGTTTGAAAAATATTGTTCGAGTTTAATAAAATTCAATATGTAATCAATGCATTAAGTTTCATTGTCAGGCTAAAATCCCAATCAAAAACAATCCACAGGAGCTAACTTAATTGCCACCTAATAGGGCAGCTTTTAAGCTAGTTATATTCTTTTATTTTTGGTTAGAGAGTTTCAGTGCTGTAGTGTTTGGAAAGCATTGATAAAACATTCCAAGATGGATTTTGAGATTCCCAGTATTTTCATTAGCATTGCCTCAAGATAATTTTTTGAGCAGTGTACTAAATTTATTACAAACACTGAAGTCCTCAGCACTGCCAGTTTCTCAAGCAGGGACATTATGATACAAAAGGTTCATTTTTACTATACACACAATGAAGACCTTCATCTACCAAAGATCCAACTGTTTGAGTGAAGTATCCTTTGTTTGCCAAAACAAGGAGGGACCACATGATGTTCCATTCCAAAGAAAATTGTAGACCCAGAATTGAATAATGAAGTCAGTGCTGCAAAAGTGGAATTTCCTCCAATAACCATGTTACACTTTAAGTCAAATTCTGTTATAATTCATGACTCTTTCATCAAGGAAAAAAAAAGGAAGGAATCTGACTGCTAACTCACTCTACAGATGTGGTGGTGGACAGGCTGCATGACCCCTTTTGACCAATAAGAGGGCACCACAAGTTGTGACTACAAAGCACATAAATAAACCAAAATTTTCTCTCTCTCTCTTTCTGAACTCTGGCAATAAACTAGTGACTGGCTCCAGGCCTAGTCAAAGAACATGATGTCCTCTTCTCATAGCAGTGTGAGCTGACACACTGACAGATCATAAACACACTTGGTGGACCCACACACAAACTGTTTATGAAACCCCTCATGCAGCACCACCAACAAGCACACACATCCATTCTCAACTTTGTGTCTTATTTGCAGATAGGACTCTACTCAACAGTCTTGACCGAGTGCAGCAAATACAAAGACGCCCCCTTCTACATAGTCATATCTTATTATGGATCCCCTCCACCAACTTGAACTTAATTCATAATCCTTTCCCCTCTAAACACATACAGCATAAAATACCTTATGCAGTCATATCCATACTTATATGTAAGTAAAGTAAAGTCGTTGGGGCAGCCTAATGTTGGTATCAGCCAGACAGCGAGGGAGTCTATCCCCTTTTCACTAGCGCTAGACCAAGGAAATTATTTTAGCATCTGAGGTGGAGCGCCACACCTACTATCAGCTTCTTACTTTACCGCACAGATCCCTGTGCTACTAATATGCTGAGTTGGCGAGGGCCGGTATCAAACTAGGAACCTTGTGGTTTCTAGCTGAACACTCTATCGACTGAGCTAACCCGCCACATATTAACTCCCCACAAAATACACTCAACCACCTTACAATACAATTTCACCTAAAAGAACTATAGTGTTCAGTAATTGCAGTGTAAAGCCCCCTCTCAAATAGTCATATCTTTTACTGATCCCCAGTACTAACTTGCACAACCTAAATTGGGCCCTCACTTTATGATCCTCTCCCCTGTAAATGTATACAGCATGATACCTTAGACACACAGTCATATCCATACTTATGTGAACTGCATATTAACCCCCTCTCTTATTATGAGTATACACTCAACCACCCCACAATACAATGTCACCTAAAAGAATTGCTATAAGCTCTGCTCGGAAACTTACCTTCCTTTTCCTCACTACCAAAGCAACATGAAGTCTATGCTCTGAACACCAACTTCCTTTTTTTTCTGTTATTACCTTTCGTGCAACTTTAACTATTTCCTGAACAGAACATTTTGCCAAATGGACTTTTCAACTATATTAATGTTGAGAAATTGACCCAGGTAATCAATTCCAAGTTGAATAATTGGGTTCATGTCTGAGAATCAAGAATCCATGGGGCAGAAAAAAGAGGTCAAGCATCCGAATCCCAGGTCCGACGACAAAATTCCAACATTGAAATAGCAACAATACTACGGCAGCCTTCCACAAATAAAGTATGCATACAATATGAGTTCCAAAGAAAACCTGTTTATTCTGTCACTCATGCTCTTTTATTGTGTGGCTGGTCTCAGGGAAATTTACATATGCCTCAACCTAATCTTGCTAATTATCTTGGCTCCAAGATCATGTCTCTTAAATTAGGTCTTTGAAGTGACCATGTTTTTTTTTTCTGAGTTTTTCACTCCTTTTTGCATGCCAAGCATATCTAGGATTATATTATTTAGAAGGGGGAGGAGGAGCTCTCAAAGTAGTTTTAACTCACAAGAAAAGATCCACCACTCAGAGTATTCATTCTAGATTGGTTGTCATACTATGGTTCAAGAACCCAGACTTTCCTGTTGAAGTTTGAGTTATCTAACTTGGTAATGGTTAATACCAAGGTATGTCCCTTACTTTATATATTGTTGTCTTTCGGTGAATGAATAAATATGGTGGTTTATTTTAGTGTGTAGTTATGTATTGTCTATGTGACATGGATTCATAAGTAAACATGCTCTACTATCTACTCATAGCTAGAATGAGAATGAGGATTTGTACAACGGTATTAGCATTATGTGAAATGCAAACAGCTGCATCCAGGATTTGAACTCGTTTTGCCGTATCCATTTCCTATGTTAGTAACCATTACACCCCATGCCTCCACATATGCAAGCAGATTTTATTCGCAGAAGCAGGTCATTGTCTTTTTTACAATGAATAGCTTTTTATAGAATCATAAATACACCTTTCTTTGTTTAACATTTGTTTATCACAAATGGTGAGTGATACAGCATTGTCCTCATCAGGGCAGCCTTTTCTTCTCTCCTCTTGAATTACCATTCATAAATATAACAACCAGATCTTTACTTGCTACTGCTGTGGCATAACTTGTAAATTCCTTATAAGCCTCATCAACCATCAGGACATGTGAAATTTTCTCCTAAATCTTTGTCAACAAAGCCAAGCTCTAATGAACCTGGTGAAGTTTCAGTTCTGGAGTTCTACTTCATCACCATTAGTCCCAGATCCACCCTGAACCAGAGTGGTAGTACCTGTTAGGGTCTCATCTATTGGTTAAATAGATAAAATGAGTTTTAAAAAATGTGTTTTTTAAAAATTGAGTTTAAAAAAAGAAATTCAATACCTATCAAAAATGAATAAAACAAAATGTATTCAGCATAAAATAACCCAGCAAAGGTTGACATGCTGTATGTAGCGAGATGGTGAATATCCTGAGTTTTGTGAGGACTACTATTAGAAAAGGAGGAAGAAGAAATAAGAGATAGTAAAGGGTTAAAAAAAAGTGATGAACACAAAACGGTTTGTCGGGAACTTTACCAGGGCGTGACCCCCCGAATGGAGAATTGAAAGCCAACCGGAAGTTTTGGGTGTTGACCAGAACCGGAAGTCACATGGTGATGTGGAAAGACAAAGAAAAATACCGGCCTCTTTTTGATTTCGGACAGCCTAGAGTACGGACGGGCCTCTGGTCCTTAGTGTGGGATCACAGTAATTTAACAGTGTTTTCTCTCTCTTTCTCTCTCTCTCCTCTCCAAAACAACCCACAGAGAAATAAAAGATAAGCAGCTTGTGATGATATATTTCTCGCGTTGTACTTTTTTTATCGACAAGATGACCGCCATGTGCCGAACACGTTTTTAGTGTCGTGAATTTGGAGGTACGTTGACAATACCCGCTATACAATATATATCGCTATTAGAACGTTATGTATATCCGTTTTGGTACCGTGAATATATCACTACGTTACACTGTAAAATCCAACCAATCAAGCTCTAAAGTACACGAGAGAGCTAAAATAATACTTGACTCAACTTTGTCATTCATTTTTTTATCACTATATCACAAATGGTAGGTGATACAGCATTGTCCTTATTGGTGTTAGCACAGCATTTAATTCAAAGACTAACAGCAACAAATAAATGAATTAAAACTTAGTTCAATTCTAACAATTTATTAAAGAACAAATAAAACAATGATATACAATATAAAGTCCTTCCTGTTTATAGAGTCAAGTTTGAAAGACTTACCTTCTGAATTAGTGATTTCTTGAGGGGAATTTCTGGTCGATGTGCCACCGGGAGCTGGTCTGGAATGTATCTGGTGATTTTGGTATTTTGTGCCAACACTTCTGTGCTCATTATGTGATTGGTATATCCAATCAAAGAAAGACTCTCCCTCACTTAACCCCCCCCCACATAGGAATAAACATTTTACTGATCCAACATCCTCATAAGAAAAGCCTTCTCTTCTCTCTCTCTTCTCCTCCTCCCTTGAATCACCATACACAAATACAACTTGCTGTTGTTGCTGTTGCATAACTTGTAAATTCCTTATAGGCCTCATGAGCCATCAGCAACTGTGAAATTTTCTCCTAAATTTTTGTCTGTAAAGCCAAGCTCTAATTGAGAGAGAGACAGAGAGAACTAAAAAAAAATTCTTGACTCAACTTGAACAAGAAAGGAATCACCTAGAGTCATGCTATTCCATATTCTTTTAACTCTTCCCAAAAAAATATTCCAAGCAAAAAAAAAAAAAAAAAAAAAGAAAAAAATAATTTCCTTCTTGACAGAACCAAGAACTTTTGATCACTCTTCTCCTATATAACTTAAAAGACAAGCTATTACAATATGCGACATAGCAGCAAAGGTTATTTAGTATAATTCTACAAATGTCTACTGAATATTATTATTACACCACATTACTTTTTTCTGGGCTATTTTATATACACTGTCTGCATGTGTTCCACACTTTCTGCATTGTTATTTGAGCATTGTGTCTGTCAGGAATTTTAGCAATGTTCATTTTCAAAGCACAGCAATTTTTTGTGATTTTACTTGTATTTATGTATTATTTACTGATCAGATTACTGGAAAGTGGCCCAGTTGCTCCCGTCTTTTATCTCGGATTAAGTTTTTTCTTAACCAGCTCTCATCCTGGACCTGACTCCTATTTAAGTGTAATTACACGAAGACTAGCAGGTACTTTTATCCATAGGGACAAGATGATAAGAAAAATAATTGAGATGTCAACAACTATTGTTTTGGACTGCCAATGCTATTCATTGTCTGACCTACAGAGTATCACAAAATAAGTCTACATTTTGATCTATTCAAGTCCTAATCAATTCAAAATCAATATTTCTCAACCTTGTAGATTTCATTGCAGCCTTAATGTCATACTAGCAAAATTTGTATAAATTCACTGGTACGTTTTAAATCTAATAATAAATATAAATGTCAGTACGTCAGATTTTTTTCATCTTTACTACTAGAGGCCATAGCACAACATATCATACCATTTTGGAATCAGGCTGGCTCCATGAGCAAATTGAAAACATTCTGGACTGAATCCAGACCCGCAATCATAAAAAGAAAATCAAAGCATCCAACCATTTAGAGAAAATCTTTGGCATCATTAATAACCTGTGATGTTATGCACCAGATGATGGGAAAGGTATGGATCCATTTATTTTACCCCCCCCCCAGTTATGGTGAATAGCAGGCTAGATAGGGTTCTGTAGCCCTTGTTAGGAAACCAGCCTAGAAGAAGAAAAAACTTTAAATTCAAATAATTTGTAAGTCATCGGGGTGGCCTAAAGTCAGTATCAGCCAGACAGTGAGGGAGTCTATCCCCTTATCACTAGTGCTAGACCAAGGAGATTGTTTTGGTGTCTGACCACCACACCTATCATAAGCTCCTTTACTGCACAGATCGCTGAGTTGGCAAGGGCTGGTATTGAACACGGAACCTTGTGGTTCCTAGTCAGATGCTCTACCAAAAAATTGATCTTGTTTCATATCTTGGGTTATGTGAATACAATAATTTTGTAGGAAATGGAATAAGTGACTTGAGTTCAAATGCTGGACATAGCTGTTTGCATTTTAATTTGCACTAATATCCTTGGGAAAGGTATGAATTCATATGTTCTTCTCCAAGCTATGGGTTAATAGTAGGGTAAACTGGATTCTTTAGCGTTGGTAAGGAAATCAGTCCAGGAAAAAAAAATTGAATCCAAACCAGCTTTATACCGCTTAAAATTGACCTTTGTTGCATCCTTCTCATGGTGGAGTGGTTGAGTAAAAACAACCATTACATCACCCATGCATCTATATATTAATACTCATGTTCCTTAATGTACGGCCATTATCATATTGTGACACCCTCTTGTTAAAAATGAGACCGTCCAAATCATACAAGATGAAATGCAAAAATGTAAATCCTGATTATCTGGTGTTGCTTACCTAGAGAATTCTTATTTCTTATGAATGTTGTCACCTCAGATAAATAATGGACCATTCCATTTTTATTAGAAAGAAAGGGGAGAAAAAAAATAATAAGAAAGAAAAAAAGTGAGTTGGGGTGAGTGAGCGGAAGTTAATGTTAATCTGTTTAAAATGAACATAATGAAAAGATGAAAAGAAGGAAAGAAAGAAAAAAGTGAGAGAATTAAATTGAGTAATTATATTTTTTACATATTGAAGTATTTCGCAATAGCTCTTAAGTAAACATATCAAACGTTATAATTGAATTATCATACTGTGGTATATCCCCAGGTTCTGCTAGTTCTATTCATAAGACTGAGGAGAAACCATAAAGTTCTGAGTTTAATCTTAAATGATAAACTGTTAAGTCTAGTTGATCAAAACATGAAAATTAATCTTCTATTTTCAGTTAGTCTATTATCAGGCTCTTTAGCTTTAGTACGGCAACCAGTCTTGGTTGGCATCTTTCCGTCTGTGAAAGACAATGGCATAGTGTCCAATTTTTTAAAGGATGTGCTGTTGCCCAAACAGCAGACCCCCCCTCTCCACACTTCTGCTGTGGTCCAAAGGAAAGGTAAGAAAACTATGCAGTTTGGCAATGGCAGTGTCGCAGGTGTTGCTGTGTAGCACTGAAATTCAGTGTTACTCCACCTAAGGGACTCCGGCTCCGGATTTGTTATCAGGGTTTACCTGAGGAACCAGTCTAGGAGAACAAAAATTCCAAATTCAGACAAGTTTTAAACTGCTTAAAAATTGTCCTAATCCTGCTCATTAATTTCAACTTTGTGTCATGATGGCTGCAAGAGGGTTGCTAGATACATTGTAAGTAAAGTAAGTAAAGTCGTTAGGCGGCCTAATGTCGGTATCAGCCAATCAGCGAGGGAGTATATCCCCTTTTCACTAGCGCTATACCAAGGAGATTGTTTTTGCGTCTGAGGTGGAGCGCCACTCCTACCATCAGCTCCTTACTTTACCGCACAGATCCCTGTGCTACTCATACGCTGAGTTGGCGAGGCCGGTATCGAACTAGGAACCTTGTGGTTTCTAGTCGAATGCTCTACCGACTGAGCTATTGAGATACATTGTACACTAGTCAATTAACATGGTCAATAAATATTGTTTCTTTTCTCTTTAATAAATAACAACTGAATTGTGCAGTTTCTCTTGTTTTATTTATTTGACTGAGTCATCTTCAGTGTTTGCCAAAAATTAAACAAAATAAAATTACTGATCACAACAGACTTATTTTATTGATGTTGTTTCACGGTGGCGCTCAAAAAAATATCCTTGGCAAATATTCCTTCCCTTGTAATGTGACAAGAAGTAATTATTTTAAATGTTGTGTTTGAAGTCGAGAATGTTGCATTGTGCTAATTAAAAATATATTATTCTGGCAGAGTTTTTAAAAAAATACAAGATAAGTGAATTATCCTTAAGAAACACAAAAGCCATTTCAGTAATTCACTTATTAAGCAACATAAAAATAGTTCACTTATCAAATTCCAGGTTAACTTCATATGAAGGAGTGAAAATAATAAATTGTATAAAGATATGAATTCTTAAAACATAAATCTTAAATATATATATCAGACGCTGAGCATGAAAATGAATCAACTCATCCTTATCTAGAAGTATCTGAAATCATCTCCGTGATTGGCTCAAAGGCATATTTATATACATATCTATGATCATGCTTTCAAATCAGATTTTATTTTCAGTGATTTTTTTTGGTTTCTTTTTTCTTTCCTTTTTTTTAATTTTCTAATCTGCCATAGATGTTTTTTCCTACTTTTTTAAGTGCAGATTCATCACATAAGTAAATTACAAGCATTAATGGTTTCTTGAATCTTCCTATGGAATTTAAACTGAAACAAATTTTATGATAGATTAAATTCAAGTAGCTACTTAGTGAATGTAACCCCGGAGGATAAATTAATATAATATATAGTCATGGAACATGCTGGCAGTCTTTTTAATTCCATATCTGCTAATAATATACATGTATACCAAAAGCTGAATGTTATAAGAATTGGAAATCTTTTTGAATTTAAACAAATTGCAATATTCATTGCACATTCTACTTAAGACTGCAATGGAAAAATCTGATATCCAAGAGTTGTTTAAAATGGATGTGAATTATGAAAATTGTTTCGGGTCATCAATTTCCCCAACTGCTAAAGTTTGCTGACTAAGTCTTTCTTCCTGCAACAATATCACAGCAGTTTTCAACCACGTTATAAGCATCTTGATTGCAAAGCATAAGAATTGTTGCTCTCCCAGCCTTCGCTGCATACCGCATTAATAAAGCAGACGATTACACTAGATCCAGGTGCTTCAATTAACAGATTCTAAAATCTTTGCCCTTCAGTCTTCAACCATGTTATAAGCATCTGGATTATGGAAATGTTGATGCAATAGTTAGATTCGTAGGAAATGGACTCATCGACCGGAGTTCTAATCCTAGACGAGGCTGTTTGCATTTCTTGGGAAAGGTATGTATCCAACTACTCTCCTACAACTATGGGTAAATAGTAGGGTAGACTGGGCTCTTTAACTTTGTCTAGGTAACCCCTCTAGGAGAAGGAAACTTCTGGATTCAAACCTGTTAAAATCTGCTTAAGAAATTGACCTTCTGTCACATTGTCTTTCTCCCAGGCTTTGCTGTATACTGTGTTAATAAACCAAGCAGTCACACTAAATCCAGGTGCTTCAATTTGCAGCTTACAACATCCTGGCCCTTCACGACATGACAAAACCAACTACCGCCCACACAAAATTTTAACACTGAGCATGCATCCAGGACATAGCAATGCTGATGCTTCAAATTAGCTGAATGTCTATCGTTACAGTATGTTTCTCAACCATTTTTTGTCACTATCTAAATCTCTCTACCTGTAATGACATTTGTGGGTGACCATGGCTTTTAGCAGCTTCTTTATATGTAAATCTTGCATTAACAAGATTTTTCTAGAGAGAAATAGCAGAGTAATTTCTTATTGTAACTCTTTCATGTTTAAGAAGCAGGAGTCTTACCCCCCTGTAGCGGTTGCAGTCAGTATATTCCAAGCCCTGCTAAAAGGATGGAAGTTGTTTTTTTAATTTCCCACCATCTTTTGATGTAATTTTCTTTCATATCAACATTTGATATTATTCCCTAATGTTATCCTCTGATGAGTGTTAACTTAAAAAGCTTTTCAGGATCTCAAATAAATATGTTTGTGTTTTTGTTTCAAGTATTGGTTGAGTCATAAATAATTTCCATTTTAGTAAAATATAATTCATTCATGAATAATCTAACAATGAATCAATTTCAATCAATATTATATTCACTATTAATTTGAATCCCATTTTGTATTTTCATCAGGTAGTTTATTCCTCTCAACTAAAATTTAACCCTGTCGGCTGGGCTTTAGAATACACTGACTGCGCCTCTACAGAGAGGTATCCCCCCCCAATGGGGCCAACTGTTGGCCATGAGTGGCTAACTGTGATGCTTAAGGACAGAATCCTGGTGGATGAGCAATCATGACAGGCAACACTCCTCTTAGGCCTCACTTATGTTAGATGAGTGGTTAGAGAAGCCCCCTCCGATCAATCGGCTGGTCATGTCAAGCCCTAGTATCTATATGATTGTCCCAACCCTATTGCCCTTATAGCAAGCACCAAGCCTTTTTATCATATATGTGCTTGAAGGCGGTGGCTGAGGGTCTTCATGTCCTGGGTATGACGTTAAACTCTGATGGTTAGGTTCCAGTTCTGGAGGTTTGAGGAATGTGGAGCACCATTACTTAATCGCCATTACTCCCAGGCCACTCTGGCCCGGATTGGTAGTACCTGTTAGGGTCCCATCTATGAGTTAAATAAAAAATGTGTTTATAAAAAATAAAGTATCCATAAAGAATGAATTTATTACAAAACTTTGTCAGCATTAGATAACCCATCATGGTTGATATGCCTTAAAACAAAACAAAACAAACAAATCAACTAAAATCTTAAGAAAATGTTTTTGTCATTTTATAGAGAATGAAAAAGATGAAAATTACTTGATGTAATGACTGGTGAATATATTGGATGGGGTAAAACGCACCAGTCTAAATCCCATATTTTTTTCCGCATGAGTGAAAACTTGGTTATTTTATGCCAAATCCTTATTGGGTTATTTTATGCCAAAGACATTTTGTTTTATTCATTCTTTAGGAGTATTCAATTTTTATTTTTTAAATTCAATTTTTTTAAACACATTTTTTCAAACACATTGATTTTCTATTTAACCTACATATGGGACTCTAACAGGTACTACCACTCTACATTCCCCTTCCACAATTTTTTCCAGGGGTAGCACATAGGATAAAAAGGAGGTATTTACCCAACCTGTTCGTCATGGGTAGGATATGACACAAGGTTGCAAGTTTGGATTGTAGTGTACTATTCAAATATGCTGAAACTGACAAAGGCCACAAAAGACAATTTATTTGATATCACATGTCCGCTTCGTCACTGCTTGTTTATTGTTGATAACAAAAGAAAAGACGCTCCCCAAGGAGCAAAGGGCAGATAACCCAACATTTTGGGTTGTAACTTGTATCTTGTTCAGTATATAACATGGGGCATCCAGCGAGTATCAAATTTGCTTTACAGTAGTAGTGGATTGTGTGAGACTCACTTGCTAACCATTTCACCATGACAGGATGCCTTGCTTGGGATAAAATAATACATAAGAGCTATAAATACATTTTTTATGAATACTTTCTATTTTCTGATAACTTTTTTACATCATATTTTATTTTATTAAGAGTAAAACAAAAAAGTTAAAAATCAAATATGGTGACTTTCATATCTGATCATTTCATATCACAAATACTAAAAAAAAAAAATCCAGACTTATGAGCAGTTTTCAACCTTTTTTTTATGAAGAAGGGTATAAAAGCTTAGCTGAAATATGACTACAACAAAAGTAACATAAAAAAAAATGAGTTCAGTCGTCTGAACAACTCTTGAAATGACAAAAAAAGGAATAAGAAATACCCAGTCAAAAAACTAAAGATTGAGAAAAAAAAAAAAAAAAAAGATAAAAATCATCATAGATATTTTAAAGATAGAGACAGTTTTATGATAGACTGACCAACAGAGAGAAGCTTACAAAACCAGCATGTGAGTGTTTGATGATTCTTTGCCTCTGTATATAACACAGAGGAACAGACAGAATGAAATTTAATATCAACAAATAATGTGAACTGAGCATAAAAAGCACAAGGCAGAATTATTAAAACCCCAGATATTTTATATCCAAAGATTCCACTTAGGTCTTATTATACATCTTCTAAGGCAAAACACTGGGGTGTATAATTGAATAAAATAATACCAAAATAGGATTCATGTATAATATTAATAACTAGCAGGACCTGTGAATATACCACAGTATGATAATTTAATTATTACGACATTTTATATGTTTACTTAAGAGCTATTGCAAAATAGTTCAATATGTAAAAAGTATAATAATCTTGATTTAACTCTCTATTGCTTTTTTTCTTTCTTTCCTTCTTTTCATTATTTTCAATTGAAACAGATTAGTATTATTGCTTCCGTGCACTCACCCCATCTCTCTATCTTTCCCCAACTCTCTTTCTTTCATTCTTATGATATTTTTTCTGTGTAGCATGTCCTTTTCTTCCCTTTCTTTCTCTATAATAAAAGCAGAATGGTTCATATTATTTAGGTGATGACTGTAATAAGAAATAATAATTCGGTGAATAAGCAACACAATATAATAAGAATTTACATTTTTGTATTTCATCTTGGATGATTTGGACGGTCTCATATTTAATCAGAGGGTGTTGCAAGATGATAATGGTCAGACTTTTAAGGAACACGGTTATTAATATATAGATATTACAAATCAATAAAGATGTTTTTATGAAGAACATTAAGAATTTTAGAAGCGGAAATAATTAAATGAAAGTTCTAAGTTCAACCCATCAATCTCTTGAGTGTAGCAGAGAGAAGTAAAATGTTGTGTCAGTGCCAAAGATTAACTGAATTTGGTTCCAATTACAGAAGGTTTAAGTTGTGATACTATTTACTTGATTATTGTATTAGTTTATCTTGTTTGAAAGGTGCTCACTATTATATCAATCTTGTTATATGATATAAATTCTAATCTGGTTCTTTAAAATTCCAATGAAATAATTCATAATAATGAAAGATTATCTGCTTTAACCAATCATATCTGGCTTCTGATGATATTGGGGTGGTGTAATAGTGGTTGTGCAATGGCTTACTCTACAAACCTACCAAACATTTGGTAGGCTTGATTGACAGATGACGGGTCAGAGATCAATCCCCTGCAGTTCTGAATGTGAGGTATGAGTACTTATTTCCTTGGCTGTAGCCAGCCACATACTAATTAAAAGAGTGAGCAGTTGAAGGCTACATTTCATAAGAATGAATCTTTCCTCCATCGACAAACTTTCCTGTCAGTGGGGTTTAGAATATGCTGAGGGGTAAAATTTCTCTGCCCAAAACAGGTTTCCTATAACACTAAATTATATCTGATAGTGAGGCTCCAGTTCAGGGGAGTGTGGTACCCTTTCATATCCATTACTCTCAGGTCCACTGTGACCTAGAGTGGTAGTCCCTTCAAGGTCCCATCTATGGGTCAAATAGACATGTTAGAAAATTATTTGTATTATAGGAATACTTGATATGATATAACTGTAATTTATTTGTATTAATAATAGTTACCTGAAGCTATAATTATTTACTAAGTATTATCATTATTATTAGTTACTTAAAATGATATAACTGTTTATAAACAAATGATCATTATTAAATAGAAATAATTACTTGAAACCATATATCAGTATCAAGAATAGTTGATATCATATAACTGTGTGCAAAAAGGTCTTAAGAAATGACTACATAAAAATGTAAATATAAATGCATAATGTACATATTTACCAACCCCTCCGCATGAGCAGGATGTGACACGAGGTCAATTTTTTAGGCGGAATTCAGAGTTTTCCTTCTCCTGGACTGGTTTCCTAACCAAGGTTAAATAGCCCTGCCTGCCCTGCTATTTACCCATAGCTGGAGGGAGAGCAGGTGGATGCATATCTTTCCTATGGGTATTAGTGCTATGTGAAATGTAGACAGCCTCGTCCAGGATTTGAACTCAGATTGATGACTCCATTTCCCATTACTCTAGCAATTACACCATGCGCCTCCAGTTATATCATAAATGCATAATGTATGTGCTTATCCAACCACTAGGCTTGATAATTTTTACTATTTAGATTTGAATTCAAGAAAAAACACCCGAAGAACAGAGGGAACATCAGCTAAAATGTTGTATATATAACAATAAAAATCTAAATAATTCAAACTAACTTTATGGATCTGAATGAGATGGATGGATGGCAATGTTCATGTCTTTAAAAGAAGTTTTCTTAATTCATTTCTTCTATTCTCGATTTTTGAATCACAGGATTTTATAAAAAGATTGAAATACAATTATTTTGTAGCAATTTAATTATTTCAGTGTTTGTTCATGCATACAAACATTAATTATTCAAAGAAAGAAAGAAATATTTCTCGATCAGTGCATGTCTTTCATACTCAAAAACTTGATGATCAGATTTTTGAATTTAAAAAAACAAAAAAACAAATGAATGTTCCTGCTTAAAGAAATTGACATAAGATTTTTTTAAAAACTCATAGTTTGACACTTAACAAGCAAGTATCTAATTTAATATACTTCATAAAAAAAATCTGCAAAGAAGAATATTAAACTAATTAAAATTAATAAACTGATATACATTAGAAGTGTATCAAGGCACAATGTTAAGCAACATTCAAATGCTCACTAGTCTCTTGTCCACTGCCAAAATAGCTTATTGTGAGTAATTTAAAAACAATTTGTCTGGTCTTCTGTTCTCAGACAAGCGTTGTCAGTAAGACTGCCATGGACAACTGATTCTCCTAGCTAAGAACAGTAATTCACACCTGAGATAAACTGCCTCGCCTTTTATGCCTCCTCATCAGCCAAACCACTCTATCAGGGGTGATAGGACATTTACCAGGAGTCACTACTCACAACCAGAAGATTGTGAGTTCAATCTGTAGCTTTGTGAGGCAATTCACTTTACCTCCTGCTACAATTCCTAATTCCCTAGGAGTGCATGTCTTAATTCCTAACCATGGAAACTTTTTTTTTGGTGGTGGTGAAGTCAATGATTTCTACAGTAAAATAAGTTGCTGACATACCATCACACTATGTATCTGATAAGTGCCAAGCTTGAAATTTTTATGTAAATTTGAAAAAAATGTATATGTATCTAATGAAAATATATGAAAATTGCCCTGTTTTCATTATGTATTAGTGCTTATTATTAGTGCGTAACACAACACTATGTTCCAGACACACTGACACATAAAATATAAATATATATATATATATATATATATATATATATATATATAGAGAGAGAGAGAGAGAGAGAGAGAGAGGGGGGGTGAGCTTTGTATGGTTGTACATTATAAGAGTGGTGCTAAAATGCTGCAGCTGAAAAAACACCAGTGTAAAAAGCATTATTTTCCATGGAGGTCATCTGGCAGTCTGATTGGTGCATGACCTGGAAGTTTTGCTTTTGGTCTGGATGCTCTGGGACCTGAGAGGCTTATTTTGTAAAGTGCAAAAGTCGGCATCTTTCTTCATAATGTAATAAGTGCCAGTCTCAGAGGAAAATGTCAGTATCAGTTCTTTTGTCTGCTAAATATCCCAGGAGAAGAGAGAGAGAGAGAGAGAGAGAGAGAGAGAGAGAGAGAGAGAGAGAGAGAGAGAGAGAGAGAGAGAGAGAGATCACTGAGAAATGCATTCTTGTAGACATCCATTTTTCTAACCAGCTAAGAATCAGGTGATTCACAGACAGTAATGGAGTCACTTATGTTTACCAAGAGTCAATTCTATTCCCCATTGTGACCAAAGACACATGGAAGACACAGATGGGAAATTCTCAAAGGTAAAAACAAATGAAATGCTGATAAAAAGATGGCAGAACAGATATGGGTAAAACAAGGAATTTTTTTTCAAACATCATTATTTTTCATTGATTCAAGAGAGGTGTATTTTTTTCTACTCTTGAGAGTTTTGACAAAATATCAATCATTGATTTAAAATGATAGATCAATATATGTTCACCATCCCTTTCAACACATTGTTGGAATCTCCCACAGGTGATTAAAACAAATGTTGTTATTTCTATGGGAGTATCTTTATAATTGTATAGGGGTCCGGTTTAGCTCCAGTAGTAGAGCACCCACCTACGAATCGCAAGGTTCTGGGTTCGATACCAGTCCACACTAACTCAGCACATAAGTAGCACAGATTAGGTAATCTAATCTGTGCGGTAAAGTGGGAAGCTGACTGTAGGTGTGGCGCCTCCACCTCAGCAAAAATAATCTCCCTGGTCTAGTGCTAGTGAAAAGGAGGTAGACTCCCTTGCTATCTAACTGATACTGGCAACAGGCCAACATATTTGGATTCCTTGGGGTAAAATGCTTTTATAAACCAATTTTTATGAGTAGGGAAGCTCTAGAACTCATTTTACAGACAAAAATAGATTACAAAAAATCGCCATTTTTTTGCGACAGCACACCCAAATGTCAACATAACTCCGATAATTTTTGCTATTGGAAACTCAAATTTTGGGGATTGGCTAACTTTAAGATAGTCCACACCTGGATAAAATTTCAGAAAAATTGAAGAGCAAAATTTTTAAAAATTTTTTGCAAAATGTTGTAGCTTCAGTTCTGAGCAAATATCAAACTATCTTTTTGGTACAAATAATGTTCAGTATATGTGAAATAATAATAGAAAAAATTGTTGTTGTGGACTCGGTGCCACAGAAATCATCAATAATTTAAAACTGGTTTACTTTAGGACTTTTTTGATAGCATTTTTGGATTCCTTGGACAAAAATGCTTTCATAAAGTCATTTTTAGGAGTAGGGAAGCTCTAGAACTCATTTTACAGACAAAAATAGGTTACAAAAAGTCATGACCCCCTCAAATTTGGAGAGCTAAAAATTGATATAACTTCACTAATTTTGGAAGTGGAAGCTTAAATTTTGGGGATTATCTAACTTTATAATAATCCACACTTGGGCAAAATTTCAGAAAAATTGAAAATTCCATTTTTATTATAAAGAAAGAAAGGGGAGAAAAGGACATGCTATACAGAAAAAATATAATAAGAAAGAAAGTAGGGGAAAGATAGTGGTGGGCGTGTAGAAGCGATAACGCTAATGTTTCAATTGAACATAATGAAAAGAAAAAAAAGGAATTAAAAAAAAAAATGAGTGAGAGAAAGTTAAATCAAAATTATTATTGAACTATTTTGACAATAGCTGTTAAGTACTAGGGTGGCCCAAAATTAGCCGAAAATCCGTTTTTGACAAAATGAATTTAGCCCCCCCCCCTACTGAAAATAATTTACCAAAATTCAGTGAATTATCGGATTTTAATGAAATTTTCAGTGTTTATTTATCAATAAATGATCGTTATAATGCATTATTTATTTTATTTCAAAACTTTCTCATTTTTTTTCGAGGAGTCGCCAGGTCTGCACAAACCTCCCATGTGTTGGTGACAATGTGGCATGTCTTTATTTTCCTTTTGCTGGTATCTTTATAGTGCAAGCGTGGTCTCCCTGTTGGTCAGGTGCCTTCTGCCAATTCGCCGTACAGTAGGTTTTCGGAGATGCAGCCTTTGTCCATCCTCCTGATATGACCAAGCCAAAATAGGCGTCTCTCTCGCAGATGATGGCGGGCATGTTTGCTCATTCCAGCACTTCTGTGGTTGGCACTTTGTCCTGCCAACGTATGCGTAGGATGTGGCGTAGGCATCTGAGGTGGAAATTGTCCAGTTTCCTCTTGCGGCAGGGGTATCGTTTTTTGTAGTGGGAAAACTACGTAGCCTGGGCAGGTTTTTTTATGGAGGGTGAGCTGTTGCCCAAGCAGCAGATCCTCCCTCTCCACACAGCCGCTGTGATCCAAAGGAAAGGTAGGAACCAATGTGGTTTGGCAACAGCGGTGTCGCAGGAGTTGTTGGGAAGTACTGAGATTCAGCTCCACCCATCTTCGGGACTCTGGCTCCGGATTTGTTTTCGGGGTTTACTCCCTTAGCCTTTCCTTGGGCTGAGGTAGAGCCACAAGGCAACGGTGGTTTTATGAGACTTTTCTTTGTCTTGGTGCTGGATTGGTAAGTTCACCACTCATGCTACTACTGCTGTGGTCGGTCTTTAGTAAATGAGTGCTCATCCGCTCTTGTCTACAGACTGCATGTGGGCGTCTGCAAGCTCGCAAATTTACGCATGTAAATGTATGGTCTCAGTCATGTTGCATGTGCAATGTTACCGGTACTTTGGAATATTCTAAGTTAGGACAGTATAAGTCCAGGAGCCATATATTTTTTTTTCTATGACCATGCTGCTATCTAGAATTCTAACTACTAATGGATAATTTCTCAGGGCAGTGCGGAGGAGGGGGAGGGAATATAAGCACATATCAGCACGGTACTAACTACAGTATAAATAATGAGATAAAAGAGCGAAGTTATGAATAGAAACAAAATAAATTTTTTACGGTGGCTTTCTATGAGAAAATAAGTACCGAAATAAAAAATAAAAAAAATAATTTTTTGGAGATTTCTTTTTTACTCATTTCGATAATTATTTAATTGACTATTATCTTATAAAAGAAAAAAATTATTTATCGATATTTTTTTTGCTTAAAAAGTGTGTGTGTGTGGTGGGGGGGGGGTCATTTTCAATAAAGTTTTTCTTCAAAATGTATACTTAAAAAAAAAAAACAAGGTTTGCATTAAGTAGATATTTATTTCTAGAATCTAAAAACATAACATTTTAAACTTAACATCAGGCTTTTCATATTTCAAATGAATTTTATATATTCATTTTTCACAGCAAAAATACTTAATTAAAGTTTTGAAATAAAATAACTGTTGCATTATAAAATTCATTAATTGATAAATCAAAACTGAAAATTTCATTAAAATCGGATAATTACCTGGTTTTTGGTAATTTTTTTTTTTTTGCTATCGCGAATGTTACATTAAATTTGTAAAAAAGCCATTGTAAGCCAGCGTCTCAGACCGAAAGCGATAGAAATTGACCGAGAAAATTGTTTAAATGTTTTTAAAAAAATTGTTTATGTAATGATATTTTTCTTTTTTTAATAATGGTCATTATGTTACAAATCGTTTTAGACAAAAGTTTGACCTTAAATAATCGATTTCATTAATTTTAATTCGTTTTTAAAACAAAAAATCTTTCGCGAGCAGACGATCTTTGGGTATAGCTAGTTTAAAACATAATAATTAAATCATCATACTGGCCCCGCTAGTAAATATTAACACTCTTATGGAAGTACCTTAATTTCGAACAGTTTGTTCACTATTCTTGGAATCATCCACGGGTGATTTAAGAAAAATGTTAATATTATTTTTTTTATTAGAAAAACAGAACTGATGTTATGGCGACCACCTAGGGAAGATTCCAAGAATATGTTGAGAGGGACGGTGAACAGGTGGAGATTTCAAAATTATTATCTAAAGGAACTGTTTACTATACTATATACTATACTATACTATACTATACTATACATACTGTTGTTTATGCTGATCCTTGCAACGATTGAACTCATCATCTCTGAATAACAAATGTTATCGAACCACCCTTTCCCACCTGCTGATTAGAATTGGATTCACCCCTTTTCCCTAAAATCTGCTCGTGGTTCATTGACTTGTATTTTGAATTAAGAACAAACACCGTTAATGTCAGTGGCGGGTAAGAGTTCTTGTGTTTTTCTTGCAGAGAATAATTTCCAGAAATCTTTTTGTATTATTTCATTTTATTGCTTTGAGCTAGGTACCAGCAATTCTGACGCCATAGTCGTATTTTACTGAATGAAAAAAAAAAAAAATGAATTATCCGAATTTAATGACATTTTCATTGTTGATTTATCACTGGCTGAATTTTATAATACATCAGTTATTTTATTTCAAAACTTTGTGATTTTTTTTCAGGTCACTTAACTTTGACCCCCCCCCCCTTATTTTAGGGGCGCAAAATATCGTTGGGTTATATGATTGAAACTAATTTCTGTATAAATAAAATAACTAAAGACCGAGGGTGTGAATAGAAAAAAAAATTTTAAGGAAGATTTTGAATGAAAATAAGTACTGAAAATTAAATGTAAAAAATGTGTTTGTTTTTTTTCTTTTAGATTTTTTAATTAATCATTGACATTCTATTTTATTTTAAAAAAAATTTTTTTGTCAAAAAATCTTTTCTAGAAAATCATTTAGAACACAAACACTTTATTGATAATGAATTCGTTCAAGCAGTCTAGATATTTTTTTTTGATAGAAAAGTATTTATAGGAATTTTGACTTTCCAATGGTTCCATCTGAAAAATGAGTATAAATAAAATCACTATAGAGTCAGACCATAAAATTCCTGTCAAACCATACATCAAACGAAAGGAAAATGATTTATCAATAAGTTTATTGATATGTGTGTAGTTTTTCTGTCTCATTGATTAAAAAAAATCAATGAGACAGAAAAATAAAAAATGATGAATATTATTCGAACACACCCTTTAAAAATTTTTCTTTCATTTTTCGCGAATAATTCTCATGCACGAGAGCATGTCCATATATTTTGTTTATTTACAAAAACTTAAAGTAATGTGAATGTAGTCAAATTTGGTAGAAAAAATTTAAAGAATCCAATTTAACGTAGTATGTCGTAATTTCTTTTCTTTCTTTTGGAAGTCCGTTGCAGACGACAATGACGTCACACCATATCTTCATTTGTGGACCCTATGGTGGCTCATTAGTTCAACGAAACGTGAATTGAAAAAAAAAAAATGGTGTTTTTAAACGGCTTATTACGACATATTTAGTCAAAATCTGCAAGTCCAGAATTGGACTAAATATGTTGTAATAAGCCATTTAAAAACAATTTTTTTTCTATTCACGTTTCGCTGAGATGTAATTTATTTTCAAAAAATGTTCAATTAATTTTTTGTCCCATCTTATAAAAACGCCGATTAAAATTTAAATGTAAATATGTCAACTTTGATATAAAATTACCTAACATTTTTTTTTTATTTTCAACGTACTATTTGTTTATGATATCAATGATTTATTTAGTTTTACTCTTAAAATCGTAAAAATCAACATTTCCTCCACAAAATTAGAAATTCGACCTTACACACATACACACAAATGACTAAGGAAGATAATGAATTTTTTGTTTGAGTAAATTTAATTAAATTTTTAATTTTAAAACAATTACCAAAAATCAGGGAATTTTAATGAAATTTTCACCAAATTATTATCCAACGACTTAATTTTATAATGAATAGCTTATTAAAAAAAATTGAACAAAAAAAAGTTTATTTTTTTATCAATTTGGAGTGTATGGGTGGAGGTGATTGATTTTTTTTTTTTTGTCATTTGAAGAAAAAGATTTTCAGTCCCTAATTTTTACATGTCTAGAAAGATCAGATATTGAAGAACATATAAAAAATTGAAAAATAAAAATTCAGTACTTGAAAATTTTTAAGTTATTATTTTTTAAACTCAAATAATGTACGTAGCATGTTTTTTTTTTTTTTTTTTTCCTTAGTTTTAAAAACAATATTTTTCGGTACTCTTCGCGGAGAACTGTCCCGGCCTCAAAAATCGCTAGCCAGTGGCTGCAGAAAGAAACGAAAAAACACCAGCTACGATTGAAGTCCGTAGCCGAAGCGGTGTCACTTGCAAAAAAAACCCCCCAAAACAACCAGCTTGGGGCGTTTTCCCCGAAAATCCAACCTAACCCTAACCTAACCCCCCTAGTTAAAATTAAGTTTTATTACAAAATTTGTGGGTTCTGTTTTTTTCTGCGTCAAACTGTATACAGGGTGACCCAGAAAAAACAGCCCAAATTATTTATTTTCCCATTAAACTAACCTTAAACCCTAACATTAGTTTTTTTTTTCAAGTGACACTTCTTCGGCTACGGACTTCAATCGTAACTGGTGTTTTTTTTTCAGCAGCCATCGACTAGCGGTTTTTGAGGCAGGAGGCCGTCCTGTGAAGAGTACCTATTTTTCTTTGAATTGATGCAAAAAATGTATTTTTTCTGATTCAATTGGCATATTTTTATTCACTTAAAAATTTAATAGTGAATTTTAAACGTCTGGAACTATGCATGCTGAAGACGATATTTAATAATAGGTATACCCAATTTGTCGAAAAATCCACATTTTTTTCAAATACAATTTTTGCCCCCAACCCCGTTTGAAATTTTTTTAACCAAAAATCAGGGAATTATCTGATTTTAATGAAATTTTCAGTGTTGATTTATCAATGAATGAATTTTATAATGCATCAGTTATTTTATTTCAAAACTTTCTGATTTTTTTCAGGTCGCTTAACTTTGACCTTGGTTTTTGGGGTGCAAAATATCGGTGTGGTATATATGTGATTGATACTTTTTTCTGCATAAATAAAAAGACCAAAGGTGTAAATAGAAGAAAAAAATAATACAAAAAAACATGAAATTTTGGCCATATCTAACCCTAGGTATGTACAAAGAGACACACCTGATAAAACAATTTTTTTTAATTCCCCACAAATTGGATAATTATTGGAGGTGCAATATTTAAAGCAAGAAGAAATGTGACTTCCCTTAAGACATTTTTTTCCAAACTCTGGAGACTTTTTTTTGTCCTACTGTTTTATTGTCATTTGTCAATCCCCCTTCAATCATTTTATTACTTTGACTCCCCAATAAAGGTGCATGTGAATGACTTTTACTTGTTATAAATATAATCCCATGAAGAATTGGATTTTGCTTTTATTTGATATTTGTACGAATGTCCTATTTTTTAAGTTAAAAAAAAAAAACGGTAAAATAAGGTAAAAAATTGCTCTTTGTTTTTTGGGGGGTTATTTTCATAATGGTTTTTCATAGAACAACATTTTTTTCTAGGGTGGCCAGCAAAAGAACAAATATGAATGTCACATAAACCTTTTTTAGGAATTTATTAGCATGAAAAGACAGATTATTATGCTTTTAATCATTCACTAGCAGGACCTGTGGATATACCACAGTATGATGATTTAATTATTATGACATTTGATATGTTTACTTAAGAGCTATTGCAGTTAGTTCAATATGTAAAAAGTATAATAATCTTAATGTAACTCTCTCTCTCACTCTTTTTCTTTCCTTCTCTCTTTCTTTTCATTTTTTCATTATGTTTGATTGAGACAGATTAACATTATCGCTATCGTGTGTTCACCCCCTTTCTCTATCTTTACTGCATAGATCCAAACTGTGCTATTCATGCGCTGAGTTGGTTCAGAAGTTTGTAACATGAAACACATCTGCCTTCTTCTTTTTGAAAAAGAGGGAGATGTCTTTTGACTTCTGGCACCAACAATTGCAGACCAGTGATTGGTTGATTTAAAAAAGGGGTATATTGATCAAGGGAGATAACACACCTACTTTAGATATATATTTCTTAAAAATTTCTCTTTAAAAAAAAAAAATCAAGATAATTATTTCTTATTTTTATTTTTTTTTAATAGACACTGACAAAAAAATGAATCAAATAGAATTAAGAGTAAGATTGTTTTAAATAGTAATAGATATTGTTAATCCTACACTTAAGATTGGAGAAAAAAAAGATTTGTACATTACTGGTTTTAATTTGTTATCATACGTAGACAATGCCAGGTATAATATTTATAAGTCGGAAATATCTTCATTTTCTCAATGCAAATTTTACATTAAAACTGGTAGTGAATCCCAGGTTTGCTGATTTTAAAAGTAAATCTGTATAGATTGTGCATGCTTTTTATACAAACAAATTGTTGGACAAAAATTAATAAGTCTGTTTCACCGATTTGTCATTGAGAGGAATTTTTACAAGGAAAAGTTACTATACCACAAAAGCTGAACTTTGAGAATGGCTTACTACAAAAGTTACTGACCAATGTAAACTGCTATAGGACTGTTAAATGGCATTCTTTTTTATTTTTTCTGATAAATTCGACCAGATTCATATTACTTAGAGTTTTTGTAAATAAGCTAACTATATACCACCCCACTCTTATGTAAGTGAATTAAATGTGAAAAAACAGGTGTTCGGATATTCATAATCTTTTTCTCCAATCTCATTGAAAAAAGTTACAAGAAAAATATATTGCTACCATAAGCAGCTCAAGTGATGAGTTATGTCTTAAGGTTTCCATTTTATCCACCTATAATTTTACATATATTTGCAAAAGTCTATTACTTTATCTTGAATTGTTTTTTCTGTTAATGGAATTTTTCAATGAAGACATTATGTTGTCCAAAAATTTTCAAGAAAATAGGGGCCTTTTTTATTCAGTTGTTTTCAACTTACGAGTGCTTATATTTCACAAAGTTATGGAGGCGCATGGTATGATAGTTACTTCCGTAGGAAATGGACACAATGAGATGAGTTCAAATCCGGGATGATGCTGTTTACATTTCGCATAGTGCTAAAACTCTTAGAAAAGGTATGAATCCAACTATTCTTCCTCCAGTTAGAGGTAAATAGTAGGGCAGACTAGAAACTTTAACCTTGGTTAGGCAACCAGTCAAGGAGAAGGAAAGCTCTTAATTCAAACCTGTTAAACTCCATTTAAGAAATTGACCTTGTATCGCATCCTGCTTATGTGGAATGGTTGGTACATACATACATATACAGATATGCTGATAGCTACGTCCTGCGTCACTGATGCATAAAAATCTAAAAGGACACGATAAAATTGTATCCATGTGTCCTAGTTTTTTTCTCCCCCTTCCCCCATTTCCAGTTTACTATAAATAAATTTCAATATTTTCTTGAAAATGAATTACACAAGGTAGCAGTTAGATGGCTTTAGTCGTTCATAGATAAAAACTCTACAATTTATTAAGAAACTTTAGATGGGACACATAAAATTTTCTGGGGACTCATTCAAATCAAATCCATGCATCCCAGGACCCACTATGATAAAAAGCTATCAGCATCACTGCATATATTTTACAAAATAGATATTGACAATTCAAGACCCCAAAATCTTACATTAGTCTATATTTCATGAATATGCTATTTGTTATACCAAAATCCCATTTCGATTTTTTTTTCATGATCATTGCTACTTTAATGAGCCAAGCAGCTTTTCTTTTCTTTTTTTCAAAGGTAAAGTGTTACCCAACCTGACTTCTGGTTTACAAATAAATGTTTGTAGTCATTGAACTGATTTGTATGGTAGTGTTGTTGGTTAGGTGTTGTCCTCCAATGACTGTTGTGTGTTTCTGGTGAGAGAGCCATAAAATATTGGCATTTCTGTCAGTTGACAGAAACCTTTCATGGAATGTGAATGGAAGGAACAACTGAGGAGAAAAGACAGCAAGGAAAGAAAGAAAGAAATTATTTATATAGAGAAAGTAGAACCATTTGTGCTGGACATGTTAACAATTTTGCAGCATTCTACTTTGACCCTTATAGACTACATTAAATGAAGGTTCCTAATTGTTCCAGTTTGACTACTAAACAAGCTTAATAATGCTTTCAAAGACTTCTAGGTGGCTGCAGCACCCTGGTTGGAAATTACACATTCACACAAAATTTTTTCTAAGCCATTGGACCGCTAAGATATTAATATCGGTGTGATCCTAGGGGAACATTACCCCAGGCTACACCTTCCCCCTTGTCTAAAAGGTTTATTGCCCAGTGCTGAGGTGCCTCAAAAGAGGAATTCCAAGGGGATTCACACAATTTTTAAATACTAGCCAAGCATGAGCTTCAGTTTGTGTGGTTCCCCACTATAATGATTCTTGTGTTCGACTGATATGGTGGGATATCAGTAAATTCTTAAAAGAATCTAGGGGAATATTAGCCCTCATTGTTTTTTTTTTTTCTTTTCTAACTCCATTACATGCATTAATTGAATTGGTTTGGTTTGATTTCTTTGTTTATTGGCATATCAATCTTTGTGGGTCATTTAAACCCAATACCAAAGCTGTCCTTGTAGAAGAACAGTAGTGGTAATATCTAACCCATAGCTAGGGGATGAGACTATATTTGTGGGCTGATATGTGTAAGTTATTTTTTTCTTTTGCAAAAATCACTTTCACATACCAGCCCCCAAATATAGTCTCTCATCATGTTTTTGCTATTTACTCATTTGTTTGAAATGCAATTTTTTTTTTTTATAAAAGTCTTTTCATTCCATTTACTTTAGATATAAGCAGTTAGAAAATAATACTTTCTGCCTAGGATCAAGAAAAAGTAAAAATGTTGTTACATAGTGTCATTTACATATATGATTTCTAGTATTCCTATTAATGCTAATGATTTTTTAGAATGTCAGATTCATTACTAATGAATAGCAAGTTTGATCCTTACAGGATGCCCCATACTTAGAACCTTGTGTCACATCCTACCCATATATATTTTTGTTAAAAAGAAAGGAAAAAAAGACTATTACTGACCGAGTTCAAATAATAAAATGTACAAGTATCACTGTCACTTTGAATTATAGCTGATTGAAAGCAGGAGAAGGCAAGAACAACAACTCACTCCCTTTCATTGACTGAGCCTCTTTCTTCTGCAACTCAAAGGAAGGGGTGAGAACAATGTGTCGATAACACTCTATTTCTTAACACATTGTCCTAATGAAAATAAACAACTGTTATCACCCAAAATTTTTTGAAAATACTTCTAAAAACCTGGGGTACTGTAAATGCGCCATATGAGAGCACAGTCTGTGTGCTGGCCGCACCTGTTCTTGCTGAGGGCCATTTGTTTAACATGCCTGGTTTAGACCCTCCAAGTTTTTGTCTGTAATAACATCCATTGAGCCAACTGTGGAAGACTTATTCTATAGTATTACCCACTAAACTGACTTGAGAAATCTTTGTCCATAGTATCATTCACAAAGTAAGCTTAAGAATTATTTGTGCTTGTTATTTTCTATTTAGCTGGCGAATCATTCAATTGATCATTGTCTTGGCTTGAATGCGTATCAAAAATAAATTCTATTGAACAGGGGAAAATTCGGTGATTTCTCAACCGATCTATTCTGATATTTTGTGAAGAGGTGACAATGCGGAATCATCCCACACTGATTCAAGTAATGCTTGATTAACTCTGCCAAAAAGAGAGAAGAAAAATTTCTATTTGATGAAAAAAGACTCAACCTCCCATTATGCTTTTAATCATTTTTTTTTTTTAATTGCTGCCAAGCCTTACAGGGTTTCTTTTCATTTCTCAAATTCATCAGGGAAGCAATGATTCTGTTCACAATCCTTGAAAACTGAAAACTAATGTCATTTATAAAGAAATGGGCTGGTTTAGGTTAGTCGGTAGAGACCCTGCCTAGGAATCGCAAGGTTCAGAGTTTGATACCGGTCCTTGCTAACTCAGTGCATGAGTAGTACAGTTTATGTAATCTGATTGTGTGATAAAGTGGTAACTGAGGCACTCCACCTCAGCAAAAATAATCTCCCTAGTCTAGCACTAGCAAAAAGATGATAGACTCGGTCGCTGTCCGGCTGTTATCAACAACAGACCACCATGCCAACTACTTGAATTATAAAGAAATAACTGAGAACTCAGACAGAGAGAAGAATGCCTATATTTTGACAGCTACAGAATAACAATAATTGTTTGGTTGTATGGCATATCATTTTGAGTTATTTAATGCCAAATCAAGTCATTTTGGTATTTGTTTTTTTTTACAGTACCTGCTATTGTTTGGTCACCCATCTAAGTAGTGAATGGCTAATTGCTGATTAACTTCTGTGATCTAGCGGAAACTGGTGCTTTCACTATGACTTGACTATAAGCACTGAATAAAAAGGGAATGACATTGACAAATATAAATGATATATAAATTTACCAACCCCTCCACATGAGTAGGATGTGACACAAGGTCAATTTCTTAAGCGAAGTTAAACAGGTTTGAATTCAGTGTTTTCCTTCTACTAGACTGGTTACATAGTCCACCCTACTATTTACTCATAGCTTGAGGGGGAGTAAATGGATTCATACCTTTCCCAAAGTATTAGTGCTATGTGAAATGCAAACAGCTTCATCCAGGACTTGAACTCACGTCCTACGACTCTAACCATTACACCACGCACCTCCATATATAAATAAATGATATATACATGATAAAAAGTGTATATACTTATAAAATTACATGAAAAAATAATTCTACTTTTTAATTTAAAGATATTCTGAAATTTCTTAGCAAGTTTCTTAGCAAATTTAATAAAAAATACTTTTCTCTTTTGAAAAATAAAATAATAAAAACATATATTACAACTAAGGAGCCAGTTTAGCTCAGTTTGTAGAGCACTCACCTTATTACCACAATGTTCTGGGTTCAATACTGGCCCTTGCCAACTTAGCACATGAGTAGCATAGCTGGATCCATGTGGTACAGTGGTATGCTGATGGTAGGTGTGGTGTTCCACTTCAGATGTAAAACACAATCTCTCCAGTCTAAGGAAAAGACTCTCTCACTCTGGCTGATACTGACAACAGACTACTCTGACTACTTTGTATTACAACTATTTAACCATATCTATCTCTTAACTACTTAACTACTTAAAAAACGATTGGAACTCATATCCAAATGTAGACACGAAAACAAATTCTTATGCTACTTGAAATTAACAACTCCAAAGGTTAAAATAGGTTCTTAAAACCTTTTAAATAAGAAAATAAATAAATAAAAATGAATAAATGAATAATGTAAAATTATAAAATAAGCTAAATGAATACTTCAAAATAAAAATAATATAAACAAACAAACAAAAATATAGATCTTACCAAAACTGATAAAAAATGTGGAACATAAAGGTGAAGATGGTACCAATTGTAGTTGGTGCCCCAAGTGTTTGAAAAAATGTTTGGATGTAACTGTACAAATTATAGAAAAAAACCCAAAAAAAACCAATTGGCAAATAACAACAAAGTCAATATTTTCTAATGAGAAAATGTCTTGTGTACAATCAAATAATTTTTTACATACTACATTTTCTCTTTTATTATCTTATTCTCTGTAATTATGTTTACTAGCAAAAATGTACCATCCAGCTCAACTATTTAAGTTTTAATGCAATAAGATATAATAAGATATTAGAAAGACTAACAAAATTAGAAAAAATATGTATAAAAAAGATTACACTTATTCTCATTTTATCTTAATTGATTTCTATATAAAATTATCTATAAGATATTTTTTATATATTGATAAAACAATAACATCAAATGATTATTTGAAACCAGTATGCAAATTATCCACACCATATATGATGTAAACCCTTGTTTCTTAAATATATATAACAATCATAGCTGGATTTTAAATGCATTAATAACATGGGCTGTTTTGAGGCAAATCTAACTCAGCTAGACTTTGAGATATCGTTAATCAATAAGATGCTAATTAAGATTAATGATTATCTAATAATCATTCAAAATACAATTTAAATAATTAAAGGGATTGTGATGCCAGTAGTGACAGTTTTGGTTACAGACACATTATCTCCATTATAATAAGATCATTACTTTAATATTTATTTTCAAAAAATTATCCCTGTCTCTGTCAGTTGCAATTTTCAAATGGTTCACTTACTAATGGTTAAACCTCACTATTTTCAGTGTTATACTAAGCACACCCTTTCACATTCCTTGGTTATTTATTAAGTTTAGTTTAGTTGTGGCACAAGGCCACATGTATGGGGCACCCAGCAAAACTTGCACATTTCATTATGGACTAGCCTATCTTACCTTTTCTTAGAGTTTAAATGAACTGGTCCAAGACTACTTGTGTACTGCTGTTTAGAGCAGTTGCAGATTATTATGAGAACCGTCTACTCCAGACCTCAATTATTAGCAGTCCATTGCAATGTATTTATTGTTAGCATGAACCCTTATTTGGATGTACTAGTATATCAAAACATTCTATGTTCCAGCATACAACAGTGTCTCAATTTTCCTATGCACAAATTCAGATATACTACAAAAATCTAATAATCCTGTAATGTTTTTTAAAATCATAGTATTTCATCACATCTAGAAATAATTATTTCTTAGTGATATATAAGACACATTGCAGGATTTAAAACATAACATGGGCTGTTTTGTGGCAAATCTAACTCAGATTTTATTAGACGTCATTAATGAATAAGATTTATTCTAATTCTATGTATTAATGATGTTGACTAAAAATTAAATACTCATTGATAAACTTGGGCAATTCGTGAGGGTATTGTGACATTAGCAGTGACATAATTTTGTATACAGACAGACATTCAATCTCCATTATAGTAAGATAACTTTTCCCTTTTTTGTCACCAGTATCTAGTGAGTCTGGGACAAGCTATCCCCTGCACAGAAAGAAGTCTAGTGTTTTAAGAGAACAGACCTTATATATTTTATTTCTATTAAAAAAATATCAATACTGAATTTCACAAACATTGAAAAAGTTTAATTTTCAAAGGAATTCAGAATTGACGCACAAGTGAGCAATTTAAAAAAAAACCCAAAAAAGCCAAAAATATTTATATACACTGTACACATACAAAATTAATACACACATGAAAACATATTTACATATTTTTGGTAATAATCAATAATTTACAAATATGATTTCTAGGGAAGGGTAATTTTATCTTTATATATTTGATGAAACACCCTGACCGTTACACTCCCATTAATACACATAAAAATATTTGTATAAATAGATTTTTGCATGTTTTATATGATTTATTGATTTGATATAAAAACAAGTTGAACATTCCTTTCCTTAATGAGACGTTTGAGTCTTTTGATTTTTGTCAAAATGTTAATGTTTGAATATAAATTAGAATAATGAGAGCAGAAGAGAAATCTTTCAATTCTGATCAGTCAGTTTCGTTGATTATCTCCCTTGCAATGTCCTATTTTGTTTTTTACCAGATAAAGCTTGTAACACTATGTAACACTAGATGTGTTAAATGCTTGTTATCTCCTTGTCAGAATGGTTGAGATGATGACGTGTCAACTCTTCGTTACGTCTTGCACTCATTTCCGAATGGAGAGATGATGCGTCCACGTTGCTTAACATTATGGCTCTTCCTTCTAATAGAGTAAACGATGTGTGGATAAAGAAATATTCAATATACCGGTACTACATCAGAGAAGGCTGGAATCCTGGTTATTGGGCAGCTGCTCTGTTGGTTAGCAATTCTATGATGTTTGGAGTCTGAACACCAGCTTTAGGATGCTGAGGGATATCTTGCCTTTTACCATTTGGACTTTTTAGTAATAACACAGAGCCGCTTCTTTTCACTCATTAGTATTTTATTTCCCCCAAATTACAACTGCTGAGAGAAATAAATCCATGTCTTACTCTGTTAACGCATTCTCCCACTCAATTTTTATTCTGATCTCTCACCCCTCTTTTCTCCACTTCACCATGTACCATTCACTCATCCAATCAAACCACACCATGTGTCCATGCCAAATCATCACTTAAACTTTGCTGTTCAAATCCTGACAACAAGCCACCCTCACGGCTCCACACCACACCCATTACGTAACAAGCTGAATGTATATAAACTTAGGTATATATAATTTCCCCTAAAATCTATCCTGTTATCTGAGAGTTGTGAGTTTAGTCGTTAGGCCCAGTAGTGCAAAAATTAATATTGTCTCGTTCATTGGAAAAGATAAGCGGGGCTTAAAATATGCTGATTGTATCCTCTGCATAGGGGTTAGCCCCAACTCCACCCCCTAAAAAAGAGGTGTCCGGGTTATGATACTAAACTGCATCTAATGGTGAGTCTCCAGTAATGGAGATCTGGGAAATGTGGAGTACCCCTTCATTACTCATTATCATTACTCCCAGTTTGACTCTTACTAAGAGTTGTATTACCAAAAAAAGACAAAAACAAAGTGATAATCCCAATGGTCATCTGCAAACTCAATCCTCTGTCTCTTTGGTTGAATCCTTATATGCATGATGACTCTTGCATATTCATATGTGATGATAACATAAAGATGTAAACCTGTGCATGTGCTCTCTTTACATTATAAATGGATGTTTACATGAAGGGACGCATGAGGCAGAGCATTCTCTTTGCTTCAGGTAAGTGAAATTTGTCACATTGGTCTCAATACTTTTGAGACATCTGTCATTTTTGGAGCTGTATCGATTATATAATGTGTGTGATCTATATATATATATTATATTAGTGTGTGTGTGCGTGATATATATATATATATATATTATATACAATATAATATATGTGTGTGCATGTGTCAGTGTGTGTGATATATAGATGTTGTGTGTGTGTGTGATATATAGATGTGTGTGTGTGTGTCTGTGTGTGTGATATATAGATATGTGTGTCTGTGTGTGTGATATATAGATATGTGTCTGTGTGTGTGATATATAGATATGTGTGTCTGTGTGTGTGATATATAGATATGTGTGTCTGTGTGTGTGATATATAGATATGTGTGTGTGTGTGTGTGATATATAGATGTGTGTGTGTGTGTGATATATAGATGTGTGTGTGTGATATATAGCTGTGTGTGATATATAGATGTGTGTGTGTGTATATAGATATGTGTGTGTGTGTGTGTGTGTGTGTGTGATATATAGATATGTATGGTGTGTGTGTGTGTGTGATATATAGATATGTATGTGTGTGTGTGTGTGTGATATGTATGTGTGTGTGTGTGTGTGTGTGTGTATATATAGATATGTGTGTGTGTGTGTGATATATAGATGTGTGTGTGTGTGTGTGATATATAGATATGTGTGTGTGTGTGTGTGATATATAGATATGTGTGTGTGTGATATATAGATATGTGTGTGTGTGTGATATATAGATATGTGTCTGTGTGTGTGTGATATATAGATATGTGTCTGTGTGTGTGTGTGTATATAGATATGTGTCTGTGTGTGATATATAGATATGTGTGTGTGTGTGTGTGATATATAGATATGTGTCTGTGTGTGATATATAGATATGTGTCTGTGTGTGTGTGTGTGTGATATATAGATCTGTGTGTGTGTGTGTGTGATATATAGATCTGTGTGTGTGTGTGTGTGATATATAGATATGTGTGTGTGTGTGTGTGTGATATATAGATATGTGTCTGTGTGTGTGTGTGATATATAGATATGTGTCTGTGTGTGTGTGTGTGTGTGTATATAGATATGTGTTTTTTGTCTCTGTGTGTGATATATAGATGTGTGTGTGTGTGTGTGTGTGTGTATACAAAATATAATTGATATGCATAAGAGCGGATGAGAGAACTACACACATTTATAGAAAGACCAGCTAAACTCTACATCTACAAATTAATCTTATCTTCTTCTTCCTCATACATTTATTGAGAAATTAGCCTTGCAAGCTGCTGCAACCGGAACTCGTCGCAATACGCTCCCAAGTAATAATGACAAAGAAAAGAAGAAAGAAAAACACACATACAAAATTGCCCATTTAAACACCGGAAGTTGATCCTGAAAGCTTGGTTCGATTATTACCCGAAGCAATTTCAAATTCAAATAAATCTGCCAACCCCTGTGAAGCGAGGGATGTTTTCCAATCAATCAGCATAAGCCATTTGTAGCCATTTAAACAGCATAATAGAGTCAAGAAGAAGGGTAGTACGATAGTTGTAGCCGTAACCCCTACAGGCAGGGGGGGGGACACACACTGTCATTCCCAGCAGCATCTGATTCGTTAATACACTTGCATAAAAAAGACACTCATATCAAACACGACAATTTCATGGACAACATAAACACAAAGGAAACATAACATTTTCATTTGATAGACAATCATAAAAAGAACATTTTATTAATTGAACATTTGACATTACATTCAAATATATTAGGGTGAGACAAAAGTTTTGCAATACTTTCATATGTACTAGTTTGCGGTGTGTATATATATTGTGACTGAATTTATCTAATACAACATTGAAAATCCGGAAAAGGTTTATTACTTTTTGTACAGGAATATAATTAACGAGCAGGACCTGTAGATATACCACAGTATGATAATTTAATTATTACAACGTTTGATATGTTTACTTAAGAGCTATTGCCACATTGTTCAATATGTAAAAAGTATAATAATCTTGATTTAACTCTCTCTCTTTCATTTTTTCTTTCTTTCCTTCTTTTCATCATCGATTGAAACAGATTAGCATTATTGTTTTTGCATTCTCATCCCCTATCTTTCTCCTACCCTCTTTCTTTCTTTCTTTCTTATATTTTTTGTGTAGCATGACCTTTCTTTATGATAAAAACAGAATGGTCCATTATTTAGCTGAGGCGATGACACTCATAAGAAATAAGAATTCGGTGGATAAGCAACACCAGATAATCTTGATTTGCATTTTTGGATGATTTGGACAGTCTCATTTTTAATCAGAGAGTGTTGCAGAATGATATCGGATGGAAGATTTAGGAATGCATATTGATATATAGATAGTCAACGCAAAGTTCTTCAACAACATAACTAGCTACTCGACTACGAATATTACTATGTGACTCAACTACAAATAACCTTGTGTATTTGTATGTTTATGTGTTCTGTTGGATGAGTCCAACTATTTTTTAGGGGAAATATCTTCCCTTACAATAGTATATCACATGAACAAAGCAGTTCAAGCTGTAGTTCGTACCCACTGTTATTGGTAGTATCATGGTAGTTGGTGATTTGAAAGCCACACTTATAAACATGCAACATAATCTAAATTGGGAACCTTTTCTTTGAGTTTGAACTGGGTCATGACACCACAGGAGCAACCCAAAACATTTATTGTGTGAAAGGTGTATGTGCATTTGATCACAGTGCAGTAACCAGAGAGCTCAAGAAATTTTGGTTAGGTTGTAAGAATTTTAATGATCAGGCAAAATCAGGTTGGCCTGAAACCATGGATTCTGAGGCCATGCTCCAAGCCGTAGAGGCAAGTCTGATGAATAGTATTTGAAGAGTATATGGAAAACTTGACATCTCACAGTCCAGTGTATTTGGTCACCTTCATGACCTCAGCAAAAGCATCTTGAGCTGTCAAAATGTGTCTCATTATCAAAATATAGCTAAATTTTTGACTCCTGCTAGTATTTCAATGAGTGTATTATATAAATAAAAAAAAATTAGAAAGGTTAATTGAAAATATTATAAATTACTAAAATTATGATTTTTTAATTCACTTATAGTTTTGAATTGATAAGATTTTCACTAAAGATTAAGGATTATTTATTTATTTTTTATGCGTCCTCAGGCATTTTCTTTCTTTTTCTATCTTCTCACAAATCTTAAAGAGAGAGAGAGAGAGGAAACTTTTGCACAGAGCATATACAATATTAATACAATATCTTTTAAAATTGTATATGCTATTGCTATTTTTGATCTGATGAGGCAATTTATTCCAGAAATATATTACTCTATTAGCAAAACAATCTAATTGGTTAATAGACTTATCTTTTAAAATCTGTCTTGACTGTAAGTTTCCAGTTTGAAGAGAAATAAAAAAAAAAGATTTTTTGCCATAATTTGCAATTTCATTTATTATTTTGAAAGTTTCAGTTAAATCATTCCACATTCTTCTTTCTAGTAATGCATTTAATTTCAATTTCCCTAATCTCTCCCTGTATCTATAATATTTTATTCTTTTTATTAGTTTTGTCACTCTTCTTTATATGCCTTCCAATTTCCATGTCTAGACACTGGAGCCCAGACGCTGGGTACAATATTCTATACGAGGTCTTATTAGGGTTTTTTATATTTAAAAAAAATATTTTGGCACAAATTCCCCCACAAATTCAAGCTGAGCATGTATTGACCCAATTGAGACCATCCTATCACAATACCAACTGCAATTATTGGGTCACACCATCCGCATGCCTGCAGACAGACTCCTCCACAAAGTACTTTATGGTGAACTCGCAGAAGGCACTTGAAAGCAATTCAAAGACCATATGAAGACGACTCTGAAAAAATGCACCATTACACCTTCAAACCTGGAAGATCTGGCCTCCAATAGACATGGTTGGTGAGACACATGCTGCACAGGAGCTGAGCGCCTCAATATTGAGATCAATAGGGCTGAAGAGCGGCAACGTCTTTGTCGTCATGCATCACAGAATGCAGTGAAATTTCCCTTCCAATGTGTGGTACCACATCTGCAAGTCCAGAATTAGACTAATTAGGCATAATTGATGAATGACATAGAGTAACGCCATTATCATCTGTGACGGACTGCTAAAAGGAAAAAAGGATGTAAATAAATAATTATTTTAAACAAGTAAAGATGTCCTTTACAGAAAAAAAATGCAATGAATGTTGAAAATATAGTTAGAATTATAATTTTACAATTAATCAAATTTTGGCATTAAATAACCCATAAGAAGTTGATAAGCTCTTAAAAGAATAAACCAAACCGTCAATTATTCAAAGAAGGTTGCATGAGAAATGAACCATATCACTGTATGCTAATTATTTGTCTGAATAATCATTACTTGAATTAGTAATTGTTTATAAATTATTATCATTAGTAACTTGAAACAATATAATTCTTTAAAAAAAAAGAAGACTAATTACATAAGCCAAGTGTTAACAAACCATAAAATTATTATTCAATAACAATGTTTCATAAGTGAAAGACTTGCTGTCAGTCAGCATCCAGTAAAAGACCAACAGCTAACACTGATGTGATAAACTCACAAGGAGTGAAATAAAGAAATGATTTTTGAACATTTAATTCAATTAGATATTTGAAAACAAACCTTTTAAATATTTTTCAATAGATGTCTTTTTTTCATAACCTAAATGTCTGCAATGTATTTTAATAACAAAAAAGTAACTAAAAATTTTCCAAACAAAACAATGCTTTAGTTTTATTGCTGTTTTTATTTTCTGATTTTGGACATATTTTCTCTACGTACAATGGAAGTTTTAAATAAAATTACGACTGATTTAATTTATCCAAAACTTATATCAATGTAAATATTTTTAGTTTCAAAATATTTCACATATAACAGAATTAAACAAAGAGAGGAGGAGGAGGGAGAGGATTGATTTAAAAAAAAAAAAAAAAAAAAAAAATTCCACAAATCTTTTTTACAAAATACCCATTTCATAATTAAATTCATTCATAAATGAAAGTGTCAAAATTTTATTTGAAATCAGATTAGTTGATTTGTGGTAGATTTAAAAAAAATCTTTGTATAGACTGCCTGTAACTTTTTTATTGCAAAAAGTATTTACAAACACTTTAGAGTTATTTTTGTATCTGGCCTATCAGACAATGTCTGATTTTGGGGTGTTTTTTTCATGATTCAAGTGTCATCTTATTTGCTGATATATATGTTATTTTTAGTATATTGAATCTCATAGAATGGTATCCAGAAAGGTTTGAACCTATAACCATCTATATATCACAGGCAGGTATTGGAATGCTTGGTGGTAGGGAAGATATTTTAGTTAAGTTTCCACACTCACAAAGATCAATATTAGCACTAGTATATCCATGATATACTAACAATGAATAAATGGAAGGAAAAATAAGACAAGATAAATTCCTTTGTAAACATTTATTATTTCATATACATGATATACCTAAAAGTGGCAGGTATTTACCCAACCCATTTGTCACAGATAGGATGCTCATAAGTATGGGGCATACAGTGAGGATCAAACTCGCTATTCAGTAGTTATGAATCAGTGAGACAAACTTGCTAACCATTATACCTAGAAGTGTTATTAAAACAAAAGAATACACAAAAGTATCCTGTGAAAACTATACATATGTAGTTCCATGAACAAGCAGTAAGTGAAATGGGTACAAAATAAGAAAATACTTACTTGTTAAGGGTAGGTAATTAAACTATCTAATGTGAAGTTCCAATTTTGGAGCTCTGGGGAGTATGGAGTTCCCCTTCATAACCATTACTCCCAGGTCCACTCTGATCTGTAGTGGTAGTACTTGTTAGGGTTGCATCTATTAAAATAGATTAAAAAATTGAATTTAAAAAAATGTTAAAAAATAAGTTGAAAAAATATTTGAATACCCAACAAGAATGAATAAAATAAAAAAATGTCTTTGGTAGAAAATAACCCAACAAGGGTTGACATGCCGTAAAATCCTGCCAACCAATATGTTGGCACCATATTTTTTTATTGTTTTTACACTTTAGTAGTGTTAATAGCATTTTTGTATTATTTTTGTTGAAGTATTTTGAATAATTATTATATTTAATTTTGATGAGTATTTTCTTTCATCTTTTAATTTCTGTTGCTTTTTTATTGGAACCCACTTGGGTCATAATTTCTACATTAGCGAGAACAGCACATATTGGAGACAATAATAAGGGATAGGCTCGCTTTGTTGCTATCGCTGAAATAAGTGAGTTGCAATAATAGAAATCATCTGAAATTAAAAGGCAGAAGAATACGCTTGCCAAAATTAATACTAATAATGAATACTGTATCTAAAAACAAAAGAAAACAGTCAATTAGAATGCAGCATTTAATTTGTTCAGTAAAAATTGTTATAAAGAAAAGAAAAGAATATATATATATATATATATATATATATATATATATCCAATGAAGAATTAGATATGTTTTGAAGTGGTTTTTTTTTGGAGACTGCTATTTGTGTCTACAAGTATATTTTATATAGTATTAGTGGAGCTACCTGGTTGCTTGGGATTTAAAAAGTTAGAAATAAATCTTACCTATATTTATATATAGATTAATATATATATATATATATATCCAATGCAGAATTAGATATGTTTTTAAATATTTTTTGGTGGAAATGCTATTTGTATCTACAAGTGCATATTTATATAATCCTAGTGGAGCTACCTGGTGTTGCTTGGGATTTAAGAAGTTAGAAATAAATTTTATCTATATTTATATATAGATAAATAAAAATTATTTTATTATCTTTTATTCTTTATGTATTCTTGTTTTTAAGTTCTTTATCTTTATTCTTCTTTATATTTTCTTTTCTTTTCATCATGTTTTATCATTTATTAATGTTTTATTCTTTAGTCATCTTTGAAAATGAATTTTTTAATATATCATTGATTTATACTCTTACTAGAAGCGGCTACCTGGCATTGCCTGGGTAGGGGGGGGATATAAAAGTCTCACAGATCAATTGATTGTTTTGGTCTTTCATAGTTGATTTGTTTATGTTTTAATCATGAATGCCACCAATGAATTTTGCTTCTCTTACTATTCAAATACGAATATAAATCAAATCTTCATTATTTATGTACAAAAACTAAGCTAAGGTGATAGTGAATGTGTATATATATTTACTTTGTTGTTAATTGTTTTATTTTCGTAGTTTCCTCCTGACATACATACATATATACATAAACACTAACTGCCCTTTATATATGTATTGATAATATTTTTATCTAGCTTTTCTTATGAAAAATGAGGGTTAATTTTTTATAACCCTTTCTCTGACAAAAATAGGGTATGTTATGTTAGTCTCCACCAATTTTCCTTTATAAAAGGATGTGCACTCATACAAGCATACAGAATCAGTCTTTTATATATACAGATAGAGTAATTAAAGATTATACAAATGTTAGTAAGTTTTGATAAATAAAATAAAAATAGTCTTTTTTTTTTTCTTTTCTTAAATTCTAGATTGTACTTTTACTGAAAATAAAAAGCTGTGTCTCCAGAAGTTTTTTTTTTTTAATCTTCAAGTAGTATTATGTTGAAAAGAAATAAACTTTTAGTATATAAAATAAATTGGATTATAAGACAATAAGAAAAAACAAGTCCAGCATTAGACATCTGTCTGTTTCGTGTGTAATTTTCTTGGGTGGCATCACTATCTTTCTGAAATATCTCACTTTGTTTTCGATAAACCTGAAAATGTATGACATTTTTTTTCCTTCTTTTGTTCTCTGATAGGAAAATAATTTTTTCTAGATACATACACATACTAAAAATAAAACTTTCTCAATAATATTTACAATAATTCATTTAAATGGTAACATCTTGTCAGAATTTTTGTGTTCTATGATCAAATATTATATTTTGTGCAGTACCATTCCAATATCAACAAGGATGGTGTAACTATGGTGGTTCATGTTTGGTCATGTGCTGTAAATGCCCAAAGGAGCACCTGCACAAAAATCCCCTGATATTTGCTGTAATAGAGTTAAACAGCTACTGGGCTTGAAGGGGCCACCACTGCACAAATTTGCTTGGTAACCTGCAGGCAGACCTTCAAAATGCAGGTTACCAAGCACCTAAGATCTGGCAAGCAATAGAGTGAGACAAGGACCCTCTCAAAGGAAAGTACAGAATGGCTTCAAATACACAGCAGCTGTAGGATGTTCCAAACTACTAACACACCAGATAACAGGAAATTATCATCATCAGTAAATTTAAACTATATATATATATATATATATATATATATATATATATATATGGGTGCTATATTTATAAGTAAACAATTCTCAGTATCATGGATGGAACATTTATATCTAAGTTAAGGTAGCGTGGACATTGAATCAATGCCACCTGGTAACCGACAGTTTCTCATCTATATGATTTTCAGACCAAGTCAAAAGATTGCATGGGTGAAAAACTGTCATTAACTTGGTGCTGTTGACTCAATGTCCACAGTACCTTAATATATATATATATATATATATATATATATATATAGTGTGTGTGATATTATGAAAAATTGAAAAAACACAAGTTCATAAATAAAGTAATGTTTATTTTGCCTATGTGGCAGTGTTTCGATCTGTTTCAATAGATCTTCATCAGGGATTTCATTAATTAGAAGAAAAATAAATGTATCACAGCTCAAATTAACAAAAGCCCTGATGAAGATCTATTGAAACAGATCGAAACACTGCAGCATAGGCGAAATAAACATTACTTTAGCTATGAACTTGTGTTTTTTCAATTTTTGATAATATCACATACTGTCGGATTCACTTCCACTTTTTCTTCACATATAAAGAAAAAGACAAAGAAAATTATAAATTCTTTGAAGATTATCTTGTTTAAAACAATGGAATGTAAATTTGAACTGAATGTAGAAATTGTTTTCCTTTCTTTTTCTTTTTTGGATTTTATGGCATGTCAAATCTTGTTGGGTTATTTTATGCTGGAGATGTTTTGTTTTATTCATTCTCGATGGGTATTGAAAATTCTTTTTAGCACTCAATTTTTTAAAAACATATTTTTGTCAACTTTTATTTAACCCATAGATGGGACCCTAACAGGTACTATCACTCTGGTTTAGGGTGGACCTGGGAGTAATGGTGAAGAAAGGTTACTCCACACTCCCCAGAGCTCAAGAATTGGAACCTCACCATTAAATGGAGTTTAACATCATACCCAGGACACTGTAGAAATTGTTCAAAGAATTCAGAGTTTTGATTTCTTTCAGCTATGTCTCCAGCCATTTTCAAGAATGTTACAATTTGATTTTATAGGATTTAATCAATTTTCTTTTTGTCTCAAGACATTTTAAAGAATAGTGTAAACATTTTTTGTTTTTACATATTTGGCGGCCTGTTTAGCACAGTTGGTAGAATATCCATCTCAGAGCCACAAGGTTCCAGGTTCAATACCAGCCCTTACCATCTCATTGCAGAGGTAGAATTACTTGGCTCTGTGCATTAAAGTGAATATGGTGTGGCACTCTACCTCAGATCTAAAAAAAAAAAAAATCTCCCTGTTCTAGTGGTAGTGAAAAGGGGATAGACTTCCTAGTTGTCCAGCTGATATCAACAATAGGCCATGCCGCCACCAAAATTTACTTACTACTATTTAAAGAAAGTTGATATTGGCCAATACTTTGAATTGTTAAAAGAAAATGTAAAAAAAAAACTCAGTACCCACCATCCCCCTGTTGGTAAGGCTTAGAATATGCCAACTGTAGAGGGATAAGAGCCCCCTCCAAAAGGGGTGTCATGTGTATAACATAAAAGGATTAGTATTAGATAGAAACATAATTCCCTAACCTCTAGACATAAAATCTTTCTTTTTAATCTTCAAGTAGTATTATAAAGGTTGGGTTGACATCCTATTAAAATCAATCAATTCACACCATTATTTAAAATGGCTTGACATACAATGAAAATTCATCTTGTTTACATCCTTTAAAAAAATGGTTGGAGGTAGCTGAAAGTACTTAAAAGCCTGAATTCTTCAATAAATTTCTACATTGTATTATTTAGATTTTTTGGACTATTCTCCTCATCTCTGTTGTTATATATACATTAAGCCAATATGCCCTCCAATCTTTTTCAGAAGTTTCTTGTTGAGCTCTGGAGCCTTCATGGAACTTCAAACCAAACCCTTTGACCAGAAGGTTCCCAAGTTTAACAAGAAACACCTGAAGAAGGCTGGAGTGCACATCAAATGAAACCTTGTGTATATAACAATAAAGATGAGGAAAACAGTCCAAAAAATCTAAATAATAATAGAAACTTTTACTAAAATGGCTTGTTTTAGCATTAAATGACTTGAAAAGGGTTGATATGTTGTAAAAGAAACTAACGAACCAAACCAAACCTAAATTATAAAGCCTTATCTAAAAAAAAAAAAAAAAATCAGAAGAATTTTCACATTTATTCAATCTGAAAAATTGCAAAAAACATTCTTACATTCTTCCTTGTCTGCCCTCTCTAACTATATATATATATATATATATATATAGGAAGAGAGATAGATAGATAGAGTTGGCACTGTTTCAGTCACTTGGGAACTAAAAATTTCAAAGATGAATGTTCTCCGTATGCCTGCTTCAAACATTCCATTCGCAAGGGTGAGCATACCTCAGACCCATGTAATTAGAAGCAACAAGTCTACAACTTATGCCAGAAACTCTGTTTGTTGCTCGCTGGACTTTTAAAAGTCAGATGCAGAACCATTCTTGCCCAGCTAGTAATCAATGTCCAGACTGTGATAGGGGCTGCTGCTCTCTTGCTGGCTTGAGTAATCATCTTAGAGTCTACCAGTCGTAGGTCATTGTAGACAAAGCACAGAAGATGGTCATGCTTGAAATCAAGTTGACAGTCACCATATATATACGTCATGCAATCTAGTTTCACTACAGAGTAATGAGAAATTTCATTGCTATGGTAACAGGAGGCATTACTTGAAATAACTTGAAGCAAGAGAGAAACTGATTAGACTAAACTACTTAATCTCTCTCCCTCTTCTTGCTCATCCTTATGGTAAAGTCACATTGAAAGCACCGGTTCCCGGAAGATCACCAAAGTTAAGCAGATATGAGCCTGTTCACTACTTTAGATGTGTGACCATTTAATCAGCAGGTACTGTAAGTAACTTGATGTATAATGAATTGATTCAAATTAAATGACCTGAAAAGGGTTGATATGCCATAAAACAAAACCACCTAACCAAACCTTGTTCATCCCTTATTATATCTTCTAATGTGGAGGCACATGATGTAATGGTTACCATTGTAGGAAATGGACATGGCAAGATGAATTCAAATCCTGGACGAGTCAGTTTGCATTTCACATAGCATTAATTCTATTGGGAAAGGTATAAATTCAATTATTCTCCCTCCAGCTATTGGTAAATAGTGGGGGTAGCCTGGGATCTTTAACCTTGGTTAGGTAACCAGTCTATGAGAAGGAAAACTATTAATTATATGAGATGGAACCTTAACTGGTAATACTATTCTAGGTTAGAGTGGACTTGGGAGTAATAGCAATGAAGAGGATACATTCTATATTCAAATATGAATATCATAATCATCATCATGTCCTGCTGACAGCACAAATTTCCATGACTCTCTCGCTACCCTTCTCTAATGGTCATCACTTTTGGCAAGTCTTCCTCACAACATCCAGTATCCATACAGAGCTGATGAATGTCTTTGCTGGTTGGCCCACTCTGGTGTGTCTATGTGTAGGTGTTCACAAGAGAATGTCACTTATGAGTTCATCCTTACTTCGCCAGCAGTGTCCAGCATGTCTTGGTTGTCCTTATTGGATGGTTTGTGTGATAGGAGCTAAATGGGGTGCTGCTTTCAGGATTTGTTCAGGGTAGCATGCAGAATCCTTGTGTACTTTCCATGTAGCTTTTTGTCCAATTATTTTGTTAAAGTCCAAGTGGTGCAGTCATACAATAGCACTGATACGGGTACTCTTGAGAGAATTCTTGCTTTATCTTATCAGAGAGATTTGTGTATGCAGCAATTGTTTGTAATCAGACTGGTAATTAGTGGCTGAATTTTTATCCTGTATTTTGACAGTAAATCTGAATTAAGTGCAATGATAAGAAAGCTTATGTTGAAAAATAAATAGGCTTTGAACTTATTGATTTGCATATACATTTTTGCATGTTAGAGTCAGGACAAGAAAGGTCTTCTTTCTTACCTACCACATAAGTTAATACTACCTGTTCCATGTACAGCACTATCATTGCCAAACTTCATTGTTTTTTTTGTTTTTTTTCTTTTCTTCTTTTCTTTTCTTTGGATCACTATAGCAGTGTGGAGAGGGAGGACCTGCTGCTTAGATGACAGCTCATCTTCTATATCAACCACTACACAATCGTCTCTAGTAGACAAATAGATGCCAATGATAATTTTTGCAGTTATACGTATTCATAATAATACTATTATAATTATTATTCATATTTTTTTTTTGCTTTCCTCTGGAACACAACGGCAGTGTGGAGAGTGGGGACCTGCTGCTTGGGTAACAGCTCATCTCCATATTAACCTCTCCAGGCTACGTAGTTCCTCCCCCCCTTTTTTTGGACTCTATTCCATTGTCTTCAGTAGATGGATGGATGCCAATGATAAATTTTTGTAGTTATATGTATTCATAATAATTCAGCAGCATTGCAGTCTCAAAAGACTATATAGTTCTTGTGTCCCTGAAGTTACAGCGCCCCCTGTAAGTGTAAAGTCCGATGTTCGAAAAACATTCTGAACCACAGATCTCGCATGTGAAGGTTATCCCAAATGATGTTGATGTGCCGGTGCTTTGTTGCCGCTGTTTTCTTCTGGACCTCTTGGCTTCATGGTATTGCGCTAGGGTGACTTCAGACATGAACAATCCGCTACATAGTTAGACGTATTCATAATAGTACTATTCTGATTATTATTCATATTTGTACAATATCTGCCACTACCACTGCTATTCCTATCCTTGTATTATATAGGCAAGAATTATTACTTGCATGTTCCACTTAATTCCATTCTTATTTCGATCACTTCACTGTTGTTAGTCTTTTTACAATTCTGGCACCATATGCCAACAAAAAGCCCCAAGAAGATGAATAAATAATTTGCAATTTCAAGTTGGGAAAGGCTCACAGGAGAGCAGTAACATATCTCAAAGTGTAGATTTATAAATGCTTACAACTCTCATTGCAGATAATCTTGTCAACGGGCATAAATTTTAAATGAAAACTTTCTCAAAGTACAAGAGAAGATGTACATGTGCATATAGATGTACATCTTGAGAGATGCAAACACATTCATAAGCAATATGCATGCATGGTGCAAAGAATAACAATGTGTGGGTGCTTATCTATTCATTCACTCAGGAATAAATACAACTGCATCACAGTACACCTTTTAGAGACACTTCTTTTATTACGTATACAGGTGTGTAGACCTATAGAAGTTTGTTTGTGTGTGGATACATATTAAACTACAAAATAATTGTATGAATAGAATTTTATAAGTTTTTCATTGTATATGTATGAGTGTGTGTGTGTGTATATATATATACCCACACACACTCATATAAATGAATGTGTGTGCATATATATATATATATATATATATATGTGTGTGTATGGATATATATACATGCATATACAAATAGGTATATATATATATATATATAGAGAGAGAGATATGTATATATACACACACACACATGCACGAATGGGTATGGGTATATATATGCATACACACTTGTATGAATGGGTATGTATATATATATATATATATATATATATATATATATATATATACGCATGCACGCACACACACACACATATGTATGTGCATGGATATATATGAAAAGTTTACTTTTTATGCTCAAAGAGACAGTATTTACAAAATACATATTCTGAAATCTCCTTAAATAGTGTGTGTGTGTATATATATATATATATATATATTATTTATGCTTTTGGGTAAAAGTTTACCCGAAAATATATAAAAAAAATATGTTCAATGCTTTTATTAAAGTAGGGCTAGTCTAAAATCTAAAACTAAAAAAAAGAACAAATGGAAACTTTGCAATATTAGATATTGTCCATTACTCAGAGTTTCACAGAATTACTGTAATTTTTCCAAGGGAAATACACACACACACACACACACACACACATATATATATATATATATATAATATATATATATTTGTCTGCGTACTTATACTCTTCCCAGGAGATATTTGAAATATTGAATTCATTCGTTCTTACTTAAGTATTTCTCACAATATTCTGAAATAACAATAACTCTTCTATAAACTAGAAAAGTTTGTGCGTGAAAATACATATATACAGTAATACTCATAAGTATTTGAACAAATAACTTGTTTTCTTTTAATCACTTTGCATTGAGAGATAAAAACAAGCACGTTTTGCAAGAAGCAAATTGTCTGGTAATCAACATTACAAGGCACACACAGTACTTTCTATATTCTTTATAAACATTATCCCATAAAAAGTACTGGTCAAAAGTATTTAAACAAACATATAATCTTTTTATTGTCTAAGTTAGTAGCCATTAGGGATTTTGAGTGGGTGTGAATTCAAAGTAATTTCGAAATCGCCATATAAATTTCCCTTTTCAGTCTCCTCAATTGATTCCAAACAGTATTTTAGAAGGATAGAAAAATTTGCTTTTATTTTTATTTAACATCTTATTATAGTGGAGACTGTGTGTCTGTCTGTAACCAAAATTGTCAACACCAGCATCACAATTCCGTTAGTAATTTATGTTATATTCTCAATATTTATTATATTAATTAAATAATCATTATTTAATATTAACATCTTATTTATTAACAATATCTCTATTAAAGTCTAGCTGAAATAGATTTGTCTCAAAACAGCCCATATTATTAATGTGTTTAAAATCCTGCGATGTATGTTATATATCATTAAGAAATAAATGTTTACATAGTATATGCTGTGTATAATTTGTATACCAGTTTTAATAAAACTGTGTTTGATAAATAATTACTTGGTATTATTGATTTCTAGTATTATCATTTTATTCTCAAATGTATTAAAAGAAATGCTATGTATAATTTTATATTGAAATCAGAATTAAGTAAAAATAAGTATAATCTTTTTTGTGTTCATATTCAATTTCATAAGTCTTTTTAATTCAATATAATATTTAATTATATTAAAACTTAAGTACTTGTGCCCGGGGGGCACATTTCTTTTGCTAGTTTCTATAAAAAGAAATTATTCAAAAGTAATTTCTTCCAGCTTTCAGAACCACAAAATATTGTAATGTTGGTTGCAATAAAATTTGTTTTTTCTCGAGTAATGTTCATTTTAAAACTTAAAAATAAATCCTTAATACACATACGATACATATACAGTAGTACTGTGACTTATGAGTGCCCCAACTTACAAATTTTTCAAGTAACAAGCTGTCACTCAGTTGATTTTTTTTGGGGGGGGGGGTTGTGTTGATAGCTAAAATTTGAGGCATGAGAAAGTTTCAGATATGCTTTTGTTAAATAAGTTCACAAAGACACTTATGTTTCCAAATTTATTACACCAAAGAAAAATATCATTTATGAAAAATAAACATTAAAACTTATCATTCATTACATGTTTTAAATGATATTTTTAAATTATACAGTGCTATTTTTCTTATTTAAAAAATGTAACAAAAAGATTAGGGTGTACTGGAATAGATTAATGGTGTTTTAGTTTATTTTAATGGGGGAAAATTGATTTGATATAGAAGGAAATTGAGGTAGAAACAGAACAAATTAAACTCTTAATTCAAGGTACCACTGTATATAATATTCTGGGTATGATGTTAAACTATGTCTAATGGTGATGTTCCAATTCTAGAGCTTTAGGGAGAGTGGATTACCTCTTCCTTGCCATTATTCCCAGGTCCTCTCTGACTCAGAGTCATAGTACCCATTTAGGGTCCCATCTATGGGTTAAAAGTAACCCAGTCACACATCCATCAAAATACCTAGCTTTTCGTTTGTCTTGCTAAATTTTTCACACTTCTCTTGAAAACCCTTTCTTAGATTATAAAGAACTTCTTTTACTGTCAATTTTTATCTCATTTGATGAAGTCATTTTCATGTTAAATACATTAATCTTTTATCTAGCATCTCATATCTATTTAACTATCTATAAGAGTATACAAAAAATTTTCTATAGAAATAAATTTGATACCTGTCAACAAATTCAAAATGGAATTTCCCATAAATAAGTACACCTCTAATGATTATATCATCATCATGTCGTGCCAGCAGCACGGATATTCATGACAATCTCTCGCCAACCATCCCTATCACCCATCGCTCTTGGCAGGTCCTCTGTGTAGCATCCAGTATCCACACAGAGCTGATCAATGTAGGTCTTTGTTGGGCAGCCCGTCCTGGCGTAACCATATGCTGGTTTCTACAGGCGAACATCACTTATGAGTTCATCCTCGCTTCTCCAGCAGTGTCCAGCATGTCTTGTTCATCTCACTCGGATGGTTTGTGTGATAGGTGGCAGGTAGTCATACAGCTGCTTTCTTGTAGGGGTTTTTTTCCACGATTTGTTTAAGATCGTGTGCAGGGGTCTTTCTATGTGACCAGTTGTAACTAAAAACAAATGACACTTGAGAACGAAAAAAACAAATATATACTTAATGAACAATTACCAGGGAAAGCATTAATAAAAAAAAATTATCATGGTAAAGTTTGCATAATTGAAGATATTTGTAAATTTAAAATTAGAAAACAAAGAACATTTCAAATGTTTAAGAAAAATTATAAAATAAAAATAATATTAAAAATATGATAACTTAATAATCAACTTATTTTTCTATTTCTTTCTGATAATATTCAGTTTTATTTTTCTATTTTGTTTCTTCATTAAATAAAACTAAGACATCTGGATTGAGATCTTCCTTATTTCTGGCACTAAGAAAATTATCTATTGTCAATGCCTATGATAATCTAAATGTATTTAGATCTGACGAGTGAATGAGGAGGTAAAAACTGCCCAATGTTATGATTTATTTCCTCCTGGATTTTGTTTTACACTTTCACATGGGATGGTGATACAGTTCCTATTTTCATTACAAGTGTAAATCATCCCTAACATCCTTGAGTTATTAAGAATAAAGGTCAAAGCTTATGTTTTCATCAAGATCCAGTTACTTACATGGGTTGATAGCTGTCATGTTCCATTGAATTCACAGCAAAACTTGGCCCGAAGAAGATGATGTTCTAATGATTAAAACAAATTATCATTCTCAGTCACAGCCTTTTTGGCTGGGGTTTTAGAATACACCAACTGCACCTCTGCACCCACCTGTTGCCCATGGATGGAAACCTGGTAGTTGAGCAGATCATGACATGCAGCACTCCAGTTTGTCCCTTACTTAGGCTAGATGGGTGGTTGGAGAAACCCCCTGATAAATCTGCTGATCATGTCAAGCCCTAGCACCTATATGATTATCCCAACCCTATTGCCCTTATGTCAAGCCCTAACCCTTTTTATCATATATGTGCCTGCAAATGTCCCCATCTAATGGTGAAGTTCAAATTCCTTACCCCTTGATCAGTCTTTTTTTTCTTCTTACTGGATGTGCAATGGGCTAAATCAATCATCAAGCGGATTTTCCCAGGTTTTTATCATATGTGCTAGAAGGCGGTGCTGCGGGTCTAATGTCCCATTAAAACTCTAAATTCCAGTGGAGGTTTGGGGAATGTGAACCCCTTCATCATTAATGCTAACCTCCCATCTCTCTCACCATCTGTGTCTTCACAAGAGTTGACATGCCAAAATCAAACCAACCAACAATTTAGAAATTTGCAAGACTCTGAAATTTCTACGTAAGTCAATTTAGAATTTAATACAATGATCGAACATTATCTTTTTTTGTTGGATAAAGTTTTGTTAGCCATTAACTTGTGACTCTTATTTCTTTAATCTTAATCCTAGTTGCTTTTTATCACACCTTCTTAGATTGTCAGTCTATAGCCTTAATTAACCCTTTTGGTGTTGAGAGCAACTCAAGTCACCCAAATATATTTTATGTGTGAAGTTGAGATGCAACTTAAATCCACATAATTTAAGAAATTGGGATCTTGTGTGATATACCCAACTCAAGTGAGGTGTCTCATTGAGATGTAATGGTTAGTAAGCTAGTCTTGCAGATCCATTACTACTGAATAGTGAGTTTGATTCTCACTGTATGCTCCATCCTCAACCTTGTCACATCCTACACATGGCGAACAGGTTGGGTAAAGACTACCCCTTCTAAATGCCTGTTGTTTGATATAAGTAAATAAGTAAAGTCGGCAGAGTGGCCTCTTGTTGGTATCAGCTGGACAGTAAGGGAGTCTATCCCCTTTTCTCTAGTGTTAGAACAGGGAGATTGTTTTTACATCTAAGATGGAGTGCCACACCTACCATCAGCTCTCCACTTTGCCGCACATATTCAATCTGTATTACTCATTCGCTAAGTAAGCAAGGGCCGGTATCGAACCCAGAACCTTGTGTTTCTGCGGCGAATATTCTACCGACTGAACTAAACATTATTATTTCTAAAACTTCAGTAAAACAGTATCAATGAATAAAAAATTATTTTATAAATACACCTCTGCAATATTACCCCCTAAAATAATATTGCTACCTAGGTATGTGAACTGGTCTATTGATTTAATATGGAGATGGCTCCATCTTGTTTAAAACTCATGACATTACATATATACATATGTATGTCTTTATCAGTTAAAATCCTTGTTCCAGGCTGTAGGTGTGCTGATGGCCAAGTGGTTAAGAAGTCTGACTGATGATAAATTGATTGGGCTTCCATCCCGGCTGGATATATAATATTGAACATAGAATGTCTTCAGAACAAAAAACAAATTACAAACACACACACACGACAAATGAACATCTGATGAACTTTATCAAGACAACCCAAATAGAAAAGTAATAAAAATATAAAAATTCAGCTAATGACTTTATTAGTAAACCACCCAAAAAACAAAAACACCTGTTTAAAAGACTAATGTTAAAAAATGAAATTCCATTCCACTCCCACAAAAAGAGAAAGAGGAGGTGAAATACTCATGTGTATGTATATATACACATGCATGTAAAAATTCATTTTCATATTATCAATCAAAGCCTGAAGAAGATACCAGAAGATCTGAAACACGTGTTGCATATGTAAAACAAAAAGAATTAAAAAAATTTTCTGAGAACAAAATACATTTTGCGGACCTTCCTTTTTTTATAAAATATTGAATTTTCTCCCGTTGGAACCAGAACAACATTTTATATATATATATATATATATATATATATATATGAATTATGTATTGTAGTAATTGTGGAACTACAATAATTTTTTTTTATTTGCTAGCTTTTTTTCTAATAGTTAAAAGTTTATTCCAGCCATTAAATTTGTTGCCAAATTCACCACACCAAAAGGGTTAAACGGTACTGCTAGAAAAAAATGAATTAGTTCCAGGCAAGACACAAACGTGTATCCCTTTTACCTTGAGAAGCCTGTATATAACACTGGCTTGACCATTTGAACTAACAGAACTTTATTGCTGGCAGAATATCAAATTGAACCATTGAGACTTAACCTTTATTTTTCTTCACTTGCTTAGTGCCATATTGGTCATTGTTTTTTTTTATGTACGCTAGTTGTCATAATTTGTCATAGCAATATTGATTTTATGAGCCCTGTTGTCAGATCTTAGAATATGATGATTGTATCCCCTGCAGATGGGTAAGCTCCCCCCAAAATTGGATGTCCTATGTCTAACAATGAACTACATATGGTGGTGTGGCTACAGTTCTGGAGCTTTGTTTGGGGTAGTCCTTCATTGCCATTACTTCCAGGTCCACTTTGTTCTGGAATGGTAGTACCTGTAGGTCCCATCTAAAAAGGGATATCCTACATCTGACAATGAACTACATATGATGTGGCTATAGTTCTGGAGCTCTCAGCAGTGTGGAGTAACCCTTCATTGCCATTACTTCCAGGTCTAATTTTATCCAGTTAGGGTTCCATCTATGGATGAAATAGATTTGTTTGAAAATTATTGGTATTATAAGAATACACAAAACCATATAATTATGTGAAAGCAACAATTATTATTGAATAGATACAATTACTTGGAACCATATAACTGTGTATGAATTATTAGTATTACATAGGAACACTGGATTCCATATAACTGCAAATTATTTGTGTTTGATAGAAATACTTGATACCCTTTCAGTGCATACAAATTATATATTAAAGATAGTTATTTGAAGGTATAATTGCTTACAAATTATTATCATTAGTTATTTGAAATCATATATTTGCTTAAAAAGAAGACTGACTTTGGCATTTAAACAACTTAATGAGAGTTGACATGCTGTAAAACAAACTAACAGAAAAAAAGTCTCTTTTAGGCCTTGTCAACCCACCATTTATGTCCTTCTCTTTTGGAATGTTTTCTTATTTAACCCACAAATTAATATTTTGAAACTTATAGAGTTTTTGGGAGATTGTAAAACACATGTTGTCTAGTGGGTTGGCAAGGCCTGAAATTGACTCCATTCTTCTTTTGGTGCTGAAAGTTAAACTTTCAATAGAAAAGAAGCAGGATTGTGGGATATTTTTATATCATTCTATTTTTGTATTTTATTATTTGTCTTTTCATATTTTATTATTTTTTTACTTTTTTATTTTATTATTTGTTTAATTTTTTATTCAAACTTTAATCCCCACAAGGCTTTGAAATAACCATGGCATTTTAACAAGTGCAGATACTACACTCTAATCAGAGGTAGAAATGCCTATCCATATGTAAATAATCTATGATTGTAGGTATTTACCCCACCTGTTTGCCATGGGTAGGATGTAACACAAGATTACAAATATGGGGCATCCAGCAAGAATCGAACTCACATTTCAGTAGTAATGGATCTGTGAGACTAGCTTTCTAACCATCACACAACAATGAGATGCACAATAATCTATGCTACTGTAGGAAATGATAAAGACTGTAGTGACACATACCAGAGAAAGTCCAAAAAATATATTGGCTGAAATATTGGATGAAGATAGAGATTATATTTTGATTATTATCAATCTGTATAAAAACAGAAAAATCCCTATAACAGGTTCTTAATGTTACTACCACCTGGGTAAATAAGTTTGTCATGGGAGAGTGGTTTTCATAAGTGCTTCTTTGACCCAACCTCTTTCTTCTTATATGTAAATAAAAGGCTAGCAGTTGATAAGTGAGCAAGTTAAGGACAATTGATAATTTCATATTAATCCTGCGGTTGTGCTATTTATTCCTTTAATATGTCTTTTCATTTGATATAAGAGAATTCTTCAGGAAATAGCTGTGTGGAAGCTTTATACAATCCGTTGGATGTCTGTATCGATCATCTTACATGCTCAAATGTAATTTCATCCCGCATCACATGATATATCCGTGCAATTTTGTTGTTTGTATGCACACCAGAAAACATGCCGTTGCAAACAACATGACTCGGTTTCATACATGTTGTTTACCTCTGCATCAACATGTTTCCGCCTCATCTAAGCAGACAACGCTGCCAGTCTTTCACATGGTGAATTCTCATCTGACACTGATTTCTGCTGCTTCTTCTTTTTCCACTCATTTTGTTTCTCTTTTTTTTCTTTTCTTTTTTCTTTTTTCTTCCCCAATATTCCTTCTCATCTTGCAGTATATTTTTATGGATAAGAGAAAAAGATATGAACATATTGGGATGCACTGATAGACAGACTGAGACACAGAGATCAGATCAATGAATCTGACTTAGGGTTATTAACTGAACTTTGATCTGAGATTTCCAATGTATAATGTTCAGTTTGTATTAATATTCTACTTTTTTTTCTTTCATTTTCAATGTATTCAGTTATGTTCAGTTTTTTTATATTCATTTTCAATGTATTTAGTTATGTTCAGTTTTTTTATATACATTTTCAATGTATTTAGTTATGTTTAGTTTTTTTATATACATTTTCAATGTATTTAATTATGTTGAAAAATTGATTTGTATTATTTCTTATACAGTGATGCTGATAACTTTTTGATTTAGTGTATCCTGGGACGCCCATATTTGCTTTGAACGAGTCTGGGAAATTTGATGGGTCCCAACCAAAGTTTCTTAATAAATCGTAGGGTTTTTATTTATGATCAGGGGAAACAACTAAAGCCATCTCTTACCTTGTAACCTATCCAATGTAATCCATTCCTAAGAAACTATCGAAATGTATTTACAGTTAGTTTGAAGAAAAGAGAAAAAACGAAAAAGGAAGAAAAGAGAAAAATACTGGGATGCATGGATATAATTTTACTGCATCCTTTTAGACTTTTATGTGTCAGGGATGCAGGACATGTACCTATCAGCATCTCTGCTTATAGTATGTATTTACCCAACCCCTTCAACATGGTTAGAATACACCAGCAGGTCAATTTTAAAATAGAGTACAAGCTGGTTTGAATTCAGTTTTCCTTCCCCTAGATTAGTTGCCTACATAGCTGTGGGGATTCATGCTTTTACTATTGATGTTCTCCTGTGGGTGCCAACACATGACACACCAGTATTGGCTGGCCATCAAAAATTTATTCACCAGTGTGTGGAGATTGGATGCCATCTAGAGGACCTTCCGAGAGGAATTTTTCTCTTGATCTGAAATTTCCACTGTATTATCTTCAGTTAATGATTAATATTCCACTTAGTTTCTTTTGTTTTCTATGTACATAATTATGTTGAAAAATACATTAAAAAAAAAGATAAATGCTAGTTTTAGAAAAAACTGATTTAGATCCTAAACCACCGGACTTTATTATAAATCTACAATGAATTGGAAATGTTTTACTTTTTATATTAGATAATTAACGTTTATAATTTTAGTCACAGTAAATCTATCTCTTCTCAGTCCGTCATATCTGCAACCTGTCTATCATGATGGCATGTTTCATTCTCTGTATCATTCTTATATGTTGTCTACCCTTTAGGATCAGTAGCTAACTTATAATTATGATATTAATAATGCATTAATAATAATATTATCAAAGCTCTACTTTTTATGAACTATTGGGCACTCTTGGATAAATTACTAACATAATACTATTCCATCAAAAACATTGAATAGGTACTCAGACACACACACACACACACACATATGTTGTGTCCCAAAAAGATTTATGCACACTTTGACCTGTGACTTTTTTCAAAAAGAATTATCCAATTCCACACTACTGTATAATCCCTAGTGGTCTAGAAGAAAGAAAACTATGAATTCAAACCTTAAAAATTGGCTTTGTGTCACATTCTGTCAGAGGGTTTGGGAAAATACACACTAGTCTTCTTTACCTTGGATTATAAAACTTAAATATATCTAAGTGAATATATATATACATATTCACTATTACTGAGTTTAGCTTTTTGTGTGAAAATTATAAAGATTTTATTTATATTCACAAAGATGTTCAAAAATTAAACTGGCATTAAAATTCTTCTTAAAATGTCCGTGAATCTCAAAGTTAAACAAATCAATATGGAAGTGCAAAACAATCAATTTTTTCTTTTATTATTTATTTATTTTTTCAGGGCAGATTAACATAGAGATTTTTATGTGGGGATTTTTATTGGGCATCCAGCAAGGATTAAACTTGCTATTCAGTAGTAACAGATCCGCATGACTAGCTTGCTAACCATTAAACGCATTTTTTTTTCTTTTCTCCATTACCCAGGCGACAGCAGAAGCATATTATCACACGTGCCTGGTGAAGTGCATTTTTCTTTCACTAATATTTTTTTACTTTCTTCTCTCATTTTTGGACAGCTAGTTATTCTTAAAGACAAAAATATGTTATTTTTTTTTTTAACAGCTGGTGTTATTCAGCATTTAAAATCTTCCCAAGATCCTCACTCATTTTCAAGAAAGAAAATCTTGTCTCAAAGGGAACCAGAAAGTAAGATAACAGAAGAAATGAACGAAACAATGCTACAGGTAAATACTCCTCATTTTTATTACCTCCTCTTTGTTGAAGAATGCTAATTATTTGTTGGTGGGGGGGAGTCGTTGTGGCATAGTGGATAATATGCTGGACTGTGACATTGTAGTAAATGAGTTTGAAGTCCAGTTATGCTATTATTACGTCCACTTTTGGACTAATACCCTTGGGAAAGGTATTTATTTACCTAACCCCTCCGCACAAGCGGATTGTGATTCAAGGTAAATTTTTAATTGGATTTTAACTTGTTTGAATTGAGTTTTCCTTCTCTTTGATCAGAAATGGTTATTGTTATAGGAAAGGGAATCTACGACCTGAGTTCAAATCCTGCAATTGGCTGGTGCACTTCACTTTTTGTTAAAGCTTTTAGAAAATGCATGAAACTATCTGTTCTTCACCTAGCTTTGGGTTAATAGTTGTATAGACTGGGTTCTTTAGTCTTTATTAGGCAACCAGACTAGGAGAAGGAAAAATCTAAATTCCAACTTAAAAATTAACCTTGTGTCACATCCTGGTCAAGGCAGAGGTTTCATATTTATGTGTACACACCCACACATACACAAGTCTATTAAGTCCATATTTTTTCAAATTTTACTTGAAAATGTACAAATATTGTATGATACAAATGTATACAGCACATTTCATCTTAGGTATATTATTTTGCAATCGGCCTACTGATTTTTTTTTTTGATAAGTCGATAGAAAGAAATGGACCATTATCTTGGCTACCTCACTCTTAAGATCTTTTAAAACATTAGTTTATTCAAGAACATGACCTTGTGTCATATCCTGTCCATGGTGAAGGGGTTTGGTAAATAAATACCATTCCGCCTGTCATAGAAGTCACAAACCTTGTAAGTTAAAAATCAACTAGAATTAAAAAGATAAAAGATTATACTAGTTAAAATTATTAATAATGTTGAGTTCATACTGTTTTGTTTTATCTGAATATTTTTTAGATGAACTGTCATAATTATTGTATACTGTGGCTATACCATGGTATGATAATTTGATTATTACATTTGATGTGTTTACTTAAGAGCTATTGCTAGATCAATATGCAAAAAGTATAATAATCTCTGAACTTCTTTCTTTTTTTTTTTCTTTTTTTTTCTAACTTTCTATTTCTATTTCTTTCTTTTATGCTTTTTTTATTTCATTGAACTGACGATAAGTGTTATCGCTTTCTATCCCTCACCTTTCTTTCACCCCCCTGACATGTAGCATGTTTTTTTTTCTTCACTTTCTTTCCGCTCAATTACAATGATATAGTCTATTATTTATCTGAGGTGTTGACTGGGCATAACATTTGAACGCAGGCATTCATATCTTATCAATCATAATGGAATGGTCCATTATTCTTCTGAGGGGAGGACAGGGCATGATTCACATAGATAGGTACGAGTGTATTAATATATAGATTGATTCATTTGAATTAATCTTTTTTTTTTCATGTTCCATGTTCCAACTGTTCTACTCTCTGATCTTGTCATCATATTTGTCTTAAACCTTGGTCTGAGGAAGCATATACCTCTTCTCCTATATATATATATTAACCAACTCCTCTGCACAAGCAGGATGTGACACAAGGTCAATTTCTTAAGCAGAGTTTAACAGGTTTGAATTCAGTTTTCCTTCTCCTATACTGGTTGCCTAACTAAGGTTAAAGAGTCCCGTCTGTCCAACTATTTACCCATAGCTGGAAGGAGAGTAGTATACATACCTTTCCTAAGAGTATTAGTGCTATGTGAAATGCAAACAGTATCATCCAGGATTTGAACTCAGGTCAACTAGTCCATTTCCTACAACTCTAACCATTACACCATGCACCTCTTATACATTTCACATGTGATGCCATTCCCAGTCAGTTCTTAGAAATATCTTCTCATCACCATTTATATATCTTCCACTGAGTCTCAGCATGTTTAACCAAGAAACCAAATGATCTAATTCAACATTTTCACAGTCTCAATCATATTCTAAAACACACCTAAGTAAGTTTTTGAACCTTGGGTGTTTTGTCTTTTTTTTTTTTAATGATGATGGAAGACTTGTTTGGAATATGATGTAGAATATAGGAGAGTTAGAAGAGCTCATCTGGTTGCCTAGAGAGCCATGACTTCAATAAATGATCTAGGCATGCACGGGTTTAATTGAAGCATATATATATATAAGGGTTGAGAAGACAGTTTGTAGATGTCAGAAAGTGGGAGGCATCAAATATAATACGTAAAGGAGTAGAAACAGATGCTTTTTCAGATCAAGGTTCAATATTCTAAATCCTATAGACATCTGAAGAAGGTTTTTATCCAATTGCTTTTCATCAGTGATATATTACCATGATTTAGCATCAAGTGCCCAGTGGGTTCTATGTAATAATTATCAACTCAAAAGATACTATTTCTTTGCATGAAAAACTGTTTCTTTTAAATTTCAATATCTAAATATGAACTAACCTTTTTCTTCTTTACTATATATATATATATATATATATATATATATATATATATATATAATTTATAAAAGGTTGTTGTAAATCCAATGACAGAAAAGTAAATATTTTATAATAAAAAAGGTTTGGAATGTGGTTTGAATTTTTTTGAATTCATTTTATTGGGAGCTACATGTGTTTTGGATTGTTTAAAATACTATTCAAGCTAATATGATCAGTGTTTGAGTTCATACATACATACATACATACATACATATGAATCTTATGGGTTTGTGTAAGTGGTCATAAAAGTGTCAATCTATGTTTATTTTTTATGGTTTTTTTCCTTTTTTTCCATGTCATAAACAATAAAATAAATTAGGAAAAAAAAAAAATTCTAACCAAATTGCTGACCTTTTTTCATTATAGAATTATATATATATATATATATATATATATGTGTGTGTGTTGTGTGTGTGTGTGTATGATAGACTGATTTGGGTTGACACATGAACATCTAAATAAACAAATACATGACCAAAACAGTCACAGCTAATTTGAAACACACCCTGCCTGAGTTTAACATATATTACCCAAATGGAGAACTCAGTGCCCAGTGTCTACAATGGCAGAGATCAAAATAAAGGTAAATTTAAAGTACTTGGATACCAAAAAATTATTTTCATTAAACCAATGGATATACAACTTTTCTAATTAATTTTTTGTTGCTTCTTTTATAGCATATCAACTCTTTTAAAAACTATTTAAAAATCTTTTTTTTTTTTTTTTTTAAATTAAAAAACAACTTCACAAAATGGTCAAAATAAGTTGAGAACAAACAATAGCAGAAAAGAAATATTCCTATTTATCTTATCACTTTTGTTAATCTTTTTACTCACACACACATACACACATTTTTCTCAGGCACATTGTCTTGATGATAAGTGGCTAGCACACTGTTTTGAAACCAATGGTAATAATCACCTTTTAATTGTGTTGTACATTATAATAGATAAATACAGCTTTTACACCTGTAATTGAGCCCTTTATTTTTATTTATAAATAAAGAGTTCTCTGATGTTAAACTGGAGCTCTGGGCAGTGTGGAGTACCCCTTCATTGTAATTAATCCTTGGTCCACCCTGACCCGGAGTAGTAGTATCTGTTTGGGCCCCATCTATGAATTAAAAAGAACAAAAATGTGTTTAAAAAATTGAATTCAAAAAAGAATTTTCAATACCCATCAAGAATGAATAGTACAAAATATATTTGGCTTAACATAGCCTAAGAAGGATTGATATGCTTTAAAATTCAAAAAAAAAAAAGAAAAAAGAAAGAGGATTCAATATTGGTGATAGAGCATATGTAGATCTAAGCTATGATCTATCTATCTATCTATCTATCTATCTATCTATCTATCTATCTATCTATATATATATATATATATATATATATATATATATATATATATATACCTAATCTTTCAAAATGTCTAGAAAAGTTCAAGTCCTTGGCTAGAAGTTTTACATGAAGCAAGCCATGATGATCTGACAAAAATATGACAAGGATATTTATTATTTATATATGAAAACAAACACCTTGGTCAAAGGGTCATTAATCACATTTTTTTAATGTTTGGTACACTGCCTGAAATATTTGCTAAGTTTTGCATTTTTTGGACATGATATTCTTGTTTATTTTGTATTTTGCCATTGATTTTTTTTATTAATCTACCAATTTTTATTCATCAAATTTCAACCACAATGTTGGTATATACTGGGGTGGTAAGAATAAATGACTGAATTCTATTAATGAGGTTACAAAGTCTGAGATGAACAAAATGAAGAATATAATTGAATCCATGTCTTATATTTATTGCAATGGAATTTCGTTCTTGCATAATGTCCTGTTCTTCACTGTAAAAAAAAATCAAACAATTAGAAGAAAATTGACTATTTGCTCAAATACTTATGTGCAGTACTCTCTCTCTCATATATGATCATCATCATCATGTCGCGCTGTTAGCACGGATATCCATGACAGTCTTTCTCCATCCGTCCCTATCGTTCATCATTCTCGGGAAGGTCCTCTATGCAGCATCCTGTATCCGCACAGAGCTGATCAATGTATGTCTTTGCTGGTCGGCCCACACTGGCGTGCCCATGTGCTGGCTTCCACAGGAGGACGTCGCTTATGAGTTCGTCCTTGCTTCTCCAGCAGTGTCCCCCGTGTCTTGTCCATCTGTCTCGGATGGTTCGGGGTGATATGTGGCAGGTGGCCATACAGCTGCTTTCTCGTGGGGTGCTGTTTCCACGTCTTGTTCATGATCACCTGTAGCATTCTTGTGCAGCTCCCATCTAGTTTATTCTCTAAAGATAAAAAGTGACTTACCAGTGAATATGGGCACGATGGTTGGGAGGTGCAAAATTCAGGGGGTAAGTCAGCGATATAACAAATACAAAGAGCTCGATAAGAAGTAGAGCAAATTTATTATAAAATGGGTACCAAAGATAACCTACTCGAGTTTCACCATAAGGATCTTCAGGGTTAAATCCACTGAATTAATCAAGGTACTGATCAATTGCAGTCGATCACACGTGTGTGTTCATTGTATTAGAGAGTTCGTTCTCTAATACAATGAACACACACGTGTGACCGACTGCAATTAATCAGTACCTCTATCAATTCAGTGGATTTAACCCTGAAGATCCTTATGGTGAAACTCAAGTAGGTTATCTCGTGTACCCATTTTATAATATATATATATATATATATATATATATATATATATATGAGGTAGGTAAAAGGATAGTGAACAAGAAATGATAACTCAAAACAAATCTAAGAGTTGAAACGTTTCGTCCGATTTATATGGACATCATCAGTCAATTGATTTTTATTGAAAGCAAAATTGCGTGCAAGTACAAGTGATTTGGTGAGGGGGGTGAGTTGTACTTGCACGCAATTTTGCTTTCAACAAAAATCATTCGACTGATGATGTCCGTATAAATCGGACGAAACGTTTCAACTCTTAGATTTGTTTTGAGTTATCATTTCTTGTTACTATCCTTTTACCTACCTCATACTGTCGGATTCTACTACATCCATCCTATCTTCATATATATATATATATATATATATATATAGTACCACTCATAGGTTTTAGTATATATATGAATTACTGTTATTTCCAATACTTAAAAAAAATACCTTAGATATATATATATATATATATACACACAGTGATGTTGATAGCTTTTTTATTTAGTGCATCCTGAGACACATATTTGCTTTGAATGAGTCCCTGGGAAAATTTATGGGTCCCAACTAAAGCCGTAACCTATCCTGTGCAATTAATTTCTAAGAAACTATTGAAATGTATTTACAGTTAGCTTGAAATGGTGAGGAAGAAAAAAAGAAAAACACTGGGACTCATGGATATGATTGTACTGTGTCCTTTTAGATTTTTGTGTGACAGGGACGCAGGACGTGTACCTATCAGCATCTATGTATGTATGTATATATATATATATATATAGTACCACTCATGTGTTTTTTTTATTATATAGGAATTAATGTTATTTATAATACTTATAAGAAATACCTTTATTTATATATATAAAATAAGAACTCTATTCCTAAAGAAGGTCTAACAGACCCAAAATGTTACGACGTCAACATCACTACCTACAATAAACATCCATTTTCTACAACATCCTGTGTTTGTCTACCTTTCTCCACATACTGTCAGATTAATCTCCTCATATTTCTCCCATATATATATATATAATATATATATATATATAATATATAAGTATTTGAACAAACCCTTATTCATTTAATATATATGTTTAAATACTTATGAGCAGTATTATATATTATATATTTTTTGAATTGGGTGGGGGTGGGGAATAATTCAATTTTGATAATAAATCCATTTTCATTCTGATGATGCTATATGTAAGATGGTGTCTCTCATCCAAATGGCAATTTCTCATGCACACTTTTCTTGGTGTTTAATATTAAAATAAAAGGCATCTATCAAAAAAAAAATTAAAAACAAGCAATGACACAAGACAAGAAATTCTAACAAGAAAAAGGCAGAAGAAAGACCAGAGAAGCCAAGATAGGAGATGCAGAATATAAGAACCAGCTAAGAAGAAGAAACAAGCTAAGTATATAAGTATACGTCCACAGGTATACTAATACAAGATACTTCTAGATATGTCTAATATAAAATGAGTAGACAACACATACTAACTCTATAAACATGGGGAGTGGAATATGAAGAATCTACTCTATGGATTAAATAAAGAGGTCAGTTAAAAAATTTTAGATGGTTACTAATTATGACAGCTTAAACATTGACTCATATATCAACCAAGTACAATAATGTATGTTAATAATTCAATATGATAAAAGCTATAGAATTATAAACAATTGAGACTAAAATTAAATTGTTTTTTTTTGTCTTTTTTGTGTGTTTTTTTGTTTATGTAATTTTTCTTTTTAGTGGAGATTCTGCAGAATTAGTCGAATTTTCCTCTAATCAAATTGTCACTAAATTTAAAATTAGAATAATGGAAAATATAATTAGAGATATTTTTGGAGTGTGTTACAGATTTAAAGAATATCTGTGGCATGTCACAATTTTTTTAACTGAACTGAATGGATAGAGAAATACGTTTTAAAAAAAATTATTATCTGTTATATTAGCTAGCAAGAATATGTACTCTCCGGGCATAAATATTTAAGTTTTAATGTAATGATATATAGCAAATTAGAAAGACTAACAAAATTAGATAAGAATAAATGTAAAAATATCACACATACTTTAATTATATTTTAATAGGTTTCTATGTAAAATTATGCATAGGATTGATTTTAATACATTGGAGAATAAAACAATATTAGAGATCAATAACACTGAGTAATTATTTATTAAACCATGTTTTGTTAAAACCAGTATGCAAATTAACCACACCATATATTATGTAAACCTTTATTTCTTAGTGATATATAAGACACGTTGCAGTATTTTAAATGTACTAATAACATGGGCTGTTTTAAGGCAAAGGTAACTCAAATCTTTTCATATAGACATCAATTTATTCTATGTATTAATGATTTTGACCATGAATTAAATACTCATTGAAAAACTTATGTAATCCCTGAGTATATGGTGATGTAAGCAGTAATGTAGTTTCAGTTACACAGATACGGAATTTCTATTATATTAAGATGGTGTATGGTAGATCAGAAGGCAATAAATGTCATAAATAGTTGTTTATTAGTATATCTTGAAAATACACAAAGAAAAGCTTTTAAATATTGTGTGGGTATAAATACATATATCAACACATTTTCAAAATTCCATCTTAGGATTTTCTTATTAAGTTTCCTTTCATCTCTAAAGATCTGAGAATTAAAAACTTGATGCAGGATTAAATCTTTTATAAAATAAAAATATCAGCATGTCCTTTGTTCACATATGTATGTATATGTGTGCAATATATGCTTATACATACACATACATAATATATATCTTAAATACGTATATATAACTGTGTGCTATATATATGTATATATATATATATGTATATATATCTCAATTTGTACAATATATATATCTTAAAATACACATGTATATATCAATTTTTACAATATATATATCTTAAAATACACATGTATATATCAACAATATATATATCTTAAAATACACATGTACAATATATATATCTTAAAAATACACATGTATATATAAATGTGTACAATATATTAGTATATATGTATATATACAATATATATATCTTAGAATATGTATATATAAATGTGTACAATATATATATATCTTAGAATACACATGTATATATAAATGTGTACAATATATATATATATCTTAGAATACACATGTATATATAAATGTGTACAATATATATATATATATATCTTAGAATACACATGTATATATAAGTGTGTTCAATTTATATATATCTTAAAATAAGTGGTATAACTGCCATTTATTTAAAAGATAAAATAAAACAGCAATATTAAAGGATATACTTAACTGATGATCAACTTTGATGAAACTTAAAGCTGCAAGTTAGATGATTTTTGTTTTCTTTTAATATATATACACATACATACATCTATAAATATATTGATATAATACATAATATAGGTGAATATATAGATATATAAAAGGGTGTATATATGTGTATGGATATATATATATATAAATATAATATGAACAAAAAGTGATAAGACAAACAAGAATATTTCTTTTATGTTGTTTATTTTTCTCAACTAGTTTCAACCTTAGGTCATCGTCAGGAGAAAATTTCTTGTGAAAGAAATTGTATTTAGAAAGTTTTAAAAAGTTTTCTTAGTGTTTGACAAACTAATATGATCTGGGCAGAGAAATGTATCAAAAGTAGCGAATCCATCTGTTCAGTGAAAAACTTCTTGAGTTAAATTCATTTGAAATGTTCTTATATGTGAAGAACTTTTATATATATATATATATATATATATATGTGTGTGTAAAACAGAATGTTCAAATGATGTATTTTTTATACAATTTGATATTTTGTTTTTCAAATTTTATATTTACATTCCATCAGTTTTATTCACATTTTCTTTTCCATATATATATATGTATTTATATATGGGAGTAAAATATGGAAATTAATCCAACAGTATGTAGAGAAAATATAGAACAAACACAGGCTGTTACAATGGATGGAAATTTGCTAGTTGTAATGTCGATGTTCAAATATTTCGGTTTATAAAGGAAACCTTCTGCAGGACAACATGAAACTTGTCAAGGAGTAAAAAAGATTTATGTAGTTAAAATATGATGGATGTTTTGAATGCGTTGAGCTTGGAAAATGTTTTCAAACTCAATGCATTCAAAACATTTATAATATGGGTGGTATATCTATAAGTAAACAGTTTTCAGTATCATGGATAGTGTTTATATATATTTATATCTAAGTTACATATATAAGTATGTGCAGAAATGTGTATGTTTGTATAGAAATATATAAGTAAGCTTTTATATGTGTGTGTGGACATGTAAAGTAACACAGAAAACTGAAAAGAATTTCAAAAGTAATGTCTTATAAATTAATCCTAAGCTTGAAATGATTATTAATACACACACATACATGGTAAAAGCGTATAGACTGCTACCCTTTCATGTAAAATACAATATACAGCAAAAATATATCATTTTGCAATTAATTTTTTCTTTAGGGGTGGTAGGTTTTTTTTTGTGGGTGGAGCTGTTTATGCCAAAACTTAAATAAATCATTAGTGTAAATATTTGTTCAGCCATTTTTTTTTTTAAATTGTTTCAGTTGGATCCGACTTTATTTGAAATAAATCAAACATTAATAAACTTCCATTAGCAAAGTCAGGTCAGTGGGTAAAAATTAGGGCATTTGTGTGTTCATAATATAATTCCATAGAAAGAAAACAAAAAAAATCATCTCATAGTGTCACAGAGATTATTCATGTTCTAAAAAAAAAAAAAAATAAAGATTTCACCAAATAAAAAATTCTGACTGAGAATATCCTTTAAACTTTGTTGATTTCACCATGTCTGTGTTTGGCTGGCAGTGCATTAAAGCTAAGCTTAAAAGGTTGAAATGCTTCTTGGACAGAAGCAATCTTTTAAGTGAGTAGCAGTGACTGCTCCAGTGAGATTTTTACAGCATGAACAATGAAGAAAACTTTTTTTTTTATAGCCTGCTCACAGGGAGAAGGGAAGTTTGAAAAAAAAAAAGGCAAAGAATTACTAATATATTTGCATTGTGTTGGCATTGCAAGCATGGGACATTGGCTTGTGTTAGTGCAACCCAAAATTTTCTTTAATTACCAGAGATGGGTCTCTAGACAGATGCTGTCAGCTAGTTTTTTTTAAAGAATTGGTTTGCCATTACCTGGAGAACATCAGTGGAGAAAATAACTTGCACTGAGACAATTGAAAATAGATAAAATCTACTGTAACCTTTCAATATTGACTTGTTGACGAAAATATCAGATGAAATAAAATTCACAGTAGTTGATCAAACCAGAAATATCTTCATCTTTTAAAATTCATGTCATTTAGTAATGAAATAAGAGTTTATTGTGTTGTAAGAAGAGTAAGAGGGATTCCCCTACAAGAAAGATTGACTCATCCAATGAAACACATAAATAATACAAACTACACAAGGCCCGCTTAGCTCAGTTGGTAGAGTGTCCGACTAGGAACCGCAACGTTCCTGGTTCGATACTGGCCCTCGCCAACTCAACATATGAGTAGCATAGGGATATGTGTGGTAAAGGAAGGAGCTGATGGTAGGTGTGGTGCTCTGCCTCAGATGCTAAAAACAATCTCCTTGGTTTAGTGCTAGTAAAAAGGGATAGACTCCCTCGCTGTCTGGCTGATACTGACTTTAGGCCACCCTGACAACTTTACTTTTTACTTTTACATGAGGGAGTGGTGGAGAAAAAGCTTGTCTTGCTACAGATTTAATTACCGTTGTTAAAGAGCTGTGTGTTGGACTCTATCTTATTTATATCTTTTGTACCAAAAGGGTAATAAACCTGTTAACCTTTCTTCCAGATGTCAATGTTGTTATTTAATAACTGATGTACAACATATTGATTGATTGATTGATTTTAATGGCATATCAACCTGTTGGGGTCATTTTATGCCTAGAGGTTGGGGAATCACATTCATTGTACGTTCAATTATTTACCTTCGGAGGTTTTCAAATCATGGATGACGCTGTTTACATTTCACATAGCACTAATATTCATGAGAAAGGTATGTATCCAACTATTCTCGCTCCAGCTATGGTAAATAGCAAACCAGTCTAGGAGAAGGAGAACTTGTGTTTAGGGGTTGGTAAATATATATTTATGTTTTTTCTGTAGTTGTTTCTTACAAGCATTTTTTTTTTTACACATATTTAATATGAATAATTTTTAAACAGATATATTTGGCCCATGGAACCCTAATAGATACTACCACTCTGTGACAGAGTGTGCCTGAAAATAATGGCAATGAAGGGGTACTCCATACTCCCCAGATTTCTAGAACATGATCCTCACTATTTGCCCTTGGATCAATCAGTTGATCATATCAAACCCTAGCATCTATATGATTGTCCTAACCCTTTTGCCTTTATGGCAAACCCCAACCCCTTTTATCATATATGTGATAGAACATGGTGGTGGCTGAAGGTCTTAATGTCCTATGACTATGATGTTAAACTCTATCTCATGAAGAAGTTCCAGTTATGGAGCTCTGGGGAATGTGGAGTACCTCTTGATTACCATTACTCCCAGGTCCACTCTATGGTTAAATCGAGAAATAATTGTTTTTAAAAAATTGAGTTCAGAAAGAATATTGAATACCCATCAAGAATGAATAAACCAAAACGTCTTTGGCATTAGATAAGCCAACAAGGGTTAAAAACCAAGCAATTATTCAGCCTCACCATCCAATAATGTTTTGTGTCATATCCAAGGCACTCCTTTCTTTTTTTTTGTGTGTGTGTGTGTGTGTGGGGGGGGTTACCCCTTTGCAGTCAGCATATTCTAAGACCTGCAGGCATGGCTGAATAAGGGTTTGTATCTAGGATGTTAATTTATTTGTAAGGAAAAAATACTTTCCTGTGTTAATTAAAGACTATAAAACAACTTTATTTTGAGTCAACTATTAAAAGAATTATTAACATTTTATAATGCTAAAAGGAGAGGATCAGTTTTTGAATCTGGTTTTTCTTAAAATAATCATTGCTAATTGCCTCTTGCCAGTAAATTAGAATTAATTAATTTTCAAAATGGTTTTAAAAAAACAAATGAATATTCAAATATCTAATATTTATTATAATACTCTTGTTCCTTATTTGCACGACTGTTATTATCATATTGCAACACTTTCTGGTTAAAAATGAGACCGTTCAAATCATCCAAGATGAAATGCAAATCCTGATTATCTGCTGTTGCTTATTCACCGAATTCTTATTTCTTGTGTCATCACCTCAGCTAGATAATGTATCATTCTGTTTTTATCATAAAGAAAAATGAAATGCTGCACAGAAAAAAATATAATAAAGAAAGAAAGATTGCAAAAGGGGGTGAGCATGTGGAAGTGATAAAGCTAATCTGCTTCAATTGAACATAATGAAAAGATGAAAAGAAAGAGTGAGAGTGTTAAATCTTTTTTATTTGGTTGGTTGGGTTTTATGGCATGTCAACCCATTGGGTTATTTTATGCTGAATATTTTTCTTTTATTCATTCTTGATGGGTACTCAATTCTTTTTTTTTAACTCAATTTTTCTAAACACATTTTTTAAATCCATTTTTTTCTATATTAGATGGACCTTAACTGGTACTACCACACCAGGTCAGAGTGGACCTCGAAGTAATGGTGATATTCCCCAGAGCTCCGGAATTGGAACTTCACAATCAGAGTTTAACATCATACCTAGGACATCAGCCACTCACTTTCTAGCACATATATGATAAAAAGGTTGGGGTTTGCCATAAGGGCAATAGAGTTGGGACAACCATATAGATGCTAGAGCTTGACGTGATCAGCCGATTGATCAGAGGGGGCCTCTCTGCCCTCCCATCTGGCCCAAAGTGGGTATTGGATGTCATGGACTGCTCAGCCACCTGTGTTCCATCCTTAAGCATTGTGTTGCCACCCATGAAGAAAAGGTGCCACCATTGAGTGGTCTTACCCCTCTACAGAGGTGCAGTCAGTGTATTCTATAGCCCCAGCTGACAGGGCTGCAATTTTTGAGGAAATACTATTGAGCAAGTGCAGCACTCTCACCTCAAATCTTGCAACTTTTTCTTGTTTCTTAAACTGAACATTCATCCTAAGAGTAAGACATTTGAGAATGTAGAGTGGAGTGATATTGGACAGTGGTTGTATGCAATTTGCATATGATGGAATGAGATAGATATATAGTGATGTTACCTGGAGAAAGGTTGATTGGTTGGTTTTTAATGGCATATCAACTCATCTGCGGTTATTTAAATATATTTACACTTTTGTGGTTAACAGTTTTAACATATGTTAGCATCATTGAGTATTCTGTTGAGGGATTACTTTTGAATGGTATTGATCAGGTTTATATTTTTTGATACAATTCTATTTCCCTCAAAAAGGACAGAATATCATCTATGTTGACTTTTTCAAATAGATCTTTCATATCATTTGCATTAAAAAAATTGGTTTCTGATGTGAGCAAAAATCCCACATTGTATGAGTGTTTAACAGTGCAAGGGAAGAGATACAAAAAAAGAACATTCAACTACAGACTTGAAACAGAATAACTTACTTGAACGTCATAACCTGAAGAACATTAAAAGGAAATGACAATGTACCTTTACATCATATCAAAAGAGAAATTTCAGAAATCCTTCAAGCAATGGAAAAGTTGCTTGGGGGCCTGCTCGGGGGTCTCTGAAAGGGTTGGTTTCATATACTTTCATTGAATATTACTTTATGAAAATTGACATCTTGTTGAGTGGGAGTTGATATATTTTATATAAATACTCCTTTATGAAAATTGACATATGTAAAAGGCATGAGACACTATCACTGTCTTTGCTGTCAGAGTAAATACACTGACTGCACCTCTGCAGAGGGGAAAGACCCCCCACCCATGGGGCCACCTGTTGGTTGTGGGTGGTGACCTTTGATGCTTAAGGACAGAATCCTGGTGGTTGAGCAGTTCATAACTTGTGACTCTCAACTTAGACCCTTACTCAATCAATCAGCTGGTCATGCCAAGCCCTAGCACCTATATGATTGCCCCAACCTATTGCCCTTATGTCAAGCCTTAACCCTTTTTATCATATCGGTGCTAGAAAGCGGTGGCTGATAATATTCATGTCCTGGGAATGACGTTAAACTATCTGATGGGGAGGTTCCAGTTCTGGAAGCTTGGGGAATGTGGAGCACCCCTTCATCACCATTACTCCCTGGTTCACTCTGACCTGGAGTGGTAGTATCTTTTAGGGTCCCATCTATGGGTTAAATAGAGAAATGTGTTTATAAAAAAATTGAGTATCCATTAAGAATGAATTTATTTAAAATCTTTTTTGGCATTAAATGACCCACTGAGGTTGAAATGCCATAAAACAACAAACCAAACTAAACCTATATTTGTGAAGTTTTGTCTATCTGTTAGATCCCAAAAGAGTGAGCAGTTGAGTTATAATCAAGGGAAGCAGATATATATTTTGGGGCTTAAATGAACCCCCTCTCCATTGGTTGAGGTCTACAATTTATCAGAGATTGACTCTTTCTATCAACTGACTGCTCTTTCAGTGGGATTTAGAATATGCTGACTGTATCCCCTACAGAGGGTACCCTTCAAAACGGTGGGGTGTCCTGGATGATACACTAAACTACATCCAATGATGAGTTCCAGTTCTGGAGTGTGCAGAGTACACTTTCATTACCATTTCTCCATAGTCCACTCTGACCTGGTATGGTGGTACCTCTTAGAGTCTCATCTATGGATCAAATAGATCTATTTAAAAATTATTCATATTCAATAGGACTGTTTAAAAAAAAAAAAACTTTTCAGAAACAACCAGACAAAAAAATGTATATGTAAACGTACAATGATCATGATTCCCTAAACTCTAGGCATAAAATAACCCAAGATGGATTCACATGCCATTAAAATCAATCTTAATATCATCAATGTTATCTATAAAGTGTATCTAGATCACTTTGTAATATAGTTATCTTGTTTTTTTTTCTTTACAATTTAATATTTGCTATTCTTATACAGGCTGAATCAGTACATTGCTTTGTGCCAGGAAAATGATGTATGATGTCATATAATTGGTGCTTTCTTTCTGCTAAGTTAGAGTAAAACCTCACTTACCTAGCAGTGTGTACTCAAACTACTAACTCTCTAAACTATAATTGAGTATTCTGCAATTACACAAGCAGCATGCAATGACACTTTATGACAAGATTTGTAAAGTCAATAATTTATCAAAATATTAATGATTTATGCTTGCTAATTGATAATGGGATATTCAGAGTTAGCCTAATGGCTTACAGCACAGAAAATGGAATCGGCAATCAACTCAAGTTGGCGTAGTTTATTTCATCATCATCATCAGGTCATGCTGGCAGCACAGATATCCATGACTCTCACTCTCTCCAACCATCCCTATTATTCATCTCCCTGGGAGGTCCTCCACGCAGCAGGTAGAATCCGCACAGAGCTGATTGATTTTGTTTTTGCTAGTCGACCCACACTAATGTGTCCATGTGTAGGTGTCCACACTGGTACAGTAATGGTTATCATTGTAGAAATAAACATGGTGACCTGAATACAAATCTTGGACGAGGATGTTTGCATTTCACATAGTGTTAATAACCTTGCAAAAGGTATGTATCCAAATATTCTCCCTTCAGCTATGAGTAAATAGCAGGGTAGACTGTGGTTTTAACATTGGTTTGTCAATCTGTCTAGGAGAAGGAAAACTCTGAATTTTAGCAGTTAAACTCTGCTTAAGATTTTGATCTTGAGTCACATACTACTTGTGTGGAGGAGTTGGTAAATATATATAGTTTCCTTTAAAAATGTCTTATTAAAAATCAAGTTTTTAGAAAAAGTAACAGTGAAAACAAATAAATCTATTCTATTATTCATTTTCAATCTTATTTTTTTAATAATTGTTTTTTTTTTAAATTAAGGATTATGCACAATTATATGATATCAAGTATTCCTATCTACTAAAAATTAGCACACAGTTTTATGATATCAAGTATTCCTATCTACTAAAAATTAGCACACAGTATCAAGTATTCCTATCTACTAAAAATTAGCACACAGTTTTATAATATCAAGTATTCTATCTAAAAAATTAGCACACAGTTGTATCAAGAATTCCTATCTACTAAAAATTAGCACACAGTTTCCTATCTACTAAAAATTAGCACACAGTTTGCAGTATGATATCAAGAATTCTTATCTTATACACACTAGAACACTGTTGTATATGAAGTGTTCCTATCTACTAAAACTCAGCGCACAATTGTATATCAAGTATTCCTTACATCTTTTTTTAAAATGAATGATTATGTTCAAAGATTTTATAATTATTCAATAATAGTTCAATAATGTTGTTATTAGCCTAGATCTTCTTTTGAAATTCCCCTCTAAAAAAATTCCAACTCATCTATTGTTGCCTGATTGATTCCAATTGTGGCCATTGTTTTCTGTTTTTGGTTGACTAGAATTTCCCAGGTCAAAACAAGTGAATTTGAAATGATTATCATCTCTGCATGATTCTTGTAGATCTTTATTACTTACAGCCATATCAAGCGCAAGACTGCTGTATGGATCAGACTTTCCTTTAAATAGATTGCAAGACTTGCATATTAAACATGACTTGAAGACAAGTGCTCATGGGTGTGCAGTTTGGAGCATCCATTTATCACTAGATGCAAGCGCAACATTGTAAGCCTTATACTTCTCCCCCAGAATTCCTCACAAAGATATTCCTTCCAACTCAGCACTCCTGGGAAGAATGTTAAATACAACTGTAATATAGATTTCTACATGATATGTATCTTGTATTAGAAATAATTTCAGTCTCTAAAGATTCCCTCCAATAAAATGTAAGTGTCCAAACTGCTGTGTTCTCATTATCTTTCTGTGTAACCATAACTCAACAAAATCATCATGGAATTTTTAAGAAATACACTTAGAGATTAAAGCAGTTTCCAGCCCAATTTGCAAGTAAATGATAATTTTGTACGGTTTGCATTTGTGCTGAATGTCATTTTTTTAATAGTCCATATGACCCATAAGGTATAAAAATTTAATGTAAAGAATTTAACTCCCTGAGAATGGAGAGGAATGAAATAAAAATACTAATGGTAACAGAGACAAGCTGGACAAATGGTCTGAAAGACAAGGCTCGGTCGGTATTAGCCATACAGCGAGGGAGTCTATTCCCTTTTCACTAGCGCTAGACTAATGAGATTATTTTAGCATCTGAGGTGTAGTGCCACACCTACCATCAGCTCCTCATTTTCCTGCACAGATCTCTGTGCTACTCATACACTGAGTTGGCAAGGGCCGGTATTGATCCAGGGACCTTTTGATTCCTAGCCAAACGCTCTATTAACTGAGCTAAACCGACCCTATAAGACAAGGTTACAACAACCAGTACTACTAAAAAGCATTTAATTGGAAGCAAAAATAAAAACAAAAGAGACATGTAAACATATAATTGTCACAAGTATCAAAATATGAAAGTTAATATTGCAAAAGTTCAGAGATCAATTTAAGTTGGACAAAGGACAGTACTGGTAAATATGGATAATTAATTGCAGAAATATAAATGTCTACTAGGGTAATTTGTGTATAAATCAAATTCTCCTGGTAACAAAAGTTAATAAGTAGTAGTAGTAATTAGATGTCGGTTTTAAGCTCCTAAATATTGGGGTAAGAAAGAGGGTCTACTGATGCAAGATGCCACCTACCTTATAGCACTGAGGGACCGTTGAAGAAGTGAGACTAAGTATGGGGGTGGCACCGAGGCTTCATATACGATTGTGGGTTTTGTGAATGCCTAGCTTCACTGTACCTTGTTGCCTCAGTGAGGATCAGATGAAGAAGAGACGGAGAGGCATTTGGGTCTTGGTTTTATAAGTGACCCCACATGATCTCCAGAGGGCTGGGTGCCTGTCTCATAATAAATTTCCAATAAAGGAGTTAATCTGCAAATAAACTAAACCTAATGATCTCCTTTGAAATCATCAACTTGAGTATGTATATAATAGTTCACAAAGAATAGTGTCAAAAGTTTGTATTTTATTTCATTTATATTCACAGTTGCCTGTAGTATGAGAAACCCAGTGAGAATCAAATTCCCTAATAAAAAACTGTAAACTTAGCTTGCTAGCCATTACATACAACATAGAGCACCCAATGCATAGTTTCCTTATCTTTTAATGTCTATAAAGTGCTTTTGCAGTTCTTATTTTTTAAAAGTCTAAGATATAAGATATCAAAGGAAAATGCAAATGAAAGCCTATTTATTCAAAATGGAGTATTTAAAATAACAATAAACTTCAACTTATCAACCATCTTTTTTAAATAAAGGCTTCATTTAAAAAAGAAATCTATTTCACCAAATACATTCTGCAGTTGTTCATGAGTTATAGAAGTTTATAATTCACTGAGCATAAAGACATTTGAAAATGCTAAAGGGTTTGTTGAATAAACTAATGTTTTAACAGATCTCAAGAAGAAAAAATATAAAATGGAAACAAAACTTGGACAGCCAAGATATTGAGCCGCCATTTTTTTTATCAACTTATCAGGGGAGAACTTACCCCCCAACAAAAAAAAATACTTTGGTATAAAAAAAAGATGGTGGACTCATTGCAAGTTAATGTCTAAAATGATATTCTGTCCTATTATTTACCTATAACTGTGGGGAGTTGAGATGGTTTCATGCTTTTTCCAAGGGCATCTACACAAATTGAATTGCATTAAGGATTCAAACATAAATTTGTTGTACATCAATAAGTCCATAGTCTAATGATGAAAAAAGCATTTGTTTTATACAATAAATATCTTTTTTAACATAACATTCCACTGCCCCCCCCCCTTCCCCACCAGGCCAGTTTAGCTCAGTCAGTAGAGTGTTCGGCTGGGAACCTCAAGGTTCCTGGTTCGATACCAGCTCTCACCAACTCAGTGTATGAGTAGCACAGGGATCTGTGTGGTAAAGTGAGGAGCTGATTGTAGGTGTGGCGCCGCACCTCAGATGTTAAAAAAAAACAATCTCCTTGGTTTAGTGATAGTGAAAACTGTTACATATATATGCTCTATCAATGATATTGAGCACTCTTTACTTATAGCAAACTATGTTTATATATATATATATATAGTGTCTATAAAGTGCTGTAAAATATTTGACAGTCTTGTTGAAATGCAATAATTAAAATGTACATAAAACATAGAGCTACAGGAGTTGAACTTACATATGTTTTTTATTAAATGATTCTATCATTTGTACAACATGAGTTATTGAGTTTGAAAATTTAAAACTGCTGCCAGACTTTATGAACACCCTGTATATATAACCTGCATCTATGAAAATTACTCATGCATAATAGTTGCATAAATTTAAGCTATGAATAAAACTCATTGTCATGAATCATTGTCAATTTATTATTCTATTTTGATGAATTGGTAGGGACACACATGCCAAACCAAAAATAAATTAAATCTAACCTTACAATAACAATACAAAAACTTAGTGGAAATTTTTTTCAATTTTCTGAAGTAAGCCATCTATTTTTATAGGTAAATGTATTTATCTTAATTCTAAGACAAAATTAGTATTTTATTGGTGAGATTTTCACTAAAATTACCAGTTCACTATGCGGTCCAGAGTAATAACAACACTATTGAACTATCAATATATTAATACTTGTGTTCTTTAATTGTACAACTGTTATCATCTTGCAACACCCACTGGTTAAAAATGAGACTGTCTGAGATAAAATTCAAAAATGTAAATCCTGATTATCTGGTGTTGCTTATCCACCGAATTCTTAATTCTATTATAATAAAAACAGAATGGTCCATTATTTAGCTGAGGTGATGACACTTGTAAGAAATAAGAATTCAGTGGATAAGCACAACCAGATAAGTGTTGTCACCATAGCTAAATAACGGACCATTCTCTTTCTATGATAATGAAAGAAAGGAAAGAAAAAGAACATGCTACACAGAAAAAATATAATGAGAATAAAAGAAAGAGAGTAGGGCAAAGATAGAGTGGGTGAGCACGTGGAAGCGATAACACTGATCTGTTTCAATCAAACATAATGAAAAGAAGGAAAGAAAGAAAAAAAAAAAAGAACCAGAGTTAAATCAAGCTTATCATGCTTTTTACATATTGAACTATTTGCAATAGCTCTTAAGTAAATGTATCAAACATAATAATTAAATTATCATGTTGTGGTATATCCACAGGTCCTGTTAGTTATTGAATAATTGTAAAAGCTTTCAACATAATCCTAAATTTAAGAAATGAAGGGAAACCGATTATTAAAAAAATAAGATTTGAAAGGAATAATAGAATATAGTTATTTGTTTTCACTGTTACTTTTTCTAAAAACCTGTTTTCCTTTCTTTTATTAATCAATTTTTATAGCAAATTATACAAATCAACTAACACCCTGTACAAATAAATTGCTCCTTTTGTAAAATTATATGGCAAATGACTGAGAAACTTGTTTGAGATTTTGAAGTTTGTTAGTGGCCTGGGCTTTACAATTAAGTTGGCTTCTGGGGGTTACCCCCAGGCAGCACCTACCTCCTAATTTAAAAAGCAAAATTCAGGTTTTTTGTTTGATTCCCCTTCTAAAAGTGAAAGAATGTAAATGGAACCAAGTAGGTTTTTTTCTATTCATATTGAATGTGCTTCCATCTGCAAGAAATTTGAGTTTCAACTGCCTCCTGCTTATAGAAGAGATGTTAAGTAAATACCATTTTAAACAGAAAGAAATGATAGCACAGGCTCATAACAGCCTAACTTTAGTGATCTAGTGGGAACATGTGTATGGGTATATGTGTATATATGTACACATGTGCATATTTACAGCCGAGATGCTGATAGGTACGCGTTCTGCATCACTGACACATAAAAATTGTATCCATGCGTCCCACTGTTTATTTCCCCCCATCATTTCTAGCTAACTGTAAATACATTTCAGTATTTTCTTGGAAACGAATTACACTGTATGGGGTACAAGGTAGGGGTTAGACGGCTTTAGTTGTTCATAGATAAAAACTCTACAATTTATTAAGAAACTTTAGTTGGGACCTATCATATTTCCTGGGGACTCATTCAAATCAAATACATGCGTCCCAGGATGCACTAAATTAAAAAGCTATCAAGATCACTGTACTGGGTGCAATGGCTAAATAATTGTCTAAATTTTACAAAAATGAAAATAACATTGACATCTCACCTTATCAGATATATTTACCAAAATTACATGAAAATATCTTAAAATACTTGAGATTAAATTTATTCACAGCCTACAGATGACTTTGGAATCTCCTGCAAGTCTTTCAACCATTCTCCTTATTTAAATTGGTAAATGTTGCTGTTTTCCTTGCATTCAGTTCATCTCTAGTTTTGCATGTTATTTTATTGGTCTCTCACTTAACTGTGTATATACATGCACATACATGTCTGTGTGTGTGTGTATATATATATATATATATATATATATATATATAAAAACTTGTTGGTAAACCCTTGCGGTAAGAAAAAAAAAACCAGCAAATAGTTTGATTGTAAAAATATACTACTAAACTTCACCTGGGGTAAAAAAAAGAAAAAAAAAAAGAAAAGACTAAGATAGTCATACCAACTGAAAATATATATATACAAGGTGTGTCAAAAAAGTATTGAGATTTTTTGTACTTTTTGACACACCTTGTATTCTGAAAAAAAATTAATGAATGGAACATTATTTTTTTTTCATAATATAAGGTGTGTCAAAAAGTACAAAAAATCTCGATACTTTTTTGACACATCTTGTATACACACACATGTCACATGAAGAAAAAGTTTATCTTTGGTGTTGCATGGTATTTTGTTGGTCTCTCATTCAATTGTATATATACATGCACATATATATGTGTGCATGTATGTATGTATATATATATATATATATATATATATATATATACACACACACACACATGCACACTACATGAAGAAAAAGAGATACAATGAAAACATTACCAAAACTTTAGTCTTGTGTGACTCACTTTTAAGATTCTGTTCAAAAAAGATGTAAAATTGCTTTTCTAGCAATAATTAATCTTGGGTGTCATTAAAACTTTGATTGATGATTAAGACGAGGAAAAGGTGAACTCAACAAAAGATATCCAGTAATTTATTTTTCTCTTTTAAGAATAAATATTATTATATATTTTTGTTTTTCATTGTTTTTTCCCCCAACTCTTAGTTTTTTCACCCATTAGTGAATATAGTTTGAAATTCAATCAATTTTTTTGGTGCAGCAAATAGCTAGAAAGGAAATGAAAAAAAAAAAAATAATTGAAAATAAAAAAATTCACAAGTTGAAAAGGAGAAATAAAACAATAGGAAAAAAAAAAACAATATTTTTTTTTTTGAAAAGATTAATTTATTGATTGAAATAAGAAAAAAAAATGCTATTGGAAAAATGTGTGACTGATGATTTTTTTTTTTTGAAAAACACATTTCGTCATGTGTTATGAATGTTTTATATGCATTGCAAAGAGAAATGAAAACTTTTGGTAATTTGAGACCAAAAAAATTAGGTTCCTTACTTTGTCCTTGTCAAATCTTAGATGATATTGCTTCATTCCTTGCTTTTACAGCATGTCAACTATATATTATATATATAATCCTTGTGTTCCTTAATTGTACAATGGTTATCATCTTGCAGTACCCTCTGGTTAAAAAGGAGACCATCTGAATCGTTCAAGATATTGGTTGGTTCATTGTTTTTACACATATAGCATGTCATATATATATATATATATATATATATATATATATATATATCAACCTGATGGAGTCGCATGGTGTAATGGTTAGAGTAGTTGGAAATGGACTCATCGACCCAAGTTCAAATCCTGGACATGGCTGTTTGCATTTCATTTAATGCTAATACCCTTGGAAAGGTATGCATCCAACTACTCTCCTCCAGCTATAGGTGAATAGTAGGACAGACTGGGCTCTTTAACCTTGGTTAGTTAACCCGTTTAGAAGAAGGAAAACTCAGAATTAAAACCTGTTAAACTCTGCTTAATAAATGGACCTTGTGTCACATCCTCCTCATGCGGAGGGATTGGTAAATATGTATATTTATTTATCAACCCCTCTATATTAGGTAAATTTCTTGAGTTTAACTGGTTTAAATTCAGATTTCTCCTCCTTGGCTGTTTGCCTCGTCACATTTAAAAAGCCCAGTCTTCTCTGCTATTTATCCATATCTGGCTGGATAATAGTTGGATGCATACCTTTCTCATCGGTATTAGCACTATTTGAAATACAAATAGCCTCATCCAGGATTTGAATGCAGGTCACTGTGTCCATTTCCTATGACAGTAACCATTACACAACAGACACCTCCAATGTAACTGAAATATATTTTTATGGGTTCTGTATTTCTTTAATTTTTCAATTTAGAATATTCCAATTTAAATCTAATAGCACTGTGACAGTGCTATTAGATTTAAATTGGAATACTTCTGTTCTTTCAAAATGGGAACATCTATTGTTGAGATTTATTAGGGGAAATGTGTGTAGTCAAATAGGCCAATCATGGCCCTCTTGGAAGTCAATTGAGGATACTTGTAAAAGCAGGACCTCAAAGGAGACTCATCCTCTTTCACTCTTTTTTGCCATTCCTAGCAGTGGTACCTCTTAGATACAACCCAGCCCTGCCCCTTTAAATCAAGTGGGGGGATAGCATCGACGCTATTAACTCGTAAAGATCCAGGGCCGAAGCCACTGGACCCCCGGCGTGGGCCAGAGCAACCATTTTGTATCATCGCTACAAACCCAAGAAGGTAGATCAAAGCAGTATCTTCGCCCACCAAACAAGAGGGACTGAGAGCCTTCAACCTAGTGATTACTAGAATTCATCTAGGCCACCAGGATAAAGTTATCAAGAAACTTCAAGCAGCTAAGTTTTCAGCAGGCATATTCTCTGCAACCCTAAACCCCTCTTGACCTAAATCCAACCTAACTAAACTAAACCTTGGACAGTGAACTGTGAATTACTACCATTCTCATTTAATATTTGTCTGTAACTATTGTACATTCTTATGCCTTTTTGTATATTAATTCCTCTTCGTAGTACCAAAAGGTTGTTGCTTCTGTTTTCAAAAGCTGCACCCAGCTTCTGTTATACTTGTATTTATTCCCGTACAAACCTTAGGGGTATATCATTTTGCACATTATTTCCTATATCATCATGAGGGATCACAAAGAATCCAATGGGTTCACAGTTTACTTTGTTAAAATTAAATCTGATTGTAGATAAATACAATACTTTTGTAACCTTTTTCTTTTTAAATGACCATGCAAAGAATGGAGAATGGTAAACTTTAGAAGATTATGTAACACCATTGAGTGTTTGTGATATAGGCAGCAAATGTGTTCAACAACAAATTATAGATAAAACTAACTATAGTCAACCATGGTAATTTCATAACCCTTTCCTTCCCATTTCACCATCTAAAGACAGAAAAAGACGATACAATAGTTTGAGAAAGTAGAAAATAGACATCTGTTCATTTCTGAAGGAAATGGTTCAGGTCTTTGAATATACAGTCTTCATGAAAGTTCTGAAGTGGATGCTTCATGTATTTCCTGTTGATGTCAAAATCAGTCTTGCAGGTGTTATTCCCCCGCAATGCTTTCCATTGTCACTCACTTCCGGAACTTTCAGTTAATATTGCCGAGGTTAGCATTACAATAACTGGTCAAAAGTTGCTTTTAAAAATGCAGTTGTTGATTGTGAATATCCTTTCTCTGTCAGTCTGTCTGTATCTCTCTATCCCTCCCCCTTTTCTCTCTCTCTCTTTCTCTCTCTCTCTCTCTCTCTCTATATATATATATATATATATATAGTAGTTTTAGTGGGGAGCTCAATTAATAAAAAAAAAAAAACAAGTCACAATTTTGCCTGTCGGAAAAAAAAAAATGAATGAGATGAAATAATGAATATTGAAAAGAATATTAGGAACCAGAATAAGCAACAGAAATTGACTACCCAGGTTTCACTGAAAGGATCTTCAGGATAATTCTGACATATGTATTCAGTGTTTCTCTGAAAATGAGATGGCTTATATTAATTTTCACTTTGAAATATAACACTAGGGCTTATTTTGGGCAGATGTCTTATTCATCATATATTGAAAAAAAACGAAATTTATGAAGGAGAAAATTATGAAATTTCTAAATAAATAGAAATTATGAAAAATTATCTACATTTATTTACCATTAACAGGTTTATTTCTTTCGTCTGTCTGCCGCTCTTTACTAGGGTTTATTCTAAGGGGAGGGCTTATATTAAACTCATCCTGAACAATCAGGTTAGGTCATTGTGCTGGTTTGTCTTATTTTCTGGGAAACACAATATATATATATTTATATATATAGAGAGAGTGAGTGATTTTCTTCAATTATTTTTTTTTATTGATTATTTCAAAGGGTTAAATAACTTGATGTGCCAAGTGTTTTGACTTTCAGAATGAATATATGGATTATCTTGTATTTTTCATGAATCTAGACCCTTCTTCCTGGTTAGGCTGAGAACTTTTCAGCACCCTTTATAGATATTCAAACTGGATAAATAATTATAATAATACTTACTATGTATAATAGAGGCTCATGGTGTAATGGTTAGGGTCGTAACAAATGGACTTGTCAACCTGGGTTCAAATCCTGGACTAGTGGGAGAGTCCATTTCCTATGATGATAACCATTACACCACCAACACTCCCAACTCCAAAACTTATATAATATAGTATGTTCATAATACTGAAAGCAGTATTTACTAAACTTTGGAAGCAATATATCTTTAAAAATATATTTATACCTTTTAGCTTATAAACATAATTAAAACTTTAGAACATTATAAGTAACTATTGGATTAAGCTAATATGGTGCCTGTAGCAGAAGTTATAAAGGGGCTTTGAACTTTAAAATAATGCAAATTGTTAAAATACTGAAATTGTTTACTTGCAATGTTATTAGTTCTTTTCATTTGCTATACAGCCAAAATATGGTTCACATTTCAGTAATACTATTACTTATGTGGACATATCAGTGTCAAATGCCTAAAGTAAAAAAATAATATAATTGTTAAATAGTTGGTACTAAAACTATAAATTAGTTTTAGTCATAATTTAATGGTAAGTAAATACAGACAGAAATAAAGAACCCTAAAACTGTTTTACAAAATAGCAGTAAAAACAAATAGAAAAAAAACATTTTCTTGTTTATTTCAACACATTATATGTCAAATTCTAGTGTAATATTTGTTATAGCTATTTGCAATTGTTGCAAATATTTCATTGCAATAAATAAGAACTATGGCTGACTAATGAGATAATTTCTCAATAAATTGTAATGTATTTATTGTCTCAAAGTTTTAATATGTTAATTATGAATAATAAAAAATGTTGATTTAAAAAAAGTCACAAAGACTAATTTTGATATTTCGGACTCTTGTCCTCATCTTAATTGTATGTATAAACACAATGTTTTGGCTGCTGTATCCTCCAGTCCTCCTCAGGTGTTCCCTGTGTATTCAAGCATAAAAATGACCCAACTTGGGAAATCATTTTTAATAGTTTCACTGTTGATCAAACAAGGGCGAAGAACTTTTGAAGATCTTATTCAAATAATATTTGTTTTGCACACTTATCGTTCTGTTATGTGTCACGAGAGGAATCATGATCATTTAGGTAAATCTTTTTTTATTGGCAAAGTCAAACTTTTTTTTTAGTACACTGTTTATTACAGTACACCAAAGCTTTCATCCCTAGTACTTTCACTTCACTTTTTTAAGGGTAGATGTAATTGAGTGTGTTCCAGGTTTTATTTAAACATGGAATGTGGTTAAACGACTGAGTAGCAGTGGGAATAAGAAGGAGGACGAACTCACTGAAACTATATGAAAAGGTGTGAGGATTGGGAGGAGGAGAATTGACAAGAAATGAGATATAGACATATATATATAATCTCCACAAATAACAATGATTTAGGTTAGAAAATACAAGGAGAAAATAAAGTCTTTTTACAGGTGAATGGTAAAAATATGTAAGAACTTTTTACCATTCACCTGTAAAAAGACTTTATTTTCTCCTTGTATTTTCTAACCTAAATCATTGTTATTTGTGGAGATTATATATATATATATATATATATATATATATATATATGTCTATATCTCTTTTCTTGCCAATTCTCCTCCTGTGTATGTATATGAGAAATGTCTTGTGTGTATTAGAATATTCTTGTATTTATGTTTGTTTATAGTAGTAATTTATGTGGGAGAGAAGATCAGAGTTCTTACAGTTAAAACTTAACTTCAAGTTGTCTGCTTATAAAGTAAATTTTGTTTGGTGTCTAAATGGATGGCTTGGTTGAGCTAGTCTATCAGTCATTTGAACAATGTAGCAATGTAATATCTTGTGACTGGTGGTGAGGTCAAACCGAGAGTGTTTGATAAACAGATTTTGGCTTTATTCATATACGTGATGTGGGCAAAAGTTGATCCAAATCAGTTTTTTTAACTTTTAGCAATAATCATTCTGGCTGGTTTGATTCAACAATTAATTTATGAAGCTCAATTGTAAAGAATGTGGGGAAGGGTTGAATAAATGCATATTATTAGAATAATTTTTTTTGTTTTTTGTTTTTTTTTTTTTTTTTTTTTCATTCATTGGATGCTGGTTGTTGGTGTATGCCTTGAGCCACACTATAACTAGTCGTTTTTATAATTTTCCGCTTCAGCCATTATAGCACTATCATCATGAGCATCAAAAACTTGTGTCAACTTCGATGTTTTCGATAAGACAAATTGGTTTCCTCTTTTCTTTTTCTTTCTTTGCTTTACATTTTGCACTTTCAGAATCAGGATGACATCCAATATCTTGAGCTCAACTGCTCACTGCTGTCACGTAGATACCCTTCTCCAATTAATTACTATTGTTAAAACAATCCCTTTTATGTCTGATATCACACTGAAGACATGATGGGAAATAGCGTTTAGGTGAGATGGTCATGGAAAATACTAGATTGTGACACGTGAATGAAATCAACAAAGATCAGATAGGATCCTGACGATCAGAGTTGCCAGATTGTCTTCATGCCAATTCCAGAAATCTGTTGAGTTTTTTTGTTTTTTTTTGCATCAGAAAATTAATTTTGCTTTTTTGCCTCGACCTGGCTTTTTATTTTGTATAAATAGCAAAGTAGTAAATAGGGAAATCAGTTAAGACAACTCCTTTGCATGAGCAGGATGTGACACAAGATCAATATCTTAATCAGAGTATACCAGGTTTAAATTCAGTTTTCCTTCTCCTAGAATGGTTGCTGTACATTTCAATATCATTTTATGAATTAGTAAATGACAAGTATTCTCTGCACAATGCACTTAATGAATTCATGACACAAGAGCAGAGGTAGAAAGGAAGAGAGAAAAAACATTCATTATTACAAAGTATTGGTCCCAGGAATAGCATAAGTATTAGGACCTACCAGTTGCACTAAATTACTTTCACTATGAAAGAAGAATGGCAGCATTCATAGAATCATTTTTTAATTAAATTCTCCGTAGGAAATAATGCTTTTAATTTTTTTTTTATTCCGAAAGAGTAATAAATAAAACTAAACCAGATTTCAATACAGGAAGAAAATTTTGAAAGAATTGAAATGAAATGCACAATGGAAATGATTAATATCTATCCTGTAAACATCAGTTTAAAGCAATTGAGTTGGCAGTTAAGGTGTCTTTTTAATTCAAATCAGGTTTCAGTTCTGCAATATACATACATGTTATAAACTTGTTTTAACTTGAGTATCAGATTTAACAGAGAAATAATAGGAAGAAACAATGAGTATTAAGTACAGGGGAAAATGTTTTACTAAGCAAAGATTCAAAGTGAATAGAATAACTAACAAATGCTAGATTTCATTTTCGAGGTTTCATCAGACATTATCTATAGGAAAAAAAAAGATGATTCCATTATCATTATTTCTGTACTATATGACAAAAGTAAATGCCAATTTAATGGCCAGCTCAAACATTTTAACTTAATTTTTTTTTTCTGTCAAAAAATCTCATGTTCTCTGGATATCATTTTGTACTGCACTTGTTTTATCACACAGACCTGATTACCCAATCTTGTTACTCAGGCATTGTGTTGCATTGCACCCTGCTGGTAGAGCTTAGAATATACTGACTGCAGAGCAGTAAGACCCCCCAACCCTCCAAAAAAGGGGAGTGACCTGGATATGACACTAAACTGCATCCAATGGTGAGACTCCAGTTTTTAAGCTGTAGGGACTGTGAAGTACCTCTTCATTGTCATTTTTCCCTGGTTCACTCTGACCCAGAATGGTAGTACCATGTATGGGTCAAATAGATCTGTTTAAAAATTATTAGTATTAATTCCAGAATGGAAAATATAACAGACCTTGTAAGTAGTTAGGAACTCAAAAATTATAGGGCTCACAGTATTTGTTGTTTTCCAATTTAGCTCAGTTGGTAGAGCATCTGCCTCAGAAACACAAGGTTCCAGTTTTGATACTGGCACTCGCCAACTCAGCGCATGAGTAGCACAGCTTGAATCTGTGCCTTAAAATTGGGAGCTGACAGTAGGTGTGGCACTCCACTTCAGATGCAGAAACAGTCACCCTGGTCTAACTCTACTGTAAAGGGGATAGACTCCCTTGGCTGATATCGTCAATAGGCCACTCCGTCAACTTTACTACTATATAGTTAATCTGGCATTGCTATTATATAAATAAAGTAATTATTATTAACATTTGCTAATAGTTTACCTGATAAAATTCATTGTAAATAATTTTACTATAAAAATCAAGAAAGTAGAAGTCTCTAGCCAGAATGAATGGAAGCAGTCCAATATTGATATTATATAAATAAAGTAATTAGCATTTGCTAATAGTTTTCCTGTAGAATTTCATTGGAAAAAATTGTACTATAGAAATTCGTAAACAATTTTACAATAGAAATCCGTTTGAAAATCAAGAAAGTGGAAATTGTCTCTGGCCAGGAATGAATGGAAGCGGTCTTAATATTACAGAAGAGAAAGAATCAAAAATATATTATCTCTTACTACCCTAGAAATTTGCTGATAAATCATTCTAATATTCCCTCAAGGGACAATGGGCTTCCCTCAGGATTTGATACCAAAATGTAATAATTAATGTTGAAAGACCAGATCAGTGTTTCCGCCAAAGAAACACATGTTAGCTTATTGATTTTTCTGTTTCTTGTTGAGAATTCCAACTTTGAGTTTTTATCTCTCTTATCGCTTCTCATTATTAAGAGGTGACACAAAAGATACAGTTTTTAACCCCGCCTTGACCAATGCTTCCTCTCTTCTTCCTAAATCCCATCATTTATATTTCAGTTGTTTGTTTTTAGGTCTTAATTTTTATTCCTTTATTGAATTTTAGTATCTTCATTTTTGTCTGTGACAAGCGGAAGAGGAGAAAAGAGACACAATGTATCTCTCCCCCTTCCCCTAACCCACACACCACCCACCAATTAGATTGCTCAATAATTACTTGTACACTGCCTCATTAATTCTGAAGAAGACCCAGCAGAAGGCGCCTCTCGAAACCCTCTTCTGTCACAGCCCATCTCTCTTTATGTTAGTCACCCCTTAAGCCAGCTCCTAAATTAATGGAGACAGCATTTTTTTTTGTGGTGGGGAGGTGCTTGAAATGTTCATGATTCAGAGAGATGTTTTTTTAAATTTTTATTTTATTTGCTTTTAGTTTCTAGTTTTTGCTTTGATTTTGTTGGTTATCTGCTATGAAAGACCCGAAGGGGGGAGAGTAAGGGGTGCTGTTGATGTCAGGAGTTCACGGTTGGAATTATGTTTACTGCAAAGTGATTGCAATTTGTCATTTTTATAGGGTTATTAAGCAAGGATAGTGTTTTCAAATTCTGCTCATTGGCAAAGGGCTGAACTGAACAGCATATTGATAAATTGATCCTTTCATACCAATATCCTTATCTTTGTTGTCTTTATTACTTTTTGATATTCATACAATGTCTTATTCAATGAGCAAAAACCAACATCTTTTATTAATTGATATACAATAAAATGGAAATAAAATTATAACATCTGGAATGTGTGTTTCAGTTTACTCGAAACTAGTCCATAGCTTGCCACTTCATTGATGGATATTTTGAAAAATCACTTTGAATATCAAACTGTTTTCTATTTTATCATAAATTTTACATGTTTTTTTCATCGAAAAGATTATATCATAGTCAAATATCTTAATTTACACTTTAGAAGGTTTTATGTCTGCTTATATTGGTCCTCACCAACTCGGAGCTTGGGTAATCTGATCTGTGTTTTAAAGACTCTGGGAGCTGAGAGTAGGTGTGGTGCTCCACCTCAGAAAATAGCCCTGTTGGTTAGGGCTTTAGAATACATCAACTGCACCTCTACAGGGGAGTAAGACCCCTTTTTTAAATGGGGCCACCTGTTGGGTATGGTAATAACCCATGATGCTTAAGGACAGAATCCTGGTGGATGAGCAGTCTATGACATGCAACACTTCCCTTTGAACAAGTTATTAGAACTTGATAGGAATAATTAAAACTATATCATTGCATACAAATTATTTTTTAAATAATTGCTCAACAAAATATTTAAAAAAAATATAAATAGTTATGATTATAATTATTTATTTAAAAATGTATCAAATATTAATATCAAATATCCCATCGGGTTTAATTTGCTGTTAAAATAACCAAACCATTATTTTCTTCTTGGTTGGAGCAATAACTTTTTACCTGATTGTATCACAATGATGGAAATAGATATTTGGGATCAATTCGACAATAAATGATTAATGATGAATACTGCATTGCTGTGGACCCTTTGCTCTGGATGTATCATTGTAAAAAAAAAAGGGGAAAAGGAAGAGTTATGCTTCCTTGAAATGTGGTGGTTTCATTGAATACCAATAGGAGGCAGTCACCAGGGATTAAACTTTTGATCTTCTGGCCGATATTCTTTCAGCTGAGCTGAAGTGTTTTGCTAGTAGTTTTATTTTCTTAGGTTCTTTTTCCATTAGATTCTTACCTCGCAAACTGGGAATTCACAGCATTCAGTTGGACTCGGGCATTGCATTCGAAAGAAAAACTTTTATTCACAGCACCTGTCTTCATCTTCCTTTCATTTTTATCAGTTTGAATCTGTTTTTCATGTCTTCATAACCCAAACAGTTGACCACAGTGAGCGCCTAGACAAAAGCAAACATGTTGCACGTATGCGCAGTGTGCATTGCACATACACATGCGCACAAACCTGGCTTGCTGGGATTTATTAGTACTTTTTTTTGGCACTTCTTCCCATCTATGCTGTAGATGTATCCCCCTTGGAACACCCACCTGTCCACCCTCCAAAAAATAGAATTCACCTTGCTGGCATAGTGAGCAATGTGTTGGCCACACATCTCCCCCCCACTTTCATGAAACCTTGTTCTCTAAATACTCAGATTGGGATTTTCACAAGGAAATAGAAAAGAATGAAGAAAATACTATGTCTGCAATGCTCATTTCTTATAGGAAAGCAGATACCATACAGAGAGTCAGTTTCTTTTAAAAAAAAAACTTTTTAATATATTCTGTAGAAAACAACAAAATAATGTCTCAGTGGGAATTCTCCATTTCAACAAGTGTGAATGCCTATTTCATCAAGTTTTTACATGCTGATATCTGCATATATATATATATATATATATATATATATATATATATATATATATATATATATATAAGCTAAAACAGCTATGTCCAGCTAAATAGGGAAAGAATGTCAGTTACTGTCACATAACAACAGCATATATTACATGGGAATTCTCTCTTTCAACAAGTTTTACATGCTAATATTTGTGTGTATGTATATATATATATATATATATATATATATATATATATATACAAATGCCCTGAAGATGATCTAATTAATAGATTGAAACACTGCAGCGTCAGCCAATAAACTCACCACTTAACCCATTTAAACCTGTGTTTTTTTCATTTTTCCTAATATACTACATGCCGTCGTATTCACTTCCTTTCTTCACACACACACATATATATATTATTATTTATATTTTTGCTTGAAGGCAATTATAAATGCATGTATCGTATAAAATTCGATAATTATAGAAAATAAACTTGACAAGTAAATCCCGCAAAGGATGGCTCGCTATGCAGAACACCGTACAGACTGTTTCGACTTTATTAAGTCTCTTCAGCGATGTATACTAACGACTCCCCTCTGACAGGAATCGAAACCGGGACTTCACAGGCATAGTCAGAGACCATATCCGTTCGGCCGCCGGTACATAGCGAACAATCCCTGCGAAATTAACCTTGTCAAGGAAACTATTACACGCCCCTGCCATAGTAGGCAAGTAGACGTTTATTTAGTAAACAAACATCCAAAAATCTTATTCACTTCGCCGAAGAGCTAACGGCCGGTTTGTTTACTAAATAAACGTCTACTTGCCTACTATGGCAGGGGCGTGTAATAGTTTCCTTGACAAGGTTAATTTCGCAGGGATTGTTCGCTATGTACCGGCGGCCGGACGGATATGGTCTCTGACTATGCCTGTGAAGTCCCGGTTTCGATTCCTGTCGGAGGGGAGTCGTTAGTATACATCGCTGAAGAGACTTAATAAAGTCGAAACAGTCTGTACGGTGTTCTGCATAGCGAGCCATCCTTTGCGGGATTTACTTGTCAAGTTTATTTTCTATAATTATCGAATTTTATACGATACATGCATTTATAATTGCCTTCAAGCAAAAATATAAATAATAATTTATTCAACATTGCTTCTAAAAACAAACATCCAAAAATCTTATATATATATTAATATAAGCTAACATATTACGTCCAGTTAAATGGGGAAAGAATAATTGTTACTGTCACATAACAACTGCATATATAACCATCTCAACTGCCCTGAAATATGCCAACTGAATCTCCTACAAATATTTTTTCATAAGTACAATACTAAACTATATTCATGTTTTACATGCTTATATATATATTGATTCGTTAAAACATTATGTCCAGCTAAATGGGGAAAGAATGATGGTTACTGTCACATAACACCTGCATATATAATGGTCTCAGCTGCCCTGGAATATGCTAATTGAATTCCCTACAAAAAATTTTCCCTGCATATGACACTAAACTATATCCAGTGTTGAGATTCCCATTCTGGAATATCCCTCTATTGCCGTTATTCCTAAGTCCACTCTGATCCATAGTAGTTGTGGCTGTTAGGGTACAATCTAAGTCAAATACATTAGATTAAATATTATTCGTACTGGATACAAATGTTCAAATGATTATAGACAAATAAAAAATGTAATTTAAAAAAATGCAATGAAAATTTATTCATGAATAAGATCAAACACTTAAAAATGAAATTTTAGCATGAAATAACCCATAAAAATAATGTTAAATAAGGTTAAATTTTGTATGGTTTGAACATTATTAGTATTTGATAGGAATACTTGAAATCATATAATTTTGCCAAGAAATCTATTTACAAATATTATTATTTACTTGAAACCATATAATTGTATCCAAATTATTTGTATTAGATTGGAATACTTGAAACCCTATAACTGTGTGCAAACAAATGATTTTTATTAAATAGGAATTGTTTCTTGAAATCACATAAGTTAGAAAAACAAAAGTTGACAAGGTTGACATTTCATAAAGTAAAGATAGTCTCTTGTAGTGGGGAGAGTCCCCAACATGCTAGACAGCGAAATATTATATTAAGTGATTTGTTATGCCAGTTGTGCTATTATATTCACTATTAGACCAATACATTTGGGAAAGGTATGAACTTTCTCATCCCCCAGCTATGGGTTGAATAGCACCATTACTGGTTTTCAACAAGGATGTATTTGGCATTAAATAAATTTTGAACATTGATGTGCCATTAAAACAAACAAAAAATTGAACATCTATTATATTATCTTGTATATGTTTGTATATGTTGAATACTTTCAAGGAATACACCCTAAAGGTGCCTCTGACCCCATTGTCAGGGATGTAATCCCAAGATCATTAGGCATTTTAGGTCTTTCAACATCATACACCTTCAACTGGGTGACCCAAACTAGTGTTGATTAGCCATCAGTTTTTGGATCAAGGAATGAAATCTTAGCAGCAAATAAACCATATTGAGGCTTTGAAGCACTTTATACTGATATGCTTGTATAATGTTGAATAATTGAATAATTGACAAGAAGAAAAATTAGAGTTTAATAAAATCTAAGGTTAAATATTTAGATTATTTTTTATTGTATTTTTTTGTAAAAATGTTCAATTTGAAAAAGTAATTTTGAATTTTTTTTTTTTTTTAAGTTTTTCAATATATGATGAGAAACATCCACAAACTTGTATGGAACATAATTTTATCAAAGATTCCTTGTGTCATTTGTATTGTTACACATATTCATTTTTTCACTGGGAAACACTAGGTATCCTTGCTTGTAAATATATACATATATTCAAGCACATGCCAGGTATCTCTGCTAGTATATATATATATATATATATATATACACACACACATACTAGGAAGAAAACCTGGTATTGCTCAGGAGGAAAAGTGACTTTATATATAAAAATCTTGTCCAAGATTTGAACTTGTCTCCCCATGTCCATTACCTATGACAATTACACCACGCACCTCCACAGTATGTACAAAGTCCAAATTTCCTGTCTATCTCATGAAGTGGTAGTATTTCTTAGGGTTGTTATGATTTGTGTGGCCATTTTAGGGCTGTAGTTAAGAGCAGTTTTACAGTGAAGATCCCGTGTGGCACAAAGTTTGATCCTTCCTTGAAGTAGAAAGATGTAGCATCAGTCGATCCATGTCAAAGAATTGTATAATCCTCATCAGTTGGTATGTGTTAAAGAATTGTATAATCCTTGTCCGTTCATCTGTACATCCAATGAGCAATTGAGCAACAATATATTAACGCCTTTAAATAGTAAATCAAATACATGTTTGTGCGTTTTGATTGGCTGATTCAGCCAATGCTGTTTGGAAGAGTTTATAAATTCAAGTTGTGATCTTCAGCACACCTTATATACTGAAATAATCCAACAAGGGTCCTATCTATGGGTTAAAAGAAGTTTTAAAAAATCTGTTTAAAAAAGATTGAGTTAAAAAAAAAGAATTTTCAATACCCATCAAGAATGAATGAAACAAAATACCTTCAGCATAAAATAAGCCAACAAGGGTTGACATGCCATAAAACCCAACCAACCAGCCTCGACAGTACGTAGAAAGTCCAAACTTCCTGTCTATCTCTGTATGGAAAATGTAGAGTGTGCATTTTAGAATATCAACTTCCTCCTTACTACTTTGAATCCTGTTAAGTCTATTTAAATCGTGTTGCCAGACTAATACGGCTTGTTGTTATTAGTCACGTTCTCCATTTTATTATGTAATACCCATTTGATTAATTGGATAGTGATTAAAGTGCAGATCTGAGAATCGTTTCAAAGTGAATTTGATCCTCTTTGTATTCAGATTTAGCTAAGCTTATCAAAATGACAATTTTGGTTTTATCTTTAGTGAATATATGTTGGTATGCAATCACCATACATCATTGTACACAGATGAAATTTGATATGGAAACACAAATCTAATTATGCATATGTGTATGTCTCTCTCTTTTATATATATATATATATATATGTATATATATATACACTGAAAGTAGTTATCACCTGCTAGTCACATGACTCTGTTTCATGCCTTGCAGGTAATGTTATCTGCATAGCATGAAACTCAATCACATAAATAGGTGATAACTTCATTCATTTTTACATTTTTTGTTGTTTTATCTGTAATTTGTATCTTCTATTGAGAATTTTTTAATATTTTACTGTAGCAGTCTTGTTTTATGCAGTATTATATATATATATATATATATATATATATATATATATATAATCTACATTTTTTCACATAAGTGTATGGGTAAATTCCATGTCAAATCATCCAGGCCATGTCACCTACCCCCTTCAATTTTTCTGAAATTTTGTACAGGTGTGGACTATGTTAAAGTTAGACATTCCCCAAAGTTTGAGCTTCCAATTCCAAGAATTGGAGTTATGTCTGTTTTTAGCTCTCCATCTTTGAGGGGGAGGGGTCACGAAAAATGGCAACTTTTTGTAATCTATTTTTGTCTGTAAAATGGGTTCTAGTAAGCCCCTACTACTAAAAATTGGTTTATAAAATCCAAAAATGCTATTGAAAAAGTTTGAAAGTTAACCAATTTTAAGTTATTGATGATTTTGGATTTTTCCTAGTAAGATCAATATCCCGATGTGGCACTGCATCTATGACAAAGATTTTTTTTCTATTTTATTTCATATTTATTGAACATTATTTGTACCAAAAAGATAGTTTGGTTTTTGCTCAGAACCAAAGTTACAACATTTTGTTAAAATTTCTCACTTCATTTTTTCTGAAATTTTGTCCATGTGTGGACTATCTTAAAGTTAGATAATCCCCAAAATTTTAAATGTTAAATTTATGTTTTAGATAATCCCTAAAATTTGAGCTTCCAATTCTGATTTATGTTAGATTTATGTTATGTCGATTTTTAACTGGATTCCTTGGGCAAAAATACTTTTATAAACCAATCTTTAGGAGTAGGAAAGCACTAGAACTCATTTTACAGACAAAAATAGATTACAAAAAGTCGCCATTTTTCATGAAGCCCACCAAATTTGGAGAGCTAAAAATCAACATAACTCCTCCTTTTTTTGGAATTGGAAGCTGAAATTTTTGGGAATGTCTAACCTTAACAGTCCACACCTGTACAAAATTTCAGAAAAATTGAAGTGGGTGGTTGACAATTTTACTTTTTTCTGGATGATTTGATATGAAATTGCCCGTATGTTAACATATAATTAATTCATAACATATAAAAAGTTTTAGGGTTAAACCAAAAATGGGAATGAACAAGAGCCATGAAATGTACATATTATTCTGCATATTCATCTTGTTCAACACACTTGGCACATTGTTCTTAAACTTTGGTGTTACTTTTTTGTTTTTTGAAGGAGCTTCATGACATCACTCCTTGATATTTTCCTGTTCATGGTTAATATGTATCAATATATATAAAAACCAAAATGTTTGAATATAGGCAGAATTTATTTATTCATAAATAAATACATCTGAATATATATATTTTTTCATATTTCTATACTTACCTATATATATAATCTTCTTGTGGAGCATAGGGCTATGCTGAGTGATGGTGCTGCAGTTTTCTTTTCCAAGAGAACCTAGTTTGCCCTACTATTTACCCATAGATGAAGAGAAAAGAGATGGATTCATGCCTTTTTTAAGAGTATTAGTATGAAGAGGAATGCAAGCAACCTCTTCCAGGATTTGACTTAGCTCTCAAATTCACTTTCCTTCATCAATAATGTCATATTAGATGATCAGTATTCAGCTGTATTGCAAGTTTAATCTGCTCTCAGAATCAAGAGTTGATAGGGGATTTATATAGCAGATTGGGCTATTCCACTATGTACCTTGGCCAAACTCATTCTCAGGATTCTGATTTGCTGCTGGTTTTAGTGTGGATACTTTGATCCATATATACCCAACACATGACTATGTTCTGGTAGTTAGTACAAGGCATGTATTCGGTTACATTCCCCTCCCCCGTTTTTGTCTTTTAACTGGACACTAGTTATTGCCTTTCTGTGAGGGCGAGTATATGTTAATTCTACAAATAACTGTTTTACTCTATACCTTCACACACATATAATGAATCTTGTTAATTTAAAAAAAAAAAATTTTTTTCTTTCTTTGAGCAGTCCTTTTTATGCCTGAAGTTCTCCAAACTGTGATGTTTGCATCTCATTGAGACAGTGTATCAGTGAGAAAAAGTTTGATATTATATATGGTTTGTGTGTGGTGGAGTGTAAGGTAAGTGAGTGAGTAAGAGAAAATATATAAAACATGTAGATCAAGATAGAGAATGGAATTATGAATCGATTTATAATTTTTTTCTTAAAGTAAAATCTACATCAGCATAAATAAATTGTGAAAGCTGTAAATGCAAAGCAAATGTGATATGCAATACTTTTTATAACAGCCAGAACAGCTTTAATATAGAGCATAATTCATATCTGATACCACAACAAAGATGGCTGTGTGGCAAAAAAATGTCAGTACTGCCAATCCTCATATCAGAATATTTGACTTGCTTTCAAACTGTCCTCATGTCACAAGCACTTTTCCAGAACTAATAAAATCTAAGTATTATATGACTGTCTCACCTTAAATCCATGCTAAATATTGGCCAATATCTGACCAGTACCACTCTTATGTAAATCAGTACAATGTCATGTAGATTTTGTTAGCTCCATTTATTTCCTCTCCAAAACATAAATTTGTGAAGTGGACATAATTCTTGCTACAAACAGTAGATTTCAGAAATAATGGTAAGAAAAGGAATTTAAGATGGCATATATATAGTGATGCTGATAGCTTTTTAATTTAGTGCATCCTGGGATGGTATGTATTTGATTTGAATGAGTCCCTGGTAAATTTGATGGGTCCCACCTAAAGTTTCTTAATAGATTGTAGAGTTTTTATCTATGAACAACTAAAGCTGTCTAACCCCTACCTTGTAAACCATACTGTGTAATTTGTTTTCAAGAAAATATTGAAATGTATTTACAGTTAGCTGGAAATGGTGGGGGTAGAAAAAAAAAGAAACTCTGGGATGCATGGATATGATTTTTATGCATCAGTGACACCGGATGCATACCTATCAGCATCTGTGTGTGTGTGTGTGTGAATAGAAAAAACACGTAGCATTCCAAAAAGATAAATTTATTCTTGATGGTAAAGTTGCCGTTATAATGTTTTGGTTACAGCAAACATTCATCAACACTTGAGATGAAAAGAATGTTATTTGAGTGGACTTTCGAAAGATGGGAGAATAGTAGTTGTATGTGAAGAAAGGGCTGTAACTGAGTACGGCATACCGAATGGTCCAGTACACGTGAAGACTTCCCAAGAAACGTTGAAAAGTGTGGTGGGTTTCATAGGGACACTATAGATATATGATGAGAAAAGTGTGGTGGGTTTCTGTTGTGGGGTTTTAAGGGGTCAAATAAGAACAAAACGACGGGTAACAAATGTAGGAAAATGTATTAACAAAAGAGTAGACAATTACAGTACAGAGAAGTGGGAAATACGTCTGACAATAGAGTTATGAGCTGACTCGCATTGGCTTACTCTTCAAGCCATAATTGTCCCTGTTACTTATAGTAACAGTCAGTGCATTCCATTAGTCTATAGGGTATATCACCTATAACAATTTCATAGGGACACAATAGATATATGATGAGAAAAGTGTAGTGGGTTTCATAGGGAACAATAGATATAAAACAAGAAATGTGTGGTGGGTTTCATAGGGACACAATAGATATAAGACGAGAAACATCTAAATTGTCAGAAATTAGTGTCATTAAACAATAGTAAGAGATGTTTACGGTAAAAGTTTGAACATTATGCATTTTGAGACGTCTGAAGAAGGCTGGAGGGCATATCATATAACAATCATTCATCTCTTAAATATAGACACATAAAACAAAATCATTCTTGGAAAGTTTCAAAACACTTTAAAGCTGGTTTTATGTCTGATCTAGGGATGTAATGTTTGCAAGCGATTTTCAAAACTATATTCACAAAAATATGAGCACACTTTCTCTCCACATTGAAAAAATGAAACACAGAAATAAGCATAAAAATGATACTTAATTATTTATAACACACCTTTTCTTTTTTGTATGGAAAAGGATTAAACAAAACAAAATGACCTTTGTGATCAGAAGGAACCTTTAGTTTTCCATAATCAGTTGAATGGGTATATATTCCATCAGTTTCATATTGTTATTAAGGTCACATTATAATTTTGGCCATGCAGGTTTGTGTGGTATGATTTTAGAGGAATAAAGGCTGTATGTGGATGGGTGAGAGGGTGGAGTAGGAAGCCATTTGTAAGGATAGAAGATAGTATGTGCTAGTGTGGGAGAAGCTTTAGTTAAATTTGGGTGTGTTGTAGCTATCAATTGGTAGGACCAATTTACTTAGGAAGGGTGATATGTTGAAGAATCCCAGCCAAGCATTGAGTGAAGGTAGAAGGGAGATGGCCATGGTCTTGAATATCTGTCTTAATCTTTTGTTATGGAGAAATATATATATATATATATATATATATATATAAAGGTTTGTTAAACAAACCGAAATACTGCAGCATTGGCTTATTAAACATCACTCATGTTTTCTTTTGTTATAAAATTATATATTGTCAAATTTATTTCCACTTATTCTTCAAATATATATATATATATATATATATATATATGTAACTATTGGATGAATTGATTAGCAAAATTTGATCTGTATGTAGATATTGTATTAACTGTGTATATGTTCAGTGCAAGGATTTTTTTTTAAAGGTTGATGTGATATACTCTAAGAGACATAAACAAACAAATAATGATAAGGACTGACAATTGAGTGAATAACACAATTCCCAATGCATGGGTTGATATGACTGAGATGTTTTCTAATATCTATTGCATAGTTCTGATTTAGGCCATTCAAATGATGTTTATTGGGGAACTGGTTACACATAGATAATACTGTTGTTGGAGAAGTGTAAAAATAGCCCCAGTTGATTGACACCACGTTCTTCAAGGAGTGTATTTAGTGATAAATATAGTCATGTACGCATACATAAAATTCTGGTGAGCTGGAAGTTAACGCTTTGAAAGCAGAAATAAAATGACAAAAATAAGAAGTCTGCACATAGGATCAGCACAGGTAGAAAGAAAGAAAAAATAAATATTAAAAATGATAATTTTCAACCAATCAGAAGCGTTTGTGTCTAAAAAAATAAGTTAAAAAAAAAACCTATTTCGATCCAAGGGGGTCCTATAAAAGCAAAGTTTTTCGAAGAACAGTTCAGAAAGACTAACATGCCATTCCATGTTGCTTGACTCATAAATATCTGCCTACCGCTGAAGGTATTACAAGCTATATCTTTCTCTCTCTACAAGTTACTTCACTGCTGATATTGAGCATTACCCTTTCTTTCTCAGTTGGAGTTAACTCAATACTTTCTTCTAATTACATGAACTTTTAAAAAAGCATATTCTGCAGGACTCAGATCAGTATTTTTGACTATTGTAATCTATTTGTTTTCATACACATATTACTTATTGAATTTATGAGTTATTAGGTTTTTTGTCTTAATATATGTGATCTTATAGTGTGTTTGTTATAATTAACAATATATATATATATATCCACTCATTTACAACCACCATAAAATCATAGATAAAAAGCATGTCCAAAATATAAGGTACAAACATTTATTAACTGATGTTTATCAATATACAAATAAAACCATGTGAATATATTACCAGCACTACTATGTTACTTTTTGCCCATGGCATCATCTATATCATAGTAGGAAAAGGACACTGCAACCTGAATCCTGAATGAGGCTATGTGCATTTTCAGTGTTAGTGTCCTTAGGAAAGGTATGAATCTAACTATTTTTTCTCAAGCTATGGGTAAAATCTAGAACAGACTGGGCTCTTTAACCTTTAAGGAAAACTTGGAATTCAAACCTGTTAAACTCTGCTTAAGAAACTGACCTTGTGTTGCATCCTGCTCAGGTGGGGGTTTGGGTAAATACATGCTATGCTACTTTTCCACATTCCACAGTCATCGTTCGTTCGTTGGATTTTATGGCATGTCAACCCTTGAGTTGTATTATGCCGAAGATTTTTTGTTTTATTTATGCTTGTTGGGTATTCAACTCATTTTTGATCTATTTAACCCATAGATAACAAAGTCAGAGTGGGCCTGGAAGTAATGGTAATGAAGGGGTACTCTACACATAATACCCAGGACACCACCCTCTTGCACATACATGATAAAAAGGGTTGGAGGTTTGTCATGAGCTATAGGGTTAGGACAATCATATAGGTGCTAGGGCTTGACATGACCAGTTGATTGTTCGAAGAGGGACTCTCTGACCACCTGTCTAACCTAAGTAAGAGCCAAAGTGGAGTACTGTTACCATGGACTGCTCAGCCACCAGGATTCTGTCCTTAAGCATCATGAATCGCCACCCACAATAGAGAGAGGGGATGAGCATGCAGTAGCAATAATATTAATCTGTTTCAATCGAACATGATGAAAAGATGAAATAGAAAGAGTGAGAGAGAGTTAAATCAAGATTATTATGCTTTTTACATATTGAACTATTTAGCAATAGCTTGAAAGTAAACATATCAAACGTTTTGATCATTAAATTATCATATCATATAAACTTGTACTAATGTTAAATTATTAAATATCTGTATCTTACCTTTTGGACATTTCTTGTATATATGATGCATTACATTATTTGTTTAATGATATTCATTGTAATCAATTCTAATTAATCCTTTTAATTATGTTCTTATTTTTTTATTTTTTTCTCAGTGTCTGCTTGTATAAATCAGGTTTTTTCTTTTAAAATTTACTTTAAATATTTCTGTCTAAATCTTTATCATATTCATTGATCTATTTCTCACTTTGATTCTCTTTTGTACCTGTCACCTTTACACATTCCGTGCCCGTGATTTTGTTTCTATCTTATTTCCTTCCTATCCATCAATCTCACTCACCTCTTTATCTGTTAGTCTGTTTGACGTTTTCCCATTATACAAACTTAATCTGGCTTTCTTTCAGCATCTCAATTTCACATCCAAACTGTTTCTCTTTCTCTCTTCTCTCTCTCTCTCTCTCTCTCTCTCTCTCTCTATATATATATATATATATATATATATATATATATATATATATATAGCTTAGGTTTTCATATGTTCATCTTACTCATTTCAGATCCATCTTTCTTATTCATTCACTGTCAAAAAGTAGCCACTGTCATAACCATTACAAACAGAGAAACATTACTCAATATGATGTATCTATATACAGTGCTGCTCATAAGTATTTGAACATACTGCTAATTTGCTTCTAATTGCTTTGCTTTCACAGTTGAAAACTACAAAATTATGCAAGAAAAAGTAAAATTCATTGTCATCAACATAATACAAGCATTTATGTATTTACTAACCCTTTGAACAGGGAGGGATGGTTAGAGAGAGTCTAGGGAATGCATGCTATCAGCTCAAATTGATGATGATGATATTCCAAGTGTTAAATCGGAGAGGCCCCCTCCGATCAATCAAGCCCTAGCACCTAGATGATTATTCCGACCCTATTGCCCTTATGGCTAGCCCCAACCCTTTTCATCATGTGGGTGCTGGAAGGTGGTGGCTTAGGGTTTTCATATCTTCGGAATGACATTAAACTCTCTGATGGTTAGGTTCCAGTTCTGAAGGTCTGGGGAATGTGGAGCACCTCTTCATCACCATTACTCCCAGGTCCACTCTGACCCAGAGTGGTAGTACCTGTTAGGGTCCCATCTCTGTGTTAAATAGAAGAAAATGTATTTAAAAATAATTAAGTGATAAAACAAATTGTGTACTCATGAAGAATGAATAAAATAAACGTCTTCAGCATAAAATAACGCAATGGGTTGACATACCATAAAATCCAACCAACTGACCAACCAACCAATCAACCAACTGAGTCACAGTCTGATATTATGCTGTTTGTAAGAATGAAACTAACAATGGCCTTTGAGATCAGCATGCTAACCATCACTCTAGTAATGCACAGAAAATTGGACAATGGTTCTTTTTATTTCTGCTTACATAAATGTAATCGTTTTTTTTTTTACAGATTTGCCAACGATACATTATTTTGGTTACCATAAAGTATATATGTTATTTCCAATTGTCCTGGCAGTTTTCTCAGTTCTTCCTCAAGTATGATTTAATGCACATATCTTTTTTTCATGCTGATCTATTTTCATGGCCGAGTTAGTTTTATAGTCCTTACTTAGTATCAATCTTTAAATAACAACAGCAGTAATATATATATATATATATATATATATATAAAAGTCCTAACACAACAGTAGCCAGAGCCACTGCTGGCAATTTAAGTGTTCAGCAACATTCCTTACTGGTGCCCCCCTCAGTAACAAAAAAGAACATCACCACACAAATAAGATCTTTAAACCAAAATACTTTGCAAACTTTGTAAAGGCAATAAAATCTATATATTAATACACATGTTCCTTAAATTTATGACCGTTATCATCTTGCAACACCTCTGGTTTAAAATGAGACCATCCAGATCATCTTAGATAAAATGCAAATCCTGATTATTTGGTGTTGCTTAACCGCTGAATTCTTATTTCTTATGGATGTTGTCACCTCAGCTAAATCCTAGAACATTGTTTTTATTTTAAAGAAAGTGAAGAAAAAGGACATGTTATGAGGAAAAATATAATTAGAAAGCAAGAGAGTAGGGGAAAGATAGAGATGGGGAAGTGTGCGGAAGCGATTAATGCTAATCTGTTTCAATTGAACATAAAAGATAAAAAGAAGAAAAAAAGAGTGAGAGTCAGTTAAATCAAGATTATTATACTTTTTACATATTGAAGTATTTGCAATAGCTCTTATGTAAACATATCAAACGTAATAATTAAATTATCATACTGTGGTATATCCTCAGGTTCTGGTAGTAATTCAATAAGTCTTGTCAGCGGGGCTTAGAATGTTCTGACAGTATCCTCTGCAGAATGGGTAAGACTCCAGAGTATGATACAAAACCAATTCCGGTAGTATAATGCTTACATGGAGATGTGTGGTGTAATGATTATCATTGGATGAAATGGACTTGACGATCCAAGTTCAAATTTTAGCAAGGGCTATTTGCATTTTACATACTGCTAATACTCTTAAGAAACTTTTCCCACTCAAGCTATGGGTAAATTGTAGGCTGAACTTTACTCTTTAACCTTAGTTAGGTAACCAGTTTAGGATAAGGGAAACTATGAATTCAAACCTGTTAAATGCTGCTTAAGAAATTTGTGTCACATGCTACTTATGCAGAGGGTTGGTAAATATCTAAAACCCTTATAGTTACCCCCCCCAAAAAAACAAAAAAAAACTCAAACAAACAAAACAACATAGATAAAAGACCTGACTATCCAAGCCACTTCAGATCAGATATTTCTAAAACTCTGGGGAGTGTGAACTACCTGTTCATCACTATTACTCCCAAGTCCACTCTGACATGGAGTGGTAGTAACTGTTAGTCCCATCTATGCATCAAATAGATCTATATGAACGTTATTGAAATTTGATAGGAATACTTAAAACAATGTAATTGTGTGCAAATTGCATTAGATATGTATATTCTAAACCACACCTGTATGGAAAGAAATGATTATTATTATTAAATAGAAACCATTAATTGAAACTATCTAATTTTGTTACATAATTATTATAGATAGCAATACTTGAAACCATATAGTATGTGTATGTCCCTATACTGCATTTGATGGTGAAGCTCCAGTTCTGGAAATCAGAGAGAGTGGAGTACCCCTTCTTTGCCATTACTCCTAGGTCCACTCTGACCCAGAGTGGTAGTGCCTGTTAAGGATCAAATAGATCTTTAAAAAATTAGTCGTATTTGATAAGACTTGTTAAAAAAATCCTTTAAGAAACAACTACACAAAAAATGTAAATATAAATTTATAATGAACATGATTCTCTAACCTCTAGGCATAAAATAACACTAGATTCCACTAAATCAGTCAACCAATTAAAACCATATAACTGTGTGCAAATTATTTGTATGAAATTTTAGTATTAAATAACTCATAAGAGGTTGGTATGCCATTTAACGAATGAAACAAATCAATAAATTAAAAATTTGGTAATCGCAACAACTGAGAGTAAAGCAGAGGACAGGGTGAATTTGATGCAGGAGTATCAAAATGTATTATTTATTGAAATTATGTATTTCTTGTATTACCATGCCTTGTTAATACTGATAAGATAAAGTGAGTATTCTTCCGTGCACCCACATCAGTCCTACTGCACCATTTATACTTTAACAAAATGATTGTAAAAGAAAGCTAGATGGGAACTACTCAAAAAGACTGCATGCTGTCCTGAATGGACAATACATGTAGAACACTGCTGGAGAAGTTAAGAAAAATTCATTAATTGACATTTTCCTGAACACCTATGTATGTACACATCAGAGTGGGCTGTCCAAGAAAGATTTACATTGAACAGCTCTGTACAGATACTTTATGTCTTCAGAAGGACTTGCTAGGAGGAATGACTGATAGGGATGGATGGTGAAGGAGAATCATAAGAATCTATACTGTCAGTGTGACATGATGATGTTGATTGTAATTGGGAATTAATGTTAAAAATGTCAAACTGTTTTGATGCCAATTTTGGCATGTGATGCTCTAGGGGGTGAATAAAATTTTGGCAGGGACTTAAAAGCATAGGGTTCCCCAGGGTGTAAATATACTTTGAATTTATAGTAGTAAAATCTTGAAAAGATATGGATCTTTTTGGTATTGTTAGGGATGAATATAATCATATTTCCATGAAATAAAATAATTATCTTAAACAAATTATTCTATAAAGATACTGAATTATAAAATATCCCTTTTTCTAGTAGGTTATGTGATGTCTTTAGAAAAAAAGATTATTTAATTATAAGAATAGTAAAAATATAGATTTTAAAAAAAGAAGAAAAATAATGAAAAAGTAAAATTAGAATACAACCCCTAAAATTTTAATTCTTATCATGGTAACATACTTTTATATAGCAAGAGAAATAACTTAGCTCAGAGCTCAAAGCGAGCATGAACATGTCTTGTGTGCAAAATGAGTGAAGGACTCAAAATGAAAAGATGGCTGACTTAACACCTTAATTTAAGAATGTGTGGGTAGGTTAAAGTGACCTCCCTTGATTAAAAGTAGCTTTGAGTGATCGTTCTTAGTATTATGCAGATTTTGATGGCAGGCCGTCGATTATAGTATACTTATGGACGAGTGGAAGCCACCATTTGCATTCTAGACCAGGCACATCGCATATTACACCTCTTATAAAGAAAAATGCAATCTCTGAGCCAGAAGAATTGGTGAGAATGGTTAGCCTGTATGCAATTTTTTGTGGTTAGCTGTCCATAAAATGGTAGGTGCAAGAGTAAAAAAAGTTGAGATGCTTTAGAACATGGTATTGCAGATACCTGAGATATTCTTGCAAATGGAGAGAAACTGCTATGAAAAAATTCTTGCACATGGAGAAACTTAGTCATCAGACCTTAGAAATAGGGAAAGCAATTACTTGGATCAGCTATAAGAATAAAATGAGAATTTTATTGATGAAAAAAATCTTTCTCTGACCAAAGAGATCCGGATCTTCACTTGTAAAGTCAGTTTTCAGTATTGACAGGTATTTGTTGATGTGGGTGTTATTATGATTCAATATCCCATCTATAATAACTTTTATGTATTTTGTAAATTTTTTTTTTATCTTGAAACCAAAAATATTCAAAGAATCAACTTCTCTATTCCTGGCATCCACAGAGGCTAAGAAAAAAAAATGTTGGCTATATTCAATCAATTTATTTGGGGGTGAATGGAAATTAAATTTGGTTACAAGGGTTGCATCAAATAAAAAGTTTAAGAATCCATGCTCTACATGTAACATATGATGTTCATGAGTATCTCGGCAACACTGGCCTTACCAGTTATAGTTCTCTCTCTCTCTCTCTCTCATATATATATATATATATATATATATATAATTGTATAATATATTCACTGGGGAATATAATATATCATATTACAATATTATAACAATGTTATATTATACAACACTGTACAACAACAGCTCTATCTCATATTATGCACGTTAAAAAGATAAACAACATAAGATAACAAAAAATGAAAAATATAATGTGCATGTGATTTGATTTTGTCAAGGTTGACTTTGAAGGTAAAAGCTAAAAGCTTTTACTGCTTGAGCATTTTACCCCCATAGATATCTTAATATTTATGGGTGTGCGGTTTACTCAAATGCTTGCTCAACCATTCACTTCTCTCCATTTCCCTTTCAGATATGACTGTGATGAGATATGTTATGAAGATATCTATTAATGTGATAAACCACAGGGAGAAATAGATTCATGCCTTGCTTAAAACCATTAAGGTTTTTCTGTTTTTGTTTTCTTTTGTTTGTTTTGTTACAATATCCCATTTTATTCCGAAAGATTTGCCTGTTTAATCTCTTATCTACCATATATGTTTAGATAATGTGCCATTGTTAGCATATTTTTTGGTGGTAAAGCTAAGCTTATGATTATACAACCTATTTTTCCAATTTGTATCAGTGACACCATATGCAAAGGTTGATCATTGTTGTTAACTTCTTCATTTCTCACTGTGGCCTTATATATAACATTATTTGTGTGTTTTATATATATATATATATATATATATATATATATATATATTTTCATAGTTAATAATACTTAAGTAAAAATTTTGTCTGGGCAACAGCAATATAATAAATGCATTTTATTGTTAACTTCTTTCTTTCTGACAGTGGCCTTATATTTCAAATTATATATATGTGTGTGTTTATATATATATATATATATAGAGAGAGAGAGAGAGAATTATTATTGCTTGAATAAAAATGTTGTCTAGACAAGAGAAATATAATAAATGCATTTTATAATTAACTTCTTCCTTTTTGATAGTGGCTTTTATATCGAATTATATATATATATATATATGATATTATTAAACCCTTGCGGTAAGAAAAAACAAGTTGGCAAATAGTTAGTAAAAATATACTTCCAACTTCACCTGGGAGAGAAAATGAAAAAAAGAAAAGACCGAGAGGGTCACACCAACCAAAAATAATCAATTAGCACTATAACACTTGGCCAAACGAAAATAAATTTATAGATAAATAATATATAAAAACTGCTAGGATTGTATAAAGCTAAAATGTAAAAAGTGTTTGATATCTAAGTAGAGCAAATGATAAAGTTGAGCCTAATGAGCCAGATACATTTACTAATAGATTAACTTAGTAGCTCATCAGTACAAAAATGTGACTCTATCTCTCTTCATATATATATATCTTATTATAATGGAGATTGTGTGTTTTTCTGTCTGTAACCGAAACTATATCACTACTCAAATCACAATTTCCTTAGTTATTTACATCATATTCTCCATGATTTTATTTTATTTAAACCTCAATTATTAATAAAATTGTTTTATATCATTAAGACTGTTGACCATATCTACATGATATTTTCCACGTACCCCACTTGTATGGGTCAGGCAAAAAGGCCCTATTTATGTGGGACCACCCACAAGCCGAGACTCATGGGGTGGCGGGTGCAAAAATTGCGTCGATCCCGTCGGCATTCCCCCACAAGGGGGGCGCCTCAGGCACTGGGCAATAAACCCAGCCCTGCCCCTTTAAATCGAGGGGGCAGGTGTTGCCTGGGGGGATGGCCCCCTGGGATCGACGCCGTTAATTATATCAATGGTCCAGAGGCCGAAGCCACTGTAGACCATATCAACATACTAATAACTTGCAATTGTATTTATTTATACAACAAAATAGCGTTGACAGTGTGAATGGGAAGGCTAATTTGCATATTGATTTTAAAAATTTGATTTTGATAAATATATGGTTAGTATTATTGATTTCTAATTGTTTGGTTTTATCTTATTGAATATAAGCAAAAATCTCGGGGATAAATCTGAAAAGAAATATTCCAATGATAATGGAAAATGATGGAATAGTTAGTATGTTCTATATTATATATATTCAGTTTCATTAGCACCCGGAGGGTGCATATATTTGCTACATTTTGGTAGGTACATGTCGACGTATAACTCGATAACGGGAGGTCATTCCAATTTTAAATCTTGCATACACATTAATATTCTTCTAAGAAACACGCCAAATTTGATTATTGATTTTTACTGATTAAGGGGTGTAATTAATTAATTAAGCCAAAATCACCCAATTTGCGGAACTGTCCGTATACCAGCCCCTGCTGATAATAAAATAATATTGTCTCTAATAATGATAATCCACTGAAGGAAAAAAAATTAGAATGGGGGGGGGGCAGATGATCAGGTCCACCAAAACGTTTTTAAACATTGTGTTTTTAAAATACTATCTTAAGTTTAAGCAAAAATAGATATTGCAATACGAAGATATTTATTTTTTCGATTCTCAGCTTCTTTTTAAACTCAACATGCAATTAAGAACTAGATGTGAATTGTTGTCATGTACAAAAAATTGTGGAAAGATTAAAATTTTTTTCAAAACAAGTTTATGGTTACTTTTTCATTTGAATAAAATGACGAAATCTTTCAACTACTAATATGAACACAATTTTAATTCTGAGCTGTTATTATTAGAGTTTTTTAAGGGCTAAAAGTAAAAATAAAATTAACAAATACTTATTCATAGATTGGTCAGAGTAGATTTTTGTCAATTTTTTTGTGGAGGGGGGTTAAAATTGTTTTGTAAAAACAAGGATTTTTCAACAAATTGGGTATACTTACAAGAACGTGTATTACATTAAGTAACAATATTTTTGTTTATCTTATTTTCCTTTCCTTACATGTGTCTAATTCGGTTGTAATTTAAATATATATTACATTAAGTTTTTCTATTCTATTAGGTACATGCGATGTTAGAAAATTTACAAAAAAAACCCCAAAAAACAAATGTACAAACGAATACTTTCAATTTGTTTTGTATAGTAATATGTAATAATTTTAAACTATCAAAACAGAAAATACAAATCCTGAAATATACAAATTCTCAATGATTTTAGTTTCAAGAATTATTTTCCTCTTACCCCCTTTCTAACTACTGTCTTCCATTTTTTCTCTCACTCCCTGGTGTTACAAATTTCATTTTAGTCCGGTCATGGACTGTGTACTTTAGCTAGTATATATATATATATATATATATATATATATGCACACACATATTTTCAAAGTTATTATTGCTTAAATAAAAAGGAATATCATAAATCCAATTTTAAAAACAAACCTCAGTTCTAGCCTTACTTTAGATAAGCTTATTGTTGTGTATAGAATTAAAGAAACTTTTCTTTTCTGAGTTCACCAGAGTGATTTTGCTGCTTTAACTGCTATTTCCCAGTAGGCTTTGCACCTTTCCTAATATCAATTCATCTTATATATGATGTTGCTAATATGTCTTAGAGAAGTGTTCCCAAGAGTTATGTTACCTGTTACTTCGTTTGCACCAAAGTGATTTAGGGAAGTCTTGTTAGATCATATCCCATCTTCCAACTCCCCTTGAACAAACAACACCCCTCTTATATAATTACTCTTTCTATTTCCTTTCACAAAGGTGTTGCAGTTATAAATGATAATTATTGTTCAGAATGTTGTTCATCTTTCTCCTAAGTCTTCAAGTTCTATAACTGACCAAAGATAGAAGCCATTTTGGTTGGTTAGTAGTTGTTGGTTCTATGGCATATCAACCTTTGTTGTTGTTTTTTTTTATACCAGTGTTTTTTTTTTTAATTTCAAGCATTAATATAGATAAAAGTGGCTATTCTTATTTAATAGTCTAGCAAAAATGTGCACCCTCTGGGCGTTAGCATTTCGGTTTTAATGTAATGGAATATATTACATTAGAAAGACTAACGAAATCAAAGAAGAATGCATATTAAAAAATTACACTTATTTTGATTATATTTTAAATGGTTTCTATATAAAATCATTCATAGGATTGCTTTTGATACATTGGAGAATATTACAGATCAATAACACCAGCTAGATATTTATTAAATTAATCCTACCATATATCATGTAAACCTTTATTTCTTAGTGATATATAAGACACATTGCAGGATTTTAAATGCATTAATAACATGAGCTGTTTTGAGGTGTATCCAATAGAGACATCATTAACAGATAAGATTTATTCTATGTATTAATGATTTTGACTATAAATTAAATACTCATTGATAAACTTAGACAATTCCTGAGGGTATTGTGATGTAAGAAATGACATAGTTACATACTGACACTGAATCTCCATCATAATAAGATATACTCATTTATAAACAGAGCTTTAAGTGAATATATTTAGTACAAATAATTTAAATGCTGTTATATGGTTTCAAGTAACTACCTATGATGTAGGTTGATATACCATAAAACAAAGAAACCAAACCAAAACTTATATTGTTATATGATATAATGTATATTAGGATTATATTGTTTCAAATAATTTCCTATTTAATAATAATAGTTTTAAAACAATTATATTTCTTAAATTAAATATTCCTATCTAATTCTAATAATTTACAAGCCTTTATATGGCTTTGATTTATTATTCCCATTTAATACCAATAATTTGGACACAATTTTTTTAGGTATACTTATCTAATACTATAATTTATAAGGAATCAATTGTTTCTAAACACTTCATACTTAGATACAATATCAATGTTTTAAAAGCCAATGTATTAATAAAATTCACCATTTTAACCAGGAAAAAACTTCATATATAGTTGCAATATCAATGTTTTAAGAGCCAATGTATTAATAAAGTTCATCATTTTAAACAGGAAAAAAAATACTTAATTGCAATATCAATGTTTTAAGATCCTGTGTATTAATGTAGTTCAAAATCATTCTAAACATGATCTCAAACAGATCTATTTGACCTATAGATCAAACCTGGTTCTACTGTTGTATAAGTCTTACTCTTTCTGCTGTCTTCTTCAGACACTTGCCCATAGCCCAGCACCTTCTTGTCATGTGGACTATTTTGAACAAAAAATCATTATTTCATTTATTGTTCATTTCTGACTTGGTAAATAGGCTTAAGTCTTGATTTTTTTAAACACACTTCTTAAGTATGAAAATAAATTACTTGGAAGTGACTTCAGATGTTTTAATGTCCATGCCTGAATAATGAATTTCTGTATGTGATTTTTTTTATTATGACTTTTTTAATTTCAGATGAAAATTGAGGATACTTACAGGGCCCTTTCCAAAATGAAGCTGAGAGAAAGATATCAGTATCCTTTCATTTACATTTCAATTGATGGTAATTAAAAGTCAAGAGGTATATGAGAAATAAACAGAGGAAATTGATAAAGCGAGCAAAGTTTAAATCCTGGATGAGGCTGTTTGTGTTTAACTTTGTGCTAATGCTCTTGAAAAAGTATTGATTCTCCTCCCACCCAGTCAAATTGCAGAGCAGACTGGGCTCTTTAACTTTGAATTCAAAGTTTTTTCTTCTCCTAGTGTGCTGGACTGCAACATTGTAGTAAATGAGTGTGAACTCCAGTTGTGCTATTGCGTTCACTTTCAAATCAATAACCTTGGGTATGGTATTGGCCCACCTCATCCCCCTAGCTATGGGTTAAATAGTACTATAACTGTTTTTCTACAAGAATGCCTTTACCATTGAATAACCTATGAAGGTCGATTAGACTTTAAACAAAGAAACCAAACCAAGATTGGTTGCCATAAAATGTTAGAGAGTCCAGTCTGTCCTATTATTTACTTATAGCCAGAGGGAGAATAGATAGATTCATACATTTTTCAAGGATATTAGTGCTATGTGAAATGCAAACAGCCTTGTACAGGATTTGAACTTAGGTCACCACATCTACTTCCTACAACCATATCTGTTAGACCAGAATGGCCTCTAATTTTCAGTATATTTTTATATAAAAGTATTTGAAATATGTATTATACCAAGAGGGTGTTTTTAAAAAGGAGGCAAATATCTTTTTGATAACCTATCTTAAAAGAAAAAAATAATTTTGAAACTTTTACATGGGTCCATTAGGTTTGTTAACTGAACAGCATAGCTGTCTCAACACAATGGAATGAATACTCAAATGAATCTACAACATTTTGCAATCATTTCAACTGCTAAGTTCTCTTTCCTCTGGGCATAGTGTTGCTTTATGACTGTTGTATAAAATTTCCATGTGAATCAATTCTATTTGCATCATTATGAGAATGACTGCCTTTTTATTTGGATAAAACAAAATGCACAAAGACCTTCAAGGTAAGCTACAATTTTATATTTTTTAAAACCTTTTGTTGTTAATGTTGTATGGCTACAGATCTTACTTGTATATTATACATCTGTCTTAATAGACAAGTATTAATTGGCAAACTTTTCAGATTATATTCACTACACCTGTTCAAAGGCAATGCCACACTAAGGGTTTTTGTTTTATGTGATAACTTTCACTTATCTGAAGCAAATTGTCTTTCATGTAAGTGACCATTTGTAATGTGAGGAGTGTGGATGTGCAGGTTTGAGTTCTTATGTTACAATTGGATATGAATATTTATCAGCGTATGTTCACCCACCCCCACACACACACTTTACCATACTGATCAGATTATCAAGCTGTGCTACTCTTGTACTGATATGGCAAGTGCCGGTATTGAACCCAGAGCGTATTGATTCCCAGATAGAGACTCCCTTGCTGACTAGCTGGTACCAACAATGAGTCACTCCATTGACTTTACTTAATTACACATACACACACTTGTGTATATAAAGACTTGTTCAAAGTGACACAGGATTTGGTTTGTTGATAACAGTTGTGAGAGAACCAGAACGAGAGCAATATTTGGTTGAAACATCAAGAGAGGAATATTGGGAGCAAGAAGAAAACAAGTTCTGCCTGACTTTGTTGGTGAGAGAGAAGGAAAACAAGTTCTACTTTGAAAGTGCGAATTTGACATCAGTTACTAAAGACATAACTTGTGACATGAGAAGAAACAAGTCTTTTGGCATTGATTATCACATTTTGTTTAGCTGAAGCTTTTCATGAAAGGACCTTTAAAGATTTATAATTACAGCACTTTATTTCATGCAAGTGACTAAGTTTTGTGCAGGCAAATGACTATTATTGTACTTGCTAACATTGCTAACAAGTGCTGACCCTAATAAAGTGCCTAGAGAATAAGCTAGATAGGAGCTGCACAAGAATACTGCGCATGATATTAAAAAATTGTGGAAACAACATTCTACAAGAAAGCAGCTGTACAGCCATTTGCCCCTTATTATACAAACCATCTGAGTGAGATGAACAAGACATGTTGGGCACTGATAGAGAAGTGAGGATGAACTCATAATTGATGTTCTATCGAAACCAGAACATTGTCATGCCAGTGTGGTCTGTCCAGCAAAGACCTACATTGACCAGCACTGCATGGATACTGGATGATAGACCTTCTGAGAGCTATGAATGATAGGGATGGTTGGGTAGAGATTGTCATGGATATCTGTGCTAGTAGCATGACCTGATGAAGATAAAATGGACAAAGACCTTCAAGGTAAGCTACTATTTTATAATTTTGAAAACCTTTTGTTGTTAATATTGTATGGCTGCAGATCTTACTTCAAGACTTGTGTGACTTTTCTAAGCCTTCTAAAAAGTCAAAAAGAAGATCTGTGAATGAAAATAAATGAAAAACACAATTATTAAATCCATTTCTCTGAATTTTTGAGATCTAGCTTGATAATTTGGATTATTCGGACTATTGTCCTCATCTTTATTGTTAATTGCACTGTTTCGGCAAGAAGGTTCCCGAGTTTGAGAAGAAATACCTGAAGAAGGCCAGAGGCTCATTGGCCAAAACATTGTGCAGATAACAATAAAGATGAGGGCAATAGTCTGATTGATCAAAATAATACACCATTATTAAATGATAATAAAGCTTGTCAAAAAACAAAAAAACAAGCACTAAATTTAAATACTGTCTGAAATAATGACAGTGATTAATGTTATTATCATTATTTTATCAGTTATTTAGACAAGTCTTTTCACCCTTACTGTTTTTATTACTATGTTTTGGTTGATATGTTCTTTGGCCTTCATCATGTCTGATATTCTCATATGAATCATTATCATGATTCTATCAATTATTTGAACTAATCTCATCCTTTTTGTTTTGATCTCTACATTTTGGCTGGTGTGTTCTTTGGCCTTCTTAGTATCTTCTGAAATTGTTACATCAGTCAATGTCATTATTCCATCAATTATTTAAACTAATCTTCTCATCCTGTTTTGAACACTTTACCTTGACTGATAGATTCTTTGGCCTTCCTGATACCATCCTAGATTCTCACATCATTCATTGTCATTATTTCATCAATTATTTCAACTAATCTTCTCAACATTGCTTCAGTAAGAAAAGAACAGCTGAGAACACTAAAGACAAAATATCTAAACAATCACAATATTAACTAACAATAATAAACTAAATAACCATTTGTTTATTCCTCAGTACATATATTGTAATCTGGCAAGCCTCTGAAATTTGTGGGCCATTTCGCATACCTTGGTAGCAATATCTCACTCCAGAAAGCAGATTACGAATAAGTCACACTGAATTACTGATTTCCACTAGATAACCAAAGTTAATCAGCAACAAGCCTGTTCAATACTTAAGGTGACCATTTAAGCAACATCAGGTACTGCCAGCGACCTGATATTAAAAGGACTTGATTTGGCATTAAATGACCTGAAAAGGGTTGATATGCCATATAACAAAACCAACCAATGAACAACAGAAAGTGATGTCAACATACGTCTAGGAAAGATATGGACTGTTATTGACAGGTCATATAGAAATCTGAACTCTCTGATAAAATAAAAACAAGTTCTTTCAAGCTGTAGCCATGTCAGTACTATTGTATGGCTGCATCACCAGGAATTTAATGAAACACTTGGCAAAAAAGCTGCACAAGGCTTCTGTGTGTTACTTTGAACAAATCCTGGAATCAGTACCCAATAAAACAGCAGCTGTACGGCTTCTTGCCTCCCATCTCACATACCATCCTAGTAAGTTGAACAAGAGAAGCAGAGATGAACTCATAAGCAATGTTCTCCTGTTGACTCCCACATATGGATACACCAGTGTGTGCTGACCATCAGGCTTACATTCATCAGCTTTGTGTGGACACTGGATGCCATCTAGAGGACCAAGAAGCGTGATGGCTGATAGGGACAGACGCAAGAAAGAGTCAAGAGAATATGTGCTATCAGCTCAACTTGATGATGGTGATATATATTGTTCTCATAGCACTAATACCGTTGGGAAAGTTATGCATTTAAATATTCTTTCTCTACCTATGGGTAAATAGAAGGGCAGACTGGGCTCTATTGGCTCTTTAGTTTAGGAGAAAGAGAACTCTGAATTCAAACCTGCTAAACTCCACTTAAGAAATTGACCTTGTGTCGTTTTCTACTCACACGGAGGGGTTGGTAAATATATGTATATATATTTGAGTTAAGGTAACATAGACATAGTCAACAGCTGGTTACTGACAGTTTCTTGCTTATGTGATATTCAGACCAAATTTTTTGGTCTGAGGATCACATAGGTGAGAAACTGTCAGTAACCAGGTGTTTACTATGTCCACACTACCTTAACTCCAAATATAAATGCTCTATCAATGATATTGACCATTATCTTTTTAGAAATGTAGCACCCATATTATCCACAATTGTTCTCATTCCTTGCATGTTGTCCTAGCACCATTTGATTATGAAGAAGAGAATGTGATAGAAATCTTAGAAAGGCCAGAGTAACAGAAACATTGTGAGAAAAAAAAAAAAATGATGTATGAGAGAAATAAAAAAGAAAAAAAGACAATTTTGTAATAATTATAATGTCTCGCCCAAACAATTCCACAAATTATCATTTAAATAGTTTACTATTTGAAAAAAATTTCAGTAAAAGAATCTTGTAAAATGAACAAAATCCAATCTGTATATATAACAAGTAAAATTTTTAAAATATTCAGCATTCCTTGAAGCCTTTTTCAGCTTTCACGAAGAAAAAAATACAGTGTTATATAAAATGATAAAGATGGGAAAATATATGATACCCATTAAGAAATATTGGTTGAAAGCTGTCATGGTCCCAGGGAAATTGTAAAATTTGATGAAGGAGAAAAAATAGTTTTATTTTTAGCTGTATCATCTTTTGTGACTTTTTTTTTTTTTTTTAACCTTTTACAGTAATAAGTAAAAATATGAATATGACAAATCAGAATATTTATTCTATTTTTTATTTTATTTATTTATCTTTTGTTATTTTTTTTGCTTAATTTTTTTTTTTTTTTCATTTTTTCTTTATTTATTTAGTTTTTTTTGCTTAATTTTTCTTTTTTTTTTTCATTTTTTTTATTTATTTATTTATTTATTTTTTTTTTTTTTATGATTTGAGATTTGCTCAAAATTTACTTTTCTCTCCCTCTGATAGAACCAAGTTAGCCTCTTCGATCGATTATCATAATCAAGACATCATATTTTCTTGCAAAGTATTTCTCTCTTGTTGCCACAGTTGACATTATATATGAATTTTCTACTGTAAATAAATTAAAATCAAAGTTTTTTAAAATCCTTAAGATTATAAATCACTTTCTTTTTTTATTTATTGGGTTTCACATGTTTACTTTCAAAGTTATTTTATTTAAATTTCACTTTTCTTTTCTGATGGGGAAAATTTAAGACATAAAATAATCAGATTAAGGATATATAATAAATGTAAATATGTCATCAGATAAAAGATATTTATGATAATATAAAGAAATCTCACAATATAAATAATAAGAGGCAATATATTTATCTATGTAAAATATTCATGTTTATATGTTTGTATGTGTGTATGTATATATATATATATATATATATATATATATACACTAAAATGCTGCAAAAATGACATATCATATTTTTATTGGACCCATGCAGTTAAAATGTTTTATCTCAAATTTGTTTCAATTTTCATAGAATTTCTATTCAATACTTATCTATTTTATTATGAAAATTCTTATTGTTTGAATATATATATGTTCCGTTATGCTCTTCTTTTCGGAATGGGAGAGATGACGTGTCAATACTTGTTATGTTACTTCACACATTTCCAAATGGAGTGATGATGTGTGGATAGTAGAAATATTTTGTATACTTATCTCTCTGGACCAGTACTGCATCGGAAAGGCTTGAATCTTCGTTGCTGAGTTGATGCTGGAGTTGGCTGATGATTTCTGCATGTTTTAAGTCTTGAAACCAACTTGGGGGACTGAGGGATATCTTTCCTTGTGCCATTTAGAGTTTTTAGTAATAACACAAGGCCACTTCTTTTTCTCATGAGAATTTTATTTCCCCTAAAGTCACCACTGCCGAGAGCAAGAGTCCATGTCTTACCCTCTCGGCACATTCTACCAGATTATATATCAACCTTCTCACCTCTCACACTTTGCCACATCTCCCCACTTGTCCAATCAAACAATACCATGTGGCTGTGCTGATTCATCCTTAACTTTTCCATTCTCATCTAACACATTTTTGCTAAAAACTTTTCCATGCTAATTTACATATCAGGTTACACTCATGGCTCCACGTGCCCCCATTATGTCACATATATCTGTTTAGCTCAGTTGGTAGAGCACCCGCTCAGGAATCGCAAAGTTCCTTGTTTGATATCGATTCTGGCAACTCAGCGCATGAGGAGCACAGATTGGATAATATGATCTGTGTGGTAACGTGGGGAGCCAGCGGTAGTTGTGGCACTCCACTTCAGCAAAAACAATCTCCCTGGTCTAGCACTAGAAAAAACAAGATAGACTATATATATATATATATATATATATATAATATATATAAATAAACTGTAACCTAGGAAAAATAGCCATTACAGCAATATTTTTATGAGAGCAATGCCCTTAAAATGCAAGGAACAAAGCTATTTCCAGTCCATTTTGCAACTAAATTATAAAGTATGGTCTGCTTTTGTAGTGAATGCCAGTTTTCACTTATCAATATCTTTTTATGTAATGGAATTAATTATGAAACCTTAATTAGAATCTTTTGCTTTTTACTTAATAGAATTATCAATATCATGATGAATCACTTTTATAATGGGAGTCTAATGGGTTTGTGGTTCATTTAGTAATAGCTAGTTGAGCCTGTAGAAATGTTACAATAATGAAATGTTTGAAATGTTTGCAATATAAAAAGAGAATGATATATAATTTGTGTATCTATAATAGCACATCATAAAGAGATTTTTGTTAGCCCAATACGATTAAAAACAACACATCCTAATGAGATTTTTCTTTGTACAATAGTGTTAAAGTGTTATAACTGTTGGCTGGGACTATAGAAAATGCAGACTCCCCCCACCCCTGAATAGAACCACCTGTTGACTGTGGGTGGTAACCGTGATGCTTAAAGATGGAATCTTCATAGCTGAGCAGCCTATGACATGCAACATACCACTTTGGCCCTTACTTGGGCTAGATGGACAGTTGGAGATGCCCCCCCCCCATCAGTTGGCTGGTCACGTCAAGTCTTGGCACTTATATGAATATCCTGACTGTATTGAAACAAGAAATTGACCATGTGTCACATCCTCCTCATGCAGGGTGGTTGGTATATATATATATAGTTTTGCTTAGTAGCTCATCAGGGCAAGAATCTGACTCTTAGTAGCTCATCAGGGCAGATTTTTGCCCTTATACCTAAGCGAAACTATTAGTAGGTATATTTGACTCGTTAGGTTTAACTTTATTATTTGCTCTACTTACCCACCCCCTTCAATTTTTTAAAATTTTGTACCGGTGTGGACTAGGTTAAAGTTAGACAATCCCCCAAATTTGAGCTTCCAATTTGAAAAATTGGCTGAGTTATGTCGATTTTAAACTCAAAAAATTTTGGGGGGTGGAGCAAGAAAAATGGTTTGGTGTTGAAACTGACTGGAGAGTGAAGTAAGGTTAGATAATAAGTGACACATCACCACTCTCCAGCCACAAGCTTCTCAGGAAAATTTCACCAAGCGTAATAAATTTTGCAGGCAATATGATTGATACAAGGGATATATATTGTTTGTATATTATTTTAAATATATGCAACCACCAACATAATCCTGATAATTTCTATCAAATTCTGACATTTATTTTGCTCTATATAATCCTTATTCAATGGCTGAACAGAAACACTCAAAACATAAAAGTGCAAAATTTTAACTGATGTAACTTTGCTTGTGAACATAAACCAAACTCTATTTGTTCAAAAGCAAAGTTCAACATATGTAGAATAATAATTTAAAGAAAAAAAATTATATGCAGCGCAACATTGTAATTTTTCCACTTATTGATCTTGCTATGAAAAAATCAGAAATCATTAGTAACTTAAAAAGGGTTAATTTTATGCCTATTTTGATAACATTTTTGGATTCCTCAGGCCAAAAAGTTTTTATTACCGGTTTTTATGATTAGGGAAGCTCTAGAACTCATTTTATAGACAAAAATAGATTTCAAAATGCCATCATTTTTTTGCCCCCCCCCCAATTTTTTCAAGTTTAAAATCGACATAACACGGCCAATTTTTCAAATTGGAAGCTCAAATTTGGGGGATTGTCTAACTTTTACCTAGTCTACACCTGTACAAAATTTCAGAAAAATTGAAGCGGGTGGGTGAGATGGCCTGGATGATTTAACATGGAATTACCCTCTATATATTTTTCACATATATTTTTCACACACATATATATATATATATATATATATATATATATATATATAATTTTTTTTGGGGGGGGGCAAGTGTTATAGTATTAATCAATTATTTTCAGTTGGTACAACACTCTTGGTCTTTTCTTTTTTTCATTTTTTTCCCAGGTGAAGTTTAGTAGTATATTTTTTTACTATCAAACTATTTGCCATTTTTTTTCTTGACGCAAGGGTTTACCAATAAGTTTGTATATTATATATATATATATATATAAAATGAGCCAATTTTGCTGGGTTAGTTACATAGAAACATGACGAGAATTTTTATAATATATAGATAGATAAGCTTATCTGTTCTGATCTGTTAGAGTAGGTCTCCTTTTTATTTGCAAGATAGTAAATAGATGTATATCTGAATCTGCTGTTTTTCACAGACAGAAAAACAAGAAAACAATTGAGCATAGAATTCTGAAGATAAACAATGTTGGACCGGACTGCTTTAAATTTTTTGTTATTTTCTATATGTAATTTATGGGTATGTGTTAAGTATGACATGGAGAAAATAAAACAATTCAATAAGAATTTATAATCATCTTAAATAATCTTAAGATTCTGTTGAGGAACATTAATCATTTCTAAAAGAGACATGATGTGTTAAACGAGCGAAAAAGTTGCATTTAATATTTTTATGTTTGTTTATGTCATCTGCAGCAATTTTTGATTTAAATAGGAATTGAAATCATCATCAGCATAGAAGTCTCGGAAGACCATAGATTTCTCGTTCCCTGAAGTTACATTCTTGCACAGCATTTTCTGTGAAGGCTAATATTTTGAAAAGTTTCGAACACAAATGTTGCATGTGAAGGCTGGTCTTGAAGATGTTGCTGTTGATTTCTCTTGGACATCTTTGCTTCATAATGTTGTGCCAAGGTGACTTCAAACATGAATAGCCTGCTACGGAGAGCCTGCCACCACCAAAGGCAGTCCTGAGCCAAGTTTTCTCAGCTGGCAGTATTGATGTTAAAGTACTTGAGATCATACTTAAATCGCAGGGGGCAACCACTCTCTCTTGTCAGATGAAAGTTCCACATAGAGGATTTCCTTTGGGATTCACCCATCATCCGTCCAGCTGACATGGCCCAGTCAGTGGAGACGACATTGTCTGAGTTGAGAGCACAAGCTTGGGAGTTGTACTTTCTCTAGGACTCCTGTGTTAGTGATCCTGTCTCTTCAGGTGATGTCCAGTATATGTCTAAGGCAGTTAAGGTAGAAGCTATTTAGCCACCACTAGAGAATTGAAATATTAACAAAATAAAACAGTCATCTTTATTACTATTTTCAGTGTTTTTCTTAGTCTGGCACACAGGCCTCACATTATATACAATGCCTGCTGTTTGGTACTGGTCACCCATCAAATTATTAGGGCAGATGTTGCATAGTCAGTTGGCAATTCACCTGCTATGGGTAAATACTTGGACTTGGCTCTTTAACCTTGGCTAGGTGACCAGTCTAGGAGAAGGAAAACTCTGAATTCAAATTTGTTAAACTCCACTTAAGAAATTGACCATATGCTGCATCCTGCCTATGCAGGGGGTGGGATGGTAAATATATATATTTAAAATGTCAGTATAGATGACATTTTGTCCTTCCTGAAAGAAATAAGATTATACCAAAAAACATAACTTGAACTTTACCCTATAAACTTCTCCCTCTAAGAGATTCCCTATCAATTTAGCAACAAACAACTACAGACGCCTTACTGTCAAAATAAAGAAAAATCCTTAGAAAAAAACACAAATCTGACCATCCTTCACAATTTACCACTTGACATAAAATAACCCTGGATGGGTTGACATGCCATTAAAATCAATCAATTGGTTTGGTCAAAAAAGAAAACTTGATGCTGTATTAAAAAAAATAATCTATTCTGTTTTATTTAACTCAGATTATCTTCCGACATAGAGTTTGCATGAAAACCAAGAGAACAAAGGATATACGTCTTACTTCAATGTCACTGAGGAGCGAGAGAGAATGTTTTTCATTCACAATCTTATGTCATCTCGAGGTTACTTAGTGTGTAACATATGTATGCCATCACGTACAATCATATTTTACCATATGCTTCAAATTTGTGCTCCAGTGACTTTATTTCACAGGTGCTCAAGGTTGGCTGGCTCCAAGATGCAGTTTTGCGGGAACCACCTCATTCAAGTTTGGCACATGGTCTTCTGCTTTGAGTACTTCTCACAGACCTCTTGCTTATTAACTGCAGAAAATATAAGAAGAAAGATAAATTGACAAAATAGTTAATAATGACAGTGTTTCATCTAAAAATTTGGACAATTAAAACTATTGTATCTATTAATACGACTGTTTGATGTAAACAAGCAACAAAAATAAGATAAAAGAAAAAACTGCACAGATCTAAACTGTGCTGATCTTGCATTGAGTTGGCAAGGTCTGGTATTGAACCCGGAATCTTGTAGTTCCTAGGTGGATACTAAAGTGATATATGGTTAAAACACTAAAACCTTGTATAAAAATTAAATTTAATATACTAATTTCTTTGTCTCTGGAGTCTTGCAAGGAGATACATTGGCACCATTTTTATTCATAATCTGTAGATTATGTACTGTAAATGTAAATAGATTTAATGAAAGGAAATGATTTCATACTAAAAAAGGCAAGAAGTAGAATATCCCACAGAAACTATTACTGATGTAGACTATGCAGATGATTGAGCACTTCTTGTAAATACACCTACTGAAGTTGAAATCTCTTCTATTTAGACTGAAGGAGGCTGGAAGTGGCATTGGTCTCTACGTGAACTCGGGTAAAAGAGTCCATGATTTTTAATTCAGATGGTTTCATTTCATTAAATGGTTTGGGTTGGTCTGTTTGATTTTATGGCATGTCAACCCTAGTTGAGTTATTTTATGCTGAATACATTTTGTTCTATTCATGCTTGATGGGTATTAAATAAAAAATAAAAACAAACCCAATTCTTTTTTTTAACGCATTTTAAACTCTTTTTCTATTTAACCCATAGGTACTCACAGGTATTACCACTGGGTCAGAATGGACCTGGGAGTTATGCCAATAAAGGTGTACTCCACAGAGCTCCAGAATTGGAACTTCACCATTAGATGTAGTCCAATGTCATACTCAGGACACATTAAATGGCAAGCTACTTAAATTAGCAGGCTAGTACATATACTTTGGTAGCAATATTTCATCTACTGAAAATGATGACAATATATGCATAGGTAAAACATTGACTGCTATTAACAGGTTATCAGTCATATGGAAATCTGAACTCTATAATAAAATAAAATGGGAATTCTTCCAAGCTGTAGTTGTGTCAGTACTATTATATGGCTGCTTCACTTGGACTTTAAATAACTGCTTGTAGAAAAACCTGTTGGGAATTTATTAACTTAATCCCACAGAAAAAGAGACATACCTTTTTCTCTCTGGCAAGCACAGTTACTCATTGAGACATATTCCAATTGAGACACCTTCCATTGGATTAACGAGGCAACACATTAGGACTGCTTTTCATAACACGAGGTGTTAATTTATTTTAAAACAATAACTGAAAACAAAGGGCAAGTAACTCACCCGTACAAAAAATCGATTCAGGCAAATAACTTCTGATCCCACTATTATTAGAGTCTGTTAGTATTAATTAATACTGACTAAAGTGAATTTCAACAAAACCTAGATGGGAACTTTACAAGGTTTGCTATTTTGAACAAATCCTGGAAGCAGTACCTCATGAATTAGCAGTTGTACGGCCGCTTACCTCCCATCTTAAAACCATTCAAATAAGATAAACTAAACATGCTGGACACTGTTGGATAATTTAGAAAAACTCATAAATGATGTTCTTCTATGGACTCGTACACATGGACACTAAAAGTCAACATACATGACATTCTATTCTTTTTGAGAGAAATAAAATTATACCCAAAAATATAAACAAAGCTCATTAATATTATGTAAAAGTAAGCATTTAACAGAATGCCCAACGATGCTAGCATATCATTAAAACCATTAACTACAAAAGTGTAAATATAGATATGCAAATATTGTTTATTAAGATCTAGGCATGAAATAACCGTAGATAGGTTGATATGCCATTAAAATACATTAACCAACCAACCAACATGGACACACAAGTGTTGGCAAATCAGCAAAAACTTACTTTCATCAGATCTGTGCAAATACTGGGTGCCATCTAACGACTTAACAAGTGCAATAGGGATAGAGGGTGTGAGAGAGTCAAGGGATCTGTGATGTCAGCATGCCTTGATGATGATGGTTTATTAGAAGACAGAATGGAGAATATTGTGATAAAAACATTGGTTTCCAATATCTAGAATTAGATTTTTATTGTTTGATCTCTTGGGATTTTCAGTGATATTCAATGTCAACTTTATATAACCTATGTCACAAGTTGTAGTCTTGTGGGTCTTTATGCCAAAATTGACATCAGTAAACCTTGTCATTTTATTGTGACAGCATCATGTACAAACACAGAATCAGGAGACGCATTTATTAGTGTAGACTTGTATTAAAATCATCTGATGAATGAATAAGATCTTGATAACATTGACTTAGCACAGATTTTTAAAGATTTGACACCAAGCCATTTCCTATTGCAAGGCTATGAGAAAAAATCACGTTCTCCACCAAGTAGGTGATATGCAGAGGTGACTGGGTAACTTTAATTAAGTTATTATCTTCGTTCCAAACATCTTAATCTGCCAAAATTGGATTAAGAGATATCCGTATTGAACATTTTTCTATTGTTATTGGAAGCAAGAGAATGTAGAGATTTTGCAGAGTAAAAAGTCTTTGATTAAATATGAAAGCAAAACAAAATCAAATGTTTCTTTAGCCTGATTTAATGATCAAATAAAATTGATTTGATATTTACCCAATCTATACCTACTTGTATAGACTCAAGTAGACTTGTTTTATACATAGATAATTTCAAAACATTTTTTTGATCTTCGTTATATTTAGAATAATGTTTTATTTACTATGCTCTCTTGCCTTTTATCAAAATATTCAAGACTATGTGCTGTTACTACTATACATTGATTTTTTTTTCTGACCATTCTCCTCGTTTTTATTGTATTGATTACATTTTTCTCACTGTCCCTTTTAACCCTTTGTCTGAATTTTGAGACTATATGTTGCTACTATTATAAACTGATGTTTTTCAAGACATTTTCTTTATTTTATTTTATTATCATTTTTGTAGAACTGTTCTTTGGCTGAATATATGTTGCTGCTATTATACATTGATGTTTTTCAGACCATTTTTGTTATCCTTATTTTATTCATTGTTATTTTAGGGAAACTATTCGTTTGGCCATCTGTCTGAAATTTTGAGACTATATGTTGCTGCTATTACACAATGTTTTTCAGAGCATTTGTCTTATCTTATTCATAGTTACTAGCAGGATGTGTGGATATGCTATTTTATGATAATTTAATTATTACAATATTTGATATTTTTATTTAAGAACTACTGCAAAATAGTTCAGTATGTAAAAAGTGTAATAATCTTGATTTAACTCTCTCTCTCTCTCTCTTTGTTTTCCTTCTTTTCATCTTTTCATTATGTTAGATTGATAAAGATTAGCATTATCACTTCTGTGCACTTACCTCCTCTCTCTCTCTTTCCCCTATTATATTTTTTTTCTTTTAGCATGTCCTTTTTCTTCACTTTCTTTCTTTCTAATAAAAACAGAATGGTCTATTATTAAGCCGAGGTGATGACACTCATAAAAAATAAGAATAAGTATGATAATTTAATTATTACAATATTTGATATGTTTACTTAAGACTTATTGCAAAATAGTTCAATATGTAAAAAGTAGGGGCCAGGTTAGCTCAGTCGGTAGAGTGTTCGGCTAGAAACCACAAGGTTCCTAGTTCGATCCTGGTCCTCGCCAACTCAGCATATGAGTAGTACAGGGATCTGTGCGGTAAAGTAAGGAGCTGATGGTAGGTGTGGCGCTCCACCTCAGACGCAAATAACAATCTCCTTGGTCTGGCGCTAGTGAAAAGGGGATAGACTCCCTCGCTGATTGGCTGATACCGACATTAGGCCGCCCCGACGACTATTAACTATAATAATCTTGATTTAACTTTCTCTCGCACTCTTTTTTTGTCTTTCTTTCCTTCTTTACATTATGTTCAATTGAAACAGATTAGCATTATCACTTCTGCATGCTCACCCTCTCTCTTCCTCTCTACCCTACTCTTTTTTTTATTAATTTTTTTCTGTGTAGTATGTCCTTTTTCTTCCCTTTATTTATAAAAAAAACATGACGACACTCGTAAGAAATAACATTTTGACAGATAAGCAACAGCAGATAATCAGGATTTACTTTTTTGCATTTCATCTTGGATGATTTAGATGGTCTCATTTTTACCAGAGGGTGTTGTAAGATGATAACAGTCATACTTTTAAGGAACACAAGTACCAATATATAGATTTTTGGGAAACTGCCCCTTTAACCATCTGTCTGAATTTTTTTGATTATATGTTGCTGCTATTATACATTGTTGTTTTTCAGAAAATTTTTCTTATCCTTATTTTATTCATTATTATTTTTGTGTTATTGTTTCTTTGGCCGTCTGTGTGCATTTTTGAGATTAGGTATTGCTACTATTATACATTGACTAGCAGAATCCATGAAAACTCTACAAAAGGAAAAAAAATCAAAATATAATTTGTATTGCCAATCAACCAGAGTTGTGGGTCCATTTAAAAAGAAAAAAAAAATCCCCAAATAACTCCTCGTTATCTGACTGTTTTCAGTGCCAGTGTGTGCATTTGTGCATGCATATATGCATGTATAGGCCAGCTTAATCAATGCATCTGTATTCTTATACACATGTATTTTCAAAAACACTCACCACACATAATTCTGTGGGGGAAATTGATTGAAGAGACCTATATCAAATCTTTTTTTCTTTTAATTCCTCATATCTATGTCAGGTCACTCAATGTGCTACTGGTACTGTGTAACCCATTACTGCCTGTTTCATAGATCATCAGTGACTAAACCAGTAACCCCACAGATTTAGTTTAGTGAGGAGGGTAGCTGGACACCCTGTAGAATGAAATACAAGACCTATAAAAGGGTGGAGGAAGCCATTTGCTCAATGGCCATCTAGCACATTATTTCTAAAGTCCAACCCTTCTTCATCGCGGCAGGACTGTGTAAATTTGGTTGTGTCAAAGCCATTCCGTCAGTTCTTTGTAGGATCATCCAAGGTGTACAGGTCTGGCACCCAGTGGTATTAGGGCCACAAACCAACCAAGGGGATCTGTCCATCATCATCTGGCATCAACGGAATTTGACGTACCTTTTTCTGTGGGAAATCTGTGGCAAACAAGGACATCTCCTTCCCCTGACCATGATATGCATATGGGTTTAGAGACCGCTTATGAATTTTCTATTCCCTTGTTACTCCTTCCATGAATTCACCACCGGTGAATTCGTTGGATGGAGCCAGCTCAACTGACCAAGGGTGAATGTGGTCACAGAAAACTGTATCTGTGAGATTACAGTGAAGCTTTCTTGAGCAGCTTGCAACCAAATTCTATATGAACCTATGGGCTAGGTCAAAAATTACAAAAAAAAAAAAATGTATCAATTACTTTTTTTGTTGAATTTCAAAGTACATAAGTATTGTACATACAACATAATGTTTTATCTGATAAAGTAACATCTATGTAGAAGAATTTCCCAGTTGATTAAGTGGGAGGGTGAAAAATATTCCACTTGGTTGCAGAGAGAAATGTAGAAAAATATCTAACTTTGGGGAGGGTGGAAGAATATCTTGCTTGGCTGTAGGGAGGGTATGTGTATAAGCATGATGCATGAATAAAGAAGCAGAATTATAGTATAGATATTTTTCAAACCATTTTTCTTATTTTGTTTTATTTATTATTCTTTTTAGGTCACTGTGCTTTTGACTGTCTCTCTGAATTTTTCAGATTATATGTTGCTGCTATTATATCATTGATGGGGTAATAGTCGCTAATGTGCTGTATTGCGATATTGTAGTAAGCAAGTTCGAACTTCAGTTGTGCTATTACATTCGCTTTAGGACTAACACCCATGGGAAAGGTATGAACACCCTTATCCCCCTAGCTATGGGTTAAATAGTACCACTGCTGTTCAACAAGAATGGCTTTGGCATTAAATAACTCATGATGGTTGATATGCCATTCAAGAAAGTAAGCAAACCAATCTATCTCAGTCTGTTCATTACATTCATTTGGACTAATACCCATGGGAAAGGTATAGACACCCTTATCTTTTAACTATAGGTTAAATAGTACCAGTACTGTTCTTCCAGAATAATTACTTTGGCATTAAATAACACACAAAGGTTGATATACCATTAAACCAGGGTTCACCAAACTATGGCCGCGGGCCGGATCCAGCCCATGAAGTCATTTTATCAGGCCCGCTGACGGTAGTTATGTATTTTGAAAATTTATAATCTATAATTCTTTTGTTAAAATGTACGGAACAACTTATGTATGCGAGAAAGCCTTTTCAAAATTGAAATATATAAAATAAACCCATCGAACAAAATTGACTGATAAACATTTGAAATCTTGAAAAGCAAACTCCAGTTCCACAAATCTCACTAAACCTTCCTGCTGATGTTGCCTTCTTTGATAATGTTTTGAAAATAAATATGTTGGTGAAATTGTTGTTTTTTTTGTGTGCATCTTACGCCACTCATCCATGAATATAACATGGAAAGATAAATTTTGTTTTACATCTTTTCAGCTTTCATTCTGGCTAGCAAGTATTGAACACAATAATAATGTGGCCCACACTCATTATTTTTCTTGACCATGAGAAAAGTTTGGTGATCCCTACATTAAACAAAGAAACCAAACAGTTTTTCAGACCATTTTTTAATTTTTATTGTATTTATTTGTATTGTATTTTTTAGGTCACTATTCTTTGTCTCTGAAGTTTTGAGACTATATTTTGTAAAATATTATACATTGTTTGTTTTTGTTTCTTTTCTTACTCTTGCCATTTTTCTTGCCTTTGTTATATTACTTAGAATATTTTCATTTCTGTATCCTCTGGCCTTTCTTAGTTTTCTGTTGTATTTGGTAACCTTATGAAAATGTCAAATGAAACCCTTTATCTGATTCATGGGTCTATACTATTCTCATTCTTATACTTGTCACATCTTATGTCCAAGGAATTTCAGAAAATGTCTCACTGGATAAAGACATTAACAAAACTTATCTTTTTCTCTCAAAGTTATCAGTTGAATCTGTGCAAATAAAATGCTTCAGTAGAGAAAATGATACGCATCATTAGACATTGATGGCTATAAGTTCTGAGAATTTCAAAACTTATATTGCTCTTTTAGTGATGACTAGAATAAACTGACTGTTTTATATAGCCGTTATAAAACATTGGGTATTTAATAGAGAGAGTCATCTCGGGTATATAATTGATAGATAGATATAGATAGTTGATGATCTTACTTTACATTCTGCTTCTATCTTGTATGCCATGTTCTCAGGTTGGTCTGTTGGGTTCTTTCAAGGGTTGGTCTTCTTCATTGATTCTTCTTTGGGCTGGGCTGGAAATTGCTTGTTTTAACTTTTAATTAACACAACAAGACTTGTTTGTTTCTTGATTCAAGCTTTTATATTTAACCCTGCCCATGATTCCGCTATGAGTGAGTTGTGAACCCTATGAGACATCCTCTCTCATAGGGTGCTGGCTCGCATCTCATCTAAAACTAATTCCCATGTCAAAAACCGTCCCCCGGGCAGACAGTTAGAATGTCACCATTGTCACTCATTGTCCCCAGTAACTTTCCATGGACCTTAATTCAAAATTCTAACTACAGGTATGTTCATAATTTATAACTGCTCTTAAATTTTCTAACAACTGCATTCATCTGTAAAGAAGTAAGACATCTTCTTAAAAAAGAAAATAATTGGAAGCCCTGTATCACTAAACTGCATCAGGCAGTGATGTTCCAGTTCTGGAATGCCTTCAACTCCCAGGTTTAAAGTGGTAGCACCTTTTATGGTACCACTGTATTATTTTTTTTTCCAATCTTGTTGAGGCGGTAGCTAAGGGTCTTTGTGTCCTAGATATAATGTTAAACTCTATCTGATGGTGAAGTTTTAATTCTAGAGCTCTGGGGAATGTGGAGTACCCCCTCATCACCATTATTCCCAGATTCACCTTGACCCGGAGTAGTAGTACCTATTAAGGTCCCATCTGTGGGTTAAATAGAAAAAAAGGAGTATAAAAAATAAATCTAGTTCCCATTAAGAATGAATAAAACAATGTCTTCAGCATAAAATTTATCAATGGGTTGACATGCTATAAAACTCAACCAACCTGAACCTCAGTTTGAGATAATGTTTAAGATTAATACATTGACTCTTAAATCATTGATACTGGAAGTTAATCAATATGAAAAGTTTACCCATTAAAAATGGTTGTAATGGTAAATTTGTTTATGTATTTACACACCCCTCTGTTCAAGCAGGATGTGACATGTTAATTTTTAAGCAAAGTCTAACAGTTTTGAATTTAGAGTTTTCCATTTTTTAGACCAGTTGCCATACCAAGATTAAAAAGCCCAGTCTGCCCTACTATTTTACCCATAGCTAGAGAATAGTTTAATGTATAGCTTTCCCAACGTTATTAGAGCTATGTGAAATGCAAACAACTTCCTCCTAGATTTGAACTTGTATTGCTGAGTCCCTTTCTTAGTATAATAACCATTATACAAAAGGTGCCTTTTGTGCATGGTATGTAAATGGAGACCATAATAGGCTTTGGTATAAAATAACCCAACAAAGGTTGACATGCCATAAAACCAATGTAACCTCACCAGTTTTGGAGCTTTGGGGAGTGTGGATTATCCCTTCATTGTCATTACTCCAGTTGCATTGCAGAGTCTCAAAGAAAGTGGCAGAGACTAAAGTCAAACACCTGGTCACAAAAAATACCACTCACTTTATCATTGATGGGAAACCTCCCTCTGGACCAGTCTTATAAGCAGGGAGATGGGTAATTCCATGTCAAATCATCCAGGCCATGTCACCCACTCCCTTCAATTTTTCTGAAATTTTGTCCAAGTGTGGATTATGTTAAAGTTAATCAATTCCAAAAATTGATGGAGTTATATTGATTTTTAGCTCTCCAAATTTGAGGGGGCGAAAAATGACGACTTTTTGTAATCTATTTTTGTCTGTAAAATGAGTTCTAGAGCCTCCCTACTCCTAAAAATATGTTTGTAAAAGTATTTTTGCCCAGGGTACCCAAATATGCTATCAGAAAAGACTTAAAATCAACCAATTTTAAGTTATTGATGATTTCTGATTTTTTTCATAGCAGGATCAATATTCCGATATCTGATTGAGAGTATCTCAAACTTAAAAAAGAAACAAGATACTTTTGCAGGGGGAGTCCCTGTGGTGAATTAGGTAATGTGTTGAACTCTGAAATCATAGTGAGTTTGAACTCTAGTTGTGTTATTACGTTCACTTTTTGACTAATACTTTGGGAAAGGTATGAACCGCCAAATCCCTTGAGCTGTGGGTTAAATAACCCTGGGTATGACACTAAATTGCATCTGGTACTGATGTTCTAGTTCTGGAGCTCTGGGGAGTGTAGAGTCCCTCCTTTAATTTCTTCAACTCCCAGGTCCATTCTGACACAAAGTGGACACAGAAATGATAGTGAGTTTAACGCCATTATGTTCACTTTTTTACTTATACCCATGGAAAAGGCATGAACCCCCCAAATACCCAAGTCAATTACTAAAGTAGAATATAACAAGTTTGACTTTAGAGTTTTCCTTCTCCAAGACTGGTTGCCTAACCAAGGCCAAACAGCCTAGTTTACCCTATTATTTACCATAGATGGAAGGAGAATAGCTGAATTCATGCCTTTCCCAAGGGTATTAGCACTATGTGAAATGCAAACAGTCTCATCCAAGATTTGAACTTGGGTTGACCAGTCTATTTCCATATTTCCAATGATGATGATCATTACACTACATGCCTCCATTTAATAATATCCTCATATACAAAACAGATATTTATTCATAGTTTTCACTATTACAGATATTGAGATTTAGTCAGGTATATGAAAACTTATCTAAAAGATTATTAGAACTGATATCCATGTTAGTCACCTGTACTTCCTGACTTGCAACATCTGAGTTACTTCCTGTATCAAATAAGGAAGTTCAGCAAATTTCATAGACTGTATTATTAAGCACAAACATACCATCTTCATTTCCTTTATAACTTTGGACATACATGTCTGTATCAGGTGATAGCAGATGACCCTGATTTTTGGCTTTCAAAATCTCGGTTACCCGTACTCCAAGTAAGTTCAGCAAAATCTCTAAAATATGAAGAGAATCAATAGATCTGTTTATGGTTGGTTGGTTTTATGGCATGTCAACTCTTGCTGGGTTATTTAATGTCAGTCAGTCTTTTTAAAAAAATTTTTTTTACTAGCAATTATATGATTTCCAGTAACAAATAATAATAATTAAAAAAATCCTAATTATTCCAAATACAAATAGTTAGTACATAGTTATTTGGTTTCAAGTATTCCTATCTAATAAGAATAATTTGCAAGCGTTATATGGTTTCAGATAACTATAAATAATATCTAATACTAATAATCTGCAAGCAATTACATGGTTTCAAGTAAGTATTCTTATTTGATAATAATCATCTGATTGCATACAGTTATTTGGTTTCAAGTATTCCTATCTAAAACTAGTAATTTCAAGCACTTATATGGTTTCAAGTAAGTATTTCTATCTAATAATAATTATAATAATCTGATTGCATACAGTTATATGGTTTCAAGTATTACCTGTGTACCAAGTAAATAATTTCAACAAAATATTTATAAGATAAAGCGAACCAATATCCACATCAGTCATCTTATGGTTCCTGAATTGCAGGCTTACAGTAACTTACATTGAAACCCCCAGTTCCTGCTAGATCACTGAAGTTAAGCAGCAATGAGCCTGTTCAATACTTAGATGGGTTACCATTTAAGCAGACACAGATACTGTAAGAAACCAAATATCAGAAATGACTTGATTTGACATTAAATGACCCCAAAAGAGTTGATATGCCATAAAACAAACTAACCAACCAACCAAATTGCAAAATCTGGTTATAGTTGGTTGGTTTTATGGCATATCAATCCTTCCTGGGTTATCTAATGCCAAGATCAGTGTTTTTTTGGGGGGTCAGCAATTATACATTTTTCCATAACAAATTATGATCATCATTTGTAAACAATTATAGCTTCAAATAATCATGCTTAATACAAATAATTAATACACAATTATATGGTTTCAAATATTCCTATCTAATGATAATAATTAGCTAGTAGTTATATGGTTTCCTGTAACTATTCCTATTTAATAATGATAATAATAATCATCTGTTTGCATGCACTTATATGGTTTCAAATATTCCTATCTAATATCCACATCAATCACCTGTGCTTCCTGACTTGGTAGATCTAGGTTACTTCCAGTATCAACCAAGAAAGTTTAGCAAATTATTCATTATTACACAAAATCCTTATATTCTTGATGACAATGGACATACATATCTATATTTGCTGATATTGTGGAGGTGCATTGTGTAATTATTACTGTCATAGGAAATGGACATAGCAAGATGAGTTCAAATCCTGGATGCGGCTGTTTGCATTTCACATAGCGCTAATACCCTTGAGAAAGGTGCGGATCCACCTATTCTCCCTACAGCTGTGTTAAATAGTAGGGCAGACTGGGCTCTTTAACCTTGGTATGACAACTGGACAAATTCTTATACCTATAATTAACTAACATAGTTTTCATTCCTAAACCTGATATAAAGGGCAGGACCTTGTATATAAAAGCTCAAGTAAATGTCATCTGTTTCACTGGAAGTGAATTCAATCCCTAAATTGGGTAGGAAGAAATATATATTGATTTTATCAAGAGACAAATCTGTATCTGTATAGATCTTCTGTTGAAGACACTGGACATAAAACGTAGATTTTTTTTTTTTGGTGAGGGGGGGTACAATTTTAATACAGTTTCAATATGCATTAATTATTGTTCCCCATTTGTATTACATTTTGAAACAAAAAAGGATAATCACTAGCAAGGCCAGAGCTAGGAACTCATGCTCCCTAATCTACTACATGTCAATTTTCATAAAGCAGTATTTATAGAAAATTTATACTACCTGCCCTTCCAGGGCACCTAAGCAGGCTTGACCCCTATCCTATTTGGGGTTTGGAGTTAGTATACACCAGCGCTGATCACGAGTAAGAAATATCCCAGATGCATCTTTACATTTTGCAGATATCTATTGAGTTTATTTTCCTTTAAGAAATGTATCATGTCAAAGTTCTTGCACTGGAATGAATGTTGAACAGAACCTTTTATTCTTATTTCTTACCTGTGTCATCTGATAGAATGTTGCATGGAGTTCTTTGTTCTATTCACAGGTTTCTTCTTATTTCTTATCTGTTATTTCTTGTTTCTTTGTAAACCTATGCTATGGGCAAGATTTTGATTTGTATAAACAGAACATTTTATTTAATCCACTGGATTTTCTTATTCCTTATTTGTTAAGGCCTTTCTAAGCAATGTCAAAATCCATACCCAACTATGGGCTGAATAGTGCCACTACTGTACTTCAATAAAGATGACTTTGCATTTGATAACCCATGAATATTTATATGGCTTTAAGACAAAGAAACCAAACCAAACATCTAAACTCATAACTGTCACTTCTTACTCATGATGACAATTTGAGCCTGAGTACCCCTTTATCACCACTACTCCCAGGTCCACTCTGACCCGGAGTGATAGTATCTGTTAGGGTCCCATCTATCAATTTAATTGAAAAAAATGAGTTTATAAAAATGGGTTTAAAAAAATTGCATTTGAAATAAGAATGAATAAAATAAAATGTCTTCAGCATAAAATAACTCAACAAGGGTTGACATGCCATAAAATCCAACTAACCAACAAACCAATCCACTCAGCCATATCTTTGCATTATCTGATACAAGGATTGAACTTATTATTTTCATGGTACCAGGTGAAGTTTAAGAGCATTTGATACACTACACCATTGCTAATCAAAGTGATGGTATGCATACTGGTGCTGGTACATAAGTCATCAATTGCTGGTATGTAGTGTGTTTTCAGCTTCATATTATCATAATCCTTATTCTTGTTAACATCTCATTAACTTGTAATTCTGTTAGGCAAACCTAACAAAAATAGAGTTGCTCCCCTTTGCTTTGTCAAAGCCGGAAGTGGATTTTCCGCCATGTTACTTGTAGATTAGCGTTTAATTATGTTTGGACGCAGTGTTTGAAGAACTGATTAAGTCGCTTGAGGGTAGAAGTATTCTCTACCCTGTGTTAAATAAAACCTTGTTAATTTTACAACAACCTAGTCTTGCATTATCATTGAGTGTTCCGTATTTTTATCTGTATGTTAAAAACAGAACTTTTCACTTCACATTATCATAATCCTTATTCTTGTTAACATCTCATTAACGTGTAATTCAAAAATGTAAATGCTAAAAATCTTTCTATATTGGTTAATATTATTCTTTTTACTTGCGGTCATAATCACCATCATCAGAACCATAAACAAGTAAAAATAAACAGTAAAAAGACCTTAACATTCTGTTTAGAATTTTCCGAATCGAGAGCCCCATTTCTCTAAGGATTTATCAAAAAATAGTAAAAAATGTCCTTTTCATTTAAAGTTACCTGTTATTTCCCTAAAAATAAAGACTTCTAAATATGTTTGATATTACATTTAAACAAAGGCTATCGTTTGGGGCTAATTAGGAAAACAAATGTGACTTCTGGGTGGGCGGAATGAGGCGGTATAGGACGTTAAGAGTTAATAAAATTCACCCCCCCCTAATAAAAACATAGAAAATAAATAAAAAAATTAAAAGAACAAAGTAATAGCACTCCTTACTCAAACCCTAAACAGCAAGTAAACAATAAGCAGAACTCCCAAATAGCAATAAAATCCCCTAGCAGTAGCACCTCTCTATTCTCAAACCATAAACAGCAATAAACAGTAAGCAGTACCTAACAGGGCTAAATCGCAGTATATAACTCTGCACAAAGTAGCACTTCTCCTTACTCATAAACAGCAAGAAACAATAAGCAGAACTAAATACAGCACCCCTACCACTTCCAAACCATTCAGCTTCACATTATCATAATTCTTATTCTTGTTAACATCTTATTAACATGTAATTAAAAAATATAAATGCATAAAATCTTTCTTTATTGGTTAATATTATTCTTTTCACATGCTGTCATAATCATCACCATCAGGTTGTGCTAGCAATACAGATATCCATCTCTCTCTCTCTCTCTCTTTCTTAACAACCATCCCTACTGGTCATCACCCCTGGGCGGTTATCTGCACAGAATCCAGAATCTACACAGAGCTGATTGATGTAGATGTTTGCTGGTCAGTTTACAATGTTATTTCCATGTGTAGGTGTCCACAGGAGCTCAGTCTGCCCTACTATTTACCCATAGGTGGAGGGAGAATAGTTGTATACATACCTTTCCCAAGGGTATTAATGCTATGTGAAATGCAAGTAGCCTAGTCCAGGATTTTAACTCTTGCTGTGTCCGTTTCCTACGATGGTAACAATTACACTCTGGTGGATGGTTAAAGTATAGCATGTATACAGGTTCCTTCAGTTGTTTCCTCCATTCTTGTTCAATGTCTATTAGTTTAACTTGATTCTGTAATGTTGTGTTACTGCTTTCTTATCTCACAGACATTTATAAAGGATCAGTCACCTTTTAACTTGGGAATAAAATGTAGAGGTAACAAAGATATGATCAAGACATGCACAAATATAATGGAATATCAAAGATGGATCAGTGGATATTATTCTTTGCTCTTTGTAATACCTCTCAAGAGCAGCCATTTTGTAGTTAATAAAGAAACAATAGAAACAGGTAGCAATTTTGATTGTGTAATTATTACCAATTAGCAGGACCTGTGTATATACCACAGTATGCCAATTTAATTATTACAATATTTGATATGTTTACTTAAGAGCTATTGCAATATTTCAGTATGTAAAAAGTATAATAATCTTGATTTAACTCTCTCACTCTTTTTTCTTTCTTTCCTTCTTTTCATCTTTTCATTATGTTTGATTGAAACAAATTAGCGTTATCACTTCTGTGTGCTCACTTACTCTATCTCTTTCCCCTACTATCTTTCTTTATTTCTTGTTATATTTTTTGTGTAACAATGTCCTTTTTCTTCCCTTTCTTTCTTTATAATAAAAATGGAATGGTCCATTATTTAGCTGAGGTGACAACACTCATAAGAAATAAATAAATGGCAGATAAGCAACACCAGATAATCAGGATTTACATTTTTGAATTTCATTTTGGATTATTTTGATGGTCTCATTTTTAACCAAAGGGTGAGGCTCGATTATAACAGTCATACAATTAAGGAACACGAGTATTAATATATAGATTATTGCAATTTAAAAAACTGGTATTCATGGAAAGAAGAAATAATTTAACAATTATAGATTAGTCATGACAGACATAAAGATCCACTGAATACTACATATTATAGGAGATATTTGGAGGAACCCATAGTGTAATGGTTATCATCATAGGAAATGGATACAGTAACATGAGTTTCAATCCTGAACAAGGCTGGTTGAATTTCACATAGCGGTAATATCCTTGGGAAAGGTATGCATAACTAATAGAGCAGACTTGGTTATGAATATTGAATTCAAATCTTTAAAAATTGACCTTATGTCGAATTTTGCATGTGTTTGTGTGGGATAAATACAGGCAGATATATAATATCCTTATTTATTTAGTCATTCTCTATAAGTAGGATGCAACCCAAGGTCAGATTTTAAGCTGAGTACAGCCAGTTTGAAATCAGTTTACTTTCTTCTAGACTGGTTACCATAGGTTAAAGAGCCCAGTCTGCTCTACTATTTTATCTCTAGCTGGGGAGAGAGAAATGATGAGTCCATGCCTTTTCCAAGGGCATTAGCACAAATGAAGTGCGAACATTGTTCAAGATTTTAACTTAGCTCTACATATCCATAACTTAATGGTTATTATTGTAGGAAATGCATGCCACCAAATAAATAAGGGTGGATCAATAAATTTACACTTTGGCAGTTGTATTTTAATCCAAAATTTTCAATCTATATAATTAATACTCATCAGTGAATTAAGTGCTTTGACAAGAAAGGATGTTATATTTGAAAATGAATATATTGTGTAAAGTTATTTTTTTCTAAATCACCACTAGACAATGAACTTAATGATATATCTAATTACCATATCTATAAATAAAGACTGCTCATGATTGGTAATAAAGTATATGTATATCTCAATTTGAATATTGTAAATACAGTCAACAGCTTTTGGTGACTCAGTTTCTCACCTATGTGATCATCAGACCATCAAATATGGGAACCTCTTGGTCTGATAATATTATATACCCATTCATCTCTGGTATAAAAATGGCGAGAGAGAGACAAGATGAGGTGATGAAGGATTTTTACTTTTCTCTGCTTGTCTACTTTGTCGGCCGCCATCTTCTTTTGAGGTGATTCTATTTCTTTATTTGGGCTGTTGGGCTCTTCTCATTTCTTGTTGATTAATTAATAAAGACTTGTTTTTTTTTAAATATTCTTTATTAAAAACAACCCCAGCCCAAAGGATTCCTGAACCGCGTGGATGAGAAGCTGGCATCTTGAGCGAGAGACCTTTGCGTCCACTCACACTAACTTTCTATTGGCAACTGCCAACTAAAAACTGATTTCTGTTTCACGCCTTCTATTGGCGTGTATTTTTTTTTGGGGGGGGGAGGCAAGTAGAGGTTACCACATGCCAATCACAACTATAACAGCTAACAGTATTTTTCCACTTAACCCCGTTATTTGAATCTCCTGAACTCAATTCAAACTCTAACTACACTACTTACACAATTCATAGGCTACTCATGAATTATGTAACAATAATTATATAGGGGAGATACTGACAGATCCAGATTGTAAAGAAAGCATTCCATATTTTTTATCCAAAAATAAAATTTAAAAAAGAAATAAAAAAGCTGCTTTATACCCTTCAAATGAATAAAACTTGCCTCAAACAAACAACTACTACAATTTATAATTCACCTGAGGACGACCAGTGACATGGTTGAAAGTGCTTGGGTAAAAGATATGGGACACTCTTTCTACCATCTAGATCCCGATATGCGGAAAACAAGAAGACTTGAACATCTACACTTGAAGATCATAAGAAATATTTCATGGTCTTTAACAAAACCTACTTGAATAATAACTTGCTGCCTAAATACACTATCTATCTATCTATCTATCTATCTATATATATATATATATATATATATAGTAGTTTTTCTAGTATTGAAGAATTGAAAATAAGTGATTGATTACAGGTGTAAGAGCTGTATTTATTTATTATAAAGTACAATACAAAGCAGCATGTTAGCTACTTATGGTCAAGACATTGCACTGGTTAAAACTTTCAGGCACATTGTCTTAACGATAGGTGGCTAACACGCTATTTTCAAACCGATGGTAATAATCACACCTTTTAATGTATAACAAATATGTGTGTGTGTGTAAAGAGTGGCATACAGATGTATATGTACTTTTATCAGAGCCATATGTTTTAGGTATTCAAGTCATGCTCTGCATGATCAATTAAGGCCAGTTGTTTATGTGTTTTGCTATAAAACAAAAAGTAAAAATATGCAGATATTATTGGGTGATGCCATTCTGATTTCCATCTGTTATAATTAAGAAAAAGCAAACATTTTTTTTTGTTATATTAAGTGCAAAGCAGTATGACCATAAAACAAAAAAAATTTAAAATGAATACATATCACGCATATGAACAGATTGATTTTCAAAGAGAAAATGTATTAATACTTGATATATACTAAGGCTGCTTTGTTGAAAGGTGAAGTGAGGAAGATTGTGTTGCTCCAGTCTTTTAAGTGGGGAGAATGACAGATATACATATAATGTATATATTCTTAAGTAACATAGAGCCACAGCCACACTTCAATAGTGATGGTGTTTAGGTTTTGTAAGAATTATGTCCTTATACATATTTACCAATCTCTCTGGATGAGTAGGATGTGACACGTCAATTATTTTTAGCAGTGTTTAACAGGTTTGAATTCAGTTTTCCTTCTCCTAGACTGGTTGTTTAATCAGAGTGAAATAGCCCATCTGCCCTACTAGTATCTATAGCTGGAGGGAGAATAGTTGATGCATACCTTTCCCAAGTGTATTGACGCTATGTGAAATGCAAACAGCCTCATCCAGGATTTGAACTTTGCTAACCATGTCCATTTCCTACGATGATAACCATTACACCTAGTGCCTCTAAAATTATTGTTCTTATAGGGTTGGATTGCTAACCCCATGACCCCTGGTTTTGAATTCATAGATTTTTTCCTTCTCTTAGAACGGTTGCCTAACAAAGACTAAAGAACTCAGTCTGCCCTACTATTCACCCATAACTGATGGGAATGGAAAAATGATGATTGCCCCATGTGCTTCTGATATATATATATATATGTGTGTGCGTGTGTGTGAAAAACACACATAAAGAACAAGTAAAATATGTCTATATCTATGATGGGTACATAAATAATGATGGGCATATTAATAATTTCTGAGAGTACCAGGTGAACAGATAATGGTGGATGCAACGATATTGTCCAAGAATGGTGGATGCGTAGATAGAGACTGGAAATCGCAGAAATGCAGATATGGGCTGTGAATAGGGAATACGCAGATACTGGCTCAGAATGAGAGTAACTGAACTCATAAGATGAAGGTTATGTAGATATAGTTAAGGGTTGTCAATGAGAGCTGCATAAAAGTTGAGAATTATTGATAGTGTATTGACTGAGGAAGATAGTTACATAGATACAGGCTTTGAATGATGGATAGAAAGGTATGATTTGAGAATTATCAATATATACAGGGTGATTGGAGATGTCCTTATGGTATAATACCTAACGTGGTGGATTGTTGTGTGAGTTCAAACTCCAACCACACTATTATATTCACTTTCGGTCATCCTTAGAAAAGGTATGAATCCTGTCTTCCCTCGCCAGCTATGGCTTAAATAGTACCATTACTGTCTTCTATAAGGATGGCATGGCATTAAATAAACCATGAAGGTTGATATGCCATTAAATAAAGAAACCAAACCAAACAGTCTGCACACAGAAGAAATATGAAAATTTGTTTTTTCCACATCCTTGAAACTTAATATTTCTTGAGAAACCTTGAGAAACCTTTTATAGGATTTTAAAATGAAGATGTTTTGAAGATATTATTAATTAAAAATACTGTATTATTATTAATAAAATAATTGAAAATTCTAATTTATCCTTGTGTGACCGGACTTTTGGGTCACCTTGTAGATTAGAACTAAGAATGATATGAGCTAAGGAAAATAAGACAATGATGAATTCAATTTCTCTGAATTTTTGAGATGAGACTTGATAATTAGTATTATTTGGATTAGTTGGACTATTGTCTTCATCTTTATTGTTATCTGTACAATTTTCGGTCGATGTGCCCTCCAGCCCTCTTCAGGTATTTCTTGTTGAACTCAGGAGCCTTCTCAAACTTAGGAACCTTCTTTTTTTTTTTTTTTTTTCTTGTCATAATTGGGAGACATCATGGAACTTTGAAACCAGCCATTTATTCAATCCATGGGGATATCCTGTTCTGATTCTGCTAACCATAGCTGGGGTACAGGTGTCAAGCTGTGTTAATTATTATTCTATGTTACTGTCACCCCTGACCAGGATTGAACCTGCAGCCTAGAGATAACTGTTTTTTTCTAATCTAATCCAGCCTTTTTAATTATAAGTTCCCATAATGTATTCATGTATGTATACAGTTGTATAATACTAAAGGCACACTTAGCATAATGATTATAAGTATAGGAAATGAAATTGGTGATCTGAATTCAAGTCCTAGACAAGTGTTTGGCTTCCCAGTAATGCTCTTGAGAAAGGCATGAATTTATCTGCAGTAGGACAGACTGGGTTCATTAGTGTTTGTTAGGCAACCAGTCTTGGAGAAGGAAACCCTTTTTATTATATATATGCTAGAATGTGGTAGCTGAGGGTCTTAATATCCTATGTATGACATTAAACTCTATCTGATGGTGAAGTTCCAATTCTGGAGCTCTGGGGTCCACTCTGACCCAGAGTGGTAGTACCTGTTAGGGTGTCATCTATGTATTAAAAATTAAAAAATTAGTTTAAAAAAAAATTTAAAAAATTAGTTTTAAAAAAAAAAATTAGTTAAAAAAAAATTTAAAAAATTAGTTTAAAAAAAAAAAATTGAATACCTTCTAGAATGAGTAAAACAAAACATCTTCAGCATGAAATAACCCAACAAGGGTTGACATGCTGTAAAATCCAACCAACCAACCCTAGCACCCAGCAGAAATAAAACTAGCTAAGAGGATCCAAGTGTCACAGGTACAGTCCCTGTGGACAGTGGCTTCAAATGAGGAAGTACTGAATGATGTTGTAGGATGTTCCAAATTGTAGCAGAATACAGTGTTGATGATGGAATTATACTTAAATACTTTTTGTTAAGGGAGAATTATTTTCCCCAACGAATGTTTAACTCTTCACTGAAAAAAGTGTAAATTCAAGACCAGCTAAACTCCTCTTAAAAACTGTCGCATTCTGCTCATGGCCAAAGGGATGGGTGAATATATGAGTAATGAATGACCCCCTAATGTTTAGACACCAGGTGTTTTTATCATATATTGCATCTAATGAACTATAATGGGCTTCCAGTGTTCAAAAATATATCTAAAGTAATAAATGACACCTAGTTTTTAAGGTGAAAGGTTGGTCTTAAACATCATTCATTACATGAGTATAATGCCCTACAAAAAAAAAAATGTCTGACAATAATAGATACATTAATATGGGTGATGATCATTCATATATATATATATATATATATATATATCATTATATATATTTAAAAAACCTAACATTTAGGCTTGATACTTTTTAAGGCGTGAATAAAAAGTTTTTATTCACGCCTTAAAAAGTATCAAGCCTATATGTTAGGTTTTTTAAAAATATTTTAATGAAGATATGTACACATCTAAACAACTTATATAATAATGGGAGTTAACTTTTTGAGTAGCAGCCTTAACATTGTTTAGTATTCATATGGACAGTGCCATTTTTCCAGACTTTCTGATCAGCAAGTGTTAATAAAACATAAAATCCAACAATCTTCATAATCACAAAAGCCATCTCCTGGCAACTTTTTCTTCTTACCTAAACTAAAATTTCATGATGTGAAAGACATGCAATGTTGCTGCGCCCAATTTAAGGAGGATATACATTCAGTCATTATTATACTTATCTACTTCTGCTTGTTGTTCTACTTATCTTCTGAGCTGAATAGTTGGGTTTGTTGTTGGGCTGGAATTCTCTTGGTTCTTCGGGTCTAGAACCACTTACTTCTTGGGATGTCTAAGTCTTGTGTTGTTGCTTAGTTCTTATTTAATGAACACAAGACTTTGTTGTTTTTCTTTAGAGCTCATTTATTTTACTTTATAATCCCAGACAAACGCGCTGAGATTTTGTCTTCAAATGGCAGACCACCATTTTGATCCGTCCCTGTCCTTTGAACATCTCAGTTAGACTCTCTCTTTTCACTATCTCCCTTCACTCTCACTCTTACCTTGTTCTGTTCAATCAAAAACCAAGGTCAGTTATTCATACGTCATCCTTTACATAAATCTAATACAACTTAAAATTATGATATGAATCCCTGATATAAAGTCTAGATATATATATTTCTTGTATGTATACATATGCATATTATCTACATATAAGTTTGCTTAACTTATTCTAGTTAATTTCCATAGGGCTGGGTTAGCTCAGTTGTTAGAGTGTTTGGCTAGAAACCACAAGGTCCCTACTTCGATACCGGCCCTCGCCAACTCAGCGTATGAGCAGCTCAGGGATCTGTGCAGTAAAGTAAGGAGCTGATGGTAGGTGTGGTGATCCACCTCAGATGCAAAAACAATCTCCTTGGTCTAGCGCTAGTGAAAAGGGGATAGACTCCCTGGCTGTCTGGCTGATACCAACATTTACGACTTTACACTTTCCAATTTTTCCACATTTGTCCCACATCAACCCACTACTGACGTCATACACTGATCTCCACACTCATTATTATTTTACAGACATTAAAAGAAATCTAACAGCTTCAGTATTGAATTCCAAGGGGAGTATTTTGAAGAAAATTAATGTTTCATTAATTGTTCATTTCTGTCTTAGTAAATATAGCTGCTAACATGAGACTGTTTTGACCACACCTTGTACATAAACAGCAAGAAGCTTCTAAGTACAACACAGCCATATAAATCGGTACTTGCACTCTTAGCCCAAGTACACAAACAGATACGATATGATCTTTATAAACACGATTGTCTTTATGTATTTATGTTTTCTTCCTATGCTTGATATTTTGCTCGGTAGCACTCCTCACCCCACTGACTTCCTGCAAGATTTCTTCTCATTCAATTATATTATTATAATTTACAAAGCACTCGTCTTTAAGATCAAAAGAATTTCACATGGAAGAGATTAGCATTCAATTCAGGAAAATATGAAAAATTCAATTTGCCATGAACCCCCCACAAACTGATATAAAGTCTATATATGGTTAGTGTATATATAGATTTGTCTGGTTTATATGTACACCCATTATATATATATATATATATATATATATAGCTCTGTGAACATGTGTGTATTTATGTATACCTATGTATGTTAGTAAATATAAATACACACATATTATCACAGTTATATATATTTATATATATGGCTCTTTGAAATATGTGTATTTATATTTACTCACATACTTATAGTATATATCCATGTTTCTGTGAGCATATACACGTATATATATGGTTATATTTTTATATGTACATATAATATACATTTTTGGCTGTGAGATTCGAGATCTGTGCACATGCATTTATATCTACATATATACAAATATAATTTATCTATTAAGGTGAGAATATACTTGTATACATTGATATGAATGTTCATGCATATTTATATCAGTATTTTTATCTGTTTCTGTATACTTTTTGCTTAAATATATTGATATGTTTAAATAAATTGTTCATCTTCATGTGAATTATATATGTGCAAGAGATGAGGGGAGTGTGTCAGTATGTATGCATATATCCTAATACATATCAATATAGACATTTATCAATATTTAAATATTTCTGCCTTACATGGCAATGTATTTGTGCATTTAGAATTTAAATATTTGGTGTATATATATATATATATATATATATATATATATATGTACACATATTTAAAGTGTATATGTGTATAAATACAGACACATTAAATGTTGGTTTATGTGTATATATATATATATATATATATATATATATATAATTTGAAATATAAAATGATATTTGGGTTTTTTGTATACATATATATATATATATATATATATATATATATATAATGATATGTTTTTTTTTGTATACATATTTATATATATAATGATATTTGGATTCTGTGTGTGTATATATATATATATATATATATATTTAGACATTTAGAATAATTGATATACATATCTATTTAAAGCATTTGAAGTGTATATATAAATATTTTCAATATTTAGTTAGTCTATGTATATTTATACATAGGTTTGAAATATTTTGTGTGTGAGCATATATATATACATATATTTTAAGCATCTTATGTGAGTTTATATATATATAATATATAGTTTTTGTGTGCATATTGTGCATGCATTCACTTCAATCAACCGAGGGAAAATATTTCCTGTAAGGTAATATATTATTTGATAAAAAAACACAAATATTCTGCTGGATGTGTCACATATGTCTGAGTGTGTCCAAATTCAATATTTATAAAGCATGAATATCAGTCCATCTGTTCATTTCAGTCAGTATATCTTAACACTTTTTCAACTAATATGGAGACAGACTGAAATCTCTTTCCATATCTCATCAGTGAGCCGACAAATTGAGATTTATGTCATACATGTTTTAGTAATTACATTTTATTTTCGTCTTTTCTTGTGGATTAAGTTCTACAGAATTGCCACTTTTTTGTTTCTTTATTCTTCATCTTAGGTACCAATATTACTATTCATTGATTTCTTTAGCCTACACTCTTTGTCTTTATTATTTTACTTTTACTTGATATATACTTTTTTTTAAATAGTGTGTTCTTAGGTAGCAAACCTTCATTAATACAAGGAAGATTTGTTGGTCATTTTTTACTTAATCATTTCTGTTTCTGTAAAAGAAACAAAGGTCAGAGTTTTTTTTAAATATATATATATATATATATATATATATATATTGTTAAATAATGCAGCCATTTTCTGTCTGCAAGTTTTGTCCTTTGTTTTTTCGTATTGCCGGATGATTTTTGTAATATCTAGCGAAAATTGACTGATGTATTTGCCATATAATCCGGCAATCCTAAAAAACAAAGGACAAAACTTGCAGACAGAAAATGGCTGCATTATTTAACAATATATACCTACAAGAAAAAATGCTGCCTAAATAGACACACACACACACACACATATATATATATATATAAATGCATGTGCACAGATCTTGAATCTCACAGCCAAAAATGTATATTGTATGTACATATCACAGACTGTGACTCAGACCACTCCCTCATCTGCTGTAGAGTCAAACTCCAAATGAAAAATTTCCACAGAGTCAAATCAAATGGGACCCCTCATGTGGATAGTGCCAAAGCAGCTGACTTCCTCTATGCTCTAGAGGAGTCTCTCCATCACCTACCACAGTGTTACTCTGCCCAGCAATATTGGGATGGCTTACGGACCCCCATCCATAACACGACCCTGGCAGTTTTTGGCAAAAGAGTGCGTAGGTCTAATGATTGGTTCTAAGCCAATGACTCTGTATTGACACCAATCTTGGAAGAAAAAAAGTATTGCTTCCATTAATTACAAATCTGTGCCGAATTACAAGACTTTACATGCCCTTAGAGCTTCAAGGAAGAAGCTACAACAAACTGCACATCGCTGTGCTAACAGTTACTGGCTACAGCTTTGAAGCAGCAATCATCTGCTGAGTCCGCTAATATCAAAGGCATGTTCGACTGCATAAAAAGGGTGCTTGGACCATCACATTGCAAAATCGCTCCTCTGAAATCAGCCTCAGGAGAAATCATAAAAGATCAATCTAAACAATTTGATTGCTGGGTAGAACATTACTCAGAACTCTACGCCAGCGACTACACCATTTCTGATGTAGCAAAAACCAGTAGCAGAACCTACAACTGAAGAACTTTGCATAGCACTTGACAGACTCACCTGTGGCAAATCACCTGGCAGTGACAGAATTACAGCTGAAATTCTAAAGTGTGGGAAGCCTGTACTCCTAGAAAAACTCCACAAGCTCTTCTGCCTATGCTGGAGTGAAGGGGTTATCCACAAGACATGAGGAATGCCACCATCGTAACACTGTATAAGAACAAGGGAGGCAGGAGTAATTGCAATAACTACCATGGTATCTCTTTACTCAGCATTACAGGTAAACTCTTTGCTAGAGTTGCACTAAATAGACTTCAAATCCTCGCAGAAAAGACTTACCCTGAATCACAGGCCGGTTTCAGAGTAGGAAGGTCCACTACTGACATGATCTTCTCTCTGAGGCAACTTCAGGAGAAATGTAGAGAACAGAGAAGACCACTCTACATAGCATTTATTGACCTCACAAAAGCTTTTGACCTTGTAAGCAGGAGTGGTCTCTTCCAGTTGATAGAACAAATAGGCTGCCCCCAAAACTTCTCCACATTCTTCAGTTTTTTCACACCAACATGCAAGGCACCATCCAGTTTGATCGATCGACCTCAGACCCTTTGGTGTCAAGCAGAGATGCGTGTTGGCACCAATTCTGTTTGGGATCTTTTTTTCCCTCCTTCTGCGCCAAACTTTTGGTAAAGCAACAGAAGGGGTCTACCTTCACACAAGGACAGATGGTAATCTGTTCAATCTCAGCTGTCTAAAAGCCAAAACAAAGGTCAGGCAAAATGTCATTCGAGACATGCTATTTGCTGATGACACAGCAGTGGTAGCACACTCCCAGGAGCACCTGCGAACACTCATGGACCAGTTCACCCAAACCTGCCAGAACTTCAGCCTGACCCTTTGTATAAAGAAAACCAAGACGATGGGTCAGAGAACTGTAAATCCTTCCTTCATTACCATCAACAACTACACTCTGAAGCTGTAAACACCTTCACCTACCTTGGGTCCACCATCACTGATAACCTGTCACTTGATACTGAACTCAGTTGCCAGATCGGAAAAGCTGCCTCAACTTTTGGGAAGCTCACAGCAAGAGTTTGGGACAACAGCAAGCAAAGGTACAAGTGTATAGGGCATGTGTTATCAGCACCCTCATGTATGGTAGTGAAACATGGACCTTATACTCCCACCAAAAGCAGCAGCTAAATAACTACTACCTTCGCTGCCTTAGACGTATACTGGGCATCACCTGGAGGGACAGGATCACTAACACAGCAGTTCTAGAGAGAGCTCATCTCCTCAGCTTGTGTTCTCTACTGAGGCAATGTCGTCTCTGGTGGCTGGGTCATGTACATCGGATGAATGATGGACGAATCCCGAAAGACATTCTTTATGCAGAGCTTATGTCTGGTAAAAGACAGATTGGTCGCCCCCTACTGCGATTCAAGGATGTCTGCAAGAATGATCTCGGGTGCTTTGGCATTGCCCCTTCCAGCTGGGAAAATTTGGCTCAGGACCGCCGTCGGTGGCGGCAGAATCTCCGTAGAGGGCTGTTCATGTCAGAAGTCACCCTGACGCAACACCATGAAGCTAAGAGGTCTAGAAGAAAGCAGCGGCAACAAAGCACCAGCACATCAACAGCTTCATCAAACAGCCTTCAAATGCGAAATCTGTGGTCGAGAATGTTTTTCAAACATTGGACTTCACAATCACAGGAGGCGCTGTAACTTCAGGGGCACAAAAACTTTATTATAGTCTTCTGAGACTGAAATGCCAATAAAAATATATATGTGTGTGTGTAGAAATGTAAATAAAAGTATTTCAAAGGATGAATTTAGTAATTGAAGGAAAGTTAGTCAATGTTTAGATATTTTGGGGTTTTTATTTATTAAAATCTTCATCAGAATAATTGGATAATCAGATGTTGTAATTTTAATAAATAATTACTTGGTGTTATTGATCTCTGATATTATTGTTTTATTCTCCAATGTATTAAAATTAATCCTATGAATGATTTTATATAGAAACCAATTAGAATATAATTAAAATAAGTGTTATCTTTTTATATGCGTTCTTATTTAATTTTCTTTCTAATTTAATATATTACATTAAAACTTAAATACTTAAGACTGGAGGGCATATATTCTTGCTAGTATATATAATAGAAGAAATGCAAATAAGAAGTTTTTTTTTATAAAAATGAGCTCAATGCTATTATTGCAGAGTAGGTATAAAAACTACAAAATATTAAAATTATAGACATTATATGTCCATTAGTTTATTTTTTTATGTGGTTTACACAAATTTCAGATAAAAATGTGAGAAGAGTGACTGATCAACCATCTATATAGCATGAGGTAGAGTCACATTATAAGATGTCATTACACATAACATTTACATAAAAAATGTTACTCTACCACATGTTTTTTTGTGTACATTTTACATGTACTAACATCTTATGTATACTTCACGCTATATAGACGCTTGATTAGCCACTTTTCTGAAGATAGTGTAAACTACATGAAAAGTAAAGAAATGGACTTAAAATGTCCATATAGATGGTTGATCAGTCACTCTTCTCACATTTTCATCTGAAATTTGTGTAAACCACATAAAAAAATTGTATCTATTTCTTTAATAAATTTGTACTACTATGTCTCTACTTTGTATTTTTGTATTTGTTATATCGCTGACTTAACCCCTGGATTTTGTGCACCTCCAATGATCGTGCCCATATTCACTGGTAAGCCACCTTTTATCTATATAAATATATATATATATATATATATATATATATATATATATATATATATATGTTGGGAAGAAATGGAAATGTATCTGACAGTATGTGTAAAAGAATTTTCATGGCCATATTTCTTTTAGTTCTGGAATTATGTGATAACAGATTTGGGAAATTAGAGATATAACATGTATACATAAGCTGCATACAAATTAGATAATGAACAGAATGTATAAGCATTCATTGAATGTGCTTAAAATTGCCAGTATTTTAATTGAAGAAGATTTATTTAGCTTTGAGTCCTTTATTTTACTACTAAGAGCATAAGACATCTAAAGTCTCTATCTCTTTTTTTTAAAACACAAATCACACAAAATCAGCAAACTGTCTCCACCACACAGCCAGCACTTTCACTAATCACTTACTACCTCACTTACCCTAAATTCTTTGATCCTTGTATCCCCCACACGACCCAAACTTTTATACTACCTACATCTGTGGCAACCCTTATCTCATCTGACTCCTCCTTTTACCTTTTTATCATTTATATACCATTGTTTTAAGATAATTCATTCTGATGAAGCTCCTGACCAATAAAGGCAAAGTATTAATTGAATTTAAGCGTTTGAATTATTTTAGATATAAGGCATGAGGCAAACGGTCACTCCTAAATATAGACCCATTGACTACCACATGACCACTGAAGGCATTTCTATTGTCCAATCACTGGCACTGCTGCTGCTGCTTCTGCTGTATTGATAGACCCCATTCTGAGCTTATGTCATTGACACTTGGATTCTCTTGGACGACGGACTTACAAAGAATACTTTAACACCGGATTCTTATTGGCTTGCTTACTTATTCACTACATCTGGAACTAAGGATGGCTGCCAGATACTTAACAGGTTATGGAACCAGTCGCGCACGAATCTTTTTCAATGGCAATGATGCCAGCTATGAAATTTGGGAAACTAAGTTTAATGGGTACCTTAGAACCCTTCAACTGCATGATATAATCAATGCATCATCTGACCACCCGGAGGACCCAGTTTTTGTAGATAAAAATGCTACAGTATACGCAGAACTAATACAATGCTTGGATGATCGGAGTCTCTCACTCGTAATGCGAGAAGCTCGTGATAATGGATGAAAAGCAATGGAAATATTAAGGACCCACTATTTGTCGAAAGGCAAACCAAGAATTGTGGGGTTGTATTGACAATTAAGTTCGTTGAGTAGAAACGATTATGAATCAATTACTGATTACATAATCCAAACTGAGAGCATTGCTAGCTCATTAAAGGAGGCCGGGGAGATTGTAAGCGATGGATTGTTGATCGCTATGGTATTGAAGGGCCTGCCTTCAAATTTTAAACCCTTTGCAACAGTAATAACCCAAAGGGATAAGACTGACGTTTACGGAATTCAAAGTCAGTCTTCGTAGTTATGAGGAAACAGAAAGTATGTACTCTGGGGAACCAGAAAATAGAACTATACAACTAAAGACCCAATTCAAAAAGGGCAAAATCAACCCTCGCTATGAGGGCAGATCAACTAGATATAACACCTACCAGAATTATCAGGGCAAACCTAAGAAGTCGCCAACAAAAACAAATATTATTTGTTATGTTTGTCAGAAAAAGGGCCATATGTCCTATGATTGCAGGAATAAGAAAGACTTTTGTCAAAATGTTAAATATTCCCCCCAAAGAAAAAAGACATATTTCTTTTCTGCTGGATATGATTCTTTAGCACATAAAGAACATTTGCTCATTGATTGCGGGGCCACTCAACATGTCGTCAACGATAAAACTAAATTTATCAGTTGGGACCCCAATTTTCAACCTGAGAATCACTTCGTGGAATTGGCTGATGGAAGTCAATCCACTGGCTTAGTACAAAAACGCGGAGATGCGCGTGTATATTTGAAAAATAGTAAAGGTCAAATTTGCGAAAGCATTTTGAAAGGGGCATTATATATCCCCACTTTTAAACAAAACATCTTTTTAGTAAGGGCAGCTACGGCTTCCGGGGCCCACATGAATTTTGGACACAAAACATCAAAGTTGATCTACCCAAATGGTACTATATTTAATATAGTCAGAATGGGCTGTTTGTATTATTTAAAAAACATAAATACCTCTAAGACTGCGAAATATGATATTAATAAATGGCATAGAATCTTGGGTCACTGTAACGTAAGTGACATCAAAAAACTGCCAAAGATAGTAAATGGAATGGAAATAAAATTTACCCCCTCATTTAAAACTAACTGTAACATATGTACTCAGGGAAAAATGGCCAAGACTAAAAATAAAGTGTTACAGAAAAGAGAAACGCAAATACTGTCGCTCATTTTTTGCGACTTCGCTGGCCCAATTGAACCTCTTGGAAAATCCAATTTCAGGTATGTTCTAAATTTTATTGACGATTTTTCTGGAATTATGATGTTATATTTTCTACCCCATAAATCTGATACTCTGCTAGCTACAAAACAATACCTAGCAGATATAAGCCCATATGGCAGAGTCAAACGCTTACGAAGCGACAATGGAGGCGAGTTTCTGACGGAGGGCTTTCAAAATTTATTAATTGAGAATGGGATTAAACATGAATTGACCTCCCCTTATTCCCCTCATCAGGTGGGAAAAGTTGAAAGGGCTTGGCGTACCTTGTTCTCAATGGCCAGATGTATGCTAATTGAATCTTCATTACCTAAAAATCTGTGGGTTTACGCCATACTTGCTTCTGCCTATATAAGGAATCGATGCTTTAACGCATATTTAGGGAAAACCCCCTTTGAAGTTTTTACTGGTTCTAGACCGAACTTAAGTCGTATGCATATTTTTGGGACGACTTGTTTTTGCTAAAATAAAAAAAAATTGGATCCCCGTTTGGAGAAGGGTATTTTTATCGGATATGATAAACAAAGTACGGCATATCTAATTTACTTTCCTAAAACGGGTGCTATTAAAAAAAATAAGATGTGTAAAATTCACTGATTCCTATGGTAAAACCCCAAAGTCGGATGAAATAGATGATACACTAGTTTTGCCAACTTATCCAGACCATGTTTATACGAATAAATCTCCAACTGATTTAACACAACAATTAGAATCTCGTTACCCCCAACGTGAACGAAAAAGGCCTGACTTTTTTGTAACTGACAATTCCAAGGTAAAAAGTTTTGACTATTGTTACTTATTGTCAACCATACCCACCAACTATGTCGAGGCAATAAAATCCCCAGATTCCCAACAATGGGCGCAAAATGAATATAAGACCCTTTTAGACAACGGTTCATTTGAATTGACACCGGCCCCCAAAAACCAGCATATTGTAGGTAGTCGATGGGTTTATGATTTGAAACTTAATGAAAAGGGTACTTTGAAATATAAAGCTAGGTTTGTCGCAAAAGGCTTTTCACAAATTTATGGTGTGGATTACCTTGATACATTTTCTCCAACGACTAACCTAACTACCATACGAGTTCTAATACAGTTGGCGATTCAGTATAACTTGCGAATACACCACCTAGATGTCAAAAGTGCTTATTTAAATGCTCCATTGGATTTTGATATATACGTGTATCCTCCGCAGGGTTTTGAAAATGAAAATAAGAACTCTGTATGGAAACTTAAAAAGGCCCTGTATGGTTTAAAACAAAGTGGGCATTCTTGGAATAACACTTTCCATAGTTACCTGGTGGAACAGGACTTTAAACCTGCCAGTATAGATCCTTGTTTGTATACAAGGGTAATTAATAAAGAATTGGTAATTCTATTAGTCTGGGTAGATGACATTTTAATTGCCTCAAAAACTGAGGCTAATTTAATAAAAATTAAAAATAGTTTAAGTTTAAAATTTAAAATGACAGACCTGGGAAGGTTGTCTTGGTTTTTAGGAATCCAATTTGACCATAGTGAAAATACTATTGGAATGAACCAATTGAGATATATTGAAAGACTGTTGGTCAAATTTAATATGACCGATTGTAAGCCCCGAAATACTCCATGTGAATTGGATATAAATAAAATTTTTGATAATGAAAATGAATTAATTGATAATAAACTCTACCGAGAAATTGTTGGTTCATTAATTTATATAATGATGGCTACTCGACCAGATATATCGTATGTAGTTTCAAAATTATCTCAGTATTTGGATAAACCAACAACAATCCATTTAACAGGAGCTAAGCACGTTTTACGATATCTGAAAGGAACGATAAGTCAGGCACTGGTATTTAAAAAATCATCTGAACCCTTAAAATTACTGGGATTTTGTGATGCCGACTGGGCAGGTTCAAGTGACCGAAAAAGTATATCAGGATACTGTTTTAAATTATCGGACGAAAGCTCGATTATTTCCTGGAAATCTAAAAAACAACTAGTGGTCTCTTTGTCAACATGTGAGGCCGAATTTGTTAGTATGGCGGTAACAGTCCAAGAAGCCCTTTATTTACGAACATTAGTGAATTGTGTCGTGGAACCATGGATTGTTAAAAACCCTGTAACTATTTATTGTGATAATCAGTCAAGCATACTACTGGCAAAGAACCCCCTAATACACCAGAGAACAAAGCATATTGATATGAAATATCAATTTATAAGAGATGAAATTAAAAAGGGGTCTATACTCTTAAAGTATATAGAATCAGAAAATAACATTTCAGATCTGTTCACAAAGCCGTTGAACAGGAAAAAGCTAAATGCTTTTAAAAAAGATATCATGGGGGGGCCAAAATTAAACTTAAGATTTTGCCCTGTCGGTTTGGGCTGTAGAATAATCTGACTGTATTCATGCAGAGGGGTAAGATCCCCCCAAATATGAATGTCCTGGGCAATGACATTAAACCTGTTCAATAAGTTACTAATCCATTAACTTGTATTAATTAGATGTATTGTACTGTATAGTACCGTATTCTTTTGAATTAACACCACCAAAAAACAAAAAAAAAGATTTAAAAAAAAAAAAAATAAAAAAATAAAAAAAAAACAGAAACCCCAAAAAGTGGCCAATACTAACTTTGGACAGTAACGTTAGGAGTAGGAAAAATAATAATAATAATTAATATTTTTTTTTACAAAGTAGGCTTAGATTAGTAATAGTATTTGTGCTTTTACTATAAAATTGAAAGTACAAATTTCTTAATGAATTTATTGTAAACATTCTCTGAATGAAATGATTTGTTGATTGTAATCGATTGTAAATTTCCTCAATGGAGGGATTTAATATTGTTGAATGGAATTGCCCCATTATATCAAAAAAGGGGGCGTGTTGAATTATTTTAGATATAAGGCATGAGGCAAACGGTCACTCCTAAATATAGACCCGTTGACTACCACGTGACCACCGAAGGCATTTCTATTGTCCAATCACTGGCACTGCTGCTGCTGCTGCTTCTGCTGTATTAATAGACCCCATTCTGAGCTTATGTCATTGACACTTGGATTCTCTTGGACGACAGACTTACAAAGAATACTTTAACACCGGATTCTTATTGGCTTGCTTACTTATTCATTACATCTGGAACTAAGGATGGCTGCCAGATACTTAACAATTCACTTTTCCATAACTTTTCCTCACATTTATTGGATTTTTCCAAATCTGTTAAGCCCTGTCAGCTGGGTATTTAGAATACACGACTGCACCTCAGCAATGGGGCCACCTGTTGACCGTGGGTGGGAATCCCTGATGCTTAAGGACGGAATCCTGGTGGATGAGCAGTCCATGACATGCAACATTCCACTTACACCCTTAATTAGGTTGGATGGGCAGTCGGATAGGCCCTTACCGATCAAGTCACATCAAGTCTTAGTACCTATTGCCCTTATTGCAAGCCCCAACCCTTTTTTATCATATGTGTGCTAGAAGGGGGTGGCTAAAAGTCTTAGTGTCTAGGGAATTACGTTAAACTGATGGTGAGGTTCCAATTCTGGAGCTCTGGGGAATGTGGAGCACTCCTTCATTACCATTGCTCCCTGGACCACGCAGACTTGGAGTGGTAGTACCTGTTAGGGTCTCATCTATAGGTTAAATAGAAAAATGTGTTTATTAAAAAAAATTGAGTATCCATTAAGAATGAATATATTTCAAAACTTTCTCAGCATTAAAATGACCCACTGAGGTTGATATTTTGTAAAACAAACCAAACCAAACCTGTTATTTTCTTCACATTATTGTATATGCATATTATCAGTGAGTATCCAACATGAATTACCAGAGCCTACCCGATCATATTCATCAGTATGGCTGAACAAGAAGCAATTTGGTTTACAAGATATGGTATTAGTTGTATGGCTATTATGAATTAGATTAACATCTTGACAATATTAAAACTTCAAAAAAGATATTTAAGTTATTGCAATATGTTTTAAATGTTGTTTAGAGGCATTGGAGAAATTAGGCTATACCCAAAGGATTTGTATTATGAGATGTAATCAGATGAAAGTGTTTAGATATATAATAGTTGTTTACATATACATATTATTTTTAAATAAGAATAGTTACTTCAAACCATATAAATGTGCAAATTATTAATATGAGATGGGAACACTTCAAACCATATAAATATGTGCATTTATTTTATTAAGAATAATTTCTTGAAGCTATAATCATTTGCTTATTTGATTATTATCATTATTATTATTGAATAAGAATTGTTAGATAAACTCTTTAAAGAAAAAAGACTGACAAATTTTTTCAGCATTAATTAACCCAATAAGTGTTGGCATGTCATAACACCAATAAAACAACCAAATATATCAGTTTATATTATTCTATATAATGGAATATTATGGTAATAAAAATATATATAATAACTTATATTTATATGCCCATGTGTATGTAATTTATAGGACTTGGATCCGTTATGTCTGTGTATTTATCAGTGCCACTTCTACCCTTGAAACCATATAATTGTGCATATTTATTTGTATTAAGAAATAGTTACTTTGAAGCTATAATTGTTTGCAAATTTTTATCAAACAGAAACTTATTTGATACCATGTTGTAACTGCTTGCAAAGATTACTGATTTCGGCTTTAAATAACTCCAAAAGGTTTGGCATGCTGCAAAACCAACTAACTTCTGAAAGTTCATCATTTTTTATTCAATGTCAAAGGTGAAGTTGTGTGAAATTGGATCAAAAGTAAACCAGAAATTTTCTTCTTGGAGAGTGTAGCATTCCTCTTCATTGTCATTGCTCCCAGATCCACTCTGACCCTGAGTGGTAGTACCTATTAGGGTCTCATCTATGGGTCAGATAGATCTATTTGAAAATTATCAATATAGGATAGGAATACTTGACACAATAACTTTGTGCAAACTATTTGTATTAAGAATAGTTAATTGAAGATAGTTATTTGCAAATTATTATGAAATAGAAAATTACTTGATATCATATTGTAACTGTTTGCAAAAATGACTTACTTAAGCATTAAATAACCCCCAAATTGACTGGCCTGGAGTGGTTAGGGTCCCATCTGTGGTTTACATCTGTTTGAGATAATGTGGGAAATGATTTTGAACTACGTTAAAACATTGGCTCTTAAAACATTGATGGATTAAATAATACCACCACTGTTCTTCTACAAGGATGGTGTTAGCATTAAATAACCCATGAAGTTTTATAGACCATTAAAGAAATGAACTAAACAAACCATATTTGAGAAGAGTTCTTTATTTAGTATTATTTGAATAATTTGGACTATTGTCCTCATCTTTATTGTAATTTCCACAATGTTTTAGCCAATAGGCCCTCCCTCCAAGCTTCTTCAGGTGTTTCCTATCAAACTTGGGAGCCTTCATAGAACTTCAAACCAAATCCTTTATTCAGTCCCCGGGGGTAGACTGTTTTCATTCCATTAACCATGACTGGGTACAAGAGTTAAGCTAAGTATTCTATGCTATCATTTTCCTTGGCCAGGATTGAACTTGCAGCCTAGAGATGATTGTCGCTTAGAACTATTAACTCAACCCTTATATTCATTGCACTATTTGTTCCATACAGCTCTAAGTGACAATCATCTCTAGGTTGCAGTTTCAATCCTGGCCATGGGCGATAATAACACAGTTCTAGTTAATGGAATGAGAACAGTCTCCCCTCATGGATTAAATAAAGGGTTCATGAAGGATCCTGAGTTTGACAAAAAGGTTTCAAAGTTCAAGAAGAAATACCTGAAGCAGACTGAAGGGCACATAGGCTGAAATTTTGTGTATATAACAATAAAGATGAGGACATTAGTCTGAATAATCCAAATTATCTTAAATATTTTGACAAAGAGTTGTAAAAATTATTAGACATGTCTGTGTATAAGCAATTAAGCTTTGGGCATTGTCTTCTAGGCACTGTTATATGATATTGTGTTCAATGCAACACATGCTTTTCTTGGGAGGAAAAACATGTGTTGGAGTACAAGTTTTAAGGTATCCTGCAAGAGAGGATGTTTTCATATTTCATCCTTATATATTGCTTTGGTAATGCCATCTAGTGGCCATTAGCAGAAATCCTTTGGCAGACAAGGGTGGTAATCTCACAAACCTTTCCCAGTTTTTAAATCATATTCCTCAGAACAGTATCTCATAACTCTCTCTTGCCACCCATCCCTATTGGTCATCACTCCTGGCAAGTTCTATTCACAATATCCAGTATCCACATAGCTGATTAGCATGACTATTTTTTTTTTATATAGTGGGATAATTTACTTATATCATGTTTCCCCGAAAATAAGACTTACTGTGATTTTTCATGATGATTTTAATACAAGCCCTCCCCTTAAAATAAGCCCTAGTTGAGAGCAGCTGACAGACGAAAAAATATGCATTCTTCACAATCACATCATGCAATGCAAACATGCTACATCTCCAGAAAATAAGTTCTAGTTTTATATTTCGCAGTTAAAATTAATATAAGCCCTGTCTTATTTTCAGTAGAATCATGGCTTCTTTACCAGCTACTGAGATTTTATGTTTTCTTTATTTTACACTTTAGGTGACAGTCTACGTAAGAATTTGTTTTTCTGTTCACAATAAAGTACCCACTTAAATGAACTTATTTGTTTTATATCAAGAAAGAAATCTAAAGCAAGCACCTGTTTCTCTGTAATTATCAAGAACTATAAATATAAACAGAGATTTATATGGCTGGACTACACCAAAGAGAAAAGCTTTTCAACTACAATCATACTCTATTCTATGATATTAATTGGTTTTTGGTGTAAACTGGACGTAATGCCTTAAAATGAGAACCAACACACTAAAACTAGCATAGATAACTTACAAAAGAATATAACTATTGCTAAATCTTAAAGAATACTAAAAACACATTTTAGTCATATTTCTTAAAGAATAATGAATATAATAAGATTATATTATTTACCATGTGATTTTTTTTTTTTTTTTTTTTTTTTTTTTTGCATAAACCAGATGTATTGCCTTAAAATGATAACAAAAATTGTAAAACGAGCATAAATAACTCATGAAAGAATATAAATATTTCTAAACTTTAAAGAATTCTGAAAATACATTTTTGCCATATTCTTACAAAAATAATTTATAATAAAATTATGTTAATTACCTTTGATTGCTGATTTGCACCTGAAAATGTTTTAAGTATGACAATGAATACCTGATAATTAGCATAAACAATGCACAGAAGAATATAACTCTTGTTAAGGCATTAAAGAATTTAAAGAACAATTTAGTCTTAATTTGAAAAGAATTATAAAATAAATTTAATAAAGAATTTAATGGTAGATGTATGTATTAGTCATATTTTTTAAGAATAATGTGCACAATATAATTTTATTCATCTTGTGATTTGTCCTTAAGATGCCTTAAGTATAATAACAAACACCTTACAATTTATGTAAAAAAAAACACATAGAAGAATATAACTTTTATTTAGGCATTGAAGAATATATTTTTGAAGCAAAACTATGATTTCAAATCCTTTTATCATGACATAGGTGAAGTTTCATTGGAGGTAATGCCATTGGGTGAACTGACAGTCTAGAACAGTGGTATAAAGGTGAATTTGAGGTAAGGTAGAGATGATGTACTAGAAACCATATAATTTCTTGCAATTTAGTGGTGTATATTTGAAATCGTAGGAATATTTGAAATCGTGTAACTATGTACAATTAAAATATAGTGCTTTAAAGAGTGTATATTGTTTCATTCAGACAAATTTTCTCATCTTTGTTCATCTTTTTTTTTATCACAACCAATCGGTCACTTACTTTATTCTGTGCACTTCTTGAAAAAATCCTGGAAGCAGCATCCTACCCTACATGTCATGAAGAAGATCTGCCAGCAGCAATGACTGATAGAGATGGGTGTTATGGAAATCTGTGTTGTCAGGACAACCTAATAGTGACTGTTCTATTAGGTGGTTACCTTGTGGGCTTATATGAGATGGGAGATGAGCTTAGGAAAACAGGTCTTTATTCAAGCAGGTGGTGACAGGAAAGACGGTTAATAGAAAGGGGGTTAATTGTTCCTTAGCATTGAGAGAGTTCCACCAAAGGGACATAATACAACAGTGATGATGATGGCCTTCATCAAGATTCTTATATTTTGGAATGTCAAGAAAAGGTGTGTACTACTCCTCCCAGATATCATCACATCTGTTACCTGTTTTTTTTTTAAAGGGTATAATATTTTATTTAACCATGTCTGAATCTGACATTCTGTATGCATTTTGCTAAAGTTCATCCATCTTTTACAATAAAAAAATTTTCAGGGTGTTTTTCTTTTTTTTTTTGATAGGAAAAAAAATCTCACCAATGTCACCTCCATTTCAAAACACTTTGATATTTACGTGTTCAAAGAAATGAAATCCTGCATTCTATATTGCCCTAAAGGGGTTTCTGTTTTAACTTGAACATTCTAAAATCTTTAAATTTCTCAACTAAATTGATCAAACAAGACAAAATCTTTTTTTTTAGCTTTTTCTTTGCCAAACCTCAGTCATGGTATTATTTCACTTTTAATCATTTCCTTTAAGTTTAATCTCTGTTTTAATTTGTTAATCAATAGCATTAAAGACATCAAAAGGAACATTTTAAAAATCTTTTGTTTGGGTTTCATATGAGGGAGCCTCATTCTGAGTTAGTTTCACTTAATTGCTTCAAAACCTGATTAACCATGTCTTCTATTTAATACAAAAAATATAGTTTTTTTTTTCTTTTTGTAACATTAAAAAGTAGAAGTTATGATAAAGCCAGTTTTAATGTTTTTTTTTTTTGCCTGCCAATTAATTGATATAGCTTAAAAGAAACTGGATAAGAGTTTAATGTGCTGGAAAAATCACAGCAAATATTTAATCAATTCTGGTTATGTATGTTTGCAAGATGTTGTATCTAAGAGAAGACTGTGAAAAGTTATTAGTCCAACCAAGAAGAGAATTACTTTTTTTGTTATCAAATAAATATAGTTTAACTCTCTTGGTGTGGAGAGCAATACGACTCACCTAAATATACTTAAAGTGTGTAACTTTAGACAACATTACTTAAAAACTTTGGATTTTATGCAATAAACAGCCCCAAAAGTTGCCTCTTGCTTGATATAACCCAGCAAAAAAGAAAAAAGAAAGAATACTTCATTAATTATCAAAATCAATTAAAAACAGTTTTTAATTAACAGATGTTCTTAAAAATAACAGGAAATAAAAGATTTTTCTTGAAACACACTAGTGTAATATATGTAGTTATTTACTAAGCTTAGCTGAGATGTGACATTAGCCAGAAAAAGTGGGTGCCCAATTAGAATCAAACTCACTATTAATGGTCTGAAAATCTAGCATGCTAACCATTACACCATGTAATATATATATATATATATATATATTAACCCTTCTGCACAAGTAGGATATGACACAAGGTCAATTTCTTAAGCAGAGTTTAACAGATTTGAATTGAGAGTTTTCTTTTAAGATATGACCCTCAATGAGAAACCGTGTAATGTATTGTAATAAAACTCAAATAAATCTTTTTATTTTCAATTTTTTAAAAAATTTTATAGTCATAAATACATTCCAGCTACTAAATTTGTTGCCAAATGTAAGTAAGTCAGTGAGGGTAGCCTATTGTTAATATCAGCTGGACAACAAGAGTCAACCCACTTTTCGCTAGCACTAGACCATGGAGATTGTTTTTCTGAGGGGGACCACCACACCTACCTTCAGCTCCCAGATGCTTTACCGCACAGATCAGATTACCCAAGCTCAGGTCTCCTGAAGAAGGTGTGTCTTGAACATTGAAAACACGGTTGAGAGAAAAAGGTTTTCTACAACTATTAATGCTCTATTTTTGATGAAATACATTGAGCACTTTTTGATTTTACTATGATGAAAATGCTTGTGTAGCAGTTGAAGATATAAGAACAACTATAATATATATATCTCAAGATCAATAGAAGTTCCTTGGCTGTGATTATCTAGTGGCAGGGAGATATGAATTCATGCCTTTCCTAATGTTATTAGTGCAAGACCCAAGCTGGCTTGTTTTGTATTCAAACTGATTCACTCTTGCCCAGCCAAAACCTTCATTGTAAACAAGCACGTTTTCCCAAAAGGGTTAGATCTAAAAAAAAAAAAAAAACTGCCATGAGATTATGCATGAGAATATATATTCCAGTCATGATAAAAATCTTTGGTTCCATACTGTTTATTATAATTGAATAATATATGAAAGGTTTTTCTATTCTGCATCCAGTTATTACAGATATTAACAATAAGGATGATGATGATGATGATTGTTGATTTTTGGATGCTGGTTGAGAAGAAAAATATTTCACTACAATTTTATGCTGGTTAAGAAGTATTTACCCAAGGGAGCAGTTTAGCTTAGTTGATAGAACACCCACTTAGGAATCGCAAGGTTCCAGGTTTGATACCAATCCCTGCCAACTCATCACAGAAGTAGCACATAATCTGATCTTTGATGTAAAGTGGGGAGCCGACGGTAGGTGTGGCGCTCCACCTCGGCAAAATGAACAATCTCTGGTATTGTGCTAGCAAAAGGGGATAGACTCCCTCACTGTCCGGCTGATACTGACAATATACCACACTGCCAACTTTACTTTTTTTATTTACCTAACTTGTTCACCATTGGTAGGATGGGACACAAGGTCTTAATTATGGGCATCCAGCAATGGTTGAATTTTCTTTTCATTAGTAATGGATCTGTGAGACTAGCTTGCTAACTATTACACCATAATGGGATGCCTTTGCTAGTTAAGTAGTATGAAATAAAATTATTTGATGAAAAATAGAAGAGATCTTTCATTAGAATGAGCCTAACCAAAGTATCTCTATGAAACCAAAGAATATAGAGGAAGGTATTACCAACTAAGTAAACTTTGTTTCTTTTTTTTTTTTACCAGAAAGAGCAACTTAGGATCTTGTTGAATTCCAATAGTATTTGAAGATTTTTGACTTAATATTTGCATTTACAAGTACAATGTCATTGAATAAATAAGGTGAATTTTGCCTTAGGAGTTGACAATTTACAGTTGGACCTTTTTCAAGAAAATCAGTATTGATGAATCCTATCATGTTCCAGAAGAGTGTCAGCATGACCTTCTTTACTGATCACTGTGCCTGTAACTTTTACAAATTCCAGAGAGTCAGTGGGTTTCCCCTCCACTGAATTATGAAAGAAAAAAAATTTACATGTCTATTCTTTATTTCTATTGAGACATAACAAATATAGAAAAATACATATATATGTAAATCAATAAGTTTTTAGGCTCAAAAGCATTTATTTTACACAACAAATATTTAATTTCCAACATAAATAATTTTGATGTTTTGGACTGTTGTCCTCATCTTTATTGTAGTATGTATAAGCACAATGTTTTGGACACTATATCCTCAGGCTTTCCTCAGGTTTTCCCTGTGTATCCGAGTATGGTAATGATCCAACCTTGGAAATCATTTTAAACAGTTTGACTGTTGAAGATCTTACTCAAATAATGACGTCATTGTTTTTGCACATCTATCATTTTGACATGTGTCATGAGAAGAATCACAATCATTTAGGGATAAAAAAATGTTTGACATTTCCTGTACATCTCTTGGTGTAAAAGTTAATAACATGGATACACACAAATAATAATCCTCTAATGCATTTGATTATTTGGTTAATCAAATGGATCAAACATTATACAGTGAAAATTTTCAGATTGAAATTCAGGTAATAACCATGCTTATAGATTTCTGAAATATAATTGTTTTAGAGATACCTGCTGTTACCTTTTAATATGCTAAGAAATGATTCTTTTTATCTTCTAAATATTTCATGCTTTTATTTCCTCAATTTTTGGTTTCTGCTTTTTGATCTCGTCTTTTTTTTTTTTTTTTTTTGTCAGTTTTGTTGCAGTTTATGCTTATCAGGAGTCTTCTTGATATAATTTCCTCTTAGCTAATCTTTGTGTGTGGGTGTGTGTTTGTGTTGTGTGTGTTTGTTTTCTTTTTTTCTTTATCTCATTTTTCTTCTTTGCCTTTTTTCTTTCCATTTTTTTACCTGTTTCTACTTTTCCTTTTTCTTTTTCTTTTAAATTATTTGTTGTCTTTTCTTCTTTTCTTTCTCTTACTTTTCTTTTCCCTCTTTTTTTTTTCTTAAACTGTATCTAATAGTGAAGTTCCAATTTTTGAGATTTGTGGAGTATGGAGTACACCTTCATTGTCATTATTCCCAGGTCCACTCTGACCCAGAGTGGTATTACCTGCTAGGGTCTCATCTATGGGTTAAATAGAAGAAAATGAGTTTTAAAAAAATGTGTTAAAAAAGTTGAGCTTGAATATCCATCAATCATGTATAGAACAAAATGTATTGGGCATTAAAATAACCCAATAAGGGTTGACATGCTGTAAATGTAACAAACCAAATGAAACCCTCTTTTTTTCCAATCTTTAACTCATGTATTTTCTCCTTTTTTTTTCATTTGCTTTTTGTTCCTTGACTCTCTGTTCTATAAGTTCTGTTTTACCTTTTCTTCTCTTTTTTTTTTTCTTTCTTTTTCTTTGCTTTTTTCCTTTCTTCTCATCCTCCTCTAACTATTCTACTTACCTTTTCTTTTTTCATTTTTTCTCTTTCTTTCTCTCTCTTCGTTTTTCTTCCTCTAGTTTTTCTTCTTCATAAACACATTTATCACTCACAGTGCTCATTCCTTTTCTCCATTTTCTTATTTCTATATCATTAATTTTTCAGACTAATAATATCTCAACTCTCATTTGAGATTAAGTGACAACAAGTCTTCTCAATATTTTCTTACCCTCTTTCACTCATTTGGATGATTTCTATTCTTCCTTTGATTTCTACCTCTTTCACTTTTTTCTTAAGAGTCTTCTTTGAGACCAAATCAAAGTGTTCCAATAGTCATCAATATATTCATTCTCAATTCTTATCCAAGATACAAATATTTATCAATTATTTTATACTTATTGATGGAGGCAGGGTGACATAATGGTTACCATAAAAAAAACATAGATGAGATTCTTTATTTCACTTTATGTTAATGTCATTTGTAAAAGCATATATCCATCTCTTCTCCTCCCAGTTATGGGTAAAATAGTAGAACAGACTGGGTTCTCCAGTCTTGGTAGGGCAGTTAATATATATATTTACCGACCCTTCCACACGAGTAGGATGAGACACAAGGTCAATTTCTTAAGCAGAGTTTAATAGGTTTGAATTCAGTTTTCCCTCTCCTAGACTGGTTACCTAGCCATGGTTATAGAGCTCAGTCTGCCCTACTATTTACCCATAGCTGGAGGAAGAGTAGTTGAATTCATACCTTTCCCAAGGGTATTAGTGCTATGTGAAATGCAAACAACCTCATTCAGGATTTGAACTCGGGTTGACAAATCCATTTCCTACAAATCTAACTATTACACCATGCACCTCCATAATATAGAAGGAAAATTTAAGATTCAAAATTGGGAGGTATATATTTTCCCAACAATTATAGTTTTAAGTGACTGTCTTTAATACAAATGCCTATAGTTATATTGTTTCAATCAAGCAATTATATAGTAACTACTAATATTTAACAATATTTATCATTTGTTTGCTCACAGTTATGTGGTTTCAATTATTCCTACTTAATATTAATAATTTGCTCACAATTATATTGTTTCAAGTATTTCAGGCAATTATATGGTTATCAAGTAGTTAATAATCCTTATTATATCACACTGAGTGAACTCTCTCTTGACGCCTGTCCCTATAGGTAATCACTCCTTGAAAGTACTCCATTACATCCAGTATCCACACAAAGCTGATCACAGTAAGTTTTTGCAGATTGGCTCATTCTGATGTGTCCACAGGAGAATGTCATATGAGTTTGTCCTTATTTCTCCAGCAGTGTCCAGCATGTTTAGTCAGAGTTGAATTTGGGGTAATGGCAATGAGATGACTTTATAGAGAAGAACTGGAGTTTTATCACTAGATATTTTCATGTCGTACCCAGAACATCCCTTTTTGTGTGTGTGTAATTTGGTGGGGTCTTACTCTTCTGCAAAAGATGCAGTCAGTATATTCTAAGTCCTACCAACAGGATGGAATATAGTAACTTTGTAACTCTAACTAGCAATCAGATGACAATAAGTCTCCTTAATATTCAAGTGCTTCATTCAGTATTTTTGATGATATTAATTGATGCTGTTGTCTGGGTAGATTAAATCATTTATTTGAATACCTTAGAAGTCTAAGATTAATTTAGGCCTTATTAACAAAACAAAATTTATAATATTAATGTTTTTTGACCATTGATAACTAAATTTGGTGGAGTGGCCTATTGTCAGTATCAGCCAGACAGTGAGGGAGTCTATCTCCTTTTCACTAGTGTTAAACCAGGCAGATTTTTTTGCTAAGGTAGAGTGGCACACCTACCTTCAGATCCCTAGTTTACTGCACTGAGTTGGTGATATCCGGTATCAAACCCAGAACCTTGCAATTTTAAGCATATGCTCTACTGACTGAGCTAAACAGGACCTTGACTATTAATACTAGAATTAAAAAAAATATTTTATGAATTTTTTTTTAATATTCAATTTCACATAATAAAATTTTAAAAAAGAGAGAGACTATCTCCATTTCACTAGTGTTAGACCCCCATATTTTTTTTGTTGTTGTGGTGCTGCACCACACCTACCTTAAGCTCCCTACTTTACTGCACTGAGTTGGTGAGGGCCAGTATTGAACCCAGAACCTTGCGATTTTTATAAGGATGCTCTATTGGCTGAGTTAAACCGGCCCTTGAATATTAATAGTTTAATTTTTTTTTTAAAGATTTTATGAATTTTGTTTTAATATTCTATTTCACATAATAGAATTTAAAAAAAGATACTTGAGTTTATGTCTCTTCTTTTTGGAAAAACAAGGGAAATCCTGTCATCTTTTCTTTCCTACTTCGCACGATTAGGTATATAACTTGAGAATTTTTATTAAATAACTTGCAGCAAAAAAAAGAAAAAAAAAAGAAAAAAGGATTTGGCTTCCTGAAAACTTTAAAAATAAATTATCTTCAAAGATCTTTTTGTTTTTATTTTGAAAAACTAAGAACATTCAACAATTTTTTATTATTTTCCCAATGGTGCTCTCTTGAAAGCCATGATATCTGTAACATTGCAAAAGATAAAGGCAACCAAAAATGTTTTTGCAATTAATTTCAAGAATAGAACCTCTACTATCAGCATGGGCATTGTAGTTTTAAAGCTGCCCTACATAAATTATATGTTTTATATAGACATATCTGATTCTTCATGTGTATTTGCATAATGTATAAATACAGTGTGTGTGTGTGTGTGTGTGCATATACTGCATCACCCATAAATAAGTACACCTGAAATAAACTTTTATAAAAAGTTATTGTCCTTATGAACCAAAAATATGAGGATCTTATTCTTATAACTGAGGCCGGTTTAGCTCAATCTGTAGAGCATCCATCTTAGAACCACAAGGTGCCCAGTTCGATACTAGTCCTCGCTAACTCAGTACGTGAGTTGCATAGCTTGAATCTGTGCGGTAAAGTTATAGAGCTAGAGCAGATGTCAAAATAATCTCCCCAGTCTTATCCCCATCTATGGGTTAAATAGAAAAACATGAGTTGATAAACAAAATTGTATTATCCATTAAGAATTGATTTATTTCAAAACTTTATCGGCATTAAATGAACCACTGAGGTTGATATGCCGTAAAATAAAACCAAACAAACAAAACCTAGTCTTGTGCTAGTGAGAAAGGGATAGACTCTCTCATTGTCTGTCTGATACTAACAATGTGACACTCTGCCTACTTTGGTACTACTTACTTATATATATATATATATATATATATATATATATATGACCTTCGCACTAAATGATCTCAACTTGGCTAGTATATATAATGATGATTGCTATATATTAACAAATGATTGTCATCTTTTGATTCTCCAATATCATCTGAATTGACATTTTCTCTTTGACTGTGACCTCTTTTCCTTACTTTTCATATATATATATATATATATATATATAAGTTAAGGTAGTGTGGACATGTAGTCAGCACCTGGTTACTAACAGTTTTTTTGCCTATGTGGTCTTCAGACTAAAAAATCACATAAGCAAGAAACTGTCAGCAAGAGAAGTTTTTGCTTTTGAAATATTTCTTTTTCTTATAAAAGTAGTGTATATTCTTAATAAGCAAGTTAGGTATTGCTTACCTTATAAAAATGATTCCATACCAAACTAGAAATATCTATTTTTATTAATTTTATTGACTTATTTATTTGCATTGTATTATATATAACTTCATGGCTGTTCTGTGAACTTATAACTATTTTAATAAATACTTGAAACTCATAAGCAGTCATTCACCTTTAGTAAATCTGTACCTCTGATATGAAAAATTCAATTTGCAATATCTTCCCACAATAAATGATATGACACTTGTATGGAGTGAAATTTGATAAACTCTATCTGTTCACAAAGTGTCTCAACACTTACTGATTTGGTGAAAGAGAAAGTGGGCCAATGTGCATAGTCTTTTTCAATATTTTTTTGCCTGCAATAAATATTTTAGTTTTTGGTTCAGTTGAATTCATTATTTATTGTCATAGTTCTTAAATGAGGACATTCATCTAAATAATTTAATAATGCAAATTATTATAATTCAATGGTATAAGATTTTTCTATAATCTGTTAAATAACAACTGGACACAAGGGTTGAGTTAATACAGTTCTAAGTGACAATCCTCTCTGGGTTGCAGGTTCAATCTTGGCCAAGGGTGATAATAACATAGAATATTTAACACAGCTTAACTCTTGTATCCAATCATGGTTAATGGAATGAGGACAGTCTACCACCATGGATTGAATAAATGGATTGGTTTGAAGTTCCGTGAAGGTCCAGATTATCACAAGAAGGTTCCTAAGTTCAACAAGAAAGACCTAAAGAAGGTTGGAGGGCCCATGTGTAGATAACAATTAAGATAAGGAAAATAGTTCAAATAATCCAAATAATGTTAAATTTTAATTTAAAAGTTAAACTCAGGGGTTAATAAACATAAATGCAAACACATTTTATTTATATGTTAAATTCATCAAAACCAATTATAAGATCATAACACTTTTAATTACTTAAAGCTTATTTTCAGGACATGCTACTGACATATATATATATATATATATATATCTGGTAGCAAGTTATTTAAGCATTTTTTGTTAAAGATTAAAAATATTTCTTCTTTATGATTTTCAAGTGTAGACATTCAATTCAAGTCTTCTTGTTGTTTTTCATATATTAGAATCCAGATTGTAGAGAAAGTGTTCTATATTGTCAAATTAAGATATATATTTATATCTTACTCGGATGGTGTGTGAGATGGGAAGCAAGTGCCTGTGAATAAATACAAATATATATAGGTGTGTGTGTATCAAAAATTGATAGTGTCACCTGTAGTTAATTGTAGAATCTTTATCTGAAATGTTGTATAATTTCCCATCTATTTAATTGACATTGAACATTAAATTATGTACATTGACTAGGAAGGAGAGTAAGTTGAATAACTAATATTTATGTAAAATAAATGCTGTTGTTATCATTATTCTGAAAGCTTTGTAATGTACCTATCTTGCTTCCTATACATTCTCACATGCATGCATATATATGCATAGATAGATACTATATTTTTGTTACTCAAGTTTGATTTGTTTCACACAACCTTCAGATGCGAGTATATTAAAAAAGTAGCCTGTCAAGTGTTTGTATAGCAAGAGGTATACAGGAAGTGTGTTCATGTGGTGAGATCTTCTTTCACAAGATATTTACTTGAAAAAATATATATAACCTGCTTAGATATTAGTGCACATGACATCAAAATAAGAAATAAAAAGGAACCCAAAACAACACTTCTAATTTACAGCCTTTCATCACACACACACACACATACATACATACATATATATATATATATATGGTAAAGAAAAAGGCATTAAAAATGGCCATTTTAAGCCTTTTTCTTTACTGCTCTCTTCAATAATATTGAACATCAAGCTCTCAATTTGGACCAGAACAACTCTAACATTCTGTTGTTGGAAAAACGGTACAACTTAGAATCATCCTAAACCAACTAACCTGGTAATCCACCTATGTATGTATGTATATTTATATTGAAGTAAAAGTGATCATTCAACATTAAAATAAATAAGTGCCACCTGTCTTGTAATTAATTTCTAAATGTGTACTTGTTGCTTTTTTATTGCTATAGTTCAATAACTCAAATTTCAATGAACAATATGGTATTATTTTAAAGATTTGATTGTGATCCCTCCCCGCTCTCTTTATCTATCTATCCTATACTGCCTACTAATAAATACCCCACTAACAATTAATGTAATTTTAATATTCTTCTAAACCAAAGATACCAGGATTTTCAAACAGTTTACATTCAAAATTGATATTATTAGAAATTGTTTCTTACTAAAAATGTACAATCTTCTGGGACGTGGAGGAATCAATCACTTTTGATTTCCTTGAAAAAAGTGAAAATATGAAGAGTGCTTATTATTGCCAACTGCTTAGGCAAAATTCTTTTCATGTTTCTAATATAACCAGCTAAGTTTCCCACCATCCATTAAACTCATATATATCAATAAGTGTAGAAAAAAGTTTTTCTCTCTATCACGGTTTTGGTGTTCAAGATGCAATTTCAGGAGAACTAAATAGGCTAGGAGGCTACATTTTATATATATATATATATATATATACTTGTCGGGATGAGAAGTAGTCTGGTTTGGAATTATTTTGATTACTCCTTCTGTCTTTTAATTATTTTGTATAAACTTTATTCTAGTCCTATAGATGTCCTATATTTTAGAAAATATATGGAGCACTTTTTGGATTAACTACTAATGCTACTTGAACATGGGCATAGCAATTAAAGAATATATATATATATATGTGTGTGTGTGTGTAAAAGAAGTATACCATTTTTGGACTATGACATATCCATGTTTTTGGTTAGAAACATGTTCTATGTATAAAAATGATTTTGGCAAACTTGGGTTTCATGACAAGTAACCTGATGTTATTAATTACCTGTAGAAAACTATATTCTGTGTATTTGTGTGATAGGATCCAAATATACATGTTAAATGAACACACAGGCATTGATACATATTTCTTGTAGGCACACATATCATCAATGCAGTTATCTGAATGTTTGTGTATCAAATTCATGTGCAAATTAAAAGCTGCCAGTGCATAGATTTTGGAGATGTCATTATAGAAATCCATGACAGCTGAATAAGTGCAACCCCCCCCCAAAAAAAAAACCCAAAGAAACAAAAACAAAAACAAAATTCAAATGCAAAATATTTATGTAAAAAGTTGCATTTTCATTTAGGCAGTATCTTGTTGGTATCATTAGTACTTTGTGGATTACCTCCCCTATGTACACACACATGCACACACACACACACATCACAAATGCACCATTACCTTCAAAACTTATAAACTTATTACATCTTTATTTACTATCACTTCCTGGATGCTTCTCCCCAAGCTAGAAAGTGTTTGCTTTGGTAATGATACGAGTTTGAAAACAGGCAAATCTGGTTGATAAAAATGTCTGAAAAAATAGTATTTTCAGAGTATAAGTTTAGTTCAGTCCGTAGAGTATCTACCTATGAGCCACAAGGTTCTGGGTTGGATACTGGCCCTTGCCAAATTAGCATATGAGTAGCACAGGTTGGATCTGTGCAGTAAACTTGGGAGTTGATGTTATGTGTGGCGTTTACCCTCTGAGGCAAAAAATATCTCCCTGGTCTAGCACTTTTGAATAACTTCAAATATAAATGTTTTTTTTTTTTTCAAGATTACATACAGTGTCATTTTTTATGTTTTTAATCAACTAATAAAATAAATATTTACTTACAAGAGTGTCACTTGAACAAATAGAATGTGTTTAAAAGATAAATATAAAATTGTTTTCGTAATTGTATTGCAGATTGACCTTGTCTTTAAAATTTATTTTGTCTATCTGTCTATATAATATAATATATATTTAAAGTTAAGGTAGTGTGGATACTGTGTCAATGGTGCCTCATTACTAACAGTTTTATGCCTATGTGATCTTTAAAGTATATATATATATAAATAAAAGTTGGAACGTACATATAAAGATTTGTGTATATATTTTTTTATATATATGGACAGTGAAATATTGAAAACAAAAATCAACAAAAATAGAAATGAGACTATAAAGTCGAAATAAATTTATTTTCTAAAGGTATATATCCTTATATATATATATATACACACACACATCTTAAGCCTCTAAATGAATAGATATTAAGGTTTTACTTTTTTACCATCCCTCATGTGTAATATATATGCATACATATATATTAAACTGGATAGAAAAATGATATTTATATATTATATGCCCAACTTCCAGAAATCAAATAGCTTGTTGGATCCTGTTCCTGGTTTATCTAACATAGATAAACCTGTTTGAAACAGTTGTGTTGAGCATTTTTTGTCCCTAATATCACTGTCACCATTGCTGAAATGGGTTGCCCACTGCATAAATGTGCTCTTCTCATTCACTTTTAGGTCTCTGTTAATATTCATTAAGGATCAATGAATGTTAATGAGTGCAATTTTTTCCATGTGGAGGAATTCAATGACATATTTTTTGTCAAATATCATTTTGCCAAACTCATCTGCTATCTGTAACATTGCAAAAAAAAAGGTAACTGGTGGGAAGATTTAACCTCTACTGCTATACTTCCAACATCTACCTATGACATTGAGAGACACCATAATAAAATAGTAAACATTTCTTTCAGAAAGAACTACACAGAGTGCAGCATGCAGTCTCTTTATAATTGGCAAAAAGGCATATCTCATGATGATATATGGGGAATTTTTTTATAGCTTAAACCTTCCAAAATGTTATTGTTTTCTTGTATCTATTGTAGTGTCTGTGGGAGGCATACTGTATATTTTTTTATAGTTATAATGGATAAGTTTTTTTTTTTCATTACCTGGATGATATAATAGCAAGCTTGGGAGGCCAATCTTACAGTAATGATTGATTGGTGTGTCAACCCTTGTTGGGTTATTTACTGCCATGCGTACGTCTTTTTTTCTAAGTAACTATTCTTTATACAAATAATTGACACACGGGTATATAATTTTAAGTAACTTCTTATAGATAAATGCACAAAATCAATTCACCATTTTAAATGTGCAGGTATATATGTTGCTGACTGAGAATTATGTCCAAAATTCTGGGCATATGGTATAATGATGACTGTTGTAGGAAATGGACATGATGAGACAAATTCTAATCCAGGACAAGGCTATTTGCATTTCACTTAGTGCTAATACCCTTGGGAAAGGTATGAATCCAACTATTCTCCCTCCAGCAATGGGTAAATAGGACAGACTGGGCTCTTTAACCTTGGTTAAGTAACCAGACAAGAAGAAAAACTCTGAATTTAAACCTTTTTAAACTTTGTTTCAGAAATTGACTTCGTCATATCTTGCTCATGTGGAGGGGCTGGTAAATATGTATATAATTTCAATTTCTTATTGATAGATACATAAAATGCAACCCTTCCTTCTATCATTTTAAATGTCAAAGTGTAAATGTTGTTGACTGAGACTTGTATTCAAAATTCTAGATATTTGAATTTGCTGATGAGACATTCTACATAGTTATTTTTGTTTAATTATTTTTGTCAGTCTTTTTTTCTTTATTGCAAGTCACTATTCTTAATACAAATAATTTGGCCACTTATATGTTTTCAAGTGACTTCCTATAGATAGATGCGACCCTTTCTCCCACTATTGTAAATGTGTGGGTGTATCTGTAGCTGGCTGAGATCTGTTTCCAAAATTCTAGATATTTGAATTGGTTGATGGGACATTCTACTTAGATTTTTTTTTTTTTTTTTGTTAATCATTATTTTTTGTCTGTCACTGAATTAATGTTAAAAGTGCACGTGAAGGTTTTGGATTGATTGGTTGCTATTTTTAATAGCAAAAGGTTTCAAAAACCTTTTTTTTTTTTTTTTTTTTTTCTCTTTTGCATAGTTGCCTATGGTTCTCATCTCTAAATAATCTAATTTTTCTTTTTTTTTTTCTCACTTGGAGACCACTACAATACTTTTTTCTTTTTTTTTTTTTTTTTCATTCATTCATTTTTTTTTTTCTGTCTTCTCCATGACAAGTAGTCAGCACTTTAATGGTACACCTCTGTTACTGAAACAATTGCATCCTTGGGCTTTCTTAGAAAATAGATCATGTTGTTTTGGTATACCCAAACCAACTTATGTTCCAGTCAATAAATACTCTAAATTTAGCCACAGTAAAAAATCCAAAATAAAGAAATATTCAGGAACTGTTTTTTTTTTGTTTTTTTTTCTCTTCACAAGAACATTTTGCTGCTTCTCCTGATGAACCCTGCATTCTTTTAATAAAACCTGAGGCTAATAAGGTGACAGTGTTTTTCCAGAGACACTGTCTCTTCACAGTAATAATCTGCAATATACGGTGGGCCTTATTTCTGACAAAATGATGGAATATGTACATCTTTATTAGTTTTATTAAATTTTTCACTGCTGGATACTACTATGGCCAAATTCCTACCACTATGCGATGTTCATCTCTAAACAAATTCCTAGCACTGTTTGTGACATGGTGGGATCGACTTAAAGGAACAGGTTGTAATGTAATAATCTCTAAACTCACCAGGGATTAACGGTCATCTGTCTGGGTATCTGCTATTCTGGGTCGGAGTAGCTGGGTCTGTTGTTGGGCTGGAATTCTCTATCTTCTAGGGGTCTGGAACTACTTGGGTGCTTTTTGGATCTTTTCTGTCTTTGTGTTCGTTATTAGTTTTTAGTTAACGAACACAAGACTTAATGGTGTTGTTATTTTTTTTTTTTTTTCAGAGCTCATTTATTTATTTTTTAACCCAAGTAAAAATGCCTTGGAGTACAGACTGCATAATTTGTCTGTCCTCCTCAAACACTGAGCCCAGACTCCTCGTCTTGCGTCCATCTCTTTTGAAAAACTTTGGCCAGACTCCCCTCTCTCACTATCTTTCAGTCTCACTCTTGTTCTTGCCAATTAGAAACTAAGGTCATTTATTCACATGTCATCCTTAATCTAGTTAATTTCCATTATTACTCTTTTCTAAAATCTTTCAATTTCCATACACTCACTCTATGCATGCATTATACGTCAACTCACTGCTGATGTCACACCTCTCATTATTATTTTCCAGTATTATAAAATTAAAATTGATAAAAAATAAAAAAAAAAATATTAAAAATATGACTGTATAGAATGTGGCATGTATTTGTACTTATTTTGTTTCTGGGTAGCTGGGACTGTTGTTGGGTTGGCATCCTATATTTTCTTCTAGGGGTTTAGAGTCACTTGGGATCTTGGATTCTTTCTGTTTTTGTGTCTGTTGTAGTTTTTAATTGATAAACACAAGACTCATTCTTTTTTTCAGAGCTCATTTATTTTTTCTTTAACCCAAGTAAAATGCCTTGGACGACAGACTACATCTTCTGTCTGTGCCCCTCAAACACTTAGCCCAGACATCTCCTCTTGTGGCCGTCTATTTTGAAAAACTTTGGCCAGACTCCCCCCTCTCACTATCTTTCAGTTTCACTCTTGTTTTCACCTTGTTCTGTCCAATTAAAAACTAAAGTCATCCTTATTCTCAGTATTTTCCATGATTATCCTTTTCAACTTTTCCACATTCATACCACGTCAACTCACCACTGACATCACACACTGATTTCCATACTGATTATTAATTAACAATGTATCATGTTCAACTATAGTAAAATTTCTAGTGCATTAGGTACAGCCACAATGAAGGTATGAAAAATGACAGTCTTTGTCCATGTGTCTTCTATAAATCACTTAAACATTTGACACAAAATGCTATTTTCATTATTCTAAAACCCTAATATTTGTATTGATTATAAAAATTACAAAATAATAGAAAATAATAAAACGTTATAATGTTTTATTATTTGCCATTATATGTAAATTTTTAAAACATTCCACAAAATAAACAAAATTGTTAGATGAGGTATTTTTCTGACTTTATTTATTTAATTAACTTTTCTATTTAATGGTATACCAATATTCGTAGACTATTTTATGCCAAAGCCATCTTTGTAAAAAACAGTAGTGATACTATTAAATTCATAGCTGGGTTTGAGGGGATACATAACTTTTTTAAGGGTATTAGTCCAAAAGTGAATTTAGTAGCATGACAGGAGTTTGAGCTCGCTTTCTACATTGTTGCAGTCCAGCATGTTAGCCACTATATATATCCTCTGATATTTTCTGTTGATTTAATTAACTTTTTTTTTAAACAGTCATTTTTGTTCTGAAAAAGGCAGCACTTGGTGCTACTGAAAATTGGAAAATGTAGCAATCAGCCTGTGAAAAATATAATGAATTTATTGGTATGCTTGGTGATAGGGAAGGTATCCAGTTGAGTCTCCACTCTCCACGGACCATTATTAGCACTAAGAATTTAAAAAACAACTTTTTTTTACATATTCTGTAACCTAGTTTGATTATATAGTGTGTCTTAGGCAAGAATAGCCAGGTCTGTTTGAATTCAATTTTCCTCCTTCTAGAGTGGTTGTCATACCAAGGTTAAAGAACCCAGTCTGCCCTACTATTTACCTGTAGCTGGAAGGAAAATAGTTGAATGCCTACATTTTGCAGGAACATTGGTGCTTATCTGAAATACAAACAGCTCTGTGTAGCCAAATGTACATCCTATGATGATAACAGATATTCCACCAGCACTTCCTTATATCTGTGATAGACTGGGCTCTTGTTATTGCAACTGATCAAGGAGAAGGAAAACTCTGAATTCAAATCAGCTGTATTCTGTTTTAAAATTGATTTTGTGTCACATCCTTTCCATGGTGGAATTATTTGGTAAATACATAAAATGGTATTAATAGATGATGGAAAATGTGACACATACAAATGTTAGTTTTGTATGTAGTTACAAATATCAATATTATGATTATAGATAAATAAATGTTATTACAGGTATGAATTCACACTTTTGAAAATTTATTGACACCCAATTTAAAAAACGAAATTTAAGATTTAATTCTTTGGTTTTTGTTAGTTATTCTTTAAAAAAAAGTGTATTTTCAAAATAATAAATAATAAAAAAAAGAAAGTTTTGTCTGAAAAAATAGAAAAAAAAATTCAATCATGAAATAGAATTGGATTGTTAAAAGCCAGTGTTTAACTTTTATTGAAAAAAAAATTGATCATTGTGCCATATTTGATGATAACTTACATTTTATTAAAAAAAAATCATCTCTGGTGACAAAATCTATAAAAAAAAAAATGACTAGATGAAGATGATTTTATAGAATGTAGATCCATTATAGTTCAATTGAAGTAATAAACAAATACCTTGTTATGAATAATTTTGATATTTCGGACTGCTGTCCTTATTTTATACATATATAAGCACAATGTTCTGGCCACTGTAACCTCTGGCTCTGTTCATATGTTTTTTTAATTACCTTAAAATAAGTCATCTTCAGATGATTACCCTGAATTTAAATGTGGTTTCAGAGCTGAAATCATTACCACTAGTTCAAGGGGGCTCCAAGCAACATAAATGCCACCAGATTTTGACAGAAATATGATTAAATAAATACAGAAGAGTAGATAACTTGCTTTCATTGTTTTATTTAAACCAGTGATTTTCAGACTTTGTTCTGGGGACCTCAGGTGGATCTGTGATGTTAACAGCAGGACTCTGCAGATGCTGCAAGGGGGTCTTGAAAATCTGTTATCTGATTAGCAAATGAAGTGAAAATTCATGTTTGTAGTTGTGAGTACACACCTAGTGGAGTGCATAATGTCAACAATATGGGTCCGCAGACTGCAAGGGGGTCTTGAAAATTTATATCATCTGATTAGTAATAGAAATGTAGATTCATATTCATAGTTACTAGTACACACACCTGCGTCAACAGTAGGGGTTCAGAGACACTGCAAGGGTGTCTTTAAAATTTATACCATTCAATTAGCTATAGAACTGCAGATTTATATCTATAGTTACTAGGGAAGGGTGGGGGTCCACAATGTCAACAGCAGGAGATCACAGATGCTCCAAGGGTGTCTTGAAAATTTATATTATCTGATTAACAATAGAACTGCAAATTCATATTTCTGGTTATTAGTACACACCTATGAAAATTCAATTTAAATAGCAACCACTCCCAAAATTTTGGCTTAGCATGTCTTCTGAGTATCCATTGTTGTCTCAAAAGATGGTCAAAATGCTGCTACATTTCGCAACAACATATCTATGTGAAATAGCATTTTTACCACTTACCAATATGATGACTAAATACAGACCTAGACTTGGTGTGCAAAGTGAATTGTGTGTCTCTGTCTAAAATATCAGCAAGAATTGACAATTTGTACCGATCAATGCAAGCACACACTTCTCATTACTCAGTGCAAATATTGGATGTGATTTTCATTAGATATTTGTGATAAATTTAATTTTTATTTATATGGGGATCCACAAGATTTAACTTTTATTTACATGGAGGCCCACGAGATTTAATTTTTATTGATATGGAGGTCCACAAGATTTAATTTTTATTGATATGGAGGTCCACGAGATTTTATTTTTATTGATATGGAGGTCCACGAGATTTTATTTTTATTGATATGGAAGTCCACGAGATTTTATTTTTATTGATATGGAGGTCCACAAGATTTTATTTTTATTGATATGGAGGTCCACGAGATTTTATTTTTATTGATATGGAGGTCCACGAGATTTATTTTTATTGATATGGAAGTCCACGAGATTTTTTTTATTGATATGGAGGTCCACGAGATTTTATTTTTATTGATATGGAAGTCCACGAGATTTTATTTTTATTGATTCCACGAGATTTTATTTTTATTGATATGGAGGTCCACGAGATTTTATTTTTATTGATATGGAAGTCCACGAGATTTTATTTTTATTAATATGGAGGTAGATTTTATTTATTAATATGGAGGTCCACGAGATTTTTATTAATATGGAGGTCTTTAATTCTTATTAATATGGAGGTCCACGAGATTTAATTCTTATTAATATGGAGGTCCACGAGATTTAATTCTTATTAATATGGAGGTCACGAGATTTAATTCTTATTAATATGGAGGTCCACGAGATTTAATTCTTATTGATATGGAGGTCCACAAGATTTTATTTCATTGATATGGAGGTCCACGAGATTTAATTCTTATTGATATGGAGGTCCACGAGATTTAATTCCTATTGATATGGAGGTCCACAAGATTTTATTTTTATTGATATGGAAGTCTGTGATTTAATTTTTATTGATATGGAGGTCCACGAGATTTAATTCTTATTGATATGGAGGTCCACGAGATTTAATTCTTATTGATATGGAGGTCCACAAGATTTTATTTTTATTTATGTGGAGATTCGAATAAAAAAAATTTAGAAAATTACTGATTTCAACTATAAAAAAAAATAGACTTTCTTTTTAAAACTAGTTTATTTTCTAGTTGTCCCTGTTAAGATATGCTTAAGTATATTTCTATAGTCAAGTTATATAATAATGTAAGATGGGTAGAAAACTGTGTTATGATAGTTTTTAGTATGGCAATCAAAACACAAGAAATGATCTCTTAATAAACTACAGATTTTTGTTGTCTGACTTTTTAGAGATAACTTTTATTATGTGTTTTTCAATTGCAGTGTTTTCTGCCATAAAATTATTTTATGCAAACATTATGAGGTTTTATGATAGATAAACAATTACTTTGATTTTGTAGGTAGCTTCCTCAATTCTGATTTAATATATAAAAATTGGTGCAGTGGCCTATTGTTGGTAACAGCAAGCAGTCTATTCCTTTTTCACTAGTTCTAGACCAGGGAGATTGTTTTTGCTGAGATGGAGCGCTACAACTTCAATCAGTTGGCTGGTCACATCAAGCCCTAGCACCTATACGATTGACCCAATGCTATTGCCTTTATGGTAAACCCAGCCCTTTTTATCATGTACTAGAAGGCATTGGCTGAGGCTCTTAGTGTCCTGGGTATGATGTTAAACTCTATCTGATGGTTGAGTTCCAGTTCTGGAACACTGGGGACTGTGGAGTACCCCTTAATCACCAATACTCCCAAGTCCACTATGACCCAGAGTGGTAGTACCTGTTAGGGTACCATCTATGGGTTAAATAGAAAAAAATAAGTTTTTAAAAAAGTTGAGTTTAAAAAAAAGAATTCAGTACCCATCAAGAATGAATGAAACAAAACATCTTTGGCATGAAATAATCCAACAAGGGTTGACATGCTGTAAAATCCAACTCACTGGATGAAAGTACTAGATGGGGAGAAAAGTTTGGCATTTACAGCTTTGTCTTCTTACATCCATTGCAAATGGGAAATATTTGCAATTGGTGTGGGGGGATTTCTTTCTAGATTCATGAGTGACCAGGGTGTGTGGCTGTTCTCTTCTTGGGCCTGCTGCAGATAGGAGCTGATAGCAGAATAAAACTGCTCAGTGAGGTTGATATACAGCACTGGTGTGGTGGATAATATAAGGTCTCTTGCATTACGCATGGTTATGTGGGAAGAGTGGGTATGGCTGTGTAAGTCTCTTTTACTGCACATGTTTATGTGAGAACAGTGGAGCTAGTAACCAAATAGAAGTGGTGAGAGGATCCCTTTGCTACATCTACTTGCAGTCAGTAAGACATCTATGGAGTCAGGGAGTTGCACTTGGAAACCATAAAGGTTAAGAATAGCTGTGTGAGAATAGGTGCACTGCAAGAGAACTTACATAAGTGGTTTATTTTCCAATTTTGGAGCTCTGCGGAGTGTGGAGTACCCTTCATTGCCATTACTTCCAGGTCCACTTGTACCTTGAGTGGTAGTACCTGTTAGGGTACCATCTATGGGTTAAATTGCAAAAAAGGAGTTATAAAAATGTGTTAAAAAAATTGAGTTTAAAAAAAAATGTTGAATGCCCATCATGCATGAATATAACAAAACATCTTCGGCATAAAATAACCCAACAAGGGTTGACAGGCCATAAAATCCAACAAATCAAACCATAAATTGTTTGTGTATCCATTGGCCTACTTAGCTGACCACTGCTAACAAGGAAGGATACATTATGTTTGCTTAGGCCAGTGGCTCAATACATATTTTGGAGCCAAATCCCAGAAATGTCTGTGCTGGCTGGCTGACAAGAGATAGGGAACTGGTATATCTATATGCTTCAGAGCCACTGCCTATGGAGCGTTTTAATAGGCCAAATAGTCATGCCCCATATCACATCTGTAGGGTAAGCATTTAGCCGGTGTTCAGTGTGGATGGATGCCATCTTATTTTTTTACCTTGATGAATTATGATGAAATTTAACATGGAGTATAATAACACATTTTTTTTAACTCATTTCTTTCCATTTAACCCATAGATGGGACCCTAACAGGTACTACCACTTCAGGCCAGAGTGGACCTGGGAGTAATGGTAATGAAGGGGTACTTCACATTCCCCAGAGCTCCAGAGGTGTTGTAGGTGTATTCTAAAGCCTCAGCTGATAGGGCCATTAAAATTTGATATCATTTGAACAAGAATTTTTTTATCAGATTACTAAATGGTATCAATTTCTGAAACACGTGTACTTCTCAGATCGTACCAATTTTTTTAAACACCCTGTTCCTTTGATACAACCTATTATTATTTAGCTATTTATTTTTTTGTGAGTAATTATCAGTTATTATAAAACACCCCAAGTGAATTCTAAGCTAATAACAGTTTGAGGTGGAAAATAGAAGAGAATATATTGATTATACCTCTCTTAAGGGGCAAGGCCAATGGGATGGGACAGCTTTTGACCTTACAGCACAGGATGGTCATTTCTTGGGGTTTCCCCTCATAAAACAGACCTGTGGTGTTAGTGATAGTGGTAGTGGTAGTGAATCCTGTCACATGATTATAGAGAGAAAATTTCTAGTTTTATGTGAATAATACTGTCTCAATTCTTTTGGGCATTTTTATTTTTGTTTATTTAAGGTGTAAGACAGACAAAAACCAGATTAATAGGAACAGCATTTTCACATAATCATTTTTTCTCAATTTTTCTTCTTCACATGGAATGTTTGGAGACACAGACTACCAAGAAAATAAATTATATGTTCCGTTTTTGTTCTAGGCAGTCTCTGACTTCAAATATATAGGTATGTTTATCTCTGTGTGTATACTTATAATGTTTGTGTGTTTACTTATGTTTCTGTATATGTGTGTGTATGCATACATATATAGACAGAAGAATAGATAGATTTACTTACTTAAATATTACACACACATACACAAACCTGCATGAGCAGGATGTGACACAAGGTCAATTTCTTAAGCAGAGTTTATCAGTTTTGAATTTAGTTTTCCTTCTCCTAGACTGGTTATCTAGCCCAGTCTGCCCTACTATTTACCCATAGCTGGAAGGAGACTAGTTGGATGCATACCTTTCTCAGGAGTATCAGCACTATGTGAAATGCAAACAGCCTTGTCTAGGATTTGAACTAAGTTTGACGAGTCCATTTCCTATGACTCTAACCATTACACCATGCGCCTCCACCATATATGTATTTTTATGTGAGTGTGTGTGTACTGGTAATGTATGTATGTGAGTGTGTGTGTACTGGTAATGTATGTATGTGTGTGTATGGAGACATAAAAATGTATTTATTTACAGAGAGAAAGAGAAAGAAAGACACACAGACTGATTTAAATTATTAATGTTTTCTCTTCCACAGATCGGTTACATGTGTCAGTATTTAAGCAGAGTACAGCTGGCTTAATTGTTTTCCTTCTCCTTGACTGGTTGCCAAATCAGGGCTAAAGAGCCCATTCTGTTATACTATTTACCCATAGATGTGGGGTTAATTCATCCCTTTCTCAAGAGAAGTAGAAAATGGCTTCATCCAGGATTTGAACCTAGGTCACCATGTCCATTTCCTAAGATGATAGCCTTTGCACCATACACCTCCAGCATAATTTAAATGAATGTCCAAATTTCTATATGCATCTGTTTTTACCTGTATGCATGTGTAGTGTGTATATATATATATATATATATATATATATATATATATACATACACACATGCTCTATACTACAGTATATAAAGGAGCACAAAAACCTCATCCAGCCCAGGGTTTCAGAATTACATAGGTGAGAAACTGTCAATAACTAAGCACTGTTGACTTCATGTCCACACTACTCTAACTTATATATATATTGAGAAAGAGAGAAATGTTTATATGCATGTTACAAGAGTGGATCAGTAAGGCCTAATTAGTTAACTTAATTATGATATGAAATTTTACTCTAGAACAGTATGAATATTCATTGACAAGGAAGGAAATTATGTTCAGAATTAAATTTGTTGCATGAAATAGTTCTTTGATCAATAGGCTGCAGGCTAATGAATATATATATGAAACATGGACTACATATTGTTGACACATCAAAGCCTTGGAGAGATTTCATTAGACATGTCTCATAAAGATAGTAAATGCAGGCTAGCAATCCCTCACGTCAGACACTGAAGTCCTGCAACAAGCCAATACGTCCAGCATAGAAATGTGCATTATATGTAACCAGATGCGCTGGGCTGGGCATCTTGCCAGAATGCAAGACGGCAGACTCCAGAAGCAATTGTTCTAGGGAGAACTGCAATGTGGGAAGTGTCCGAGGCATGAGCCCAAAAAGCATTTTAGGGATGCTATCAAAAACAACATCAAAACTCTCAACATAAACGTTCATGAGTGGGAGAGAATAGCTACGAATCGTGCCGTATGGAGAAAACTTGTCTATGATACCTGCAAGGGGTTTGATGTAAAACGGCTCGAACACTCCATCCTGAAGCGGTCTCTATGTAAATGGCACATGATGAACATCATAGACACATTTCCTACATTAAAGCCGGACTGTATATGGGACGCGTGTGGCAGGGCCTGCCTGTCAAAGGCTGGGTTTCTCAGTCACGTACGGTCACATACGAGAGGAAACCGGGGAAGAGGTTCATATGTATGACAGTGAATAAAAACAAAGCTGAATGCCTGGCCACTGCATGCTCACAACTGAACTTGTAGAAATGGCCTTATTCTGTGAAGAAGTGGCAATCATCATATATATATATATATATATATATATATATATGTATATATATATATATACACACACACACACTCTGTACGAGCAGGATGTGACACAAGTTCAATTTTTTATGCAGTGTTTAATAGGGTTGAATTCAGAGTTTTTGTTCTCTTAGACTGGCTACCTAACTAAGGTTAAAGAGCCCATTCTGCACAGCTATTTATCCATAGCTGGAAGGAGAATAGTTGGATGCACACTTTTCCCAAAGGTATTAGCACTATGTGAAATGAAAACAGCCTCGGTCAGGATTTGAACTTGGGTTGACCAAATCCATTTCTAACAACGCTAACCATTATACCATGCACCTCTTGAATGTATCTATATATGTCTTTGAAGAAATATATTGAAAAAAATTACTTTCTCTCTTTCTCTTTATCAATGATTCCTGGATAAGAACTCTCTCTTTTTTTTTGTATAGCAGACATCATAGTGTGATGTTAAATTACATTACATATTTAGTAATACTCCTTGTAAAATACAAGCGCTGACAGCCAACATTTTAAATTCATTCCTTCTGTAATTGTGAAACTTTTGCATCAGTAAAATAATTTTAAATTAAATCAAAGTCTTTTAAGGTTCATGTCAATATGCCAATTTAATTTGGTTCCAATTCTGGATAAGAAGATGTCTCCATTTTAGATCAACTTTCTGACAAGACTGTGACAGACTTGTTGTGAATTTGATGTTGATTCTTCTTGAAGATTTTCAAATAGACAAAGAGCTGAAACTCAAACACAAATTCTTTCTTTGATTTTTTACTTTCACAAGAGTTGTCTTGGATGATTTATTTGGTATTGAAATGGAATGGATCATAAGTATCACTTTTGAATCATACGATAGGGTAAGAATGATTTGGGAATGCAACAGGATAAGAAGAATTTATATATATATATATATATATATATATATATATATATATATATATATAGCCAAAAGCCAAATAATCTGTACGGCTTGAAAAGAAAATTAAACTGCACAAAAATAATAGATAAGGTGAATTTTGTCTAAGGAGTTGGCAGTAGGAAGCACTGTCTACAGTTGCATTTTTTTCAAGGAAATCAATAGTGATAGGTCATTTCATATCCCAGAAGACTGTCACAATGACCTTCTTTACTGGTTGCTATGCTTGGAATTTTTTCTTTACCAGAAAGTCAGGAAATTTCTACTCCATAGATTGTCTTTGATTTAGGCTTGTTGTGTCAAACCCATCTTTAGCCCACTTATAAACATTTTTGTGACTAAGACATCCTTCTCCATACTTATCACTCATTCTTCTGTAAATTTCATATGGTTTGCTCTTCCAAGACACCAAAAATTTGATGACAAACCACTGTTAAGCCTGGAGCACTCTATTTGATTTGCCACCATTTTGAATAGCCTCAAAACAAATATTTTTGCAAAATTAAAATAATTTTTGCCCTAAACTAATTCCAAATGATTCAGAATTTTTATTTATGGAAAAAGAATCTGGGAGGGAAAAAAAATCCCCCTTATTTATTGTATGACGCTCATATTAATTAAAAGCTAAATGATGGTATCAATATTGCTATTTAATTCAATTTAATGATATTCCTTCAAATATCAACCTGACATGAATAATGTGTGTGTACAGTCATAAAACATTTTCCTCTTTATGATAAAAATTGTTTATATATTTAAGAATAGAGGAAGATTAATGTTATTGTCAAACGAATGGTTATTAGGTTTTAATGAAGATAAATGTAAAGTATTATGTTGAGAAAATAGATTGGTTTTCTTTATTTAGTGGCATATCAACCTTTTATGGATTATTTAATGCCAAAATTTGATTCATTTGTAAATGTTTAATTATAATCATAACTATTTATATTTTTAATATTCCGTTAAAATCATTTTTTAAATCTCACTTGTTTTAAGGTCTATAAGTTTGCACACTGTTATCAAATTGGAGATGCGTGTATAATGGTTACGGTCGTAGACACATTGTGACGAGTTTGAATCCTGGATGAAACTGTTTTTATGTCACATAATGCTAATACCCTTGGGAAAAGTATGAGTCCAACTATTCTCCATCCAGTTATGGGTAAATAGCAGGGAAGACTGGGTTCTTGAATCCTATTATGGCAACCAGTCTAAGAGAAGTAAAACTCTGAATTCAAACGTTAAAACTCCAATTAAGAAATCAACCATGTGTCACATCTTGCTCATGTGCAGAGGTTGGTAAATATATTTATAGTGTCAAGTATTTCTATCCAATACTAATAATTTTTAACCAGATGTATTTGATCCATAGATGAAACTCTAACACGTATTACCACTCCAAGTTAAAGTGGACCTGGGAGTAATAGCAACAAAGAAGTACTTCACTCTACTCAGTGCCCCAGAAGTGAATTCTCACAACCATATACAGTTTAGTTTCATAGTTTGACCCCTTTGTGGGAGCAGGGTTTACTTTCTACCCCTTTTGTAACTCTTCTTTGTATGCCCTCCAATCTCTATATGATACTCCAGTTTCCATATCTGAAGACACTGAAGTCCAGGCCTGAGTACAATATTTCATATGAGGTTTTATTAGGGTTTTATATATTTTGAAATCAACATTTGCCTCCCTTGAAATAAAATTTCTACTCATTCAGGCAATCATTCCATTTGCCTTGGATATAATTAAAAAAATATGTTCAAAGAACAGAGAGAAAAAAAAAAAGATCAGGAAGGGGTTTATGCGACTGTCATGTGACACCTTGCAGGCCCATACTGGACATGAAAATTATCCAAGGTATCCCTACATATATATATATTAAACAACCCTAACAGAAAAATTGCAGAAACACGCACAACCTATATATATATATATATATATATATATATATATATATATATATATATATGTATTGATCAAAGCCTGAAGAAGATACCAGAATATCTTAAACACGTGTTGCGTATGTAAGATAAAAAGAATAAAACATTTTTTCTGAGAACAATACATTTTGCGGACCTTCTTCTTTTTTATAAATATTAAATTTTCTCCCATTGGAACCAGAACAACATTTTTATATATATATATATATATATATATATATATATATAACAGCCTACTTCTGCTCTTACACTGACTTAAACACTATTCTTTGGATCTGGTTGATAATACTTAACTTCTTCAGCCACAGAGCACATTGTTTCATCCAGTCTTGCTTCTTCTATTCATTTTAGAATTTTTAACCATCGTCTCTATTATCAGTTTGAATCACCATTCATTTTTTTTTCTTTTGAATTTACTCACTCTCAAGCCTTCTGATGTGACACTATCATGATTGTGTCGAATAACTAAATAACATTGATTTTATGCAAATCAACACCATGAGCCTCTTTTTTCCCCCCAATTTGTTTGCACCCCATAATTTTCCTCTAATTATCATGCAGGTCAAACATTCTCTGCCTGATAGCATATTATGAATTTGTTTAATTCTTAATACTAAACAATGTTCTTTTATTAGAAACAAACTGTAAGTTGAACTCATGTTATTCACAGAGTATTAAATGTATTCCAGGTAGAAAATTTGATTCTGACTGAAGCATCAATATCTGCTCTTATTCAAAGATGCTTGCATTAGATTTGAACAGGTGTAGATGCTTCATACTTTTACAGCTTCGCTAATTATACTAACATTACATAGCGCTCCTCAATGGACTAACGCACTCCTATATACTCAAACAAGAACAACAACCATAATGTGAAATATGTCAAACACATATTCATGGAATGCAGGTTTTTTGCTCACCAAAACCGTTATTTTAAAGCAAACAATATGAAAGATCTATTTGAAAATGTCAACATAGGATATTCTCTCCTTTTTGAGGGAAATAAAATTATACCATAGAATATAGTCATGAAACTAATCAATACCATACAATAATGCTAACACATTGTTAAAACCAATTACTAAAAAGTATAAATATAATGACATAACCCTAGACAGGTTGATATGCCATTAAAATCAATAAACCAACCAACCAACTAATTAAGGGACTGAGCACTCTTCGTAGCCTTATATGTTTGTTTTGGAGGTGCATGGTGTAATGGTTAGAGTCTTAGGAAATGGACTCAGCGACTTGAGTTTAAATCCTGGATGAGGCTGTTTGCATTTCACATAGTGGTAATATCTTTGAAAAAGGTATGCATCCAACTACTCTCCCTCCTGCTATGGTTAAGTAGTAGGGCATATTGGGCTCTTAAATTTTGTCTAGGTAACCAGTCTCAAACCTGTTAAACTCCACTTAAGAAATTGAGCAAGTGTCACATCCTGCTCGTGTGGATGAGTTGGTAAATATATATATATATTAGTAAATTGCCTTTCTAATAGATGTGTAAATGGCGCAGAGGTAAAACTCTGACTGATGACAACTGCTTGTCTAGTGGCCCTGAAGAGTCACGAAATGGCAAAACAGGACTGTATGTTGATGGCAATATATATATAGATGTTAAAGAGTCCAAGTATGCTTCTTTGTAGATATGTGATGGACATTGGGATTCTATTCTGGTTGTATGAGAAGCATGGAAAAGTACAGAAATAACTAAAATTCAGAATGTTGAATACTATTTTATTTTTTATCTTTTGTTTTTTGTCAAAGAGTTTTGTAGAGTGACTGTTTTATTTTTATTTTCATATTCTCTTCTTTAAAATCATGTGTCATTTGATTGGTCTCTCATTTCAGTGTCTTTGAGGTTGTTTTTATTGCCCTGTCTGGGATTGTGGTGTGGGCATCAGAGCAGGCATGACCCATTATGCTTCTAATACAACCAAAAAAGCTTCCCAACATCCACCACACACACACACACACACACACACACAAACATATATATATATATATATATATATATATATATATATATACAGAATCTTTAAAATGTATTACTTGGAATTATATATATCATGAGTTTGCAACCAGGTCCATTGTATATATGTCTTAGTGAGGTTAAGTATAGGAGCCATAATCTCTGAGATGTATCGTAGGAATTTTGCCAGATAGTTTGCAAATCCTCCCACACACTGTACTTCCTTTGTCTTTAGGGTTAGGAATCTCCTTGATTGCTTTTAACTTCTCAGGGTCAGGACGCATCCCTTCACCTGTGATTATGCCCCATGAATAACTGGAAAGTTTGCCATAAATCCATTTTATCTGGATTAAGGCATATTCCCTTTCATGCCAATTTTGTTGCAGCTTTCTTAACTTTCTGTTATGGTCAGCCATGTTTTCTTTGAGGGTTTTACCTTTGCCATAGATCAGGTGATCATCGGTCTTGTTCAGTACACCTTCCAAATCGAAACAGCTTGTGTATAGGGCTTCTTGATTTCAAGAATAATCCAGAATAGGGGACATACAATTTTTATTGGAATCTAAAGATTTAATTAACAACCTCAAGAAGGTTATAAATTCCACAATACTCTCTGCAACTCCCCTGTTTAATTGTGGAAAATGTAGCGCTCCTATGTAATGTTGGTTTCCCCTAGTGCATATTGATCAAAAGCTTTATTTATTTAATTTGGGGGTTTGCTGGTTGTCAGCTGTATTAAATTGGAACCCATAATACAATTTTAGTGCTTTGTCATCTAACGTGTGAAGCATTAATGCTGTTTGGTATTCAATGAGATGCGTCTTTAAATAATGGGATAATTATTTCACTTAAGTTTAAACAACTTCCAGTTGACTGACAGACTAATGTCCATACCTAGGGGTTGTGGTGGTCTGATGTGAGACACCAGTCTTGGAACATGCATATTTAATTCTTATTGGGAAAATAGGGGATTAATTATCTGCCCTTGGTAGCAAGGGACCAATCAATGCACTACCATAGATTGGTGCCCAATTTGACTCCTTTTAAAATCAATTGTACTGCTCCAATCCCTTCAATTCCAAGATGGACCTCAGCAGATAAGTCTAGCCGCAAAGCCATTTAGTTTTCAAAATAGGGTCCTCTTCGCTGGGCACCATATATTTTTCTACATTAAATGTTGCACTGTTCTAAAAACAAATCTCTCAGTTTGGTTTTATTTTAAGCATTTTCCAGTGATTTCTAATAATTCTTTTATTATGATCCCATTTAGATTTTTATTTTGTGGAATATAATTCAATCTGAAGAAGCTGCCCTTATAGCAAAATATGTCCATTTAATTGTGTTCCTTTTCTAATATGGTATATATGCATGAATATAAGGTTTGGTGTAGAGGCTGGAATAGATATATATTTATTAAGTTTGCAATTCCTTTTGTATTTTTAATTATATGTTTGTGCAATTATATTGTTTTTGAGTTCTTCTTTTGAATTGAAAGCCTTTCTGTTAATGTTGGAAATATGTGGGGCCCCGCAAAAAAGACCATATTCTGCCATTTTCTTGGACCGCACATGTACAACAAAAGAAAAATTCCAAGCACAACAATAAAAAGCACTCGGTTATTTCAATGTTCCATTCCTTTCTTCATTGTCTTAATATTCTTGTACTCTCCTGCCAAAATGTTTCCTGCACACCAAGATAAATGGTAACAGATGAAAGGAACGACAAAGTTTTAAGTTGGTGAAAGCATACTTAATTTAAAACTGGGTGCTCCAGCTATTAGCCTAAATCGACTGCTACTGAAAGTGATGGTGCCCTTATTTAGTTCCTCATGCAACAAAAGGTGCTCTAGAGAACTGTTGTAACTTGAGTATCTGAGTTAACAGAGAAATAATAGGAAGAAGCATAATGAGTATTAAAGTTAGGGAAAAAGGTTTACAAAGCAAAGATACAAGGTGAAGAGAGTAATTAGTAAATGCTAGGTTGAATTAACAAGTTCCATGGGATCTTGTTTTGTTGAACACAAATTTTTAATTGATTAAAGTCAACAACAATGAAACCGGGTTGGGTGTACTGCTGTAAATACAAAATGACTAAAATATTACCTTTCTTTTTTGATGCTCATGGGTAAGCTAGCATTACAAATAAAGTAGGCGATCTTTTCTGTTCCTCATTTTCTTTGATGTTGTGGATCATTTTACATGAAACTTTTATCTTAGCGGAAATTTTATTTGGGAGGAGGTATTATCTTCTACTTAGAAAAGATTTTCTTTTAAGCAATACGTTCTGGTACCAAAATCAAGGACACCTGGCGTGTTTCTAATAAAATTACCTAATATTTCTACCTGGAAAAGCACACCTAAGTACACTAAGAAATGAGAGGAAGGGGTTGATAGTATAAAGAATTCTAAATACACTACACCTTAAGCAAGTCTTTCATACTCATATCAGCAGTAGTTAGGAGGATTAAAAATCAGGAAAGGCTCACATCTTTACAAATTGGTTCTTGGAATGGTTTTACCATTTTGAAGGAATGGAAAATGAAAGTTTTATTTGTTGTTTTCAAAATGCCTTAACTGTACTTTGATATATATATATATATATATTAAAAAGTCATTGAGGTGGCCTAAAGTTGATATCAACCAGACAGCGAGTGAGTCTATCCCCTTTTTGCTAGCGCTAGAGGGAGATTGTTTTGGCACCTCAGATGGAGTGCCGCACCTACCATCTGCTTCACATTTTACCGCACAGATCCCTGTGCTACTCATATGCTGAGTTGGCGAGGGCTGGTATCAAAACCGGAACCTTGTGGTTCCTAGTCGAACACTCTACCGACTGAGCTAAACCGGCCTCTCTCTCTCTCTCTCTCTCTCTCTCTCTCTCTCTATATATATATATATATATTATATATATATATATATATATATATATATATATAGAGAGAGAGAGAGCAAATATATGTAAGATTGGGGTAGTGTGGACATGAAGTTAGTGGTGCTTGGTTACTGACAGTTTCTCACCTATGTGATTCTCAAAACTAGCACTTGGTTTGAAAATCCCATAGACGAGAATCTGTCAGTAACCAAGGGCATTTGTTTTCCTGTCTACACTACCCTAACTTAGATATACTTTCTCTATACACAATCATGAGCATAATTTACTTATAAATACGGCCCAGTATATGATCAATATTAATATATATATATATATATATATATATATATATATATATGCATTTCAATTTATTTGTATTCAGATATATCCATAAAAAGGCATCTATATATTCAAAAACTTTTATATGCACCACACACAACACTCACGCGCACACACACACACACACACACACACACACACATATGTATATATAATTAATATTGATAATATTGTTTGTGCTACTTATAAAGTGGTCAATATCATTGATAGAGCATATATATCTCTGTTTGGTTAGTTTAGACATAGTAAACAGACCTTGGTAACTATCAATTTCCCACCTCTGTGATCTTCAGACATAGAGCTCTTGGTCTGAAGATCACATAGTGAGAATCTGATAGTTACCAAACAGCATTGAATCTATATCTGTGCTATATGTAGAGAGAGAGAGAAAGAGAGAGCAAGAAACCATATACATACAAACAAAAAATTATTTGTTATAGGATGTTACGATGCATGGAAAATTTATTGTCGATACTTGAGTATTTCAGTTTTACAGTGGAAACCTTCTTCAGGGCTGTTGAAAATGAGAAGAAAAAACAAGGATTTATGTGGATTGAAGATGAAGGATGTTTTGTATGTGTTGAATTAGAAAAATGTGTGGAAAAAAGATTATTTACCGTTATTTGAGTGGCGCTTGTTGTTGTAAGTTGATGACGTGATTAATGCATGCGAAAGTGAAAATTAATGATCAGAACACATGAAATCTCAAAGCCGAACATGATTGGACCATGAGTAGAGGTTAAAAAGGTGTGATGTATTCCATATGATTATCAATGTATAAAAATGAGAGAAGTATTAAGTGTTAAATTGTTTAACATACATCTACACATACATATATGTAGATATATAATGTATATATATACATATATATTATGTTGTGTTGTTATTGCTATGGCTGGGGACAGTTTTGTAACTATTAATTATTGATTTGCCTAGATGTGAGGATATGTTAAAGAAGCCAGGTCTACAATTAACATTCTCTATGTTATTTATAGCACTGGCTTCGAAGATTTGCCTCAATCTTTTGTTGTGGATGTAAGCTAACATGGATGCATTATTGAAATCAAAATTGTGTTTAGTATTTAATATATGATGGAAGAGACAATTGTTGATGTCACCTAATTTAATGCTGTGTTTATGTTCATAGATGCGTTTTTTTTTTTTTTGTTTCTGAAAGTTTTACATATGTATTTTTATGGCAGTCAATACATGGTATGATGTACACGCCTACTTCAGATTTTATGTCTTGTCGAGAGTTTTTGTGGATTATGTTGTGTATTGTTTTAGAGGCTAGTTGACAGTTTTTATACCTAGGTTGTTTAGATTTTTATTTACTGTGGATATTATTGTTAGGTAGACTTATGTATCTATCTGGGGGGTTAGATTTATGTGGGTGGTGTTTTGGGATTGGTTTGTGGTATGGATTTTGAGGCCTTTAACTTTAGCATATTGTATAAATGATTTGGGATATGAGAGGTTTTGGAATGTGTTCTCTATGTAAGTGAATTCATTGTTCAAGTATTTTGGTGTGCATATGCGGAGGGCTCTGAGGTAAATTCCTATTATAATAGCTTTTTTGGTGTGGGTGTCATGGTGTGAGTAGTAGTGTATGTGGTCATTTTTGGCTGTAGGTTTGTGGTGGACTTTGAATTCAAGTTTGTTATTGTTTTTTGTGAGTAGAACATCTAAGAAAGGTAGGGAGTTATTAGATTCTAGTTTGTGTGTAAACTGTATAGTGGGTTCTACTCTATTTAGTTTGGTCATGATTTCTGTGATATCTATATCATTTGGGTAAATAGTGTGTTGTCTATGTATCGGACATACTAGGAGTTGTGTGGGATTATGTAATTAAAGGGGCCAGCTTCTCGGAATTCTAGGTATAAGCACGCTGGGACGCCGCTTAAGGGTGATCCCATAGGTCGGCCAAACTTTTGTTTGTAAAAAAATGTTGTCAAATTGGAAATAGCAGTGGGCTGTGCATAAATTACATATTTTAATTATTTTAGAGATGGGGGGGGGCATGTTAGTTTAACTTTATTAGTGGAAAGGTGTTTCTCTAGTCTTTTTATGCATTTGTTAACAGGTATATTTGTGTAAAGGGATTTCATGTCAAGGCTAGCTAGCTTGTCATGTTGGTGTTGTTTATTTTGTTGAGAAATGCATATGAATTTTTAATGTGAGCATCACTAATCCTACCTAGTCTTTTTGCTAGATATTTTGCGTTATTGTGGGTAACAGATCCTATTCCGGAGATGATGGCTCTTAGAGGTATTTCAGGTTTGTGTGTTTTGGGAAGGCCATAGGTCCAATGCATACAAAACATCCTTCATCTTCTATCCACATAAATCCTTGTTTTTCTTATCATTTTCAACAGTCCTGAAGAAGGTTTGCACTGTAAAACTGAGATACTCAAGTATCAACAATAAATTTTCCATCCATCATAACATCCTGTAATTGTTTCTAAATTTCTCCACATACTGTTTGATTAATTTCCTCATCTTACTTCCATTTTTTAATATATATATATATATATATATACAAAGCACAGGTACACATAAAATACATATTGGTATTTGAATAAAAATATTTACCTTTGTGAGGCTTTGTACACACACACACATATATATATATATATATATATATATATATATATATATATATAGTGTGTGTGTTACACCAAAATTATCTACAAATGTATATAAAGCTGATATATATGCATATATTGATACTTGTAAAAAATATTTATATATAAAATACATATATATTGATACTTCTGCAACTATTTCTATGTGTGAGTATACACACAAAGTAAATATTACACAAAAAACTATGCACTAATATATATATATATATATATATATATATATATATATGTGTGTGTGTGTGTTTAGTATGCCTTACATGGGCCAGAGAACAACACCATTGGACCGAAGAAGACTGGCACCATGTCATCTGGTCAGACAAGTCACGTTTCCAGCTCTTTTGAGCAGACAGTAGAGTTCATATGTGGAGGAGGCCTGTCAACATGGTGTTGGGCAAGTCACTGGTGGTGGTTTTATAATGGTGTGGGCGTGTGTTTTGTTGGAGTTGGCAAGACTGCTTGTGAAATTGGAATCTGTCTTGACAGGTGTGACATACACAGATGTTGTTGCTGGGTGAGTGCTCACCAAGTCTTCCATTGGTGATAGTTTCTTCCAGCAAGATAATGGACTTCTTACCCAGCACATCATGTGTGGGTGACTCAAAATTTTTTTTAGGGATACTCATCTGACTTGCAGTTATGAATCTGGTCTCCATACTTAAGAGATTTTAGCCCCATTGAACATGATCAGGAAAGCAAAAGATTGACAGTCACCAAGCACCACTGAGTCTGTGTCTAAGATACTCTAAAGTAGATCTACATATGGTCTATCACCGATATTGAGCCCTCTTTCTTTATGAATATATCAAATATATATATATATATATATATATATATATATATGTGTGTGTGTGTGTGCCTGTGTGTGTGTAAAGACAAACAGACAGACACAAAGGATAGGGACTGATGGACACACAGATATATGACACCAGACAAAATTTTAGATGCCATAGTAAATAGCGAACATGTTACAAGCCTCACTAAATTCCCTGCAGCCATACTGTGGCAGGACAGAGGGGAGTCAGGGAAGGCCAGCTGCTTCAACGGAGTGCAAAATCACCCTAACCCAAAAGCCTTTCTGTTGTTATAACGCTGAAATATATAGCATAACTTTTGCCATTATACCCCTTGGCTGAAAAAACAGACTGCTTGGAACAGGGATGAATCAGACTTGTAGAATTGCATGTGAAGTGTGGTAGGGTGAGACAATATAATGGAAAAAATTATTTTTTGGGCTACTGCAGAGGGTGCCAGCTCAAGCTCTTGCCCCTACCTACTGGATCACAATGTTGGCATGCCACTGCAGCTATACCCAACTAATTGCCCTGTTGGTGAAACCTAGTATATGATGATGGTATCCTCTGCAGTGGAGTAAGACCCACCCCTAATAAGTACTGTCCTAAGTATTATAATTGCATCTGGTGGAGAGGTTCCAGTTCTGGGAAGTATGAGAACACTCCTTCATTGTCTATCTTAGCCAACTGATCTTGTATGCTTTTCTTATATAACATTAGGATGGAGCAATTTCTTGTGAATCTTGGCCTTTTTGTCTGGTTCATTGTTTGTGTATCAGATAAGTACAGGTCAAGCATAAGCATGTCACCACTTTCGTGACCGACCACCCAAATTAGGAAAGTTAAAAATAGACAAATTTTGGGGATTGTCTAACCATAACATAGTCCACACCTGGACAAAATTTCAGAAAAATTTAAGTGCAAGATTTTAACAAATTTTAACAAAGTTTTGTAGCTTCGATTCTGAGCAAAAACCAAACTATCTTTTTAGTACAAATAATGTTCAATATATGTGAAATAATAAAAGAAAAAAAATTTGTCATAGATGCAGTGCCACATTGGGATATTGATCTTGCTATGAAAAAATCAGAAATCACCAATAACTTAAAATTGGTTGATTTTCAGACTTTTTTGATAGCATTTTTGGATTCCTTGGGCTAAAATGCCTTTATAAACCAATTTTTAGGAGTAAGGAAATTGTAGTACTCATTTTACAGACAAAAATAGATTTTGCAAACCCCACCAAATTTGGAGAGCTAAAAATCTACATAACTCCGCATTCTTGGAATTAGAAGCTCAAATTTTGGGAATTGTCTAATGTTAACATAGTCCACACCTGTACAAAATTTCAGAAAAATTGAAGGGGTTGGGTGACAATTTTACTTTCTTCTGGATGATTTGACATGGAATTACCCATATCCTTGTCTGACTTGCTGAGTTTACCAAGATTGAAGTCGCCACATACAAACAATAACCACCTTGCTGGGATGTTCAATTTTCAAATTAATAGCCTTGGGGAAGGTATTGAAACCACTTTCTTGATTGTACAGGATTTTAATCATTGTTTAATAGATAAAGTTTTTTTTTTATCTACACCTGTTAACAAGCGTTTCTGTGTTATTGACGTGGTTGACTTGTTGACAGGACTGATAAATTTGGTCATCTTCAAACCCAGCTAGAACTGAGAAAAGTCTGAAGCAGCTCTTTCACAACTTTCTTGTGGGTCCATCAACACAACATGGGTGCAGGAAGTCCAAACGAGCAGGTTCACTGGAGATAAATCAACCTATAAGTGGGCTGCGGCATGAAACGCACTTAGAGGACCATAGTATGAACCCCTTCACCCCACAGCTATAGGTTAAATAGTACGACTACTGTTCTTCTACAAGGATAGCTTTGACATTAAATAACCTATGAAGTTTGATATGCCATTAAACAAAGAAACCAAACCAACAAGCAACTTCAAGATTTCATATTGTATAAGTAAAGTTGTTGGGGTGGCCTAATATCGGTATCAGTCAGACAGCGAGGGAGTCTATCCCCTTTTCACTAGTGCCAGACCAAGGAGATTGTTTTGGCATCTGAGACAGAGTGCCACACCTACCATCAGCTCCTCACTTTACTGCACAGATGTACTACTCATATGCTGCATTGGTGAGGGCCGATATCGAAATTGGAACCTTTGTGGCTCCTAGTCCGATACTCTACCGACTGACCTAAACTGGCCCTCATATTGTATAGTCATCATTATTTCGGTGAAAAAAGGGAGCTACTTATCAGGTAGTTATCTATTATATTTTGTAGTGTCTGTTTGTATACACCTGATCTCTTTATCTCTCACATCCACACAACAGTACCCAAATGTGCTTGTATTACGAGCAAATTTTATTCATTGAGCTTATCACTGTGAAAGCAGGAAGAATAGTTTGGCCAGCTTGTAGAAATTTGGTATGGCATATGGATGTACCAAGAGATAATGCTAATTGTGTGGTAGGTAGAAGTCTGTAGTTTGGGGTTGTAGGATTGTGATATAGGTGGGTAGGAAGCTTGGGAGGGGTCCAGAGGAGAATGTGAAATAAATCTCCAAAACCACCTTCTCTCAATTTTTTTTTTTTTTTTTTGTTGGAGAGGTAAAGAATTACTGTGCTGGAGTTTTAATTTTTTGTTTTTTTTTTTTTTTCTTCTTGAAATGAGGAAAAAATAAGTGAATGCTTTGAATGAATTTACATATATGCAGAAAAAGGGAATTTTGAATATTTCTGATAAAGAGTGTACATCTAAATATGACTGATGTGTATTTACTTCACACAAAAGATACAAGCATATATATGTACATAATATACATGCACGCATACTTATTTCCATATATGTACTTATATTTAGTATATATATATATATATATATATACATACATATTTGTGTGTCTTTGTATATGATATATATATATATATATATATATAATGTACACAGAAAACAAATTTCGGAATATATATAACACACACACACATATATATATATATTTGGAACTGTATAATTTTGGGTGAGTGCATATATATGCACAAACATATGTCACTCTCTCTCTATATATATATACACAAACATATATATATATAGAGAGAGAGAGTGACAAACCGACACACAAATACACATCGATATACCTATCTATGACAAATGTAGAATGAAGTAACTAAATATGTATATTTGAAATAAAGTATCCGTCTCTCCCTCTCTCATATATATATATATATATATATATATATATATATATATATATATGTGGAAATTTGTTATTATAAGAATATGAATTACTGCACAAGTTTGCTTGCTCATATGTTGCATGTTCATATGAGCATGTATTTGTTTAAACATAAATATCTAGTCATGGTATATAAAAATCACCATATTCATTTGAATGATATGTCATATAATTGTATTTACATAAATTCATATTAATATTTTGAAACTCTGGATGTATATATTTTTAAATAGACAAAAATCATTTCTTTATATATATATATATATATATATATATATATATATATATATGCTGTGTATACTCAGATTTTCATGCAAATGTTAGGTATAAATTATCATGTTTTTATCATTGTTTTGTATATTTATGTAGAAATATGTAAACTTTGAGAAAGACTAATCTTTATTATAATGATCCAATTCCTATATATTTGTTTGTCATTATAAAATAACAAAAACAACTATTTACTTGTAGGACCTGTGGATATACCACAGTATGGTAAATATTATAATGTTTGATATGTTTATTTAAAAGCTATATAGTTCAATATGTAAAAATTATAATAGTCCTGATCTAACACTCTCACTCTTTTTTTCTTTCTTTCTTTTCTTCTTTTCATCATGTTCAATGGAAACCGATTCGCATTATTGCTTCTGTGCATTCACCCCCTCTCTTTATCTTTCTCCTTTCTTATTATATTTTTTCTCTGTAGTATATCCTTTTTCCTCCCTTCCTTTCTTTGTAATAAAAACAGAATGGTCCATTTAGTTGAGGAGACAACGCCCATAAGAAATAACAATTTGGTGGATAAGTGACAGCGGATAATCTGGATTTACATTTTTGCATTTTATCTTGGATGATTTGGATGTTCTCATTTTTAATCAGAGGTTATTGCTGTTGAATTATTTTGGATATAAGGCATGGGGCAAATGGTCACTCCTAGATATAGACTCGTTGACTACCACGTGACCACCGAAGGATTTCTATTGTCCAATCACTGGCACTGCTGCTGCTGCTTCTACTGTATTAATAGACATACCACTCTGAGTTACTTCATTGACATTTGGATTGTCTCTGACGAAGGACTTACAAGGAATACGTTAACACTGGATTCTTACTGGCTTGCTTACTTATTCATTACATCTGGAACGAAGGATGGCTGCCAGATACTCAACAGGTTATGGAACCAGACGCGCACGGATCTTTTTCAATGGCAACAGCTTCGAAATTTGGGAAACTAAGTTCAATGGATACCTTCGAATCCTTCAACTGCATGATATAATCAATGCACCATCTGACCACCCGGAGGACCCAGTTTTCGTAGATAAAAATGCTGCAATATACGCAGAATTAATACAATGCTTGGATGATCGAAGTCTCTCACTCGTAATGCGAGAAGCTCGTGATAATGGTAGAAAAGCAATGGAAATATTAAGGACCCACTATTTGTCAAAAGGCAAACCAAGAATTGTGGGATTGTATCGACAACTAAGTTCGTTAAGTAGAAACGATTATGAATCAATTACTGATTACATAATCCAAACTGAGAGCATTGCTAGCTCATTAAGGGATGCCGGGGAGATTGTAAGCGATGGATTGTTGATCGCTATGGTATTGAAGGGCCTGCCTTCAAATTTCAAACCCTTTGCAACAGTAATAACCCAAAGGGATAAGACTATGACGTTTACGGAATTCAAAGTCAGTCTTCGTAGTTATGAGGAGACAGAAAGTATGTACTCTGGGGAACCAAAAAATAGAACTATACAACTAAAGACCCAATTCAAAAAGGGTAAAATCAACCCTCGCTATGAGGACAGATCAACTAGATATACCAACTACCAAAATTATCAGGGAAGCAATTGGAAGGATACCAGGAAGTCGCCAACAAAAACAAATATTATTTGTTATGTTTGTCAGAAAAAGGGCCATATGTCCTATGATTGCAGGAATAGGAAAGACTTTTGTCAAAATGTTAAATATTCCCCCCAAAGAAAAAAGACATATTTCTTTTCTGGATATGATTCTTTAGCACATAAAGAACATTTGCTCGTTGATTGCGGGGCCACTCAACATGTCATCAACGATAAAACTAAATTTATCAGTTGGGACCCCAATTTTCAATCTGAGAATCACTTCGTGGAATTGGCTGATGGAAGTCAATCCACTGGCTTAGTGCAAGGACGTGGTGACGCGTGTGTATATTTGAAAAATAGTAAAAGTCAAATTTGCGAAAGCATTTTGAAAGGGGTATTGTATATCCCCACTTTTAAACAAAACATCTTTTCAGTAAGGGCAGCTATGGCTTCCGGGGCCCATGAATTTTGGACACAAAACATCAAAGTTGATCTACCCAAATGGTACTATATTTAATATAGTAAGAATGGGCTGTTTGTATTATTTAAAAAGATATTAATTCCTCCGAGACTGCGAAATATGATATTAATCCGTGCCATAGTCTTGGAACTCTGTAAAATGAGTGATATCAAAAAAAAACTGCCAATAGTAGTAAATGTAAGGAAAATGAAATTTACCCCCCTCATTAAAAACTAACTGTTGTAAATATATGTATTCAAAAAAAAAAATGGCCGAGACTAAAAACAAAGTGTTAAAGAAAAGAGATACGAAGATATTGTCGCTCGTTTTTGCGACAGCTGGTCAAATTGAACATGTTGGAAAATCCAATTTAAGGTATGTTGTAAATTTATTGACGATTTTTCTGGACTTATGATGTTATATTTCCTAGCCCATGAATCTGATACTCTGCTAGTTACGGAACAATACTAAGCAGATGTAAGCCAATATGGCAAAGTTTGAAGTTTTTACCGGTTCTAGACCGAATTTAAGTCGTATGCATATTTTTGGGACGACTTGTTTTGCTGTGTGCAAAATAAAAAGAAATTGGATCCTCGTTCTAAGGAGGGTATTTTTATCAAGTATGATAAACAAAGTGGGCGTTCCTGGAATAATATTTTCCAGAGTTACCTGTTTGAACAGGATTATGTGATGCCGAATGGGCAGGTTCAAATGACCAAAAAAAGTATATCAGGATACTGTTTTAAATTATCGGACGAAAGCTCGAGCATTTCCTGAAAATCTAAAAGAACAACCAGTGGTCTCTTTGTCAACATGTGAGGCCGAATTTGTTAATATGGCGGTAACAGTCCGCGAAGCCCTTTATTTACAAACATTAGTGTTAAAAACCCTGTAACTATTTATTGTGACAGTCAGTCGAGCATACTACTGGCAAAAACCCCCCTCATACACCAGAAAACAAAACATATTGATATAAAATATCAACTTATAAGGAATGAAATTAAAGAGGGGTAAGATTAACATTTCAGATCTGTTCACAGGATCGTTGAACAGGATAAAGCTGAATGATTTTAAAAGAGATATCATGGGGGCCCAAAATTAAACTTAAGATTTTGCCCTGTCGGTTTGGGCTGTAGAATAATCCGACTGTATTCATGCAGAGGGGTAAGACCCCCAAAAATGAATGTCCTGGGCAATGACATTAAACCTGTTCAATAAGTTACTAATTCATTAACTTGTATTAATTAAATGTATTGTACTGTAAAGTACCGTATTCGTTTGAACTAACAAAAACAAAACAAAGATAAAAAAAAAAAAAAGGGGCCAAAAAATACTAACTTTGGCCAGTAATGTTAGGAGTAGGAAAATAAAAAATAATAATAATTAATATTTTTTTTACAAAGTAAGCTTAGTAGAATATTAGATTAGTAATAGTATTTTTGCTTTTACTACAAAAATGAAATTACAAATTTCTGAATGACTTTATTGTAAACATTCTCTGAATGAAATGATTTGTCGATTGTAATCGATTGTAAATTTCCTCAATGGAGGAATTTAATATTGTTGAATGGAATAGCCCCATTTATATCAAAAAAGGGGGCGTGTTGAATTATTTTGGATATAAGGCATGGGGCAAATGGTCACTCCTAGATATAGACTCGTTGACTACCACGTGACCACCGAAGGATTTCTATTGTCCAATCACTGGCACTGCTGCTGCTGCTTCTACTGTATTAATAGACATACCACTCTGAGTTACTTCATTGACATTTGGATTGTCTCTGACGAAGGACTTACAAGGAATACGTTAACACTGGATTCTTACTGGCTTGCTTACTTATTCATTACATCTGGAACGAAGGATGGCTGCCAGATACTCAACAATTGCAAGATGATAATGGTTGTACAATTAAGGAGCATGAATATCAATATACAGATTGGCAAGATTTTTGGGCCACCTTGTAGAATAAAACTTATTTTAATTCAATGAGGCCAGCTGTTTCTCAATATTTGATTATTAATGTACTTGATACGCACCTTAAAAGGGAGAAAATCCAAAGTCTGTTAACTGTTAATTACAGAATTGAAAAAAAAAAAATTTTTTTTAATTATACAATAGATACTATAAAATGGATTTGATATTATGCAGAGGCAGCTGAATGTGTTATTTATACAAGAAATAAATATTTACCAACCCCTCCATATAAGCCGGATGTGACACAAGATCAATTATTAAGCACAGTTTAACCGGTTTGAATGTATTTTTCCTTCTCTTAGACCAGTTGCCATATCAAGGTTAAAAAGTCCAGTCTGCTCTAATATTTACTCATAGCTGGAAGATGAATAGTTGGATACCTACCTTTCCCAAGTGTAATAGCACAATGTAAAATGCAAATAGCCTCGTCCAGGATTTGAACTCTGGTCGCAGAGTCAATTTCCCACAATGTTAATCATTATATCACAAGGTTATAGATAAACATATATTCATCCAAGTAGACAAAGTGTTCTAGGTATGATGTTAAACTGCATCTAGTGGTGAGGTTCCAATTCTGGAACTCTGGGGAATGTGGAGTACCTCTTCATTGCCATTACTCCCAGGTCCAATCTGACCCAGAGTGGTTGTATCTGTTAGGGTTCCTTCTATGGGGTAAATAGAAAAAACTGAGTTTAAAAAATAGTTTAATGAGTTTAAATTTTTAAAAAATAGTTTAATACCCATCAAGAATGGATAAAAGAGAATTTGAAAAAAAAATTATTTGCTTACATACATAAGTATCAAAAGTTCATATATTTTTTATTTATGTATTAATCTCTTATATATATATATAAAACTTTTTTTTTGCTTTTGCTTACTTGTTACATTTTGACTCCTAGGCTAATGAGCCAATCTTGATTAAATCTTTTTTAAAGTGTTTTAATTGTATTTGGTGAGAGGTGGGGTATTAAGCAGAGTACAGCTGGTTTGAATTCAGAGGTTTCTTTCTACTAGACCAGTTGTCTAACTGAGACTAAAGAGCCCAGTCTGCTCTACTAGGGAGAGAAGAGATGGATTTATGCCTTGCCCAAAAATGAAACACAAATTACCTCATTCAGGATTTGAACTCTGATTGTTAGTTCTATTTTCTATCATAATAACCTTTATGTCAGAAAGATCTATTGGAAAGTTCATAGGCTAATCAAAACACTCTCATAGAATATGACCAAATGAGGTTTATTTTTCAACATAGTCCCCTTTGCAGTTCATACACTTCTTCCTTTGACGTTATAATTCTTGGATCCAAAAACAACATTTTAGTCATCATACAAACTTTTCAACCTATGAACTTTTTGTATATCCATGTATGTATGAGGAGAGTATATTAACACATATACTTGTAAGAAATATATGTTAATATGAGCAAATAGATACTTACATACAATTTATCATCCACAGACAGTCCAGTTTTTCATGTATCATGTCTCATCAGTGCGGTTAGACTTTGTAAACTGCTTCAAGCCCAGATCGAAACTCAACTAATTTTTCATCAGTCAGATTCTTTAAATAGTGGGCTATCGGCACACCCACTAGCAGGAAGGGATGTTTTACTGATAAATACATACATATGTAAAGGCTACTCGAGAGCTCTATCTGGTATAAGGAGAGCCTTGTAATTTCAGCATAAGCAGAAACTGTCAGCAAAATTCCCTGTCAGTGAGCTCAATCCACCCAAGGTGGAGAGTATATACATGTATATATATATACATATATATATATGTGTGTGTGTATATATATATATATATATATATATATATATATATTTTGAAAGACATGTATGTATATGTGGGATGATATATCAAGATCATATATACATTCATGTAAATCATATTTATAACTACTAGCAAATATACACATTCTCCGGGTGCATGTATTTAAGTTTTAATGTAATGAAATATTATATTAAATTAGAAAGGCTTATGAAACTAAATAACAATGCAGATAAAATATTTGAAACAGAGGGGGGTATAATCGAAAAATAGAACAACTGAAACTTACTCTTCCATCATTCCCGTCTTTCATTGCTAAATTTTCCTGATTTAACAATTTAGTTAAAATAGGAAGTAAAGATTTACAATTATTTTTTCTTGTTAATAGATTTCTGTTAAGATTTATCCTCATATTCATTATGATAAAACCAAGCAATTAGAAATCAATAATACTAAGCACATATTTATTAAAATCAAATTTTTAATATCAATATGCAAATTAGCCTTTCTGTTCACACTGTAAACTGCTATTTTGTTGTATATGTAAATACAATTGCATGTTATTAGTATATAGATAAGGCCAACAGTATTAATGATATAAAGCAATTTTATTAATAACTGAGGTTTAAATAAAGATCAAATCATAGAGAATGTTACGTAAATAACTTAGGGAATTGTGACTTGAATAGTAATATAGTTTCGGTTACAAACACACAATCTCCATTATAATAAGATATTGGTAAGAAATGTCTATTTAGAAATATACACATATGATATGTGCATACATCATGTATTTATTGTGTGTGCATATGATATAGAATAAATATTTAAGTACATAGAGAATATTCTGCTGTTATTTGCATATGAAGACTGTCTTGGCAAATATTCCTCTTTGTCAAAATTCTTCGATCCGAATTTCCTTTGTCAATTTGTTCTTTTGTGGTCATTCCAAAATCTTTCAATAATGGGCCATTGTAAATGAGACTTTTTTTTTCTCTGATTAACATTATCTTCACACACCCTCAACACCCACATTTCTGAAACTTTTTAGACAACTCTCATCTATTTCTTTTTGTTCGCAATATTTCGGGTTGAGATCCTAATATCTATGTATAATTGGGTTAAATAATGGCCCTATTGATTTTTGTTAATAACAGTCATTTGATTTTCATGACTGCAAGACGAAAGAAGACAGAAATAAGGTAAAAAGAAAGAAAAATTTAAAATTTATTGAATTTTGCACAACTTATCCCTAAATTCAAATGAAAATTTTTCTCACTGTTTGATTTGAATAAAAGAGTTAAATTTTAAAATCCTCCTTTTTATTTTATTTTGTCTTTCTTGCACCACTTTGGCAAACATCTTAGAAGAGTTGAACTGATATGAGAGACTGCTAAGTGGCTCTGAAATTTTATTTGGCTTGTTATTTGCATTGATAAGAAAAAATAATTTCTTTCATCCTTTATTCTGATTTTTGTATAATTCCTTTGAACTGGTTAGCTTAATGGTTTTAAAGTTTCACAAGATAGAAAGGATATTTCTTACACAGAATAAAGATTACTCAGTTTGTGACAAGGAACTGAAATCTTTGTACATATGTGTGTGTGTGTGTGTGTATATATATATATATATATATATATATATATATATATATATATATATATATATATATTAGTTATGGTAGCATTTGAAAAAGAGACTTGAGAAATTGGTAAGTTCAGAGGAAGAATTGAGACCATCCAAACAACATCATAGCTAATATCAGCTAGAATACATAAAAGAGCCCTGACTCCAGTGAAACCTCACCAGTGTTAACTAGTGTGATCTGAAGATCGCATTGTCGAGAAACCATTAGTAACCAACTACCTCAACTTAAATATAGATATTCTGTCAATGATATTGAGCACTGTCTACTTACAAATATAGCACCCATATTATCTACAATATATATATGTGTGTGTGTGTGTGTGTATAAGTTAGGATAGTGAAGACAAAGTCAGTGGTGCTTGGTAACTGTCAATTTCTCACATGTGGTTTTTAAACCAATAGGTGTGAAACTGACAGTTTCCAAGAGCAGCTGAATTAATGTTCACTACCCTAAGTTAGATATATTATCTCTATCAATAATATTGAGTGCTCTTCTACATATAAATATAGCATACTATACTAATGATATTAATATTAATATGTAAAGATTAATGAGTTTACAAAAAGAAGCTAAAAACTGTCTACTTGTGTGTGTTTGTGTGTGTATTCATACATATATATATATATATATATATATATATATATATACTTGATTTGAAAATCCTCAGGTTTAGAATTCAGAGTTTTTCCTTCTTTGTGTCTGGTTATCTTATCAAGGATAGGTTGCTCTACTATTTACCCATAGCTGGGGCAAGAGAGAAAGATTCATGCTTTTCCTAATGAAATTACCAAGAAGCAATACACCAAAAGCATTGTTCAGGATTTGAACTCAGTTTCTGAGTTTATATATATATATATATATATATATATATATATTCTAAACAAAGGAAAGGTTAAAAAAACAACTTGTAACTGGTTGTATAACAGTACCATTTGTTTGAAATGTAAATATTTTTCCTGTCTTTAAATTACAATAGGTTAAGCCTACTTTTCTTCAGACAACCACCTGAAATGAGTGGAAAGCAGTAACATGAGATTCTGCTTGTCTGTCTTGAACATTTGGGTGCAACCCCCACTCACCTCTCTTCCCATTGTTCATCAGTCACCGTAGAGGTGAATGCCCATTTGATTGCTTGATGCATTGTTTTCAATCTGTTTTCTATTTGTACAATATGAAGTGTTTATTGTTTATAAACATTTAACACTTTGTCATCTGCATTGATATCCACTTAGATCTTCTATTTAATCTTCCTCTGTTAACAAATTCAACACCAGAAAATTCTTATGGTTTATGTTGTAATTTGGTTTGCAAGAACAGGAATGACTGAACAACAAATCTATTTTATATCAAGGTCAGATGTCAAAGTTTCAACTCAACTCCAACTGAACCTCCGCAGTTCTTGCCTAATCTTGGACTTTCTCAACTAGACAAGAGGAAATACATTTTAAAAAAAGTGAAATGCAAAGAGCCTTGTCCAAGATTTGAACTTAAGTCACCATATCCATTTCCTACAATGATAACCATTACACCAGTTAACACAGTCCAATTGGACACATAGCCTAGTGGATAAAGGAGTTAGGTTAAGACAGTTATCTCTAGATTGCAGGTTCAATCCTGGTCAGGGGCAGCAGTAACTTAGAAATAATAATTAACACAGCTTAACACCTGTACCCCAGCTATGGTTAGCGGAATGAGAACAGGATACCTCCATGGACTGAATAAAGGGTTAGGTTCAAAGTACTGTGATGGCTCCTGAGTCTGACCAGAAGGTTCCCGAGTCTGAAAATAAATACTTGAAGAAGGCTGGATGGCACATTCGCCGAAACAATGAAGATGAGGACAATAGTCCAAATAATACTAACACAGTGAACATGAGAAAATTCTTATAGATTATGTTGTGATCTGGTTCCTGATTTTAAAGAAACTGGAAGTGTGTTATCATCCAAAGTGCTTTCATCATTAGCAGGATGCAACACAAGGTAAATTTTTAAAATAAAAAGCCTTGTCAAGGATTTGACCATTTTCTTAGATGATCACTATTACACCATGAGCACTCCTAGTTTGAGAAATTGTATGTAAAGAAAAATGGAAGTACTATTTCGGGCATTGTAATTAGAGGTACAGGTTATACACAACTCTGTGTTATACATGACTAATTATGATATGTTTTCTTTCTCTGATCAATGTCATGTCCACAATTCATTACAACCTTCTCTACATTATGATGATAAAACATTTGAATCTTTATCCCTCTTACTTTTTTTAACCATTATTTCCGTCTGTAAATATAACTAATGCATTATACAATACTAGCAGGACTTGTGGATATACCACAGTATGATAATGTAATTATTGTGATGTTTGATATGTTTACTTAAGAGTTATACAAAAATAGTTCAATATGTAAAAAGTATAATAATCTTGATTTAACTGTCTCTCACTCTTTTTTTCCTGTATTTCCTTCTTTTCATCTTTTCATTATGTTCGATTGAAACAGATTAGCATTATCACCCATCTCTCTATCTTTCTCTTACTCTTTTTTCTTTCTTTCTTTTTCATTATATTTTTTCTGTGTAGCATGTCTTTTCTTCCCTTTCTTTCTTTATGATAAAAGTGGAATGGTTTTTGCATTTCATCTTGGCTGATTTGGATGGTCTGATTTTTAACCAGAGGGTGTTGCAAGATGATAACGGTCGGAAGATTAAGGAACAAGAGTATCATTATACAATATTCTGATTATGAAAAACAGTGTAAAATTATTCATATTCAAATAGAGCCCTATTAATAAACTAGCTACAATAATCTTGTAAAGAAGATACAGTGGTACCTTGACTTATGAATATCCCAACTTTCAAGTATTCTATGTTACGAACTGTTATTTTTTGCTTTGTGCTGAGAGCTAAAATTATAGGTGCCAGTGAGGTTCAAATATGCTTAAGTTAATAACAAGAAAATATTATAAAAAAATAAACATTAAATCCTATTACAGCACATACATTCTATTTTAGTATTTTTTTATACAATACAGTGAAATTTTTCTTATTTAAAAAAATGTGACAAAAAAAAAAAGAAAAGTTTTTCTTGGGTGGGGTGGAATGGATTAATGGAATTTCAGTTTATTTGAGTGGGAAAAATTGACTTGATCTACGAGGAAATTGAGTTACAAGCAGAATTAATTAAATTTGTTCGTAAAGGTACCACTGTATTATTTTTTTTTCCAATCTTGTTGAGTTAGTTGCTGAGGGTCTACATGTCCTGGGTATAATGTTAAACTCAATCTGATGGTGAAGTTCAAATTCTGGAGCTCTGGGGAATGTGGATTACCCCTTCATCACCATTACTTCCAGGTCTACTATGACCCAGAGTGGTAGTATCTGTTAGGGTCTCATCTATGGGTTAAATAGACAAATGTGTTTTAAAAAATTAAGTTTAAAAAAATCAAGCATGAATAAAACAAAAGCATGAATAAAACAAAATGTCTTTGACATGAAATAATCCAGTAAGGGTTGACATGCCATAAAATCCAACCAACCAACCAGTGTTGTTGAAGCTGACTAGTATTATCTAATTAGTGAAATAGATCACTAATTAGGACCGAGCCAATTCTAGAAGGACAAGAACAGGTTTGAATTCAGAGTTTTCCTTCTAAACTGGTTGCCTGATTAAGGTTTAAGAGTCCAGTCTACCCTACTATTTACCCATAGCTCGAGGGAAAGTATTTGGATTAATACCTTTCCCAAGGGTATTAGCACTATGTGAACTGTAGCTTCATCCAGGATTTGAACTTGGGTTGACTAGTTCATTTCCTATGACACTAACCATTTGACCACGCACCTCTAACAACACCATTTATTTGTTCTTATTCTAAATGTTGTCTGAAATTTTTTGATGAAGCACTGAAATTGTTCTATTATTTTATAACCTACAGACTTGTCAGTAATGGGTAGGGGGAGGAACTACTCTGAATAATTCAGGATTCATTCATTATTTTTTTTTATCACAATGTCTCAGTCAATGGTTTCTTCAATTTTATGTTACCTATTGTAAATTGTGTGTTATCCATCATATTAAAAATACACATACATGCACACCCACAGATCTGTGTGCATATATATATGTGTGTGTGAATGTGAAAGGGTTTATATCTTTAAAAATAGAAATTGACAGACCATGTTCAAATTTTGCCTCAGGCTTCTTATCTTCATTTCAAACTAATGTCTTTAGCAAAGTTATGAATTGGATTCTCCCTGTTCTCTGTATCACTGTGCAATTTCATTGGCAGATACGCATACAATATTTAATCACTGTCATGCCAGGTTGACAGATAGAGACAAGTCATATATATATATATATATATATATATATATATATATATATAGTGTGTGTGTGTGTGTCAATGTTGTCTGTCCACCCACATTTCATGCTTTCTTCATCCATTGCAGATCCTAATATAAATCTATGAATTCTCATGTCTCAAAGATGGTTTCTATCATGAAAATGGGTATATGTATCATTGTGGCAGACCAGCATCATGTTTGGCAGGTTAATAGAGTAGCAGCCATTCTTAATTTAACATACTGTGGCTGGTACAGAATAGATTGGCCAACTTCATTTAGAAAACATGTGGGAAGAAAAGATCTCGGACAACAAATTATAGTAAATATCTTTTTATTGCTATCAACAGCTATGAGTTAACACAGAGAGGAGCAGCAAATTGTCTCAGTAGGAACTCTGGTTACCCTGAATGCTTTGGTTGATCCTTTGCAGGGTGAAAATGTGTGTTGCTTTTATGTGGGTTTTGTCTTCTTTGACTTGTCATATTGTCAAAATGCTTATTAATCAAATGTAGGTTCCACTTAACCATGCCTCATATATTGTTACATATATTTAATCATTTTTCTTTAAAGTTTTAAGTAGTTCTTTTTATATGTAATTGTTTATTCAAATGTTTAATAATTCATTTTTCTTTAAAGTTTTAAGTAGTTCTTTTTATATGTAATTGTATATTCAAATGTTTGGCTTTAAAGTAGATTCATCTCTAAAGTTGATTTGAACAAGTCTGGGTAAATAAACATAAGGAAGTAAATCTCTTAGTGGAATTCAAAATTTGTTTTGAACCAAAGTATTGTATGCCTGCAGCATAATAACTTGCTTACTCTATAGGATTATATCATCAAAAATGAGGAAACCTTTTACTTGGATTGAATTTGTAATTGATCAAAGTCAATTATATAGCCTCAACAAAAACACATGAATCTTCTAATACTTTTAACCTTTGATATCTGATGATTGATCATTATGGTTAAAATTATTAAATAGTTTCATTTTAATATTCAGTGAAGGACTGAGTCGTCAAATGTATACAGCTAATAATTAAAAAAAAATTTTTTCTAAATAAACCAAATGATTATGTCAAACTAGACAAGAAAATATATCTTCCAAGAAAAATTCACTGATTTATTTAAATATTTTAACATTTTAAAATTCTTCATCACTCTATATATAATGCTATTTTTTTTTTGTCAGTTTGCTTTTCATGCTTTCATTGTCCCTGCAGACCCCACATCATATGCTAATGTGTTTCCATGTCCCAAGAATGGTTTCTAATATGAAAGATTGGCAACTAGAACAAACATCTGATATTGTCTTAAGTATATATCAGCCATAAAAGATGTGTTTGTTACACTAAACATTTTATGGCAAGTTTATTTTAATATATTTCCTTTTGTATTTAATTATCATCACTAGCAGGACCTCTTGATATGCCACAGTATGATAATTTAATTATTATAACATTTGATATGTTTACTTAAGATTAAAATAGTTCGATATGTAAAAAGTATAATAATCTTATTTAACTCTCGCTTTTTTTTTCTTTCCTTCTTATCTTTTCATTGTTTGATTGATACAGATTAGTGTTATCACTTCCTCTTGCTCACCTCCTCTTGCTGTCTTTCCATAACTCTCTTTCTTTCTTATTATATCTTATCTGTGTAGAAAGTCAGTTTTCTTCCCTTTCTTTCTTTATAATAAAAACAGAATGGTCCATTATTTAGGTGAGGTGATGACACTCATAAGAAATAGGCAGATAAGCAACAGCAGATATTCATGATTTACATTTTTGCATTTCATCTTGGATGATTTTTACAGTCTTATTTTTAACCAGAGGGTGTTGCAAGATGATAACAGTTGTACTTTTAAGGAACATGAGTATTAATATATAGATCATGGTGTGCCAATAGCATGGATTCCCTTGACTCTTTCTTGGCATCCCTCTCCATTGGTCATTACTTTTGGAAAATCCTCTGGATAGTATCCAGTGTCGTACTGAACTGATCAATGTAATTTTTTTACATGTCAGCCAATACTGATGTTCCCATGTGTAGGAGTTCATAGGAGAATGATACTTATGAGCTTGTCCTTACTTCTCCAGCATTACCCAGTATGTCTTGCTTGTACAGAGTTTATGAATGTAATTTTTTTTACTGGTCAGCCAACACTGGAGTGTCTTTGTGTAGGAGTTCATTGGAGAATGTTACTTATGAGTTTGTCCTTACTTCTCCAGCATTACCCAGTATGTCTTGTTCATCTTATTTGATGATTTGTTAGATGGATGGTAAGTGGCTATACAGGCTTCTGCTTCCAGGATTTGTTCAAGATAACATGCTGCATCCTTGTGCAATTCCCATCTAGCTTTTTCTTCTGGTATTTGGTTAAAGTTCATGTAATTATATGTATAAATACTTTTTTCTTTTAAGTTTGATACATCTCCAAAACTAAGTTTAACATGGGTTGGTGAGGGTCTTTTTTTTTTTTTTACTGCACATCAACCCTTGTTGGGTTATTTTATGCTGAAGATGTTTTGTTTTACTCAATTTTTTTAAGCACATTTTTTCAAACTCATTTTTAAAATTTAATCCATAGATGGAACCCTAACAGGTACTACCACTCTGGGTCAGAGTGGATCTGAGAGTAATGGTGATGAAGGGGTATTTCACATTCCCCAGAGCTCTAGAATTGGCACTTCACTATCAGATAGTTTAACATCATACCCAGAACATTAAGACCCTCAAACACCACCTTCTAGCACATATATGATAAATAGGTTGGGGCTTGCCATAAGGCCAATAGTGTTGGGATACTCATATAGGTGCTAGGGCTTGACATGACCAATTGAGTGATTGGAGGGGTCCTCAACATGGTTTGATAAAAGAAATGTACCGATATAAATCTCACTTTGGAACTGGAATTTTGTGTTTGTCGTCTAAAGTGATTAACTACTGTTACCAGTTATTCCCCTCTGAAAATTAATGGACAGTTCCTAGCAGTAGCAGCAGAATAAGCATAAATGTGTAGAGACACTATTTAAACTGTTGTTAAGTCTCCCTGAGGACTAGCCTTTGACTTGTCTTACCATCAGATATAGTTCAGTGTCCTACCCAGGACACTCCACTTTTTAGGGAAGTGGGTTTTACCACTCTGTAGCAGGTACAGCAGCATATTCTGAGCCTTGAAAATGAGAAAATTAAAGCTTTATTATATATGTTGCTCAGCATCTTCATTTACATATTAAATTTGTACATAATAATAAAAAAAAATTAAAGCTTTATTTGTAATAAAATACAAAAAAGGTAATTGCTTTACTCCAATTTTATTCAGTACTAGCTGTATGTTCCTGGCCTTGTCTGGTTTATATAGTAATCAGCTGAATTTAAAATCTCATATTGTTCAACATTGGACAGCAATACCTAGCATTCAATGTGCTGTAAAAATGTTACAACAGGAATTTATGCATGTTAACCCCCATTTATTAATAACACAATAATACTACATTTTGAAAGGGAGTGAGATGCAAAATCAGTATCTGTGATGATATAAGAAAAATATATTTTTTAACCAAAATTCACAGATTTGTTCTAATGCTTTGGGGTCACTGTTTTTGGTGGTTTCCAGTTGGCTAAAAGGGGTCATGCGACCTGCTCTCCACTGTATCTGTAGAGTAAGCAGTCAGTTGTTGTCTTCTTTACTATCCTATTCTTTAACCTTGACATGAATCCTAAAAAGATTTGATTTAGAGTGAAACACTGTCATCTAATATTGAACAAGTCATTATACCTGTATAACAGGCAATTCATAATATTTAGATTATTCAAATTATTGTCCTCATCTCTATTGTTTACTACACAACATTTTGGCTAATGTGCCTCTGTCCTTCTTCCAGTGTTTCTTGTCAAACTCTTAAACCTTCTTGTTGAACTCAGAAGCCTTCATGGAACTTCAGACTGAACCCTGAGATGCTGATAGGTACACGTCCTGCGTCCCTGATGCACAAAAATTTAAAAGGGTGCAATAAAATCATATCCATGCATCCCATTGTTTTTCTTTTTTCTGCCCTCACCATTTCAAGCTGACTGTAAATACATTTCAATAGTTTCATAGAAATGAATTATGCAGGATAGGTTACAAGGTAGGAGTTAGATGGCTTTAGTTGTTTCCCAAGATCATAAATAAAAACCCTATGATCTATTAAGTAACTTTAGTTGGGACCCATGAATTTTCCTGGGGATTGATTCAAAGCAAATATGTGCATCCCAGGATGCACTAAATGAAAAAGCTATCAGCATCACTGCCCTTTATTCAATCCGTTGGGGTAGACTGTTTTTATTCTGTTAATGACCGGGTACAAAAATTCAGAGAAACGGGCAATTTATATATGATTCTTCTTACCGGACATCAATGCGACACTTTAAAATATAAAGTGAATATTTTAACTAATGAAATGTTAAGACCATACAACATTGAGTAAGAGAAAACAAACAGAAAAAAAGAATCTGATGAGAAGTTGTCTGTTTTGTAATCCTCTGAAGGTCAGGATTTATAAATAAACCTTGCCAAAAGGATACAATTCTTTATTGTATACTGACAGGACGTGTGTGTGTCTCATGGTGTAATATTTGTTACCTTGTTATAATCTTGTCACTTATTTTGATTCTTTATTTTTCTTCTTAATATTCCAATGGGATTTACTTTGATGTTTTCTTTCTTATTTGCTTCAGTTTAACAACAATGACAAGAAAAAAAAAAACAAAAGGAAGAAATAAGCCTCCAGATTTGGCATTTCATTTCCATTCACATGTACTTATACTTGTAGATTTTATTTCCTTTATTATTAATTTTTGGTTTTGGTTCGGGCAGAATCTAAAGTAGCAGATATAGAATGACTGTCTACAATATTTGTAACTTTTATTTTTTTCAAAGGTTGGATGATTTAGAAATCTGATTTGAAATT